>JAIFKI010000002.1:60294844-60894844 GCA_025389145.1 Misgurnus mizolepis
AGTATTATTATTAATATCTTTATTAATATTTTATTATTGCATTATTATTATGATTCAAATTCATATATTTACTTAAAATAACTTAAAATATTTGTTATTATTAATAAAAAACATTTTCATGCATTTATATTATAAATAACACTCTTATTTTTTACGTTTGAGTTAAACATGGGATGAATTGTGAGAATAGGTATCCTTATTTTGCCACACTGAAAGCGGCAACCCAACTAACAGATCTGTGCAAAGTTAATCCAGTCTTTAAACTCAAATTAACCTGGTTACCTTGCTTACCAGGAAGTGACTGTTAAGCAAATGCTGCAAATAGTTACTGTCAAAACAAACTCAACCAACAGGACAAGTCAAAATTATTTTCCATAACAGGCCATAGATGCGTTTTTTAATTACTTTTGTTCATGTTAAAATAACAGAAATATAAAAGATAATAATAATAATAAAAAATTATAATATTCTAAATAAGAAACCATAATAATAATAAATATATGATAAAAAGTAATTTTCATTTCTCTGGCAGACTTTGCGGTCCGCAGGCAAGACCTACATGATTTTCTTTGTGTTGGTGATCTTTCTGGGTTCCTTTTACCTGGTGAATTTGATCCTGGCCGTGGTGGCCATGGCTTATGAGGAACAAAATCAGGCGACCATCGCAGAGGCCTGGGCTAAAGAGAGAGAGTTTCAGCTGGCAATGGAGCAGCTACGCAAGGAGCAGAGGGTACTTTATCTGCCATTGACATTTAAAATCAATGCTGAAAATGAAAAATAAAGTAAAAATAAGCCCATAATTTACTCACCCTCAAGCCATCCTAGGTGTATATGACACAGTCAGAGAAATATGTATAACTGGACTTTAGCTTTGTAATGGCATTAGTTTTTAAAGCTCGAAAAAACACATCCATGTCTTCTGAGATGAAGCGGCAGGTTTTCGTAAGAAAAATATTTTAACTATATTTGCACATCCGGCTGTTGGCAGTGATCATAATTTACAGAGTAAAAAATCTACTTTATAGTGACACTATCCAATGCATGGCTTGAAGGTGAGTAAATATGGGCTAATTTTCATTTTTGGGTTGAACTACTGTGTTTCTTTAAAGCGGCAATCCATAACTTTTGCCTTTATATTGCCATCTCTGTTTGAAACATAGTTACAAGTTACTTAAAGAGGTTCTTGCTAAACATGGCTTGAAATCAAATACAGTTAGACCCTTACCCTTAAGTAAGCTGACATTACCTGCAATATTGTACCCAGAATCTCGACTTTCATCCCAGAACCCAGAATCATTACTATAACCTTGTGGTTTTAACAAGAAGACAGTTTTAAACATTTCAAAAACTGATTTTGTTTCATTTTTAACCAAAGAAAGTTATGAATTGTAACTTTAAAGTTGCCATGAAACGGAAGTATCGACTTCCTAATTTTCCCCGTGATGACGTACAGTATATATCCGAGTGAAACCGGCTTCTGAAAAGAAATAAGGTAGTGTTGGATTTGAATATGTCAATATTAATATTGATATCTGATTGGATTGTTTGAAGATGGGTCGTGTTGCTAATCACTGTGATATTTTCCGGACTTCCGGTCATACCATATGACCGGAAGTAAAGAGAGATTGTTTTGAGGAGGGGAGGAGATTTGTGTTTTTGATTAAAGATTATGAGGGCACATAATTTTTTTAAAATAATAAAGATCACAGATAATGAGCAGTAATGCTCATAACAGTTGTAAAATATTTGCTGCATGAAAAAATAAAGCACTCTAATTGCGATTAAACAGTACTGCGATTATTACTATAATTTACAATTACAGTATAGACTTTTAACTGTGATTAAATCTACAGTAAGTTTACTGTAAAGTAGACTACAGCAACTTACTTGCCAGTTGCTGCCAGCAAGTTGCTGTAGATTTTACAGTATTCTTTTTACAGTGCGATATGCATCTGATTCTTCAATATGCAGAAACAAATTAGCAGCAGATAAATGTATTAGTAATTTTCTGCATAATGGCAAAGCACATTTCTAGCAGATCTGTTGACAGTTTTATGTTCTTTGGCATTAGACATTAGCAAAACAGCGTAGGAAAGAAGCAGAGATGACCAGAGAAGCAGAAATATCACCATCTACATTTTCTCGGAAAGACTCTGTGAAGCAATGTCGCAGCAGAGCAAGATCCCACGGAACGCTGTCAGAGGACGTGGAGGACAACCCAGATATCCAAGCATCGAAGTTTGATGAGAAAGTACGTGTTTTTATTTTTTTACTTGTGACTTTAAAGGATTTAAAAGGTCTACCTTATCGTGTACAGCTAAATTTTAAAACCCTCTCTTCCAGCCAGCTCACCCTTTCTTGGCGACGCTCTCCTCACATCCTCTGAGCACTCGTCGAGGAAGCCAAATCAGCATCTTCACCTTCCGGCCACGCAACAACTCCGAGGCCGACTTTGCAGACGATGAACGCAGTGTCCATGATGATGGGCGGAGCCGGGCGGGCTCCATGGCAACACCATGGCAGAAGCGTCGTACAGGCAGCATCAGAAGTCACTCATCGCAGGTGCTGACGCCCCTCCTTACCCTCAATGGTAGACTGAACGTTTCTCTGGACCAGAATGGCGTCACGGGTGTCGGGCCGCACACCCCAACCTTGCTGCCTGCCATGAGCATGGACAAGGTCAAAGAGGACATGGTCAGTGAGGCATATGGCTTAATGTCTACATGTTTGATGTTGCAAAAGTTCTTAGACTGATGTTCTTGCTGTCTTCATAGAGTTTTCAAAATCAGTTCTGCATTATGGAAGCCAAATATATAGACAAGGCAGTTCTTTGGGTTTTAAAATAAGACAGATGTGTTAATCGCTATGTCGTACATTTTGATGGACAGGAGCAAGTGTGTCATAAAGAACAAAGCACTGCTACCAAACAGATGGTTAATGTGCTGGAGGAAGCCCCGCCCCCTCACAGGAAGAGAGGGCTGAGCTCTATTAGCTTCTTCAGTGATGCTATGGATGGTGAGATATCTCTTCTAAACAGCATCGGATGTGGGATGCTGCAATCTAAATTAAATCTAATTTCTGTCTAAATGACCTTTTTTAAATAACAGACATTAAAGTTTTTAGTCATCTACTTGTGTTATGATAGATTCATAGTTACTCATCTAATAATCTTTATCTTTCTGGTCTTCTTAGAGCTCGAAGAAGCCCGTCAGAAATGTCCTCCATCCTGGTATGAATTTGCCAAAAAGTATTTGATCTGGGGGTGTTCTCCAGCCTGGCTGAGACTGAAGGAGGGGGTCAAAGTCATGGTGATGGATCCCATCCTTGATTTAGCTATTACCACTTGCATTGTGCTCAACACATTGTTCATGGCACTGGAGCATTACCCCATGACTGAAGAATTCAACAGCATGCTTAGCGTTGGAAACCTGGTAAGGATGACATTTTTGAGTGTTTGGAAAAACCTGTCTCATGACAGTCATTAATATTCATCATTTAAATTGTGAAGGCCAAAAGCGATGTCCCACTTTAAAGAATTAAAGAAAAATATTAAAGATGCTTAAAAAAAGGTATGCATTGGTGTGTTTGGATTATAAACTAAAACTTAGCTTTGAGAAGAATTTAAGGAGGCTTGGAAAAAAATATGTGACCCGTACTGGCAAAATTAGTCTGAATGGGCACAATCTAACTTTGAGCTACAGGCGAGAGAAAGTATAAATATCGATTTTGATCAAAATTAAGGTTTTCATAAAAATAAGCAAATTACGCCCTCATCTAGCGATCCCCAACGCTCTAAATAGTCATTAAACATCTAAAATGATTTTTATTTGTACGTTTTCTGAGAGGTATACCGTCCTGTATGTTTTAATCTAATTCAAAGATTCGTGCTTCCACATGTGCGTCTGACATTTTGGTGTGGTGTTAAAACATAACTTTGTTTTATCACACCTAAATTCAGTTTCTCAAGCCACACCCAGGCCTGATTACTGCCACACCCACACCTGTTCGCAATCAAGAAATCACTTAAAGGAATAGTCTACTCATTTTCAATATTAAAATACGTTATTACCTTATGTAAGAAGAGTTGATACATCCCTCTATCATCTGTGTGCGTGCACGTAAGCGCTGGAGCGCGCTGCGACACTTCGATAGCATTTAGCTTAGCCCCATTCATTCAATGGTATCAAACAGAGATAAAGTTAGAAGTGACCAAACACATCAACGTTTTTCCTATTTAAGACGAGTAGTTACACGACCAAGTTTGGTGGTACAAAATAAAACGTAGCGCTTTTCTAAGCGGATTTAAAAGAGGAAATATATTGTATGGCGGAACAGCACTTTTGGGAGTACTTCAACTCGCCTGAAAAATCCGCTCCCCTTCTCCCTCTCATAATGGGAGAGGGAGGGTGTTACTGCGCCGAGTCGAAGTACTCCCAAAAGTGCTGTTCCGCCATACAATATAGTTCCTCTATTAAATCCGCTTAGAAAAGCGCTACGTTTTATTTTGTACCACCAAACCTGCTCGTATAACTACTCGTCTTAAATAGGAAAAACGTTGATGTGTTTGGTCACTTCTAACTTTATCTCTGAGTGGTACCATTGAATGAATGGGGCTAAGCTAAATGCTATCGAAGTGTCGCAGCGTGCTCCAGCGCTTACGTGCACGTACACAGATGATAGAGGGATGTATCAACTCTTCTTACATAAGGTAATAACATATTTTAATATTGAAAATGAGTAGACAATTCCTTTAAATAGAACCTGCCTGACAAAGTGAAGTAGACCAAAAGATCCTCAAAAGCTACACATCATGTTGAGTACCAAAAAAATTGGCAAAAACATGAAACAGTGGCGATCCTTCCCAGGAGTGGCCGGCTGAACAAAATTACTCCAAAAGCACAGCGGCGACTCATCCAAGAGGTCTTAAAAGACCCCACAACAACATCCAAAGAACTGCAAGCGTCACTTGCCTCAGTTAAGGTCAGAATTCATGACCCCACCATAAGAAAGAGACTGGGCAAAAGTTGCCTGCATTGCAGAGTTCCAAGATGAAAACCCCTTTGAACAAAAAGAACATAAAGGCTCGTCTCAGTTTTGCCAGAAAACATCTTGATGATTCCCAAGACTTTTGGGAAAATACTTTGTGGACTGACGAGACAAAAGTTGAACTTTTTGAAAGGTGTGCGTCTCATTATGTGTGGCATAAAAGAAACATAGCATTTAGGAAAGAACATCATACCAACAGTAAAATATGGTGGTGATAGTGTGATGGTCTTGGGTTGTTTGCTGCTTTAGGACCTGGCAGACTTAAAATGGAACCATGAATTCTGCTGTTTACCAAAACATCCTGAAGGCCAATGTCCGGCCATCCGTTTGTGACCTCAAGCTGAAGTGAACTTGGGTTCTGCAGCAGGACAATGATCCAAAACACACCTTCAAGTCCACCTCTGAATGGCCGAAGAAAAACAAAATGAAGACTTTGGTGTGGCCTAGTCAAAGTCCTGACCTCAATCCTATTGAGATTATTTTTTTTTTCAATTCAATTTATTTATATAGCGCTTTTCACAATTGTTAATTGTTGCAAAGCAGCTTTACATGAGTAGATGTAGAGGAGAACACTGCAAATCAATACATAGTATAAGAAGTAGAATAAAGCGGCTATGGATAAACTGTGTAAGCGAGCGTATTAATAATGTCACGTATACAGTAAAGTGCTAAATTAAGCCAAAGTTGGCTGACTCTCCCTGGGACTAAAAACCCCCCTAGGAGAAAACCCACTGGGAAAAAATCCTAGAAGGACAAAAAACTCTAGGGAGAGATTAATATATATATATATATATATATATATATATATATATATATAGACACGGTAGGGATAGGAAGCGGGTAAGCGGATTAAACTGGTTCAGCCGGTGGTCGTTGGTCGCGCATCGGCTGGGCATCACGTTGAAGGACAGCCAGTAGATCAGTGGTGCGATGACCTTCACAGCAAAAGGAACTGGGTCTGTTTGTCTCATTGTCCTCGGGGTCGAGGACGAGACAGGAAGACAAAAACAGAATTCTATTAGCGTAGGGGCCGTTCGCATGTAATGCAAGTGTCATACATTATAATGGTTTAATTCAGCTCGGTTCCAGACAGGCTAACTATTGCGGCAAGAGTAAATTACCCATATGAGGTATGTGAGTGCTTTGTTCTAGACAAAATAACTACTGCGGGGAAAAAGTACATTTACTGGACATTCTATGTGAATGCTTTGTTAAAAAAGAATGTCTTAAGTTTAGATTTAAATTGCTCGACTGTGTCTGATGCTCGAACATTTTTTGGTAAGTCATTCCACAGCTTAGGGGCCAAGTAGGAAAAGGATCTACCACCTTTAGACACTTTTGATATTCTAGGCATGTTATATTATGTGGCATGACCTTAAAAAGACCCAAAAACCGTCCAATGTGGCTGAATTACAACAATTCTGCAAAGATGAGTTGACCAAAATTCCTCCACAGTGCTGTAAGAGACTCATTGCAAGTTATCGCACACGCTTGATTGCAGTTGTTGTTGCTAAAAGTGGCCCAACCAGTTATTAATTTTAGGGGACATTAAAAAAATTTAAAAATATTAAAACCGAATAAAACTGTAGTCAATGTATGTCCTGTGAGCTTTGTGTTTTCAATGCATTTGTTTTGTATATTGAAATTAAACTCAAATTCCCAGATGCACTGTGATACCATTTTTACTTAATTTTTTCGATCCATAAATACCTTAAAGTTAAGTGCTTTGTTTATTTTACACCCTACACCTCAAATTTAGAGGTGTAGGACATCACTTTTGGCCACTCCTGTATAGTAATATGCCAGCATTACATTGCTAATCAGCTACACTGGTTTGCTACAGTACTTGATAACAAAAGTAATTGACAGTGTTTACCATGTTTTTACTAACAATGTTTACCACAATGCTACAGTGATTCCTTACTTTTAACCCAATTGATTTGAATGTAATGTTTTGTCCATGCTTACCAGGTGTTCACAGGAATCTTCACAGCTGAGATGTTGCTGAAGATCTTGGCTCTGGATCCATACTATTATTTCCAGCGAGGTTGGAACATCTTTGATGGGATCATTGTTTGTTTGAGTCTGATGGAATTGGGCCTTTCCAATGTGGAAGGTTTATCCGTCCTCCGCTCGTTCAGACTGGTGAGTTTAACAAGCGACTTTATACTTTATTGAGTATAGTGACTAAGCTATGGTAATGCAGGACTGTGGCTGTGGACGGGGCTTTATCAGTGTGACATCACATTAACAAGAGAATCAAAAAAGCATGTCTAATGAGACCGCATTGGTTTAAAAGTTTTTTGTTCTTTTTAGGTTTGTTGTGTTTACACACTACCAACACACATTTATGTCCAAAATCTTGTAAAAGTGAATTTAGCATAATAAGTGCCCTTTAAGACATAACTAACATTTCATAATGTACTTTAATCATGTTGCATTCTTTGGCTTTGATAGATCTGAACTTTACTGCCCGCCTTGAACACAGTTGTCTGTTTATCATCAGATTAAAGCTTTGGAGATCTTTTAATGTCCCTTTACATTATTACATGAAACACTGCAGTTTATTGTTTTATGTAATAAAAGTTATTCCTTTTTATTTTATGGTAGCCCACATATACATATTTTGGCACAGCAAGTAATCCTTTATCCATTAGTGGGATTTAATATTTTATATTGACATCAGAAACTGGGATACACTTCCTTACATAAGTTGCATTGCAAGCAAAATTCAATGGTGTGGTCTACTGTATTTTTCTACAAATGTACTGTATGTATTTACAAGGTCTATGCAATGACTGATGCCCAGTTCAGCCTGAATGTTTGATGCGTGTTCTCTGTTTTCAGCTGAGAGTTTTTAAATTAGCAAAGTCATGGCCCACCCTCAACACACTGATAAAGATCATTGGTAACTCTGTGGGTGCTTTGGGTAACCTGACTCTGGTCCTGGCCATCATCGTCTTCATCTTCGCTGTGGTGGGCATGCAGCTGTTTGGGAAGAACTATCAGGATTGTGTTTGTAAGATCAGCTATGACTGTACACTCCCTCGCTGGCACATGAAAGACTTTTTCCATTCTTTCCTCATCGTGTTCCGGGTCCTGTGTGGCGAGTGGATCGAGACAATGTGGGACTGCATGGAGGTCGCCGGACAGCCGCTTTGCATCCTGGTCTTCATGTTGGTCATGGTCATAGGAAACCTGGTGGTAGGTGTGAAAGTTTATTCGTTTTTTTTTTTCAAATTGACTAAAAATAACATCAGCCACAAAGAAGTGTCTTTTTATAGTTGGAGAAAGTTATTCTATTTTAACAAAAGATTATAAAGACTTTGATATTTTTCTCTTTGGACTAACAAACTATTCACAATAAAAACACAGCTTTCACTGGAGTGGTACCCTATTGAAAAGGAAAGTTCTGGACCTGTTAAGTTCATATTATTACAGTACTAATATGGTACCTCAAAGGTACATATTGGTAATGTATACATAAGTGTACTGTACCTAATGGTACTGTCCCAGTGACAGCAGGGGTAGATAGTTTGGCCACTTGCACTTAAAACGTCCTTAAAAATGTAATTTTTAAAAAACAAAATTAAAAATTAAACTGTATTATTTTGACAAATTTCACCGTTAAATTTTCACTGTTAGATATTGTATTTACTTTAACAATGTAGTAAACATCACTTAATATTTTGTGTTTTGCACATAATATGATTAAAAAATCTTAAATAATTTAACTTTTAAGTGTATAAAATCCATTAAACTAAAACATTCAAGTGAAATTAACTTAAAATTAGGTTGAGGAATACCCATGATCCCTTCCCAGATAGCATGCAAACCATTGAAACAATGTTAAAAACAGTTGATTTGTCAATGTTAACTGCATTGAATCAATATCAGGTTTGCACCCTCCATTAATATTGAAAAAATATTGAGATTTCAACAAATCACAATTATTGTGATCAGTGTTTGCATTAGTTGGGTCCTTGACTCTGGTTATTCACTAAGTTAAATCTTTTTCTTTTTTTTGTGTTTGTATGTATTTGTGTAGAAACACATGTGCATTGGAAAAGAAAGATGTGTTTCAAAGTTAAGTTGAACTGGTTGCTTTTTGTAAAGAAGTCAAGATTATATAAAATTAATAAGCTGCTTTACATGATTATGTTGATCCGTTTTTGACAATTATAATTGTTTTGGTTTGTGACAAGATAAACAGAAAAAATGCTGCCACATTCAGACATCATTACTCATCCTACAAATCTCATCAATGGTGACAATCATCAAACAAATTCATATAAAACAATCAACTGCAATGCATGCTGGGAGTTATAAATTAGTTTATTACTACGATGATACCCAGCATGCATTGCAGCATGAAGCTTTCTTTTGTTGATCGTCACCATTGATGAGATTCATAGACCGATTCATGATGTCAGAGATAAATTCATTAGTTTAACTTTTTAAATGTGTTTTTGTAATCATCATAATAAGACCTGACACTGTTTCCAACTAGTACTGTAAAATAATGTTTTTGCATAACTTTAACAGTATTTCATTAATATCATTTAGGTATATCTACAAGAATTAAACTACTTGATAACATTAGATCTTTGTTTTCCTTGCAATAGCAGATGTATTTTAAAACACTGCTTCAGCAGCCAAAGAAAACTTACCATTAAAACACAAGAGTAAAGGGCCCAACTAAAGCAAACACTGATCACGATAATGGTGATTTGTTGAAAATTCAATCTTTTTTCAATATTAATGGAGGGTGCAAACGTGATATTGATTCAATGGTATTAACATTGACAAATCAACGATTTTTAAAATTGTTTCAATAGACCCCTTCACGGTTCACGTCACAGGCGGTTCCCACTGCGCATGTCGGGGTCAGAAAAGTCATTACAGCAGATTGAGTTGCGTATTATTCGGTATCGTCAAAAATGCTTACTTGCGTCGTGGGCTTTGAAAATCGCATCAGGTCTTCCGTTACGTTTTCGCAATTCATGCAGAATCTCAAAAACAAAAAAAATACATCTGCGGCTGCAAGCAATTAACGTGCAGACTGGGACAATGCAAATATCAAAGAGGCTTGTGTTTGTAGTGCTCACTTCATTTGAGGTAAGTCATCATTTTTCAGCCCTGTTAGGTTAAATTATAAAGCCAGGATAGTATGAACAGTTTGACCCCATGCTGCGCGCGCACCCGATAATCATTCAATGTTTACAAACCTTGAAGGGGTCTATGGTTGCATGCTATCTGGGTTGTGTCTGAATATTTTGATTATTTAAGCTTTTATCACAGAATAAAAAATGAAAAGAATTGTAACTACTTTAATATTTGTTAAAAAAATGTCATAGAGGTTTAAGCTATTATATTTAAAATAATGTCAGGTAATCGTTCAGGTGATCAGTGTATACTTACATGAACCCTGTTCAGCACATTTTATTGTAGTTTTCTCCAAAGTACTGACACTTCATGTAAAAAAAACGTGCATGTTTATGTTGAGAATCAAGTTTATTCAATGTCTGACAGTCATTAATTTTGTGTTATAATGCCATTAATAACACTAAAAGTAACTTGGTTAACTAAATGGAGATGTTGGACTGAGCAATTTATACTACAAATTATTGCAAGTTAAATCAACTTAAAATTAAGTTTACTAATTTAGTTGGAATTACTTTTAAGGGCAACAACATTCCTCCAATTTTGTAAGTAAATTCAACTTGTCCAGGTTTACAGTGTATGATGTATTAAGCAGTGGCGGCTGGTGACTTATTTTTTGAGGGCGCTCGATGCGAAGTTCGTAACAACATGTATGTAGCCCGTCATGTGTGTGGTTATTTTTTTTCAAAATATGTGTTCTGCGCATTGAGAGATCACGTGTCATGCCAAAATAAGTGCCTGCTGCAGACGCGTCTAAAGGGTTTATGATAAAAGAGACGCTCGCGTTTGCCAGATACCCGCATAATGGCATGCGTAATCAAAGTTTATTGTGTGTGTGCAGCAGGGACTTATTTTGACAAAACACGTGATGCACACAGGATCCTTCGACACGCAGAACACATATTTTGGAAAAGGGAACCACACACATGATACTCCGAACCCTTTTTTTGAATTAGCAGCACCCCTCGGATGAGGAGTCACGAGCCGCCACTGTTTGTAAGATAATATATGCTGAAATTTGCTCTCTTGTAAAAAAAAATACAAATTCTCCTTATAATTCACTCACCCTTGTGCCATTCCAGTTGTCAAAATGACTTCCTTTTTTTCTACTGAACACAAACATAAATATATATATATTACTTCTAACGCGTTACTGCCCATCACTGATCATTATATTGGGGGTTTATAACTCCTCAAACCCTTCTGTAATTTACACACAGCTCACATAGTGAACAATCCAATATTATCTCGGTATTCATTTCTTTCTCTCATCATAGTTCAGTTTTGACTGTCATTGTGGTGTAGTGTGATTAAATGTCAGAGGGTTCCATGAAAAACACTGGCCACAAAGTGTCTTTTACCAGGAGAAATGAAACATTGTAACCGGTTGTAACTCAGAGAGAACAAGGGATTACTTCACAATGAGCGTTGTTTCATTATCCTCGCTGCAGCATCCTAGTCAGATATAAATATTTAATAGAGATTCAGTACATCTTGTAGTATATTTCCTAAGGTGCTTAAAAGTTTTTCACAGCGTGCCATAGAAGAACCATTTTGAGTACTCAAAAAAGTACCATTCAGTCTTAGGTTCTTTATGGAACCATATAGCCCAAAATGGTTCTTTTATACGTAGCATTATTGAGCACCTTTATTTTAATAGTGTTAGATATGAAGTATAAATCCATACTCACTGAAGTATTTCCTCCTTTCTCTTCAGGTGCTGAATCTGTTTCTAGCTCTGTTACTGAGCTCCTTTAGCTCTGACAACCTGTCAGCACCCGATGAAGATGGAGAAATGAACAATCTCCAGATTGCCATTGCTCGAATCCACTCTGGTGTAACTTGGCTTCTCAATGCCATCAAAGACCTCGTAAACGGAAAACTAACTGGACTCAGACGGAAAGCCACGGAGGAACGAACGTCGCTGAAAGTTAACCATGTGGAATGCAACGGCACCATGGGTAAGTTTGAGCGCTATGGAGAGAAGTACATCATTCCAGAAGAAAACAGCTACATGACCAATCCCAACCTCACCATCTGCGTGCCCATCGCACCTGGAGAGTCCGATGTGGAATTTCCTGAAGAAGATGAAGAATCTGAAACATCAGATGATGAAGAACAGAAACCGGTAAGAACTCATAAGATTGAATGCTACTATTACTTAAAAAATGCACTCGTTGACTTTAACATGCTTGTCTCACAGCTGTTACTACGGTCCTTACACGTACCATTTAGGTACAGATATATGGAAGGGTACCGCCCAAGCAAATACCTTTTGTTTACTTGTGTACTGTTATTTAGATTTCCGGAGGTCTCCATGCATTTGTAGCTATACTGCACATAAAGGTTAAATTTACCTGAGGCCTCAAATGAGGTCAAAAGGTGGCGAGATGATTCGATATGCCATGCATGAGGCAGCATGCATGGCATTTAGGCCATGGATCTCAGATGGTGTGGATGTTTGAGGGGATTTATAATCTGATAATCTGCATAGCAGACAAGGTGAACCCACTGGGCACAGCATATTGGTTATATAAGAGAACACAGCAAAAGAGATATGCTACCAAGTCCTCAGTACACTCACTCCTTTAAAGGCTGTTTACACCTGGTATTAACTCTTTCACCATCAGCGCTTTTAAAAAAACTTCAGCGCCAGCATTTTTTATGATTTTCACAAAAGTTTAATGCCTTCCAGAGAATGTTCTTCTTTAAATATATAAACATACAATATATTAAATGAAAGAACAGACCCTCTGCTTTAAAAAAACAAAACATTTCGTTCAACCTTCATATGTTTTTTATCCCCTCTCAAATATGGGTGTTTTTACTGTTTGCCCTAAGGGAATACTTCCGGGTTTTATATGTTTGGTAAGAGCGCCACTATGTGGATAATAACAGAAATAAGGATTGCCGGAAAAACTCGTCATTGGCAGGGCAGCGTTTTATCTTAATTGATGTGTTAACTCGTCAATGGCGGGAAAAGAGTTAAGAGATGCCTTTTGGTTTATCAGATCACAAGTGGACGTCCCTCAAACGAGGTGTAAAATGTTTTGAGCTTGTGCACTTTCTACCAAACTCCGTAGTAGTTAAAAACGCATTCGACCGGATAGCTTTTGTGGTGTAGACGCGCATGTGGTTGAATGTGGTTGAGCAGCCACAAAAGACCACCCACTCTCCACCTATTAATCTAATGTGTAATGTACCGAACACAATGTTTTTCTATTGGACATGACTTCTAGCGCAAACCAACAGTATTCAGCGCCATCTTTAGGCTTTCATTGATACCGTAAATTTGAAGGGGCTGCTCTCTGCCTCTTTTAATCGTTTCATTTTGCAAGTGTGTGAAAGTTGCGCGTAGCTTATTTAATCAAATGCTCTGAAATACCAGAGAAAGATATTATGTACAAATTCTGTTCAGCATGTTTACTAAAACTCTGGCATAATAGTATTTCACATAATTTTAAACCCGTCATTTCTACCGCTCGCGTTTAAGCGAAAGCAGAGAGCCTCGCCCACAGATCACTCCATCAGAAAATCAGGACAGAAGTGGTCGAAAGATCAAAACACCTCTCCTGTCCGCTTGTGATGCAATGAACAAAACGCATCATACAATAAATTACTCACATTTATGTCGCTTGATGCCTTTCTTATGTGGATAACAAACGAACATGCAGAATATTTTTAGAGTACAGAATTTAACTATTGGGATATTCAAAATTTTTTGAAGAAATACAATTAAGCATTGCAATTAACCTCGCTGGGTAAAAAAATATTTTCAAGCCTACCAAAAAAGTTGCTAAGAGCTGCAGACATATTCCAAAATGATGCTATGTTTTAGTCAACAAGACACTGATTAATATGACATAGCATTGGTTTGGTATCTTACACACCCAACTTAGAAACCGAAAAAAAAACATATGATGAAAAAATGTACTTACATGCCATCAAAACACTCGTTCATCAATAACTCTCTGAAAAAACATTATACATTTACATAAATGTGACCCGTCACCGAAACCAGGGACACAAGTCGGCAGCACAAGTTTCGAGAAAATGAGAAACAAAGTTTTTTTTTCAAAATTTGTGATTTTCGTTTTATTGCAGAATCTATTAGTTGAGATCACGAAGAAGCCTCTCCATGTTTGAGATAGCAGTTTTTGTATATTTAAAAGCGTACATTTTGCGGTTGAAATAGGCTTGTTTTTCCGGAGATTCTAGCGTGCAGCGGGGGGCGTCATTGTCTGTGTGTATATTTACATACTGTATAAGCTTTTGTTTTCGCCTCCGCCCCCAAAGGGAACAGCGTGACTACTTAATAAGGATAGTTCGCCCAAAAATGAAAATAATGTAATTAATGACTCACCCTTATGTCGTTCTAAACTCGGAAGACCTCCGTTCATCTTCGGAACACACTTTAAGATGTTTTATCGTTAGATTTAGTCCGAGAGCTTTCTATCCCCTTCATTGAAAATCTATGTATGGTTTCCATGTCCAGAAAAAACATCATGAAAGTAGTCCATGTGACATCAGTGGGTCAGTAAGATTGTGTTGATGCATCGAAAATACAGTTTGGTCCAAAAATAGCAGAATTACGACTTTATTCAGCATTGTCTTCTCTTCCGGCTCGAGCGTGAAGTCACGTGACTGTAGTGACGCGACAGCCCTGTTCCTCAGACATGTTTGCTAAGTTTTTGTTTTTTTCAAACTTATAGCCTGCGTCTCCCCAGACTGTAAAGCTCGGGCGCACAAAACAAAAGAAAAATAAAAGAAGCTGGGGCGGAACAAATAACAGTCAGCCGCATCGTACGTCAGCCGCGTCACTGACTTTATGCGGCGCCGCAGTAGGATGAGGTCAAAGTACCGCGAGAGCTCTTCAAGAAATCTTACGCAGTAGTTTAATTTCGACTCGCTCTCGCGGTACTTTGACGTCATCTCTATGTCAGTTCTTGCAGCGCAGCATGAGTCCAAACACACAGAAGTTACTCAGATATCGTTGTATTCTTTATATAATTGGCTACATGTTTTGTCTATCAATATTTTCCATGAAGTCATTGGATGATGGAGGAACGAGCGAGCCATTGGTAACATCTCTAAAGGATGTCACGTTTTCGACAGCGCTGTTTGGATGATCTATTATACTACTTCCCTATTTTAAATACAAACTTTGAAGGCGGGTTCATGTGTTTAACGGACTGTAATCTGATATACCCTTACATGTTACGATTTAAATAGTGTTCAGATTATATATTATATTGTATTACCAGACATTCATGCGAAATCTCATGTAAACAATCTATATTTCACGGATTATACGCATTTGTGGACAAAAATAGTCATTGGATAATCTGATACAGACTGGATTTGACTTGTGATCCCCACAAAGGTAAAAAGAGTCATGTTTATTTTTGCGCGTTGTCATTTGGTCATAAAATACTACATATGATGCTAGAACATCTCAAAAAGGGTTTTACAGGGGGCATGGCTTAGCTAAATGAGATGTAAATGAGCCCTATTGTCTCCCCCAGCTGAAAAGAAGAGTCCCTTTCGTCTCGATTTTCTCGGTTTGAGTATTTCTGAGTTCCTATATTCAAATGGCCACAACTTCTTCAAATCTTATCAGATTTCCATGTGTTACACATCGTTGGAAAGCTTAGAAACTGCACTTTCAGAATATGTGAATAACTCAAAATGCCCAGATCCGACTTGTGTCCCTACTTTCCGTGACTGGTCACAAATTTGCGGGAGATCGTCTTTTGGCATGAAAAAAACACCGGAAAAAAACAAATCGCTCAACTCTTTGCAACAATGTAAACGGTCTGTGTTACAATTATCCCCTGCGTTAGTTTTTGCCCTGCGCACCCCTACTATAGACTCTATGGCTACCATCATTTATCTGACTATCAATTACTCAGTGCCAGCTCTGCTGTTTGGTTTACCAGGAAGTGATAAGTCTGTCAGAGGGAAGTACGGTGGACCTAAGGAAGCCAGGGGAGGATGAGGAAGAAGATTCGGAAATAGCAGATGATGCCATGGACCCAGAGGAGTGTTTCCCTGACTGTAAGCAAATACAGATGCTTAAATGTATGCGCATGGGATATGACGGCACACCATGGTGCTAAACGATTACCGTACACTTACAGTTTGCCTGCGACGGTGTGAGTGTTGTAATATTAACACAACACAAGGTCTGGGACAGATGTGGTGGAGGTTAAGGAAGACCTGCTATCAGATTGTGGAGCACAGCTGGTTTGAGACCTTCATCATCTTCATGATCCTCCTCAGCAGTGGAGCTCTGGTGAGGAACCAGATTGAATCTGATTAATGAATCCATTCATTTACTCCTCAAATCAAAGCTGGTCATAAAGTTCAGCAACGTTTGTTCCATTTTTCACACTGCATAGGGAATTCAAGTGCAAAATCTTCAATAAAACATTAAATTGGCTTAACAAGGAGTATTAAAGAAAACAGAAATGCTTGATAAATGCTAAATTGCTTGATTTAAGAAGTCTGGAAAAAATTTTTAGGGATTAAATCAGTTCTTCTATGGATTTAATTCAAAGCTGGCCTGTTTTCTGGTCTGGTTCTTGTTCTATCTCCGTCAGGCATTTGAAGACATTTACATAGAGCAGCGTAAGATTGTGAAGGTGGTGTTGGAATACGCTGACAAGGTCTTCAGCTACATCTTTGTGCTGGAGATGTTTCTGAAGTGGATCGCTTATGGCTTTAAAAAATATTTCACCAACTACTGGTGCTGGCTGGACTTCCTAATCGTAGATGTAAGTACAGGAATCTTCTTTCGTGCTGATTATTTTCTGTTACCCAATAGGACCAACTTTAAACATTCACTTTTACCTGTTGCAGGTGTCTTTGATAAGCCTGGTGGCTAACTCATTGGGCTACTCGGACTTTGTCGCCATTAAATCTCTGAGGACTCTCAGAGCTCTGAGGCCCTTGAGGGCCCTATCTAGATTTGAAGGAATGCGGGTTAGATTTTTTTCTCGGTTCAGTTGTCATATTTTCCATGCCAATTCCTAGTGGCTTGTATGGTATATAACTTTTATCATTCCTCTTGTCTAGGTTGTGGTAAATGCGCTGATTGGAGCCATCCCATCCATCATGAACGTTCTGCTGGTGTGTCTGATCTTCTGGCTCATATTTAGCATTATGGGCGTTAACCTTTTCGCTGGTAAATTTGGGAAATGCGTCAACAGGACGGGTTACATCCACAGCGTGACTCTGGTCAACAACAAGTCTGAATGCCAAGCCATGAATGACACCCAGTTCTATTGGACCAAAGTGAAAGTTAACTTTGACAATGTGGGTCTTGGTTACCTCTCACTTTTGCAAGTGGTGAGTCACTTTATGGACTTTTAACATTTAAATAGCCTACCATTTGTAGCCTGTAGCCCAAGACAGCTTGCCCACTGAAGCTAAGTAGGGTTGAGCCTGGACAGTACTTGGATGGGAGACCTCCTGGGAAAACCAGGTTGCTGCTGGTAGAAGTGTTAGTGAGACCAGCAGGGGGTGCTCACCCTGTGGTCTGTGTGGGTCCTAACACCCCAGTATAGTGACGGGGACACTATACTGTCAAAAAGCACCGTCTTTCAGATGAGACGTTAAACGGAGGTCTCTGTGGTCGTTAAAAATCCCAGGATGTCATTCGAAAACGAGTGGGGCCAAACTTGCCCATTGGCCTACTAATCATCCCCATATATACAAATTGGCTATATCAGTCTCTGTCTCCTTGCCACTAATAAGCTGGTGTCTGGTGGGCGTTCTGGTGCAATATGGCTGCCGTCGCATCATCCAGGTGAATGCTGCACATTGGTGGTGGTTGAGAAGATTCCCCCTTTCATATGTTAAGCACTTTGATGTCTGCAGAAAAGCACTATATAAATGTGACATATTATTATTATTATTTTATTATTAAGCAAGCACATTTTTTTACCCTGTCTGTGAAATCCAAATCCATGAGATTACAAGCATCAAAGTTTGATCTAGATCTTTGACATGACCTTACTCAGTCAGTTTTGAATATATCAAGGTTATAGTTTAACAGAATGTTGTTTACATTATGTAGGATGAGTTTATGTAAAAAACAGTAAATCACAAAAAACGACTTTTCAAGCCCAGTTTTTCCTTGCAATCAATTAAAGTAAGAAAGAGAGGTAAGATAATATTTTTTGCGTAACCATGGTAACAACATCTGAAAAAGGCCTGGTTTAACAGAATTTATGCTGACTGTCGGTGAGTCACAGCACTTTGTCATTACAGAAAGAATAACATTTGTGAGGTAAAAGAATAATTACACCAGACTAAAAGTATTCGCTACATATGTGGCCAGATATAGCATGTAGCAAGAAAGCTTTGCTAGAAGCAGAACATACTCAGAAAAAACTCACTTTTAGATGAAAAAAAATCATAATTTTGTAATATTAACATATGTTTGTATGTTAAAGGGATAGTTCACCAAAAATGCAAATTCTGTCATAATTTTCTCATCTTCGTGTTGTTATAAACCTGTATGAATGTCTTTTTTTCTGATGAACACAGAAGATATTTTTATTAATGATGGTAAGCACACAGCTAATGGTAACCATTAACTTCCATAGTAGGAAAAACAAATACGATGGAATTCAGTGGGTACCGTCAACTGTGTGCTTACCATAATTTTTTAAAATATCTTCTTTTGTGTTCATCAGAAAAAAGAAATGATACAGATCTAGAAAAACATGAGGATGAGAAAATGACGACAGAATTTTCATTTTTGGTTGAACTATCCCTTTAAGTTAAACAATTTCAACTTGTTTTTATAAGTTATGTCAACTTATCACAGGTATAAACTTAAAATAGTAGGTTGAATTGATTTGCAAAACCAAGTTTAGTAGAGCAAATTAATTAGTTGTAATAACACTATTAAAATCTTTTATGATTATGTACCGAATGTTCTGTTTTTCAGGCAACTTTCAAAGGCTGGATGGAAATCATGTATGCAGCCGTAGACTCACGCGGGGTAAGCTATTCAAGAACCAAAATTAACGAATGACATGCAGATTTCTAAACACAACACCCTGGAGCCTTTATTTAGATGGGCTATTCTGTCAGCAAACTATTCTGTCCGCAAAATATCAAAGTATTTATCTATTACCTAATCTTTACAACCTTGCAACTAAACATGTGCAAGGTTTCAATTAGGAAAAGTTACAAAATGTTTTAAAGTCCCCCTGTGGTGAAAATCTAGTTTTTATTTTTGTTTATATGTCTATGTGGTGTTTTAATATGCTTTAAAACAAACAAAATGTGCAAATTCATTATTCAAAACCATTTGTGAGTATTTTCTCTATAAAATTAGAGTCACTTCGGTTTCATACGTCACAAACATGTAACCAATCACATCATCACAGTTGAACGCGTGGATCAGTAGTTCGAGCCATATATATTTTACTGCATAGACTCGGCAGTAAAACGATCGCAGCACTGCTGCTTCAGCTCTGCTTCTGTGCTGCTCACACATGCTGGACGAGTGCTGCAACCTGTTAACATCAGCGCTTAAAGATTAGTACTACAAGTGTGCAGTTCATGCATTTATGTTATGTGCAGTGTTGGGTGTAACTAGTTACTAGTAATTAGTTACTGTAATTTAATTACTTTTTCCCTGAAAAGTAAAGTAAGGGATTACTCTTTTTCCCTAATACATTAATTACAGTTACTTCTAATGTAATTGAACAAAATACTGTGCATTGTCTGTAGAACAATTATATATGATACAATAGTGGATTTAACATTACAATTTAAAGTCTAAGGTTAAAATGCATGTTTTTCATGTATCCTTCTCACTTTAAATACTTTGGTAAGTTAATAAGAACAGAGGTGTAAAGAGTAGCTGAAAGCCATACTTGAGTAAAAGTACAGATACCTTACTGTTAAAATTACTCCACTACAAGTTACAAGTCACCAATTTATATACGACTTGAGTAAAAGTCTTAAAGTAACCCAATTTAAAAGTACTCAAGTATTTTTACTCATACTGAATGTTGGCTCAAAGATGCACTAGTCCTCAACACAAAGAGACATTGTAGGTCAGTGAAAACCAAGAAAGTATATTTATGAGATTTTACTTCCTAATATAGAAAAGTAATCAAACACCTCAAAATTTTGACCTGGCAGAACAAACACAGATTAAACACTGTTATAGTCTTTTAACTAAAATTTTATTTAGTTTTAGTCATATATTTTTGTACTCTGAATTGATTTAGTTTTAGTCTAATTGTATTCAACTAAATGCCATGAGATTGTAGTCTAGAAATCTACATTAAATTTAATTTAAACCCATTTAATTTTAGTCTAGTGTCATTGTGTACTTGAATGTGCCATGCTGACAAACACTTTCGTTTCGTTTTTATTTGTTGACGAATAAACAATGTAGCGAGTAACGTTAAGTGTCATTTCAAATGTAGTGGAGAAAAGAGTACAAATACCCAATCAAAAATGTAATTGAGTAGAGAGTAAAAGTTGCTTATATTTTTGATACTCAGTACAAGTACAAAGTAGCCCAAAAAAATACTTAAGTACAGTAACGAAGTACATTTACTCAAGTACTTTACACCTCTGAATAAGAATAATGGTAACACTCCAAAACAATACAGCACATATCTGTTTCATGCTAATTATCAACCAGTTAATAGTGAGAATTGTAAACTACACTATAAACTGGTTGATTATTAGCATGAAACAGATATTGGCTGTTTATTAGTACTTAAAAATCACATATTAATGCCAGATTCTTAATCTTAACCAATTACTACCAATATTGAAACTTAAAAACTACTTTACTAAGTATTAATAAGCAGCAGTAATTATGAGTATATTGAGGTAAAAGTAGTTAATAGTGAGAGCTGGACCTTAAAAAGTGTGACCAGAATAATTTATGTACTTTTATATGATTTAAGCTGTTTCAAGCTTTGTATCATTTACTTTATAGGATTTAGAAAGTAATTAGTAATGAAATAGTTTTCGGAGAATAATTTGTACAATAATCTAATTACATGATTGAAGATGTAACTAGTAAATAATTACTTTTTTGAGTAACTTTCCCAACACTGGTTATGTGTCTGAAACTCTTGAGTGTAGCATCTGTGTACGTATATATATCTATGTTTCGTATACTAAATAGAGGCGGGGATTAATTTGGATATTGATAGAGCCATGTATATTAAACAAGGCAAGGGTGTAGAGTAACAATCAAGCTGTTTTAAAGCATAACAAACTTTATATGTGATTTTGATGCTCAAAGATGAGTTTTAATCGATAAAATTATCAGCTACAGGTGGACTGATGCCATGGGACAACATTTTAAGTTTTTTAAGAAAATGTTTTTGTTCTTCAGGAAACTATATGCTAATTCTTTGATCAACTCAAAAACCAATACAATCGAAATGCATCTAGCCATATACAATGAAAATTAGATCTTGATTAGAAGCAGGTGCTTCATTGAACCTAATAACTGCAGACAAACATCGAGAAACTTTAATTTAAAAGAGTCTTAAAGTATAAGCAGTAAGTTTTGTGTGTCTTGTAGAGATGCGCGGTTGGCGGTTACAGCCGCGGACTCCGCGGATAAACCGCGGATCGGGCGGATGACGTGACGAAAAATAATATTTTAATTAGATTCGGGCGGGTGGCGGATCGACTGCTTGTTAGCTGTGTCCTTCTAAGCATGCAACCTTAAAAGGTGAGCACTCTGTCTTTCAGGGTGGCAGCCTCAGAAGTTCTCAAAGAGAACTGAAATGAGACGGTCTAGCCTTCTGAGGACCCATAATTTGCGTCACCTGTTGCACGCGCCCCCAGTAGCCCCCACCGCGCCTGTCAGCAGAAAACAGCGGAGACATTTCTGACTTATTAAAATAAATATGTAATCAAAAATATTAATTTATTTTAGAAAATATGACACATTGATGTAGATTAAACTATTCAACAGTATATCAAATAATCAACCTTATGTTGCAAATATACGCAACATAAACAGAATAATATTAACACAAAACATAACTTATAATACTAAAACAGTGACAAGAAAAAGTTTTCTAATACACTTTTATTTAATAAAGGTTTTAATTGTTTGGGATAGCCTCGGCATGTTAAGAATCCATTCGTTCTATCATTAACAGCGCAGAGAAATGAGGACGCATTTTGACATAGCTCTTATCAACGCCTCAAAAAATGAGAATTAAAAACAAAGGAAATAGAAGGTCAGAAAAGGTTTGCCTGGAATAAGTTTTACAAAGTGGTAAATCAGGATGACACCAGTGCAGACTATGTAATTTGTGCGTTTAATTTACTTATTTATTTATTTATTTTTGTCCCGTGTGCGCCGATCGGAGACTGAGTTCACTGCTGATATTCTAGAGCTTTCTAGTCTCGCGGCTGTCATCACATCGCCCAGTCAGCGGATGGCGGGCGGGTGCGGTTTTGAAAACTGGTCAGAAACGTTGGTGCGGATGGATGGCGGACGGATGATGAGTTTTGTGATGCGGTTGCGGATGAAATAATAGCCCATCCGCGCATCTCTAGTGTCTTGTCATTGTTGTTACCTGTGTGTCAGGTCGAAGAGCAGCCCGTCAAGGAGATAAACCTCTACATGTACCTCTACTTTGTCATCTTCATCATTTTCGGGTCCTTCTTTACCCTGAACTTATTCATCGGCGTCATCATCGACAACTTCAATCAACAGAAAAGGATGATAGGTGTTGATTTATAAACACATCTCATTATTGTCTACATTCAATGGGTTCATAACAATAACAGCAGCGGCATGTTCTCTGTGTCAAGGTGGTCAGGATATATTCATGACAGAAGAGCAGAAGAAGTATTACAACGCCATGAAGAAACTCGGGTCGAAAAAGCCGCAGAAACCAATTCCAAGACCAGTGGTAAAATAAAAGATATTTATAATAATAATAATAATAAATATTAAAATACATTTTCTTTTCCAAATAAAAGCACACTTCATAAGAAGTCCTGATTATCTGGTTATTTTAAATGATTAAAATATTATTAATTTTTTAATTTTTTTGTCTAGAACATTCTGCAAGGCTTCTTCTTTGACTTGGTGTCCAAGCAAGCCTTTGACATCACCATCATGATGCTCATCATACTAAACATGATAACCATGATGGTGGAGACAGATGAGCAGTCGGCCCGCATGGAGTCCATCCTCAACAACATCAACCTGGCCTTCATCGTCATCTTCACCACCGAATGCCTCATCAAGCTCTTCGCCCTTCGCTGCTACTTCTTCACTGTCAGCTGGAACATATTTGACTTTGTAGTCGTCATTCTTTCTATTGTTGGTAAGAGCTGTGTGACAAAGTCCACTTTCTTAAAAAAAAAAATTTGTCATCCAAGATCTTTACTGTATGTCTTTCTTTGTTCAGTCGCGAAGTAATTACGGTTTTTAAGGAAAACATTCCAGGATTTTTCTCCATGTAGTTGACTTTAGTGGACCTCAACAGTTTACAGTTTCAGTTTACAGCATGAGTCTTATCTATCCAAAACAATTGTCATTTTCGGAAAAAAAGTACTCTTAAACACAACTTCTCGTCTTACATTAGCCGTGTGATGCACCAGCGCGACCTTATGCATTACATAATCATGAAATGCACACTTGCGATCATTTTAAACAATAAACAGACACAAAGACTTTAATTAGTATCATTCCACATACAACAGGTCATAAGGTTTCGACAATACGTAAGGTCGTGCTGGTGCATCCCATGGCTAGTGCAAGACGAGAAGTTGTGGTTTAAAAGCACTTTTTATTGGCGAAATTCAAATGTTTTTGATATCATATCCAGGAGATAAGTGAGTAAATTTGTGTATCCCATGCGCCAAATGAAATTCAGATGTAAGGGGTAATTTCTAAATCATACGAAGTCCC
Source organism: Misgurnus mizolepis (assembly GCA_025389145.1). Lineage (NCBI taxonomy): Eukaryota > Metazoa > Chordata > Actinopteri > Cypriniformes > Cobitidae > Misgurnus > Misgurnus mizolepis. Next base: position 60,318,990 of record JAIFKI010000002.1, read on the forward strand.
CAGATAATTCCAATCCTGTTCTTTACATGGCTTGTTTAATATGGGCTAATTTTCATTCTGGGATGAACTATTCTTTTAATATCCGATCTCTGCTCTGTCCTTACAGGAATTGTCCTGGCTGACATAATAGAGAAATACTTTGTGTCTCCAACTCTGTTTCGAGTGATCAGACTGGCGAGAATAGGACGAGTTCTTAGACTTATAAGAGCAGCCAAAGGAATAAGGACGTTACTTTTTGCCTTAATGATGTCACTTCCGGCACTGTTCAACATCGGCCTCCTTCTCTTCCTGGTCATGTTCATCTACGCCATTTTTGGCATGGCAAATTTTGCCTACGTGAAAAAGCAAGGCGGGATTGACGACATGTTCAACTTTGAAACCTTCGGGAACAGCATGATCTGTCTATTCCAGATCACCACGTCGGCGGGTTGGGATAATCTGCTGGATCCCATTCTGAACAATTCACCAGAAGAATGCAATCCGCAATACGTCAACACTGGAACCCATACTAAGGGCAACTGTGGCAATCCGTCCGTAGGGATCGCTTTCTTCGTCAGCTACATCATCATCTCGTTTTTGATTGTCGTCAACATGTACATCGCCATTATTTTAGAAAACTTCAGCGTGGCCACTGAGGAGAGTACGGAACCTCTAAGTGAAGATGATTTCGAGATGTTTTACGAGGTTTGGGAAAAGTTCGATGTTGAGGCGTCACACTTTATCGAGTACTCCAAACTTTCCTGTTTTGCCGACAGTCTTTCAGAACCTCTGCGGATCGCCAAACCCAACAAAGTCAAGCTCATCCACATGGACTTACCCATGGTGAGCGGGGATAGGATCCACTGCCTGGACATCTTGTTCGCCTTCACAAAGCGCGTTCTTGGGGAGACCGGGGAAATGGACGCTCTGAAACAGCAGATGGAGGAAAAGTTCATGATGGCCAACCCATCCAAGATATCCTACGAGCCCATCACCACCACACTGCGACGCAAACAGGAGGAAATATCAGCAGTTTTGATCCAGCGGGCCTACAGGGGACATCTGGTTAGAAGTCAGATGAAACGGGCTTCTTACCCTTTCAGGCAAATAAATGAGGACACACTTGTACATAAGCAGAGGGTTCTAGACCGGGACAGGCTCGTAGCCTCTATGATAAAGAAACATTATGATCGAAAGAATGATAAACCATTAGGCTCTTTGTTCTTGGCCTCTTCTCCACCATCCTATGAAACTGTTACAAGGGCTCCTTGTGACCAGTTTCAGGTGTTCATAGCTGCCTCAAATGATTCTGCACCCTGTGAGCCTCATACCTCTGGAGAGACTTACGAGGAGACCTTTCTTTAGGACCTCTTTTGTATAACTTTTGTCTTTTTTAGTATACATTGTTATTTTTGGTTCTGTGCAAAGAAACAATCAGGAAAAATTCTATAGCAATGCAAACACAATTTCACTTTTGTCTGCTATGTGAGCAATATGCAACATTAATAACCTAGACAAACAAATGAGAATAGATGAATATATCAAAGTGAGGATGTACAAATACAATTTCAGGTAATATATTTACTATAGCTTGGCAATGGCTTTAGATGTGTCGCACATATCAGCGTAATAAAAGCAAGCACAGCTCTTATTGTTTCCTAAAGCTTAACAGACCTCGTATATTTAAACCAGGAATACAAAATCTAGTTTTGCTGTAAACATCTGCAGTTTTTCTCAGGATTATGTGCAGAATGTGTTTTTAGACTTGACAAAGGTGAATGTGCTTGTTTTAGAAAATGGCATCTGTAAATTAAAGGGGACAAATCATGAAAATCTGCCTTTTTCCATGTTTAAGTGCTATAATTGGGTCACCAGTGCTTCTATCAACCTAGAAAATGTGAAAAGATCAACCCAGTAACTTAGTTTTGGTGAACCATTCTTTGCAAGCATGTGAAAAAAATAAGTACTTGAAATTTGGCTCCCCTTGTGATGTCAGAAGATCAGCTCATTTGCATTTTAAAGGACACACCCAAAAACTGCACATTTTTGCTCACACCTACAAAGTGGCAATTTTAACATGTTATAATAAATTATTTATATGGTATTTTGAGCTAAAACTTCACATACGTATTCTGGAGACACCAAAGATTTATTTTACATCTTTAAAAAAAATTGTGAAATGTCCCCTTTAAAATGACCAGAAGTGAGTATGCACTATATAATTCATAGAATAGAGAAGCTATAAGAAGCAAGAAGAAGGGATGCTTATTTTATTACCAACACTTATCAATAATCTGTTTTTTATCAGGAATAATCATTTTATGATGTGAATAAAATACATTTGCTTTACCAATAAAAACACATCAGAAGAAAAGTGAAGAACATTTATCAATTTCTGTGTTCAGATATTCTCCTGCTTTTTATACTGTAGGAAACAAAGCTACCATTTGCACTTTATGAAGCACATAAAATGCGATCATTTTCACTGTCATTAGCTGGGTTTTAATCACCCCAATTTTATGCACATTTGATGTATCGCAAAAAAAAGAGTGATTGAAATGCCAAATTTCGAATAAATAACCCTTAATTCAAAAAAAAGTGTTTACACTCACTTGAGGTGGGTTTTGAATTTTTTGGGGGTTTTGTGCGAAAAAGAGTAAATACAAATAATAGGAAATGGAAACGTATTTGCCAAATAAATTCTGACGAAGCGAACATTAAACCCACAGGACTGATCGTCTAGCTGTTTCCGCTGTCGTTGTCTTTCCAATATATGGGTCTCGACGTCGTCGCAATTCCCTTGCTGCTGGTGCCTGCATCAAAAACCCTGCATTTCTTCTTCAGTTTGGCAATAAAAAGCTGCACTGCTAGTAAATTTATAACTTGCCCAATCGTAACTAAATGCAGTCCTGTCTACATTTTCTAAGCATGCCTTGTTTAAATTACTGTTGGTTAATAGGTAACCAATAAAACAGTCATTCGCTGAAACAACTTACTGGAAACGCACCTTATTCACATTTGTTTGTTTTTCTTTGAATTTTGAAAAGATTCGCTTCATGTTTGGATAGAAACCCCACCATTGTCACAATAGCAAATCTAACAAAAAAGCATTTTGTTTCTGAAGCTTAGTTGGTAACATTGTGTTATTTATGCAAACGGTCATAGGTTTAAGCCCCAGGGAACAAACATACTGATAAAATGTACATCTTGTAATGCACTGGGAGTCAACTTTGGATACAATGTAACATAAATGCATAAACATATTGCATAGGCTAGGAAACAGAACGATATTAAAGCTGCAATGTGGGACTTTTAGAAGGATCTCTTGACAAAAATACAATATATTATTCATAACTATATTATCAGTTGTGTATAAAGACCTTACAAAATGAATATTGTATTGTACTGTATTGTTTTTATTACCTTAGAATGAGTCGTTTTTATCTACATACACCTTGGGTCCCCTTACATGGAAGTCGGCGTCATGTTTGTACAGTACCCCCAAATGGACAAAATGCTATACAGAGCGTGTTTTGTCTCTATGTTGTCTCAGATGATGACATGTTTGTCGAAAAGGAGCGATGAGCGGTGGATTAAGCCATTGGTTGCAATTCATAGTCTCACCACTAGATGCTGCTTAAAGTTCCACACTGCACCTTTAAATCTTTCAAACAATAACAAAAATTAATTTAAATAGAAATGATTTGCATAATTCAGATAACTATGAAAACATGCATGAATGAACTGACACTCTAACCCACAGTTTTCATTCCGACATATTTCCTATTCAAAGTGTAAACTAGGGTGTTAGGGCTGACTGCATGGTGGACAAATATTGTATTATGATGACCAAGCAAAGTTATTATATTTAGTGGTACATCATACAGATGGAACCTGGCAAAGCTATTCAAAGCTAACAGACACCTACTAGAAAACTAGCATAACCATATATTTTTATTGTATTTTATTGTATTTTCTTTTCCATTAAAGTACATTTATCTAAATCGAAGAACAACAAAAGGAAAGATGGGTCAACAATCACTGGGCATTAATACTCGACAACATGACAGCTTATCAGATATTTGACTTTGTGAACAGCATGCATAGATTTAAGTTCTCTTGGTTAGGGAGCCAATTTGGCTACATCCCCGGAGAGCTTGCCCTTTCTCCAGTCCAGGGTGAGGGTGTGCAAATCCTTCACAGACCAGCTGGACCTCCAGGATAATCCCAGAGTAAAATAATCACTTGTTTTAATTAAATACAAATGTACCCATAGGTTAACTCTCACTCCTGCACACAAATGTTGACACGCCATAAAACTGCGATCTTCTAGAAGCACAGGTGCCTTTTATGTTGACAAGAAAAAACTTAATTTTGCTTAATGTAAATTTAAGTAAAATCAGACTCGGAATAAAAATGCTTTGTGCTGTTTTGTAAAAATTCCTATTTTGGGATATTCTGAGCTGGAGGAATGGCTCCTATTATTTTTTATAAAGTTTAGTTGTTTTTTTAAGTGTCATTTAGTTTCAACACATGCTTTAACTTAAATTCTTAGCCTCCAGATCAAAAATATCCACTTTAATGTGCCTACTCGAGTAATTGATCTGATGTTTGAAAATGGAACATGTGGCTGGGATTACGCTTGACCAAAGTAACTCATTATCGAAGATTAAATTGCACTATAATTAATTACATCAATAAAACACACACATATGCTTCTGAGGTCTAAAAAAAATCATTAAACTAAAAAGTTGTAGAGAAAATAAAAGAAATTGCTTGCGTTTATGAATGCAGGGCAGTCAATAAATGAATGCCATGGCTGTGCATGCTGACAAAGTTTATGGGTTCACTTCCAGGATTTAAGGATGTGAACATTCTTAATCAGGATGTGTGTGTTTACGTGCTGCTTACTGTGACTCTGTGCTAAAGATGAAAATGTTTGATTGGTTTGGACTTCTGATTAAGTGCTCAAAATAGACTAAAGTCTTTAATAACACCATCTATAAACTACTTGTCTATAATATATTTTAAGTTTAAGTAGATTTTTAATCATTTATTCATAATATATTTCTTGGTTTTAAACTTATTTTTAATTAATTAATTGCTGAATAAACTTACAAAACTATCCCTAATTTGTATTAATTTGTTTGACCACATTCATACATTTTTGTACGATTTGCTTTTACCCCTGTGACGTTGGGGTTAGGGTTAGGGCTGGGGTTTGTATTTTTTTTTTTTAAAGCAATTACAGTCATTCAAAGAAGAAAGATGCAGGTAAAGATTGGGAGGGGGTTAAAAGCCTCAAAATCCTCACAAACGCTTTCAAGTGTATTAATGATGAACTAATAAACTAATGAACATTTAGTGTGATTTTGACCTTTGATCTCCAAACAACAAATCCTTGCAAATGTCCTATACAGACAGCTCACTGTATGGATCAGTGGTAGAAAATTACATTAGCAGGGCAAAAGGTCATGGGTTTAAACCCAGGGAACACACACACTTATAGAAAATGTATACATTGTAATGTAAGTCGCTTTGGATAAAACAAGCATTTGCCAAATGACTTAATATCATGTAAATGTCTAAAGTACACACGGTTTAGTCAACATTTCCCACAACCAGTGACATTTTTACATTCAATGTTTAATTTAATGCCATTTCGATTGGAATCCTTTGATAGGCTTATACAGCTGTGAATATTTATTATAAAATGTTATAATTAATAAATGTTATAATTTCAAGTGTTTCATAATGATACAATAACTGAAAATTAAAGTGGCAAGTATAATTTGAAATGCAAAAGTCAATAAATACAGCACTGCCCTTAGAGAAACAAAAAATAAATAAATATTTGATAATATAAGAATCTGAAAATTATAAGAATATAAGAATCTAAAGAATTATTAAAACTGCAAAATGCAAATGAATGACGTTTTATGCTGTATGAGTGATTTATGTGTAAACTAAAAGGGGACATATCATGAAAATCTGACTGTTTCAGGTTTAAGTGCTATGATTGGGTCCTAGAAAATGTGAAAAAGATCAACCCAGTAACTTAGTTTTGGTAAACCATTCTCTGCAAGCATGTAAAAATAAAATTTGTCTCCTTGTGATGTCAAAAGGGGATAATACTACCCCTTAATCTGCACTATCCAACAACAGCACTGCTATTTTGTGCAAAGATCAGCTCATTTGAATTTGAAAGAAAACACCCAAAAACATACCAATTGGAAATTTTTAACATGTTATAATAAATTATCTATATGATATTTTGAGCTAAAACGAGAGTTACGTATGTAACTACGGTTCTATGAATCCCGGATGACCGCCAGAGGCGGTGCTTAAGCACTGAATGATCCATCTCGCGCATGCGCAGGTCGAGTGTTTATACCAACAAAGTCACCCGTGACCCCTGATGCCTACGGAGAGTCTATAACTTCCGGTGACATCAGAGGATCTGTTCCTACAGAATCTTCTCGCGAGTACACAGTGATTCTGAGTGACAGAACGCTCTGGCGGTCATCCGGGATTCATAGAACCGTAGTTACATACGTAACTCTCGTTCTATTTCATCCCTACTGACCGCCAGAGGCGGTGCTTAAGCACTGGATGACACATACCAAAAAAGTCACGAGGAATTTAGCACATACCTTATTGAGAGGAGAGCGCAGAGTCCGGCAACAGGACCACCTCCAGTGGATGGGGGGTAGCGACATTCACCCGGTAGAACCTGGAGAAGGTACTCGGGGATGCCCATGATGCCGCCTCACAGATGCGCTCCAGGGGAACGTCGCGCAGGGCCGCCCATGAAGTTGAGACTGCCCTGGTAGAGTGGCACCTCACCCCGGATGGCAGGGGGTGACCACCTCGTTTATATGCCTGGGTGATTACATCCACCACCCAATGAGACAACCGCTGTTTGGAGAGAGCACAGCCCCTCCTAGGACCACCATAGCAGAGGAAGAGCTGGTCTGACTGCCTTATACTCGCAGTTGCGACCACGTAGGCTCTGAGAGCCCGTACGGGACACAGTAGCTGTAATCTGTCCTCCCCTTCTGGGGGAGTAAATTGTGCCAGGTGGATAGGTTGGTTAAGGTTTGATGATGAGAAAACCTTCGGAAGGAAAGCTGAATTCGGCCACAGGGTAACCCCTGAGCCATCGGAGTTCCACCTCAAACATGAGCCACTCACAGAGAGCGCATGAAGTTCCCCAACACGCTTCGCTGACGTGATAGCAAGGAGAAAGGCAGTCTTAATAGAGACCCACTTCAGCTCTGCCTGAGCCAGGGGTTCAAAGGGAGGTAAACATAGGGAGTCGAGCACCAGGTGTAGATCCCAGGCTGGAGCGCGTTGTGCTCGTGGGGGGCGTAACCGCCATGCACCCTTCAGAAAAAGGGACACCAATCTGTGACACCCCACCGTGTCGTTGTCCACCCGAGCATGTCGAGAGGAAATGGCTGCCACATATACCCTCAAGGTAGCCGGGGACCGGCCACCATCCAAGAGTGACTGGAGAAACTCTAGAATCTTTGGAACTGAACAGTGCACAGGGTCCACATTCCTGTCTGAGCACCATGTAGTAAACAGCTGCCACCTGTTTTCATACTGCGCCCGGGTAGAAGGCGCCCTTGCATTCAATATGGTATTGCAGACGCCATCTGAACACTCAGTCAGCAGCGGGTCGGGCCCTGCAGTGACCAGACCCACAGCTGCAGGCGGTGAGGATCGGGATGCCAGATTCGGCCCCGTAACTGAGACAGGAGATCCCTCCTGTCTGGGAGGCGCCACGGTAAACCGTTGCAGAGACTGTACAACAGTGGAAACCATGTTCTTCCCGGCCAGAAGGGGGCTACCAACAGTAGCCTGTGACCCTGCTGGAGGACTCTCTGCAGTGTTGGAAGAATCAGAGGGATTGGTGGAAAAGCATAGAGGAGAACCTCCGGCCAATCGTGTGCGAGAGCATCCTGGCCCAGAGGGCTGCTCTTCTCCGTCCAGGAGAACCACAGGGGGCAATGGGTCGATTCCTCCGAGGCAAAGAGATCCACCCCTGCCCTGCCGAAGATGTCCCAGATGCTGAGGACCACATCCGGATGAAGCCGCCACTCCCCCGGCGGAGGCTTGCAACGGGAGAGTAAGTCTGCTGCCTGATTCTGCTCCCCAGGCAAATACATCGCCCTCAGGCTGGCCAGGTGTGGCCCTGCCCACAGCAGGATGTCCTGAGATGCCTGCAACAGTGGTGCAGACCTGGTGCCTCCTTGGTGGTTTATATGAGACACAGTCGAGACATTGTCTGATCGCACAAGCACATGCCTGTCTCCCAGGAAGGGAAGGAAAACCTGCAATGCCCTGTGCACAGCCCGCAGTTCCAGAACATTGATGTGCTGTGAGCACTCCTGCACAGACCACAGCCCCTGAGCTGTTCGATTCTGCCACACAGCACCCCACCCCGAGAGGGAAGCATCTGTTGTGATGATTTCCCGACGAGATGCGATGGAACCCAAGGGCATGCCCTGCAGGAGAAATGACCTCACTCTCCATGGGGCCAGAGCAAGAAGGCAACGACGTGACACCTTGAGCTTCCTGTGCCGGTGCCACTTGACATCCAGATGAAAGCCGTGCAACCACCTCTGGAGGGGACGCAGCGACAGCAGTCCTAGAGGAATCACGGTAGCGGCAGCTGTGAGTTTCCCTAGGAGGCGCAAAAACTCCACATAGCGTAACTGCCTGCCCTCCCGAAACAGGAGGAGGCGGCGGAGGATGTCGTCCACCCGCTGTGGTGATGGGCGAGCCTTCATGGTGATTGAATCGAGAGTCATCCCGAGAAAAAGCGTGCCCTGCGATGGAACCAGGCAACTCTTTGTAAAATTCACCCGGAGGCCCAGGCGGGCCACATGAGAGAGAAGACACGACGTGTCCAGTGCCACCTGAGACTGGGATGGCGCACAGATGAGCCAGTCGTTCAGATATGGGAGAATCTTCATGCCCCGCGACTGCAAGTGCGAAAGGGCTGCCGTCACACACCTGGTGAACACCCGAGGGGAAAGGGAGAGACCGAATGGGAGCACTCGGAACTGGAAATGACGCCCTTGAAAAGGCAAACCGCAGAAACTGCCGATGGTGTGGAGCTATAGGGATGTGGAAGTAGGCATCCTTCAGGTCTACTGACGTAAACCACTCTCCTTTGGCAATTGTACGTAGAACCTCTGCAGTGGTCAGCATGTGGAACCTCAGAACCTTCAGGAACCTGTTGAGACCCCTCAGGTCGAGGATAGGACGGAGTCCGCCATCTTTCTTTGCTACCAGAAAGTAAGTTGAGTAAAACCCCCTGGGGTGCAATAGGGGATCTACTGGCTCGATGGCACCCTTGTCCAGGAGGGCGGACAACTCCTGGGTGAGGGCTTGGGCTTTTGCCGGGTCGCTTATGATGGTCATCTTGACCCGGCCATGTGCTGGGGGCCGGCGTCGGAACGTAAGTTTGTACCCGTGGGTTAAGGTTGAAAGCACCCATGGGTCCCTGGTGGAGGCAGCCCAATAGCTGAGCTGCTGCTGGGAAAAACAGCCGACGGCCGACCCCCGGGCTTCAGCGCCGGGGTCCCCGGCCTCTAAAGGTTCCAGAGGCACGACGGGTTGGAAAGGACTGAGGTTGTCCTGGGGGTAGCCGGTCAGGCACCCGAAAGGTCGGCGCCTGCTGTTGAGCAGGCTGTGGACGTGGGCGCAGAGACCCTAGGTAGCCCCTGGGATGAGCCTGTGGACGAGGGCTACGCTGTGGGACAGCTGGAGGACCTCTAGGCCTGCTAGGATGCGGAACGCTTCTTTGAAGCCCGGACAGCTGCTGTCGAGTCCGTCCGGCTTGGACTGTGCGCTCAAGCGCTTCCAGGGCAGCGGAACCAAACAGCTCCCCTGGTTCCACAGGAACACCGCGAAGGGTTCTCCTGCAGGCCTCAGTGAGAGGAGATTGTGCCAACCATACCTGGCGGCGAGCCTGCACAAGAGTAGACATCAACCGCCCCAATTCCCTAGACATCAATGCGAATGCCTGTAGTGAAGCATCGCTAAAATTGTGGATAGAGGCATCCAACTCAGTCTCCTGCAGGGAAGCTGACAAAGCGAGCATCAGGTGGGACATGGAGTTACCGATGCGTCCCATGCGAGCCGCTGCATCATATGCCTTACAGAGCAGGTCATCTGTAACCCGGCACTGGGGACGAGGACACCTAGCATCCGGCCTCAAAGCCTCATCAGGTGAAATGATAAGAGCCGCTATAGTCGGCTCAACTGCTGGCATGCAGTCTAATCCAAACTTCTGTGCATCCTGCATGGCTGCCAGGGTCCGGCCATCGGACGTTGCATGAGAGAGGGCCTTAGAATCCCTCCAACATGCCTGCAATTCCCTCAAATATTCCTCCGATGGGGGCGCAGTAAAGCTGACAGAGGCTGGGACACGCCTGAAAAAAGCACTGGCCGGAGGCGGCTGAGTTTGCGGCACGTCCAACTGGAGACGGGCTAAAGCCATACGAATGATGGCTCCCATAGAACGGTCCTCAACACCACCAGTAGAGCTATGGGTTGAAGAACGGGAGCCGGCCACAGAAGGTTGGGAGGCTCCCATCTGTGGAAGTACCTCTGGCTCATATTCATTAAACTGGCCAGCTGACGCTGCCATGGAAAGCACATCGTCCTCAGACTCAAAGGAGGCTGCCGAAGGGGCAAAATTATCTGGCGGCTCTGCTCCAGTCCCGGACTGGAAAGCCAGGAAGAGAGACTTCATAGTATTGAGCTCCGCTGTCAGTTGGTCCACTTTAGAGGCAAGCCGGGGTCCCTTAGCCTTCTTTGCAGGAGTGGGGCCTGCGGCCTCAGCAGCCTGACGTTTAGGCTGCCCAGTCTGATCTGGAACCAGCCGCTGGGCGTGGGTCAAATGTCCAATTGACGAAGTAGAGCCCAACAGTTGCTCCACCTCAGCCAGTCTAGCTGCCCTCACTGCCCGAGGCATGATACCGCAGTTCATGCAGGGGTCGTCAGAAAGACCCTCCTTTAAATGTTCGAAGCCAAGACATGAGGGACATAAATCATGGCCATCCTCAAGCTGCAGAGGAGCCATACAGGCCGAGCAGGAGTGGTTGCCAACCATGCTGGCGACTGAGAAAAAGAAAAAAGGTAGCCTCAGCGGAAACACTGCCACCAATAAGTCACAGGGGCACACCTATGCTGGGAGCGGGAGCGAGAGCACTGCCTTCACCAGCTAAGGGACTATCCCAACGAAAAAAATAGGCACAGAATGCAGTACAGATGCCGGGAGAGGGAGCGAAAGCACAACCTTCACCAACAAATGTAGCAAAAAAAGAAAAAAGATTAGCTTCAGCGGGAATGCTGCCACCAATCTAGTCACTGAGACACAAATATGCTGGAACGGGAGCGAAAACACTGCCGTCACTAGCTTAGGGTATTGAAAAAGAAATTAGACACTAAACGCAGAACTGGGAGTGAAAACACAACCGTCACCACGAATGCTGTGAAGCTAGTTAAAGGTAAGCGCTATCAACAAAAAACCGGCACAACCGAGTTGGCACGAATACAAAAAGCGCAGTTAAGCGCCGAAACGATTAACAAAAAACTTGCCCAACCGAGTTGTTGCAAAATACACAAGCGCAGTTAGGCGCCGAACGTTAAACAATAAACCGACACAACCGAGTTGGTACTAAAGTAAATACACAAAGCGCAGTTAAGCGCAATAGACGTTGAACAAACTAAACCGGCACAACCGAGTTGGCACGAGGTAACTACACGCGTCCGTGTTACAACAATAAACAATAAACCGCAGATGAATGAATAATATAAACGGTAACCTTTAACGTTAGATTACAAATGTCGGGAGAGGGAGCGAAAACACAGCCGTCACCAACAAATGCACCAAACGAACAGTTATATATAAAGTTTGTGACTCACCTGTCGGTGGATTCCGTTGCGGCCTTTGGAGGGCGAGCAACTCGCTGCTCCGACAAAAAAATGCCACAAGGCCACCAGCAACGAATGAAACACAATATCCTAGTCTTTAGCTAGCGCGGAAAAAACAACCTGCGAAGCGAGAAGATGAAAAGGAACAGATCCTCTGATGTCACCGGAAGTTATAGACTCTCCGTAGGCATCAGGGGTCACGGGTGACTTTGTTGGTATAAACACTCGACCAGCGCATGCGCGAGATGGATCATTCAGTGCTTAAGCACCGCCTCTGGCGGTCAGTAGGGATGAAATAGAACTTCACATATGTACTCTGGGGACACCAAAGATTTATTTGACATATTTAAAAAGTCTTGTGAAATGTCCCCTTTAAGTTATGTGTTGGTGCAGTTAAATGCCTGAACAAACACTTTAGTACAAACACTTTAGTTTACTATAGCGAATTATTGTAGTATATTTGTTAATTTATAGCATACTATTGTTTTATAATATTAACTTTATTGTATTTATAAACTCACAAAGCATATTTTTTACCATGGCGATATTGAGAGACTGAGGCTGTTTATTTCCAAAAGTTAAGCTAATTTTAAATGCATGACTGATAAAAGTCTGTCAACTTCTACAGGTTAAATAGAAAATACCTTTGAGCTTTAAGCAAACGCCAGAAACTCTTTGATTTCATGACGTCTTTGAAGTTCACACAGTGAACCATTAACGCAGTTTGTTAACAGGTGTAAGGATTTTAGTCCTTTAGGCACACATTTCTGACGTGTTATTCGACATACTTACAGCAGAGAGACTCAGAAAGATGAGTGGATATGAAATATTAGTGCTGTGTCCTCTTATGTTCAGCCTGTAACCTTTCAGTCATCATCAACATCTGTTACTTCCTGTCTGTGTCCTTGAGTCAATAGTGCACGCGCGTCATGATCTCACATCTGCCCCCTTGTGTCCTATAGAGTAACAACAAATAAATACACACATGAAAAATAACTGTATACTTTAGTATTTACTGTAATAAATTGTAGTCTACTGCAGCATATTATGGTAATTACTACACTTTTTTAACTCCTATAAAACATACAGTTTTGTGTAATATTACCTGTATATTTGGTTTATACCATCAAAATTTATACCATCAATGATACACTGAGATCTCGCTTTGAAAAGACATATTTTTAAATGCAGCGGTCCATAAAACACTCTATATGCAACTGCACAGCACAGGTAACCAGAAACTCACTAATGATGATAGATTATGAGATATTATTTGATAGACTAGTAGTGTGGATTAAGGATGTTTAAAATCTCTGGTCAGGACATGAATGGATTAAATCAGCAGATTTGCAAAGGTTTATTTATCTCCACATATAAATTAAAATTAGCAGGGTAACTGTGCAGTATACCACATTATATAGCCTAAGTACTATGTGATTTCCATATTATAGACGACAGTATTCAACTGCAAAAAAACGAATTTTAGAAAAGGACCGCCTTCTCCACTTTTTTAAAAAATGCAATTGCGCAACACTCCTGATTGACAACAAGGAGGACCAATAGTCTTGATGATCCACCCGGAAAAAGAAAATCCTCCGCAATACCTTTAGATGTCAGTGCAAGCCCCTATATAATGCAAAAAAAAAGAATTAAATGAATATTTCTCCTTAAAATACAAACATTTAATTAAAACTGCAAGCAGTGATGGAAGGGCCCTCGCACGCATGTGCACCGCCACTCTATGGCCTTAGTAAAGCAATAAACCAGGGGGATTGAAATTTCCGTGGATAAATATAGGTGGATATTCAAAGGAACTTTGAAGTGCCACTACTCCTTTATGCAGCAGGTGGCGCTATGATTGTAATTGATTGTTGTAACATTGATGTGTTGAGGCCAGGACCCTTGTCAAACGTATGATGTCTGTGACAGGTCGGACATTGCATGTCTGAGTTACAACAGCTTTCTCATCGCGAAAAATCAAACTTTGACAGGCCACAACGGACACGCCCCTTTAACGAAATGTCAAGATCTTACCAATTTATCATTGTGAAGTTCCTAAGTTCAGACTGACCAAATATGATGATGATCTGAATACATTTCAATGAGCCGTAAATCACAGTGTAAAACATGTCATTTCCTGCTTCCAGCAGGTGGCGCTATAACTTTTACTGAATATTGCCATGTTGATGTGTTCAGGACAGGACAATTATCAAACTTGTGAAGCGTGGGTCAGGTTGGACATTTTAAACCTGAGTTAGAACAACTTCCTGTTTCATTGAGAAACACAGAAATTTGGCAAGCCGCCACATACACACCCTCCATTGAAATGTCAAGATCTCCGCAATTTAGCATTGCAAAGCCCTTTAGATGACACTCACCAACTATGATGATTATCTGATTAAATTTATAGGAGGAGTTTGTTAAAATACGAAGGCCAGAAATGGCAAAAGTTGCACTCAAATTACAGAGAAAATTCAAAATGGCTGACTTCCTGTGGGGTTTAGAGCTTTGCTCCAAGATACTTTTTTGTAGGTCTTGGGGTGATACATGATCCTACTGCATTTCGTATTTGTGCGATTAACGTAGCGGGGGGGGCTGCTCTATTTAATTTTTGTAGGTGGCGCTATAGAGCCATTTTAACACCCCAAGTTCTGAAGCCTATATCACATGAAAATATTCGCCACTTTTGACACGTGTGGAACGTTTCATGACTTTTTGAGCTCGTTTAGGCTGTCAAAAATGGGATTCATTTAGCGATACTTTGCGAGGCCGCAACGGACACGCCCTTTAACGAAAAGTCAAGGTCGTTGCTATTTATCATCACACAAGGTCTTGAGATTAGACTGATGATATATGATGTTGATATGGTTAAATCTCTAAGAGCAGTAAGTCACAGCATAAAAGGTGGTATTTCCTGCTTCCTCTAGGTGGCGCTATGACTGATACTGAATTATGCCATGTTGATGTGTTCAGGCCGGGACCCTTATGAAACGTGTGAAGTTGGGGGCAGATCGGAGTATGTATGTCTGAATTACAACAGCTTCCTGTTTCATGGTGAAACATCACACTTTGCCAGGCTGCCACGGACACGCCCTTCAACGAAAAGTCAAGATCTTTGCAATTTATTATCGCAAAGGACTTAAGATCAGTCTGACCAGATATGATGATGATTTGATTAAATCTCTAAGAGCAGTAAATCACAGCGTAAAACATGGCATTTCCTGCTACCTCTAGGTGGCGCTATGACTGAAGCTGTATATTGGCATTGAAATGTGTTCAGGCCAAGACCCTTATCAAACGTATGAAGCGTGGGGCAGATTGGACATTGTATGCCTGAGTTAGAGCCACTTCCTGTTTCATGGCGAAAATGCAGAAATTTGTCAGGCCGCCACGGACACACCCTCCAACGAAAAGTCAAGATCTCCACAATTTAACATCGCAAAGGACTTTAGATAAGATTGTCCAAATATGACGATGATCGGATTAAATCTGTAGGAGGAGTTCGTTAAAGTATGAAGCCTGGAAATGACCAAATTTGCACAAAAATCAAGGCAAAAATTCAAAATGGCCGACTTCCTGTTGGGTTTAGAGCTTCGCTCCAAGAGACTTTTTTGTAGGTCTTGGGGTGATAGATGATCCTACCAAATTTCGTATCTGTACGTTTTTCGTAGTGGGGGGGCTCTTCTCTTGAAATTTTGCAGGTGGCGCTATCGAGCCATTTCTACACGCCCACTTCTGGCGCCTATGCCACATGTAAATTTTCGCCACTCCTGACATGTGTGCAAAATTTCATGAGTTTTCGAGCATGTTTCGCCCCTCAAAAATGCGATTCACTTTGGAGAAGAAGAAGAATAAATAATAATAATAATAAACGGAGCAAAAACAATAGGGTCCTCACACTTGTGTGCTCGGGCCCTAATAAATAATTTACATTATGTTTATTCATAGGCAATATAGAGCTTTATAATTTACATTATCTGTAACACAATAACCAACCAATTATTATGGTTTCTTTTTTTGGTATTGCCCTATTAAACACATAAAAATACTGTAGTATACTTTAACATTTACTATAGCTAACAGTAGTAACATTTCTAGATATAATGTTTTTTAACCTTATCATAGTAAATATTAAAATATACAATACTATTTACTAATATTTATCAATTCACTATAGTAAAACTACACAATATTATAGTTTATATTATATATAATGATATACTATAGTTTACTATAGTAAATACCACTAAAGTATACTACAATATATAGTTTCTGGTTTTAGCCAAACATAATTTTTATTGATTGTATGTCCTATTATTGCTTACTTTAGGGATTAAGATTCTTAAGATTTAAGAATAAAATCTTAAACCTTTTGCCAGACAAGACTTTGGCAAACATTACAACATTATAGTGGAGTACTGCCACAATTAAGATATTTTTTGCAGTGCTCTAAGCATTTGTAATACGTTAATCATTTTACTGGAGAATTTCAAACCAATTTTGGATTTGCCGTTTATTCGCTTTGAGTTTTGCATTGCCAACCTTAACAAATAACACACATACACAATTTGGAGCAGTTCCTAACTTCCTTGTTTTTGAATATATCATTGGTGTGTGATGGTAAATGAACCTTGGCGTGTACTTTGTTTTTATCTGATAATATAAAAAATGACCCGTTCATACAGTCTGTTACTGAATAATTGAAATCCAGTGAATGGCTTAAAACACAAAGTAAAAGAGAAACAACAAGCCATGATAAACATAGGTAATGTTTAATTCAAGAAAATACTGAACATGGCAGCCGAATCCAAAATGACCCATATACAGGGGCAACACAATGTAATTTACTACATTAGCAGCAGTAAAAATCAAAATCAAGTTCTTCATCTCCCAAACGAGAATCCATTCCACATCTGGATGGCTATGGATAATGGGAAACCTACACATCACCACTTCTTCGGGCTTGATGCAGAACGTATAGAAATATAACAAGTTTAAGGGTAAAAGATGCTTTCAACTACATCGGTTAACTGTTTTAATGAACTTATATACAATAAAAGATGAATCATTCATCAACACCTGATAAAATACAGAGTTTGGCTTAAACTAACTTTGCACCACTTGCACTGCAATACTTTAATTACATTTCAAATCCCTGATTTGATAATAGAGAAGTCCAACTTAATACATTGCTAAGATGGAAGTAAGTGAAGATACATGTACCACACAAACAAACTAATGCTGAGGAAAACCTGCATGTATTCAGAGAAAAGAAATCCATCTTCTCCACGTATTCAGAGAGAAGAGTTACTCCGAAGTCATTTCAAATCTCTATATATATAAATGACTTCATGAAACGCACAAGCACCTGGCAATCAAATAGAGCACCTTCTGTTAAAAATAAACATTAGACGACAAAAAAAATCTCTTTAAAAATCACAAAAAGCAGCTTATATTAAATTATATTGCTACCACAAACAGAATAAAATACTTTACTAAAATAAAAAAGGTCACAATATCTGAGGTATATCTAATCACTGAGTATATGACGCCTGCGATTCAGTGATTGTTTTAGCATTATCATAAAAGAAAATTGATGAGTCCGATCAATAAAAGCTGCCTGTTTATGAACAATGCAAAGTTCACAATACTGAGAGGTTCAATGAGATGAATAAACAGTTTCACAGCACCGATCACTGAACTACAGACATTCAGTCAGTTGCAACAGTAAAATTATTGCAAGATCATTTTCTTCACTGTTCATGGGGGAAATCTCATGAAAACTGCCTCTAGAAACGCCTTTATTTCACTACCTTATTTCAAAAGAATTAAAGGACCATTGAAATTTTAGTAACACTTTACAATAAAGTGGCATTTGCTAACATTAGTAAATGCATTACAGCTAACATAAACTAATAATGCTAGATAGCTTTTGATTTTAAAAATGCATCAGTAAATGCTAAAATTAAGATGCTGTAAACGTATTGTACATTGTTAGATCATGTCAGCTATTAAATGTAAACAAACACAACCTTAATTTAAAGGGATATGAACATTCTGTCATCGTTTACGTACACCTGTATACATTTCTTTGTTCTGCAAACACAAAGGAAAAATGTTTATAACCAAACAGATCTGGGGCACCATTCACTTCCATAGCATAATTCTATGTGCCCAAGACCTGCTTGGTTACAAACATCTCTCAAAATACCTAATTTTTGTTCAGCAGAACAAAGAAATGAATACAGGTTTGTAAAAACATGAGGGTAAGTTTTGACAGAAATTGAACTATCCCTTGTCTTCACAATGCAAAAATGTATGGTCCTGAAAAGGCATCATTTACATATATAAAAAAATCTCATTTTATAAATAAAATGTGTTTCTTTTGATTTAAGAGTGAAATTTCAGATGTATATAAGATTCACCTCACTACTGAGAACTATTGCTGTAAAGAGGTCACAATCACAAACGAAATTTACCTGAGTAGTGCACTGGATAAACAACAAAACTTTCCTGATACACGAATACATCAGTTGTGACTGAAATGAAAGTTGGCCGAATCGAGCTTGATGTCGAAAGTAAATGTCGACGGCAGCTCTTGTCAATATACTAAAACGTAACCGGTACTGAAATACAAAACATCTACATAACCTTCAGACGCCCTACGAGAAATCGCAAGTCAACGGCCGACCAAATAAATACGGTAAAACTCGCCACCAGTGACAAGCCTCAGGAAGTCTTTACCGATCGCAACGTACAAGGTGAACGCTACTTTAAAATCAAATGCCGACAACTGCTAAAGGCGATGCCGCGCTAACTCTAAAACAGACCCGCTGCCTCTCAGCTTCCAGTGTCCCAGACGACTGCCAACAAAAAATGAAACTAAAAACACCCCCCCCCCAACAAAAATGGCTTAATAGGTATATTTAACAGCAATAAAACTACGCTAAAAATTCACTGAGTAAGAAAGAAATCTTGTGCTCTTGGAAGGTTGGGTTTTATGTAACAGTCGCCAGACTTCCTGTTGTTTCGTAGTTTAGGGCTGTTGTAGGTCAGTATTTGAAAAGAGGTATTCATGGAGTGCAGGCAAAAACAACATAATAATGGCATTAAAATCGATGAGGTAACGTGCTCATAATCCCAGCAGTCTGAAACAATGCCCTCTGAAAGTCTTCATACGTTTGAGGTTTTTGTGCCTTCCTTCTGGAAGAATTCAGTAGATGAACGCGCTGGTGAAACCAATCCAACGGCGTGAGAAATAAAATAACGTGAAATTCCAAAAAACATCACATTAGCAGCAAAGTTCACATTACTGGAGAGGTTGTAATACGTCTGTCGATTCGCAGTCCCTGATGTTTGCTCCTGGTTCATAGGTCAGTATTTATGTACTGGATTCTTTGGGTGGAAGGTCCGTATCGCTATCAGATGTAACCATTGAGACCAGGCACTCTGAGGTAGAAGTGTTGATGGTGTTACATGCCCTGGTGATGGTTGAGATGCGCTCCTCTACGCAACCCGCAGACAGTCGAGCCTCGGCGTCATGGTCCCAACACTCTTCAACGGTCTCGCATAACTGGCCCAAACCCTGACGGTAACAGAGAGAAAGCAGTATGAAATAAAGTCATTAAAACTGAAAATGTATACAAAAAGTACAAAAATGAGAAGAGATTAGAACCTCGTATGCCCACATTGGCACTTGGGTTCAATTAACTGCTAGGCTAAAGCTTATATCTCACCGGATGTTTGATCCAACAGTCTTTAAAGACAGGTCGCATCTTCTTATGGACCACCACGTCTTGAAGGTCCTCAAGTGATGGGTGCTGGCCTACTTCTTCCTCGAATGGCAGCTGGTATTCCCCCACAGGACCTGAGTGAGACACCAGAACAGGATTGTTTAGTTTGGTGTCAAAACATTTTTTATTAAAGTAACAGGGGTCAAAAACCATTTTAGTCCTGTTTTGTGGTGGGGCCAGTAAAAGTTTTGGCAGGGCAAAAATCTGAATAAATAAATACTTAAGATTTAATTCCAGAAGATACAAGATTACAAAACTGAATCAGAAAACAGGGTTCCCGCACCTACCCTCAAATTCAAGGACTAAATGTGGGGACACATTTCAAGTGAGAGCAAGGTTACATCATGTTACCTTTTAAGATACATTTTTACAGTTCGCTTTAGACTCGCGCTGTGTCACTGCAGTGACATTTTGGGGATGCCTCCATGGGTAAGTGCGTCCGAATGTGTATATCAAATTCAACCAATGGTGGGGCTTAACGACAAATACAGGGTGACACGAGAGCCAGGAAGTATATCGCTATCTGAAATATTGCCAAAGACTGCGTAACAGGGACGCAGGAAGTATGGCAAGGGAGACGCAGTGTCTCGTTCCCTTCTCAGGGAACAACAGTTTCATATGTTACCCGAGACATTTTCATGTGTCAAACACAACTATGCAAAAAAGCATTTTGGTATGACTCAACATTCGCATACAGAAGATATAAGCATTTAAAGCAAACAGTTAAGCACGTGTGCTTAAAAAGTCTAGAATTTTTATGATATTATCCTACACTACACAGGGAATAATATGGATTTTTTTTTCCAGAAAACTTCTTGCATAAAATAGATTCAAGCACTTTCAATGACCTGTATCTATGCATGGATATTTCCAAATAATTCCCAGGGCCTTGCATTTCCCCCCCCAGATTCATAAACTTCCAAGGATTTCAAAGACGTGTGGGAACCCTGCAAAAAGTATTTTTCGAGTGCAAAAACACTGAATTAATTTTCTAAAAAGGTTGACAGCATTAAATGAAAAGAGATAAATTTAGACTACAATAATGGATGTAGACGCCCCAGTGGGATGTCTGTAGACAGACTTCAATTGGTGATTCACTCATGTCGGGTGTAAAACACGCGTGGGCTTCACAGTTGACGGTATGCATAGACTTACTATCGGCGGCCGTGCAGCGAGACATGAGCTCCCAGATCACCAGTCCTAAAGCGTACATGTCGATCCTCAGGAAAGCGTCTCTCTGGAAGTTAATGGCTCCTTCCAGCACTTCTGGGGCCATGTAACGCCGTGTTCCAACCTGCGACAAAAAACCCCAAAACAATCATCGGCTTGTTGCTCACTATTTTACACACAAAGCTTTTTTTGCACATCTCATCCAAAAGACGAATTTTCATTTACCTGACCATGTGTATCTCCAGGCAGTTTTCCTGGCTCAAACCGAACAGCCAAGCCGAAATCTGCGATCACAGCTGTTAAATCCATCTTGAGCAGAACGTTCTTGCTCTTGAAATCTCTGCGGAGCACAAATCTCACATCATTCAAAGTCGACAGTGACAGCGGTAGATTTCTCAGTTTATACAAATCATAATCGCACTATGCTGAGTTTTGCCTTGTGTACCTGTGTGCAATGGCTGGTTTAGGTCCATCGGCTCTGTAAGGAAGATCTTCGTGAAGGTGTGCCAGGCCCCGGGCCATGGTGGCTGAGATGTGACATAACTGAGACCAGCTCACCGGGTTCCCCTTCAGATAATCTGTAAGCGAACCCTGCAATGCAAACAATTTGGGCTTTAGGATAAAATTCTGGAATAACTGCCATAATCATCACAAATAATATAGGTAAGATTTAAAGGAACACGCTGACTTTTTGGGACTTTAGCTTATTCACCGTATCGCCCAGAGTTGGATATGTCCATACATACCTTTTTTTATCTCCGTGCACAACATATAAATAGGAAACTGTTGCCGTTATTTTGTCACTTAATGTGAGCAGTATGCTAGCTGAAGCCATTTACTTCCAGTCTTTGTGCTAAGCTAGGCTAGTGGTGGGTGCATCAGACAGAGTTACGGCACACACAAAGATAAAAAAAGGTATGCAGTTTTGGGGAAAGTTACTTTTAAAAGTAATGCATTACAATATTAAGTTACTCCCTAATTGCGTTACTTAGTAACTTTTTAGTTACTTTTGCGTTACTTTTTCTTGGCTGAGTCTTGATCTCATTCAGGCCTTGCAGGTGTTTTTTTATGATTGAGAAGTTCTGCATTCAGAAATTGCATATTTCATCACACAAATGTCGCGCTCTGGCCTGCCATCTTACTTTCTGACTCGAACTGTTCCCACACAGGCGTGTGCACATAGAGTGCATAATGTGACAATGTTCAATGAAGCACCTGAAACCGCCATTTTAAGCACTGAAGGAATGAATGACAGGTTCGCCTCTCTCTCCTGGATAACATCGCGCAAGGCACAAAAGAGGGTGACATCTAGTGAAGAAGACTAGTAATTCGATTAACGTTAATCTTTCGTTCAATGTTTGCAGAAATAAATATGAAAGAAAAAAAAATCGATTCTGCTCTTTGAGAATCGATTCTGAATCGACCAGGTTTTAAAAAACGATAAATCGAAAAATTAGCCCTAACATATAAAATAAAACAGAATAATAAAAACATACTGCTGCAAAGTTCTCCACTAAATAACATACTTTTTTAAATTATTTTATAACAGTAGGTAAATCTTTTCTTAACATGCTCTTTAACTTTTTCTAATAAAACCTTGCACTAAACTAACAAATTCAATTCCTGAATACATTTATGAACTATTAGCCAAAATTTTTGCCACCAAAAAGGGTTTCTGTTTTGATTTATTTTGGATTGTTTTAAGTCACAGTATTGAATTGGTTATGTACCATCTCTCTATAAAAATAATATTACTGCTCTATGTGTAACTGCATAGCAAGCATCATGATGATGATATACTTATTATACACTCATAATGAGATAAGTGAGTTGCATATATCTTATATCTTTTACACGTTTCTCCTAATCTTTGCTTGTGTTGCCAATGTAAGCTGTGGAACCCCTCCAATGGAAAACCTCTGCAGTTGAGAAAGCCCCAGGTTACAGCTTTTCTCTGTCCTGACCAGATGAACTGATCGCATTGTGACAATGATATGACTGACGTAAGGTGAGATGAAAAATCTGATCACGCATTCCGTTATTCTCGCTGTCAAGCGCGGCTCATGATTGGGTAGCAACAAAAGACGCCCAACCTCTCAAGCACTTTTGACACGCGTTTAACGCACGCTTTTAGAAGCTACACGTAGGCGGCCCCGTAAACGTTTACATCAATTATCAAACGAATATACAACTAAGTAAATAAAAATCTTTCTGCGTGCCGAATTATGTTATATGTTTGACAGACTTGCGCTGAACGCGGAGACTTCCGCCACTTAATATGTTTGTGTGGAAACACGAAAATTGACCTGTGCACATATCGTACCGTTACACCCCTAATACGTATGGCTTATCCCTGATGCGTGAGCTGTACCCGTATTTGAAAAACACTGGCGAAGCTATTTGGAAAAAATATTGTGCATAAAATTCCAACAAACACACAGACTGACCCTTTCGTGGAATTCTGTGATCAACCACAACTCCATCTGCAGGTTGGTGCCGCGTTTCTCTGCCGAGATGAAGTGAAGAACATTCTCGTGTTTAAAACCCTCGGTGAGGTAAATGTCTCTTTCATTCTGCCATGACTGCTTGTCCTGTTGAACACACGCTTCATTACAGAAACTAGCACTATACAAAAAAAACCCATAAACCAAAAACACAACAAAGAGTGCAAGACTCACCTGTACAGGAAATATCTTCACCGCCACATATTCACTCAGTAACTGGGCCTTCCACACGCAGCCGAAGCGCCCCCTGGCTTTCATCTCCAGTAACTGCAGCGGTTTAAGTCCAACCAGAGGAGACGGTGGAGGAAGACCAGCATCCTAATAAAAAAAAAAATCAGTGTGTTTGTCACAAATCTTTTCAATGAAACACCAACATTTAAAACAGCAGTTTTAGGAAACTAAACAAACATTAGGATATATTAAGGGCTTAGATGAAATCCAAAACAGGAGAAAATTGCAGTACGCGCTAACTTAATAGTTATAAATGCAATATTCAATATGCAATTCGATAACGGCTTAAAGTTTGTGAAATCCCTTTAAACTAGATTCAAAAAAGATTTAAAACCTGAAAATTACTAAAATAACGTTTAAATTTTCAAAGCTCTTGCATGCACTCAAAACACATGTGCACTTGCATTCTAACCATACATAACTTTTAAGCAAAACATTTGTGATTTCATAAACAAAAACAAAACACTATTAATACACTATTTACACCAAATTAACACACAAACTGAATCCTTGAGTTAAAAATTATCTGACACCAGAGATAAAACATGTTTCTCATGGCAAACATATGACCCAAAGCTTGTTTAGGTTAACTAAAGAGTTAATTGTCAATAGTTGTCAAACCTGGCTGAGGTCGACGTGTCTATAAGGGGGTTTTCGTTGGTGGTACGTCCAGCAGGCGAGCAGCAGGGTCAGAGTGAGAATGGCCAGAGGAAGAAGAGAATAAACCAGCACAGCTAACAGAGGTGGACCCGGTTGTGGTGGCTGAATCTTGACTACAGAAACAAAAACAAAACAAACCTCAACAAAAGCAGCAGCAGATGAAGAACAGCTACAGGTATAAAAAAAAAAATCACAAACACGTATGTGACCCTGTAAAATCCCTTTGAATTATTAGACAATAATGCACACCCAAGGTGATAATACACATTGTGTTGTTGCAATGCAGGAGTGAATTATTCTCAAATAATTTAAAGGACCGGAGTCAATTAATCTGCTTATACCACAGGCATTGCTCTGGTGGTTGTTTATTGAAAAATAATGCATACCCGTGGATCATTTCTCAACCAATCAGAATAAAGCATTCAACAGCACCATGGAATAAAGTCTCAAAAGCTAATGATGAGATTAGGAGCATCAAAGTCATTGATTTCAATCTTTGGCATGACCTCACTCAGTCAATATTAAAGATATCAAGGTTATATTTACACAGAATGTTCTGTACATAATCTGAAAGCTGTACCTGCAGGGCTGATGGCTTCAGGAAGGTGTGTGAATCTCTCATTGCAATAGTTTCCCTCACAGCAACAGAAGAAGACCTGTGGATTCTCTTCTGTAGCCACACACTCCTGTCTGCTCACACAAAAACAGAAAACAGGAATAAACAAAATGAAAACAATGAATTTATGAAATTACTGGCTAGCAGATATAATTGAAAACACCAACTAGGTGTGTTTATTTCAGTTAACTTTCCTGACCGACAACCGCAGTTTGTTAACCAAACATAACTGTTAACATAAGATTTTAATAATTAATTGTCATTGAGTAAAAATATAGTTGACGGTTGTCTGTGACCCGGTAAAAACAATATAAACATTATATTTAATTTGAACAGGCAAACAGCAGCAACAGATTAACAACAGAACCAGAATTCATAATAAATTGATAATCAAAGAGCACGCGATCAGTCCAATTGGATTAAAATCCAAAGAGGGCAGATTGCCTTTTTCATCTACTACAGTTGCGATTTCTAAAGGACACATTTTAAAAAGTTTTGCTTTTGAGTCTTCTTTGTCTGCTTGCGAGAGATGTTATGGTCAGTGTTTAGCACAAAGGGGATCAGTGCAGGTCTATCCGGACCCCCGTGAGACAGACCGCGTCATCTTGTGCGCACACTAGTGATGCACCGATGTATCGGCTGCCAATATTTATCGGCCGATTTTTGATGAATTTAAAACCATCGGCATATCGGCAATAGCACGAGAAAGGCCGATACCGATTGTTTATTAATTAACTGCATAAAAAAATCCATTATATGTAAAAAATGAGTTAATGTTGTTAATAAAATAAATGCTGAATAGCAAAAACCACCTTTGAAGGTTGTCATGCTGTTTTATTATATTTGTTTTAGCTTAATTTGTGCCTCTCTTATTATGTTGGTCAGTTGAATGTTAATTAGAGCAAATCCATGTTCAGTAAAAATAATTTGAGGCAGAAATAAACTAGCTAATAGACCAACTGTATAGGATTGTATACAAGTGTTTAATATCGGTTACTGTCATATCTGTTACTGTTAAACCCTCTTACCAAGCTAGAGTAACAGTGTAGATAGTCGTGTGTGTGTGTTAAAGAGTGTGAGGAAGAGAGTGTTTCTCTGTGTATGATTGTCAGTTCGTTCTTTTTTTAAACGCCAGGCCAGCTTGTAAGGCTTAATTCATGGCGAGAATAAAGTCTAATGTCTAATATATTATATGAATATGATTGTCATTTCTATTACATACAGTGAACATTACAGTTATAATGTTACTCTTCTGTGGTAACAGAGTTTGACATTGACTAATTCTGATTAAAATCATAATAATGACTTTGGACATCAAATCAAAACCTAGAGTTATATAATCACCCATACGCAATGTTGAGACCATGTTTCATGCTAGTCGGTCATGGTGAAAACATACATGTAAGATTTTCAGGCACCAATATGACACACGGGAAACAAGTTTATAACTACTGTAGCGGTATGGTTTACCTGTCATAACAGTTGAAATCATCAAGCCAGCAACCTTTCTTGACCAGGCGGATGGTTCCAGTAGAGTTTATCCAGGAGGCGTAACAGTGAAGCCTCTTGTCTTTCTCACCCTCACATCTCTCAAAACCGCTCTGATTGGTTTTCTCCGTCCGCCAGTTATCATTGTAGTAGACGCACTCTCTTGTCGCCACCTCACCCTGACTCGCTCCTGACAAGAGAAACATAAACATATAAAACAAGAAAACATTTTCATTTAAATATTTGACTATAGTTATTTGTAAAATGCTAAATTTAATAATTTCACAGGCTATGAAATCACATTTTCTTAACAATATAAAAAAAATTGGTAAATTATGTAAATTATACCCCAAAATAAAAAAAAACACTTTTGGTTAAAATTAGCCAAAACAAATAAATGTTGTACACACAGCATAAAAACGGAATTTACTGTACAACGCCAAATGTCACATAATTTGGCACATTTTAGATTTAGTCATTTTTAAAACCCATTATAGCTGACAGAAATGCACAAACACATTTCCAATTTGTTTAATGGTGGACCTAAATAAAGGTACGTCCGTTTCTTGTCACGCATTGCAAACATACACAAGCTTTGCCAGAGCACAAGCATGTTTTGTTAAAGCCCGGGGCACAGCAGACCAAAAGGTACAGTATACTTTCTTTCCGCGTCCACCTTGCGTGCGCACACATCTGCACTAGGGATGGGCATTCGATTAAATTTTTTTAGTCGATCGTCGGGAGAATTAACGATCGACTATCGATTAATCATTAATATTTTTATCATAAAAAATAATTATTTAACTTTTATAATTCAAAAATGTTGAATACAAAAATACAGCGTGTTTTCCTCCATGAGACCTTTATTACAAGATCAACTTGTGGCAAACAGTTAAACTACATTTAGTTAGACAAACAGAACATATATACGCTTGAATATGCGGTGCTCTAAAGCAGCGGAACCTGCAGCTGCGAGCCGCATTCTTAAACAGAGACTTCATTTGTTCCAAAAAATCATGACCTCTTCATGATAATTTTTTTGAAATCAAAACGGAAGGTCACAGATAACGGAGTATGGTGTCAAATATTGCACCCTGGTGGTAAAATGTTGAATTTCTGCCATACAGTGAAATTCATTTAACTGCTTCAAGACACATGCTACGCTAGGCAACGCAACCTGCATTAGATAAAAAGTATTCGATTAATCAATGACAAATTAACGTCATCGACTAAATTCTTAACGATCAATTATCGATCGTCGATTAATCATGCCCATCCCTAATCTGCACAGCTTTGAAAGTATATTTACAGCACATTAAGGAAAGGTGAAGGAAAGCAACTAATCCACCACTGCTGTGTCCACCATATACTGTACGTGTATATTCACTGCAAGAGCGAAGCTCTTGACATCCATTTACCAGTGTGTATACCTCATATATGTTCCTTATACATGAGGGCTCACAAAGCACACACACAGCAAGCATCGGCCGTCATCACACTCGTGATCACTGAACTACGTTTTCTTTCTTGTTGAAGTGAACATAATAAACAGCTGGATATTAATCAGTATATTGAAACTGATTGAGTGCAGGGAGTCTTAAAACAAACGACTTTAAACACCAAAGATTAGACTCAGCCTTCACTCCGCGCAGGGTTTTAATGCCATTTTCATTAAAAAAACTATTTGAGAAAAAACGTCTAAAGATTTTTTTACAATGTTTAA
Source organism: Misgurnus mizolepis (assembly GCA_025389145.1). Lineage (NCBI taxonomy): Eukaryota > Metazoa > Chordata > Actinopteri > Cypriniformes > Cobitidae > Misgurnus > Misgurnus mizolepis. The sequence goes on from JAIFKI010000002.1 coordinate 60,347,109, forward strand.
ATATACATACAGACTATAATTCAGCAAGTTGTGGATATTTCCTTAATCATAAACCCTCTGTGAAATTGTGACAAATGAAAAATACATAAAGCTTTAAAAACAAAATTTAAATAACATTTAAATAAACTAATATTCGCTTTTTATGAGCTCAAATATTTGAATATTACTGAACAATGCCCATCCCTAATATTAATATATTTCAAAAAGTTTAAGGTCGATGCAGATGGCAGATTCTCAATACAGTGCAGGGCCATAATTTTTGGGCTTAATGGTTTGTTTAAAATATGTCTCTGTGCTTTTTCCCATTACATGCATTTATTCCCGATGTGTAAGCATTTAATAGAAATGCCATCAAACATTTTTAAAATGTGGCTCGTGCATCCATATACTGTTGTGTTGCAACAGAAAGAAAGCAAACATGAAGCTGTTCACAAGTTGCCAATTTAAAGACAGCCAACATTTAATCTGTAAATAAAAAAACTAATGGGATGTTAAACATTTAAAAAGGCACTCATCATAAAACCATAATGTGTGTTTAACAACCCATCAAAGCCCAATACGAAAACACGCTAAACAATCAGTCACAAACCACACGTTTCATGGCACTTGGTGATTTAAGACCAGTGAATCCAGTTTCTGTGGTCTACAGGGAAAACCACCAAATCGAATCCAGATGTTGGATCAGCTGTCAGGATTCAGGTCTGCGTGTAACCGAACGCCATAATGCCGTGCATCGCCGCACACATTAGCGCCGACCGCGAATTGGGTCAAGGATCGTGAGATGTTTACATAGAGTCCGCACAACAGTCGAGGACGACGAAGATGCATCAGGTCAGATTTAATGCAGAGAAAATAACAGCAATGACAAAACAAAAAACAACAAGCTACACTACCATGACCATTTTTCTCCATTGCATGTAACATTCTTAAAAAAAACCAACCTGTCCCTTTACATTACATGTATAGCTGCAGGCTGCCCATCCTCCCACAAATGTAATCCCACCTACAAGTAAAAACTAATACCCCAGGATCAAGAAACATTGGAGAAGGGTTAAAATGCCATATTATTGTTATACAAAGCTATTTGTGAAGCTATTAATGGACAAATGAAAACACACTGTGGTATCTACAGCTTCTTTACGGTCACTGATACTAGGTGTCACATGATAAGAGTGAATTACATCAGCAACCCCCAACTTAAAACCCACAGCACTCTCACACATGCAATAAGAGAAGGAGCTCTGCATGTATTTTTAAGGACCCCTGTGGTGAACCTTTGCACCAAATCCCACAGATTTTACCTTTCTTTCAGATTTTACCCCACAGCTAACACACACACATTCACAGACACACAGTCTCTTGATCTGGAGGGTGTATCAAAGACCCTTTTGTTTTCAAGAGGTTTTCTCAGTGTAGGACCTGTAAAGGACTCCGTTACAAACCAGCATTCAGGATATAAAGATCTTTACTGATCAACAAAACAATAACCCAACAAAGTGGAAAGCTTTGTGTGTCCAAGTCAAACAGATTTAACTACAAGGGAATTTGGGAAGACAATGGGATGATAAGATATTCCTACATTAAGTGTAAAAACAATGTTTTTTGTTTAAAATATTAGTCGCAAAACTACAAAATAAACTAAATCTGGTAACACTTTGCAATAAGGTTGTATTGGTTAACATTAGTAAATGCATTTGCGAACATGAACTAACAGACTAACAATATAGTTTATCAGCTTTTATTAATATTTGTTAATGTTAAGTTAGTTAATAATACCAATGTTACATTAACTAATGTTAACAACTTTTGGCTTTAAAATGTTTTAGTAATCATCATAAACTAAGATTAATAAATGCTGTACAATTATTGTTCACTGTTAGGTAACAATAGCTAACAATCACAAAATAAAATGTAACTCAAAATCTGATGTCATGCTCCCAAACTTGATTTGTCTTTTATAATGATTTTATTTACTGTTGTATTTTTTGTATGTTAACTATTCTATTTCACCTTATTCATGTCAGCTATACAAGGAACATAAATTCAATATAAAGGTTATATTTGACAAATGACCACATTAAAGTAAACAAATCACAGCCAACTTTAAACGAACAAAAACAAAAACTGTTGTGCAAATTATGCAAATCAAGTTAAAGGTTTTAATCTCCGAGTAAAGAAGGCAAACGCTGTAGGAAAACATGAAGCAAAAATGTAACAGTTGCTGTGTGGACATCAATTGTTTTTATAAGACAGCAGCTGTCTTACTTTGTTCAAATGTACCAATGCTGTCTGTATCCATGCTCAACGAGAACAGTCTTACTATACAATTCAAAACCTTAAATTAACTTCACAAGAATAAATTAACAATTTAACTAACTCGTGTGAAATGGATTTCACCCTGAACCCAAACAATCACTGACTAGAATGGTTTTGTATAAGTGCTATACATAGCATTTTGGGGACCATGGGCAGCTTTGAACCTTTACATCCCCAAAACGCTGTTTATGTATACAGTTCGCTATTTTTTAAAACCCAATAAGCGAAACATTGTAACACTCACGCTACATGTTACAAAGACTTATCGACCCAGCTGATCAAACACTGAAGATTAAACGCTTACCTGTACACCAGCTTGCCCAGATGAGTGTAAAAATCAGCCAGGGAACAAACATATTCCTTCCTTAAGGATCCTTGAGATAAATATTGTCATTTAGGCTGTGAAAGCATTTTAAAACGAAAAGAAACGTGCGCGCAAACGCGTGAACGCGAAGAGGCCTGCGCGCAATTCCTCGCCGCTACAATAACAAAACCTCCCGTTCAAAATTAAAACGCAAGGTCTCTACCACAAGCGCGATCCAATGAATTAAAGTTCGTGATGCCACAAACAACCAACATTTCATTCTGGCCCGGTAGCATTGACGGGCTCTTGGTAGAAGCTTGAGTTTGTTAAACGCCTGGGGTAGAAACAAAACGCTCCACTGTGATTTTCCCCCTCCGCGTGCTACTGCTACTGCTGGGGCAGTTGGTGAGGGGCAGTAAAGGGACAGACATGCGAAAAGCTGAACAGCTTCCAAAATGGCTCCTGAGAGCCGAACAACAGCCGTGCCAGCGGGGAAACCCGGATGTTCATTAGGGCCACTGTGGTGTGGATTGAATTAATCATGGAGCTGCTAGTCACATATTTAAAACTCTATTTAAAAACAATATCCAAGCAATAAATTGTTGCATGAAGTTGGAGAAAATATACTGTGTATAAAAATGCAAAAAAAAAAAAAAAAAAATGGTAATAAAAAAATTAAAACGCTTAACTATTTTATCTTAAAGGGATAGTTCACCAAAAAATGACAATTCTTTCATCATTTACTCACTCTCATGTTGTTACAAACCTGTATAAAATTCTTTGTTCTAATGAACCCGAAGGAAGATATTTTGAGGAATATTTGTAACCAAAGTGTTCATTCACTTTCATAGTAGGAAAAAGAATACTATGGAAGGAAATGGGGCTCACAAACTGTTTTTACTACGAACATTCCTTAACATATCTTTCTTGGGGTTCATCAGAACAAAGAAATTCATACAGGTTTGTAACAACATGAGAGTGAGTAAATGATAACCCTATTTTTTATTTTTGAGTAAACTATCCCTTAAAAATATGAAGGAGGATTAGGGCCAACTGGCCAAGTAAAAAAATAATCACAAAAAACATCTAGAGATTAAAATCATTACACTTTAAAAAAAAAGTTAAAACAGCTTGGTTTCAAGTCAATGTACTATTTTAAGTTTTGACCTGTGAATAGTTCACATAACTTATAAAAACAAGTTGAAATTGCTAAACTTTATTTTTTAAGTAAAATTAGTATAAAAATATTTGTTTATTTGACAAAAATGATGCATTTTTACAGTGAATAATGCGAGACTTAACTCATAAGTTTTTTTGAGAACAAAGACAAAATAAATAAAATAACAAGAATAAAGTCATAACAGGAAGTAAGTCACAATAATAATAAAGAGAGAATAAAGTTGTAATATTTTGAGAAAAAAGTTAAAATTACCAAAATAAAGTCATAGCAATACAAGATTGATGTCATAAAAAAATTTTTTTTACATTAACTTAATGGGGATATTTCACATGATTTTGTTAAAATGTAAAATAAATCTTTAGTGTCCCCAGAGTACATAAGTGAAGTTTAAGATCAAAATACCCAACAGATAATTTATTATAACATGATAAAATTGCCACTTTGTAGGTATGAGCAAAACTGTGGTGTTTTGGGTGTGTCCTTTGAAATGCAAATGAGTTGATCTCAGCACTTAATGGCAGTGCTGTGATTGGATAGCAGATTAAGGGGTGGTATCCCCTTCTGACATCACAAGGGGAGACAAATCTTTAATTACCTATTTTTTCACATGTTTGCAGAGAATGGTTTGTCTTTTCCACATTTCCTAGGTTAATAGAAGCACTGGGGACCCAATTATAGCTCTTAAACATGGAAAAAGTCAAATTTTTATGACTTTAATTGATGTGAACAAGCAGCTCCTCAGTTACCAACTTTAAACTCATTAAATTATACTAAACTGGCTCAAAAGTCGTGTTGAATCTCTTATAACTTATGAGAAGTTGAAATTGACTAAATAACTTTATTAAATAAAGTTATAAAATGAGGCCATGTACCAAAAAGTTGCCATAATGTTTTTTACAGCAGTTGTGCTACTTTTTAGGTGTATTATTTTAAAATACTATAAAATTAAACATGTTGCCACAGTACAAATCAATAAAACTTACTATTATTAATTGTGATTATGATAAATGCTATAATTTCTAAAAACATGTTGAAATTGCTTAAACTGCAAAACATATGCTTTTGGCATTTTTATCAAACGTCTTTTTATTAAAGCATATGATTTCACTTGTACATTTTGAGAGCCTTTTTTATAACTCATAAAAAAAATAAAAAAAGTGGTTAACTTAAAGGTAACTTAAAACTTAACATTAAAAAGGCAAAACAAAACAATAAAAAAAAGAAAACCCACCACCAGGCTGACCACGATCCCCCATAATATTCCAACCCATTTTCTGCTTATGGATTATTGATCACATCATTTTTTTACAGTGCTGAACTTTAATCATTGAAATGACCCTAAAAACAACTGACTTTGTATGTTATTGTTCAGTATTACTTTAATGGTACTCTATTCAGGGTATACAAATATTCATCGGATACTAAACTGATATAATTGTACGACCTGAACGTATTTATGAATATTCCTAAATCTTTGCTAATCTTGGTTATGTCTTCCCTTTCTTCTGTGCACAACCAATGGACTGCATTAAAAACACAAAGAGTGAGAGAAACCCCCAGTGCTAGTTGACATCTGAGGTCACGGCTTTGTCCGTTCTGTTCCACCCTGCTAACACAAACTTCAGAGGGTCACATTCTTTACCCCACCCCCAGACCGCCGGATATTCAGCTGTCACGAACAAACCCAGGATATTCCCCACTTTCTAATACAAAGACTCTGAAAGAATCTGTTCTCAAACCGAGAAGCAAACAGCAACTGAGTGTGTGATATTTAACTACCAGAGGAGACAGTTTGAACTGAGAAGCAGATCAAACAATAATCAAGTTTTCACAAGACCTCGAAAATCTCTTTATTTTTTAAAAAAAATGCCAAATGCAACATATGTTTGGTCAACATATTAAAGCTAAATAGCATTAAAGTAATTAATTTAATCACTTTAACAAAGATTAAATTTATAAATAATATCTCGCTTATTAACAACAGGGTTAAAAAACTGAAAGGATAGACAATAAAAATAAACTATACTATAAAATAAACTATAAAAGTCCACAAGACACATTAATATAATGATCATACACTGCCAAAACTTAAAATAGCATGTTGAATTGACTTGCAAAATCAAGTTGTTTTAAATTCATGCATTTTGGTCTTAAAAATATCTAAATGTAAGGGAATACGCAGAGATTTTGTGTGTGTCTGTGTTAATGGGTGTAAGTATTACATAATGAAGTGGGTCACGTGAGACGTGTATGGGGGGAGGTAAGGTGTTCACATCAGGTTCAACATACAGTTTAAATTAAATTTAAGCACAACTATGCTTTTTAAGGAGAAAGTGTGGGTAAAAAGTGAAAGTGCATCCTAGTAGTAAGTAGTGAACACACCATGTTGGTATGAGCTCTAGTGTCTTGAGAGGTTTGTAACACAATGCAAAAAACAGGAACACTGCTTATCTAGAAAAGTATTACTAACCAAAAGTTTGAAATTGTGAAATCATTTACTGTAAAAGAACACTTTTTCATTTTTATTTCAGCTCCTCTATATAAATACAAAAACAGACAAGAACTGAGAAAATAGTTTGTAAGAATTGCACTTTATTTTAAAATCCAAATCTGAAGTTACTCAAATTTTCACTGGGGTAAAAAATATTACATGCAATCAATTTATACAAATAAATGTTTAATATATTAAGCTATTTCAAATAGTTAATATACTACAGTGTTTTGAGCTATTGTTTTATTTAAAGTGAGACTGTTCATCTATTTGACATTTAGAAATAGTTGATCACCCGGCGGATGGACTGAATATTGGGATTTTCAGCTTGCCATTCCAAAAATGAGCTGTAGTTTCCTCTCTCCACAATGTACATGCGTCCACGATAGTTTGACTCCTCATACATGACCCATCTAAACAGAGAGAGAGAGAGAGAGAGAGAGAGAGAGAGAGAGAGAGAGAGAGAGAGAGAGAGAGAGAGAGAGGTAGAGAGAGACATCTTTATTAAACAGACATGCAGGACTGTAGCAATGATGTTATGTCAGAACAAGTATTTGCCATAACAAAATAATATTACTAAGATTAAATGGAATTTACAACAGACGGAGGGCGCTGAAATTGTTATCGCTATGTACTTTTACCATTGCAAAATACTTTAACTAAGGTGCGGTTTCCTGTACACTAAAATGAATGTTTGAGCTGCCTTAAAGGATTAGTAAATTTTCTTTAAAAAAACAAAAAAAAAACAGATAATTTATCACTACCATGTCATCCAAAATGTGGATGTCTTTCTTCGTTCAGTCGAGAAGAAGTTATGTTTTTGAGAAAAACATTCCAGGATTTTTCTCATTTTAATGACCTTTACAGTTTTTTCGATTGCTAAACGACAGTGGGCACAACTGGAGCTATATGTGCAAAACTCTAACTACAGTCTGCACTACCAAAAGTCACCTGAGCACAACTCTTAACATATGGCTCAAAACAGCTCCGTGCAGCCAAACACTAAACACAACCCTCACTGAGATAACACACACTGTCACTCACAACACACTGAGAGGAAAAACACTAACATCAAACACCAATACACAAAATACTAACTTTATATCTTTACAGTTTTAACAATTTCAGTGATGTCACACCAAGTAATGTTTTCTTTAAAGAATGATTTATTGATTGATTTATCACATTATTTTTTCTAGAACATCATAATTTTTTAAGGTAAATGAAAATTAGCAGTTTGCTTCAGTAGTCTGTAGTAATTTACGGAATTACAGTAATGAGAAAAAAAGGTAGAAACTTAAAGTACATGAAAGGTAATATTACTGTATATATAAATGAAATTGGAATTTATATTTATATGAAATTGCAGTCAGCAGTGTTTGAAAGGCACAAGACTGAAATCAATTGTGTTTTGAATGTGTGGTTCACAGTTTTGACAGCAGTGTTTTAGCATTTGAACAAAGTGCTGTAAATCCACAGTGTTGTGCAGGTTGTGGTTAAAGTCATGGGATAAGTGTGTAAAGTTTTGAAAACTGTGTTCAAGCAATGAAAAACGAACTAGAGTTTGGTCCACATGAACTGCTGCTGTGCAGACTGTAGTTAGAGTTTTGCACATGTGACTTCAGTTGTGCCCACTGTCGTTTAGCAATCGAAAAAAACTGTAATGGACCCCAACACTTAACACTTAACTCAACACGTAACAGTTTTTTCAACAGAGTTTCAACGGACTCTAAATAATCCCAAACAAGGCATAAGGGTCTTATCTAGTGAAACGATTAAAATATGCACTTTAAACCACAACTTCTCGTCTATCTCCGGTCCTTTGACGCGCCAGAGGTCACAGAAGAGAAGACGAACGCGAAACTACGCCCCAGTGTTTACAATTGTGGAGAAAGAGGACCATTCCGACATTGTTGTATGTCAACTGATACTAATTAATGTCTTTGTGTCAGTTTATTGTTTAAAATGGACCGCAAATGTACGTTTCATATATGTAACACGTGAACTTTCTACGTTACTACGCAATTACGTGAGGTCGCGCTTGTCAAAAATGACAAATGTTTCGCAAGATAAGACCCTTATGCCTCTTTTGGGATCGTTTAGAGTCCTCCGTTGAAAAAAACTGTTAAGTGTTGAGTTAAGTGTTAAGTGTTGGGGTCCATTAAAGTCCATTAAAATGAGAAAAATCCTGGAATGTTTTCCTCAAAAAACATAATTTCTTCTCGACTGAACAAAGAAAGACATCAACATTTTGGATGACATGGTGGTGAGTAAATTATCTGGATTTTTTTAATTACAAAGAAAATTGACTAATCCTTTAATTAAAAAATAAATTGGACTGACGAATCTTAACATATATCAGTGACATTGTTTTGTCTTAAGATGCATTGTTTCTTGTAAGGTTTGTGAGTATAAACTACTCAATTGTCCTAACTAAGGTCTAGTCCTGGATTAATCTAAAACTTTAGAAACTAAAAAGTTTAAAAACAAGTGTTTTTATGTATTTCACAGATATCTTTATCCAAACGTCTACAAGTGCATTCAACCTATATTCATTTATCAGTACACCTGTTCCCTTGAATTCCCTTGCAGGACATTAGCCAGCTTGTCAACAAGGCACTCAAAGTCAAGTTTTCGCAATGGCATTTACGTCTTTCAAACAAACTGATGAACCCATGTGCGCAACAAAAGTGCTGGTGTCTAAGCACCCTAAACCCTTTATTGTTATATTATGCCTTGTGAAACTTACGCGCCATCTCCATAGACTTTAATGGAGTTTATGCAGTTCTTGCCAAATCCAGTGCTCGGGAGGAAAGGACAGTCTTCACACAGTTCGACACACTGACCAGTGAAGTTTTGACCTTCAAACAGCTCCATCCTGTAATGTTCTCCATGCTGAGAAAGTGTAAAAATATAATGACGTTTTCTAAAATAACATACCATACTAGTCATACCTTTCCAGTAGTATGCATTATGCATAGTGTGTGTGGCATGCAGGAAATAATTTATATCATTTCATACTACATACTAATTTCAAGTGTACAGTAGTGGTCAAACGTAATGTCTCAGTATATTTTAGCTTTTAATGCCTTCTTAAGTTAGGTGATACCATTATAATATGAGATGTATGATGTACAAATCACTAAATAATAAAGAATTTAATAAAGCATACATTCACTACAATCACATTTGTTATTAATATTTGTTGATTTTCATTTGTAATAAAGTTTTGCAGTGATTTTCCTAACTAAAATTTGTAGGGCCCTATAACTTCCCCAATGTTGAAAACACGAATGGAATCACGGAATTCAAGCATAAAAATGGATTTTAGCGTACATCATGGAAAGACACGGAATTTGGCAAATTTTGGATTTAGTAATTTTATAACTCATTTTCAAATGCTAGTTTTGACATGGTTTCATTAATCTGCAAATGAAATGAGAGAAATGCACGGAAACATTTTTTGTTTGTGTGTAACATTGGACGTTAAAAAGGTACATCCGTTTCTTGTCATGCATTGCAAACAATGACAAGCGTTGCCTCATCAGAACGCAAGCAGGTTTCATCAAAGCCCAGGACACAGTAGTCAAAAGAGGTACAGTCATGGGTGTCCAGAAAAATGAAAACGGAAAACACAAATGTGAAAATAAATAAAAAAGAATTTAAGAAAAAAAAAATGGATTTCATAGGTCCCTAAATTTGCACATCCGTTATGTGTAATTTTTTGCTAAGCCTCCTTAAAAAAGCAAAAATATAAATTATTTAAAGTTTGGTCATTACCGTAGGCTATTTTGTGCAGTATAAAGTATGCAAGCAACTTTTAACATTGTGTTTTCATCCTCACCATTTTGACTGGCTTGCAAGAGCCCATGTGATCATTGTGGCCGTTCCAACATTGGTATTCAGGGTACTCTCCTCTTTCCAGCATGTACTGTTGTCCCTTAAAATCCGGATGGTCGAAACAAACCCAGGCCCCGCTCTCCACGCGCACAGAGTTCGCCCTGTTCATGAAGCCACGGTCCTCAAAGTTATCACAATCTCCAAACACTTCCAGCTTTCTGCCCGTGAAACATTTCCCCTCGTAAAACACTATCTGGGATGAGAGGGAAATCATCAGGAAATACTTCCGGTATCTTTTTCTTGTTCACTCATAATGACATTACAGAATGAAAGTGGGTTGTGAATTCGGGTTTCAACTTTATCTGTGTATCTCTTTTGCAGCAAATGTTTTGTTAAATTAACAATATAATTCAAAGATTTTAATGGATAAAGGACCAGTGAAGCATTGCAAGTATACATAGAGCATCAAAACATAAGTGATTTGCATGCAAGTGGGCGATGCAATAAATGTGCCTTACTCACCTTCCCTGAATACTGTGACATCGCTTCACTATCCACTGGTACTGTATGAGAACAAGGGCAACCAGAAGAAAACATTTTGGACTGTCTGATATATATGCCCTATGTGCTAAAAGTTGTTATCCCTCACAATGGAGAGCTTAGTATTTTTGCATCACTGACAGTTTCTCTTACAGAGGCTCTGCTGATATTGGAGTTCAGGAGGCTGAGAATGCATTGTGCCTGAGCTTAGATTTACAGTCCAGAACCAAACACACTGTTTGGGTGCGGGCACAGCTGTTGGCAGACGGTCAAAACAAGGCAGATGGACACCGATCAGAGCAGAAAGTATATAAACATGAGAAAAAGAGACTGGGTGAGGTGTACAATATATGAGTTTGGTTACAAGGCGTAAAATCTACATTCTACATATCTACCTATGTTCCTGTCTATATTTCCTTCCACCTACCTTTTACATTTGTCATGCTGTTATAGAAATGACTTATATTAAAGAGGCCCTTCCACATAAAACCGTTTTTACTTGTATTTTTTGATATGTGTTAGGTTCATATGTGTTTGTGTTGTGTCGTGAATGTGAAAATTAACTTCCACCTCCTCTGTCAGCTCTAGCCACTGAAAAGAAATAAGCGGAGAAATCAGGTCAGTTTAAAAAGCTTATCAGTGTGACGTGGAACTGATCGAGGTCATTAATATTCATGAGCTCTTCAACTTGAGACCGCGCCCACATATTACGTGTAGTTGAGTTAGTTTTCATAACAAGTTACTGCAAGGATGGCTAAACGTTAACCGTACCATATTCGGGCCATTGTTTTTCGTCAAGAGACATCATTCCTATTAAACGAGGTAATCATACCAGTTGCTACATGTTTGGATGTTCAGAAGAACGCTGGATTTGAAGAGAGACTGCGATTAAAAAGCAATGCTCCTCTATCAATATTGGATCCGGACGTAATGGTGGCGCAGCTTATGTGAGTAAAACGCTTTAGTACTATGTGTCACTGTGGTGGCCGGTGTTTTCTCTTCCGAGGGACGCGAATTCATGCTGCACACGCTTTGAAAGGGTTTATGATAAAAGACACGCGTGTTTGTGGGAGTAAAACACTTTAGTACTATGTGTCACTGTGGCGGCCGGTGTTTTCTCTTCCGAGGGACGCGAATTCATGCTGCACACGCTTTGAAAGGGTTTATGATAAAAGACACGCGTGTTTGTGGGAGTAAAACACTTTAGTACTATGTGTCACTGTGGCGGCCGGTGTTTTCTCTTCCGAGGGACGCGAATTCATGCTGCACACTCTTTGAAAGGGTTTATGATAAAAGACACGCGTGTTTGTGGGAGTAAAACACTTTAGTACTATGTGTCACTGTGGTGGCCGGTGTTTTCTCTTCCGAGGGACGCGAATTCATGCTGCACACTCTTTGAAAGGGTTTATGATAAAAGACACTCGTGTTTGTGTGAGTTATTAAATGTGATAAAAAAACACATGTGTGTGTTTGTGCATTCGTTACACACGCGTCGAAGGGTTTATGTAAAAGGGTGTGTGTGTGTGTGTGTTGCTACACGCACAACGAAAGGGTTTACGATAAAAGACACGTGTACGTTTGTGTTTGTGTGTGTGTTTTTGTGCGTGGGTTTACGATAAAAGACAGGCGTGTGTGTGTCAAAAGGGTTTATGATAAAATATGCGTGTGTAAGAAAGACACTGTGTCTTAAGACACTCACTCAACATTAAACTGATTACACATGAGATTAAATTGAAAGTTAGTTTGAACGAAAAACTGTTATCCAATCATAGCAGTGGGCGTTTACTTCCAAGTCGTCAATGCAGCCCGCCCATTAAAACGGATCACTTCTCTAACCAGCCTCAAAATCAGGGTACAAAATAGCCTATTACTTATTGCTTTTGATGTTTTTGGATGTAAAAACCATGCAAACGTCATGAGTAGACCTCAGACAACAGTCTAAAACAATAAAAACGCCAGAGGAAGGGCACCTTTAAGGTCACCGGTTGCCCATGACAACAGTCAATTATACAACTGTATGAAAACGGTGGTGTTCCTTTAACTCAGTTGGCAGAGCATTGCATTTGCAGTGTAGAGGTCATGGGTTTGATTTCCAGGGAACACACATACTGAGAAAATGTGAAGCTCGCATGTAAGTTGTTTTGCTTTGGATAAAAGCGTCTGCCAGATGCATAAATACGTATGAAAATACTTGACCGCAGAATAACACGATTGACCAGGTTAGATTTGAAAGCTCTTGCAGGTTAAAGCTGGCCCTGGTTGGAATCGCAATGTGGGAGAAAAGTAACGCATATGAGCAATTTCAGTATTATGGATGTTCAGTCGATTTATATGATTTCTATTTTAAATAAGTGAAACCTGCATGCAGATGTGACAAAAAAGGCAGTTGTTCTTGTAGGATTTTGTGAATTAAAATATACAAACCAGAAGCTATAATACCAACAAATTGAGAAGGCTCTTAATATTTATTTATGTAAATTTGTATATGCATTTATGAGGAAGAATCAGCGTTATGGACGTTACATTTCTCTGTTATGGAAATTTGCACTTACTTGACTATGAAAAATAAAGACTTTGCATAGGTATTTAAGCCCCTACACTGTAAAAAAAATCAGTGGAAATTGCAGCTGGGTTGCCGGTAATTTACCGTAGATTTAAATTTATGTTATTTACTGGCAACATTTTGTTCAAAGTTAAATGAACATTTAACATTTACAAGTCTTTGTCTTTACAGAGTAAAACTAAAAAAACAGCATCAAGCAAAACATTCTGGGAAACAAAATCTGAAGCAAAAAACAGAAAAAGGTTGATGATGATTTCTGCGCCGTGTTTTCTTGTTTTTAATCGCAAATGAAGTGAATTAAAAGCTGAATTTGATAAAAACAAACCTTTTAATAAAAAGTTGCAACCAGAAACATTTTATATAGAATATTTTAATTGCTGCTTATACTGTATACCCGAAAATAACGGGAAACAAGCCTATATTATTGAAATATCAATAGAGTTTGTTATTTTCATTTTAATTTTATTACACAACATAATATAACATATTTATACATAATAACGTGTTTTCCCTGTTTTAAAACATGAATTTATAATGTTTATTAGTGGAACTAAAGGTTGGATTAAACTTGAGACGCACATGCTCGTTGTCATCAGTGAGGCGACCAATCACGTAAAGCTGTGTCGTCATCACAACTCCGTGCAGCCGCTCTGGAGAGGCTGCACCGGCTGAGCTAGCCGGCTACTCTCGAAACGCTCTCGGGGTACTTAAAAACCATATGACACAGTCACGTGCCTGCAGCGCCAGCTGAAGTCAGACAAAAATACTAACCGGAATGCACTGCTTCAAGTCAGCTGCCGATCGGTCTGCGCAGCGCCGCATGAAGTCGAACACACCTATTGACTTGTTAATATTTACAATTTATTTAACTTTGAACAAACTCTTGCCAGTAAATAACATAAATTTAAATCTACGGTAAATTACCGGGAACCCAGCTGCAACAACATTGTAATTTCTACGGATTTTTTTTTACAGTGTAAATATTGACTATTGAGATATCATTATAGTTAAAAACGTTGGGTAAAAACTTTACTTTTCATAATAAGGTTGAAGTTTGCATTATTTCTGATCACCAGATGAAACCAATGCAGACAACTCTAAAAACCCTGCATGCAGAAGTCCTGCCAACTTACACACACATAAAGTTGGGAAATACTGGTTAATGTTCTTGGGTTATGGCTATTGGCTCATTTATGCTGTATGTATGACCAGGCTTGGTCTGTTTGCAAAGAGAGAGTGAAAGGGAGAGTGATAAGAAAATTATCGTATAAAGGTGGGGTTTTGCAGACAGAGCCACATTCAGTGTTACTCAGTCGCGGCGGTACAAAGGTAAGTTACACTAATCTTTTTTCAAATTTGCCTGGAAGGATTAAAAATGTATATATATATATATACACACATTTTTAATCATTTTTAATATACATATCAGAATTGTTTTTTTTTTCTTGATGTATTACTGCGTTTATACTGTACATTTGATACACACAGATCTCTGAAGCTCATATGAGATAAGCTTTATTGATCCACTTGCAGAAATCCTGACATTAGAAAAGCTTTTCTGCTTTGAATAGATTTATAACAAGACTGCTTTATTTTTGGATTTGGTTTGTGATTTGTTATTGGACATTTTATTCATTTTTTTCCCAGTAAGGATTTCTAAACATACTTTTTTAACAACATTTAAGAGAGGTCTATACCTCTAACAACATAAAATATATTCATTAAACACGTATATTTATTTAATATATATGTTTTTTGTGCGGCTATCTGTGAAAAAACGAATATCGTACATCTCTGCTATTTCTGTTATTTAATGAAATGTTTGTCCTGCTGACTCTGTTTTGTTTGTTTTACAGAATGATGAAGTTCATCGTGTTTGCTGTTCTTCTTGGGCTGGTTGTGTCAGGCAGTGAGTTTGCTTATTGATTTCCTGTCATAAAACAGACTCATGACGCAATCAACCTCTGCTGTGCTTAACTGTATGGGCACAGAAATGTACAGATGATGAATTAGCAACAGGAAAGCGATAAGATTGTCATTTTGAGTTATAAATATATAGGGGTGAGCAAAGATTGGTGTGGCATCAGGGCGGTTATTTAAACAAAATAAATATGAATGTTTATAAAGGAGATTAAAGTATCTACTGGGGGGTGGAGTAGAGTCCAAATGAAAGGGGTTGTGTTGTCCTCTCAGAGAGAAGGGCCTCAGTAAATTAACTTTCTCCAGGTAAGCCATTAGGAGTGGCGTTTCGGGGGCCACACACACCTTCCTACTGGTCTGTGGTGCAAAATCTTTCCTGGACCAGTGTTGGAAAAAGTTACTTTTAAAAGTAATGCATTACAATATTAAGTTACTTCCAAAAAGTAACTAATTACTTTTCATGGAAAGTAATGCATAAGTTACTTTTTAGTTACTTTTGCATTTCTTTTTCTTGGTTGAGGCTTGATCTCTTTCAGGCCTTGCAGGTGTTTATGTGAATGAAAACTTCGGCATTCAGAAATTGGATATTTCAACACAAAAATGTCGAGCTCTGGCCTGCCATCTCAGTTTCTGACTCAAACTGTTCTCACACAGGAGTGTGTGCATGGAGTGCATAATGTGACTACGTTTAGTTTAATTCAGTACATAATTTTTTTAAATCGAATTAATTAAACTAAAAAAGTAACTTGCATTACTTTTTTGAAAAAGTAACTCAAATATTATTGTGTACATTTAAAAAGTTCTGGGTTACTTTACTAGTTACTTCAGAAAAGTAATATTATTATGTAATGCACGTTACTTGTAATGCGTTACCCCCAACACTGATTAGGACACTAGTGTAGATCCACAGGGACAAGACTGGTCTCTACCCATGATTTCACGAGCTCATTTGCATTTTAAAGGACACACCCAAAAACGGCACATTTTTGCTCGCACCTACAAAGTGGCAATTTTAACATGCTATAAGAAATTATCTGTGGGGTATTTTGAGCTAAAACTTTACATACACATTCTGGGGACACCAAAGATTTATTTGACATTTAAAAAAATCTCATAATATGACCCCTTTAAAGCTTTAATTCATAACTTTTGCCTCTTTATTGCCATCTCTGTTTAAAACCTGAAACAACAGTTGAACAACAGTTGATTTATGTTCATTTAAGCTGAATAAAGTTACAGACTGCACCTTTAAACAGTTGAAAAGGGAATAATTATGTTTTAAAACATTTAGAAATGTTTAACATGTACGATGAATATTGAATCATAGGTGTCATTTACACTGGGGACATGTCCCCACCACTTTTTGAGATGGCTGATTTTGTCCCCACCACTTTTTGAAAGCATTTGGTTAAAATGTTCTGAAAAATCAAGCAATACATGTGCGACTTACACTGCAAAAGTAACTTTCTTACTTAGTATTTTTTTCTTGTTTTCAGTAGAAATATCAAAGAATTCTTAAATCAAGATGAGCAAAATTTTTCTGATGAGCAAAATTACCTAAGAAAATAGTTTTTAGACAAAAAATATACAATTTAAGTGAATTTGTGATTAAAACAAGCAAAAATATCTGCCAATGGAGTGAGAAAAAAATCTAAAAATAAGACGTCTTTTTTCTTAAACACTTAGTGGCAGTTTCCCGGACAGGGATTAGCTTAATCCAGGACTAGGCCTTAGTTTAATTAGGAAATATAACTAGTTTTAACAAACATGCCTTACTAAAAACATTACCTGTGTGCATTTTGAGGCAAAACAAAGGGCACTGATGTATTTTAAGATATGTCAGTTCAAGTTGTTTTCAGTTTGGACAGCTCTTAAAAATGTTTTAGTCTAGGACTACACTGTAAAAAAATTCCGTAGAAATTACAATGTTATTGCAGCTGGGTTGCTGGTAATTTACCGTAGATTTACATTTATGTTATTTACTGGCAAGAGTTTGTTCAAAGTTGAATACATTTTATCTTTACAGAATAAAACTATACAATAACAGCCTCATGCAAAGCATTCTGGGAACCAGAAATCATCATCAACCTTTTTCTGTTTTTTGCTTCAGATTTTGTTTCCCAGAATGTTTTGCTTGATGCTGTTTTTTGAGTTTTACTCTGTAAAGACAAAGACTTGTAAATGTTTAATGTTCATTTAACTTTGAACAAAATGTTGCCAGTAAAAAACATAAATTTAAATCTACGGTAAGTTACCGGCAACCCAGCTGCAATTTCTACGGAATTTTTTTACAGTGTAGTCTAATCCCTGTCCGAGAAACGCCCCATAATTTATTTTTCTCACCCCATTGGCAGATATTTTTGCTTGTTTTAAGCACAAATTCCCTTAAATTGTATAGTTGTTGTCTTAAAACTAGACTTATTTTCTTACGTCATTTTGCTAATCAAGAAAATACATCTTGATTTAAGAATTTTTAGATATTTCTACTGAAAACAAGACAAACATACTAAGTAAGAAAGTCAGATTTTCAAGAAAAAAATTCTTAGAATTTTTGTCTTGTTTTCAGTAAAATATCTAAAAATTCTTAAATTATGATGCTTTTTCTTGATGAGCAAAACAACCCAAGAAAATAAGTCTAGTTTTTAGACCAAAAACATCAAATTCAAGTGATCTTTTGCATAAAACAAGCAAGAAAATCTGCCAATGGGGTAATTTAGTGTTATATAAAAATGTTCAAGATTTTTTTTGCTTACCCCATTGGCAGATTTTCTTGCTTGTTTTATGCACAAGATCACTTACATTTGATCTTTTTGGTCTAATATTTAAGTAATAATATAAATTTGATATTTTTTGCTTGTTTTATGCACAAAATCAGTTACATTTGGCATTTTTGGTCTACAACTAGACTTATTTTCTTAGGTCATTTTGCTCATCAAGTAAAAGCATCTTAATTTAAGAATTTTTACTGAAAACAAGACAAAAATACCATTTTTTCTTGAAAATAATTTTTTGCAGTGTATGACTGGTTTTGTGGTCCAGGGTCACATATGTTGCGTTGTGTGCTTATGGTGTGTTTTCTTTTACATATGTAATGAATTTCATTGTAATCATTGACTTAATGCGCTGCTGTCTTCTACAGTATGATGCTTTGGCACTTTTCGGTTGAGCTGGTGTTGTAGGGACTGTAATATGCGCAGTTAACATTGTTAAGGGTTTTATGCTGAGTATTTTTGTGTTCTTGACCGGCCTACACTATACCCATTTTTGATGCGCCGTTATTCAATATTTTTCCCATCCTGCTGTAATGTTTTTTCATCTGATCTTTTGTCCCCACCACTTTTCAACACAAACTGACGCCCCTGTAATGAATGAATGTGTGTTTCAAGGCTGGGCCCTAGAATGCCTTCAGTGTGTCCCAGCTAAAGCAGGTGGAGCCTGTGAGGTCACTACAGTTACCTGTCCACCGGAGAAAAACGGATGTTCTGCTGCCAGGTTCCTCAGAAAACCATGTGAGTACCTGTTCATGTTAGGCTTTTAGGAACATTAATATACATTTAAGTTACTTGTTCCTTTGCCTTCACTTAACTGTGTCTTACATGAGCTCATATGTGTCAAATGTTTACATTTGTATCAATACAAAGTCTGTACTTGTTTGAAACAGATGGACATTTCCAGAAGTGCATGGCCATGCCAGACTGTGAGATGGTGAAGCAGAACTCCTACATCAACATCAAGTGCTGCCAGAAAGATTTATGCAACACTTTTGACTAAACTGCCATTTATCGGGCCGATTATTACATAAAAAACAATGGCTTATTATTAGCACAAGTTACACACATTAACACAATATGCAACATGTTGCAGAACTGCAGCTTGGCACATAATTGGTTACAATAAAATATGTACACTAGCATTTTTGTTGCTGATGTAATTTTTTGTCTTGAAAACAAATAGATATCGCATAGCCCTTTTCACACATAGATTACAGAAAATACATGGAATATGTGTCTGCAAATTAAGGGTGTACCGGATCACAAAACTCACGGTTCGGATCACGATACAGTTTTTGAGAAACGGATTGGATCATTTTTCGGATCAGCAAATAAAAAGGGGTGGGGAAAATCTAATAACAAATAAAGAAATTAAAAACATTTAATAAAAAGCACCAAATTGCACATTAAGTAAGGTCTAAAATTAGCATAAGGTTAAGATATCAAATCAAATGAATAATAATACTGTCTTTATTGTGTAAATTAAATATTATTATAATTTTTTTAATGATTTTCTCTTTGTCTTGTGTTGATTAACATTAATGACAAAGACTTGAGTAGGTTAATTGAGGTTACTGTCTCTTTAAGATAAGCACGGACTGGTTTCTGCCTCTAATCTATACATACACTTAAGACATCAACAAATGTTTTTAGTAGAAAAAGAATACTGTGGTATTTGAGATCATTTTGTTTGTATATGTCCTGTCACAAAAAGAAAGATTATAAGTTCACTTACTTTTTGAAACGCGTCTCTCCGTGTATACACTACTGAGTGCACTCAAACACACGCACAAACACAGACAGAGGGCAAATTCCAAATGGTGCTTTGGTAAGCAGATGCAGTATACACAAAAAGTGAAAATTTGTAAACTTGTGGACCTATTTTTCCAAACGCCTCACATCCGTATATTCTTCTGTTGAGAGCTTGAATAATAGACACTCCAGGCCAGTTGGTGGCGATAATCCGCCTTTGCCAATTGCAAGAATAGAAACAAAGTTCCCGGCGCAGAGTAATACCGTACCTCACAGCACAACTACTACAAGTCAATGGAGTTGGACAAAACTACGATAAAACCTGTTGGAATGCGTCTTTTGCAACGATTTTTGTGTGAGCATATCAGTGAACACCCCTGACCACTCGGTGAGTTTCACGTCTTTGTAAATGAAATTTTAATGCAGTTTAGGAAGGATTGTTCCTGTGCACCTATAAAGCCATTATAGAGGTGGGAGGTGATACAAGAAACACCCGAAAATTCTCGGGCCAGCATCATATGTCGAAATTTCAGTCACAACCGTTCTATTTCATCATAAACATTCTGAAAACAGGGCTTTAAGTGTAAAATACCGAACTTGTCCTTTAAGATATGTCAATGAAAGTTGTTTTCAGTTTGGACAGTTCTTACATTTATTTTAGTCTAAGACTAGTCTAATCCTTGTCCGGGAAACCACCTCCAAGGGCCCTATCATACAACCGGCGCAATGCAGTGCAAAGGGATGCAAGTGTTTATTGCTAGTTTAAGCACGGCGCAGTTTTAATTTTCACGTTCAGTGCCACGTTGATTAAATAGCAAATAAATTTGCGCCAATTTTTGCGCCCATTGGCGTTTTGGCGCATTGTTGGTGCGTTGCTATTTTGAGGCAACCAAGGCCTAGTCCACACGGACACGGGTATTTTTATAACTGTAGTTTTTCCTTAAAATAAAACCCATCCACACATGCTTGGTTAAAAGAAATCTCTGTCCACATGAAAAAGCAAAAACATGCTATCAAGCGCTGTCAAGAGCATGCCACACCAGCAGGCGGCGATATAACCCAAATCTTAAAGCCACCTTGGCCAATCAGAAGCCTAACGAAAGTGACGTTGCAATGCAAAAACCCCGGTTTTACTGTCTACAGGACAGCACTGCAACCGGCGTTTCTTAAAATCCTCAACTTGAAAGGGGTTTTGAAAATTTGGTTACACTTTATTTTGATAGTCCACTTTAGACATTCTACTAACTATAAATAACTTTGCAACTACATGTCAACTAACTTTCAATAATTTGCAACTATACGTCAACTAACTGTCATTAGTGTATTAGTAGACTGTAAGGGTTGGGGTTAGGGAAGAGGTTTGGGTTAGTGGAATAAGTTGACATGCACCTGCAAAGATACTTAGACAGTTGAATGTCTGTTGAGATTTCATCACAATAAAGTGTTAGTAGATATTAAGCAGACAGTCTAGTAATTCTCTAAAGATTGGTAGTTGATAAGTAGTTGCAAAGTTACTTATAGTTAGTAAAATGTCTAAAGTGGACTATCGAAATAAAGTGTTACCGAAAATTTTTATTTTAACACAAAAACAACACAAAATGACACATAATGTATTAAAATCATAACACAAAAAATGTGTGAAAATGAACACATCCTTTCTTAGAGTGTATGAAATGTTATTATTATTAAAACTTTTGAGTATTTGCATACAGTATTTGCATTGGTAAAAGACACACATCTACCATGTACAGTATAGAATCCTGAAAAGGTTACCTAATATGCTTGTTTTATATTCTTTAAATTCTTTCTTTCATTTAACACTATGACTATGGATTAGGGTTGTGCCGATAGACGATATCATCGTCCACGATGGAGAGACACCATCGTGATGCCACGCCCCCTCCCCACTCCGCTGCGAGTCGACATACACTTACTCTCTTCTATATAGACTATAGTTAACCTAATATCTTTGCGTGAATTGCTCTATAAATTAAATAGAAGACGTGAGACGTGACGTGTGTTAGTCTGTGAAAATATCCTGTCGGGCATTTGATCTTGACTAGGGATGGGCACGGATATTCGAATGGCAATAATAATTCGAATTTAAAAAATGCTATTCGAATGTTTGTTTGTTTTTAACCTCTTGAAAAGCACCCCCTTTTGTGCCACCAAAGGGTAACAACTTATTTAATGCTTTTTCACTTCATCTATACTGTCTTTTACAGACTTAAATGTAAAATATACATGAACATTAATTTTGTATGTATTTCTGATTTTTTTGGCAATGCAGATTGCAGACGAATTTAAGTTTTTCCTTTTATCTCCGGGTTTGTCCCCGCCGCGCCGTATTTGGCCACTGGCTCAGTGAGGGCTCACGTGCTTCTCCGCCGCCAGAATCAACACATCATGAGAGATTTGTAAGCTTTCTGTTATAAAGTCTACTTTATTTTGTTAATAAAGAGACAGACACGGAGAACGAAATGAAACGGAGAACATTTATTATATGCGGTGCTCTTTCGAAAATGAACCGGATAACTGCACATGGCAGTTTAAAGCAAAGCACCGTCTTTGTAAAATGTTGTTAAATTAAGCTAACGTTAGTAACTTTGCACAGTCAAAAATAATGTATCGAGCCAGCTTACGTTATTTGTAAAATAATGTTAAATACAGATTTTCAATCTTGTTCAATCCGTCTGTTGTTTTTATCGGATAACCATCATCAGGAAGAGTTTTCTCCGCAGCACCGGCATTATTGTATCTAGTCAGAAGAACAGGCTTTCACCGAAGCAGGTAGGATAAATATGGTTTTCTTTATTCACAAATACGTCAAACTAAACTGAGAAGATATTTATATGGCGACTGAGCAGTCGGTTATGTAGATGTGTTTTTTCGTTTGCTCCGGGCTCTTGGTGTTTTGAGTCTGTTTACATGATGATAGCCTACTTTGTCAAGTCCTCAAACTTTAAACTTCGCAAGTCCTCAAACTTCGCTTAGA
Source organism: Misgurnus mizolepis (assembly GCA_025389145.1). NCBI lineage: Eukaryota > Metazoa > Chordata > Actinopteri > Cypriniformes > Cobitidae > Misgurnus > Misgurnus mizolepis. Next base: position 60,369,781 of record JAIFKI010000002.1, read on the forward strand.
TTTGGGGTTAGTGTATAATATTTGGTATAATATAATGTATGTAACATCAAACAGTAATGAATTAATACTAACGACCGACTTGAAACTAAGGATTTGACTACGCTCCGCATTAAGTTTTAACGCATTTTTTTCTGAAGGATATTTTTTAAGAAGAATTTAAAATATATATATATATATATATATATATATATATATATATATATATATATATATATATATATATATATATATATATATATATTTACAATGTTTTCAACTTAAAATACATACATATATATACATACAGAATATAAGTTTAGCTTGCTGTGGATATTTCCTAATTATAAGCCTTCTGTGAAATTATGACAAAATGAAAAATACAAAACACGCATGTCTTAATTAACATAATTTAAATAAACGAATATTCGTTCTTTAAGAGCTTAAATATTCGAAAAATTAAATATTAAAAAAATTAGTAAATTACTGGAAAATGCCCATCCCTAATCTTGACATTGCTAGAATCTTGTCTTTTTACATGTTGTACATTTATCTTAAAATATTTAATTTTGTACAAGAAAACAGCCCATATTAATCATTTATTAGTAGCCTTTTGTAGTGTCTCGGGAGATCGTGCTCATTGTTACATTGAGGCTACACAGTAAAACTCCCAGTGTTAATTTAACACTGCTGGGAGCATATATGGTCCCACTCTAAAAAGTGTTAAATTTACACTGAATCAGTGTTAAAGTTAATGAGATAATGAAGTGATGATTAAGACATTAATGGTGAACACCTGCTGGTCATTTCATGTCAAATCAACTTAATTTTAGAATTGTTCCTGTCTCTAAGTTTTTATTTTCTTTTTCTGGAGAAAGTAATACTAACATGATAAAAAAGGTCAAAATATTAAATGCAAAAGATATATAAAAACTGCTGTGTGTATATATGATTCTATCTTACAGAGTTTTAAAAAGTTACACTGAAGCAGAGCCATCTTTAACTTTTGCCTCTCTATCATCATCTCTGTTTGAAACTTAAAGTTACAACTTGCTTGTAGAGTTACATGGATGATAAGTTTAATCTCTATACAACAGCTGTATTTCTGGTTAATAAAGTGAGTCACCATTTTCCCGATTAGTGTTTCCATTAGTTGGGCACTTGAGTCTTGAAGATCAGAGTTGGCCTTCTTTTGTTCATTGTGTTTATTAAACACATTTGTTGGAGCAGAGGGAGGTGACACAGATGAAGTTATAAACTGTTGGTGTGTTACAGTAGTTGTTGAATATTGTGATTAACTGATCTCAAACAAAAACACACTACATGTAAGTTACATTTTTTTTATGTTCAGTCAAACCTGTGATGTTCCTATGCTGTAAATCCATACCCTTAAGAGTTAATTTTTTTACACAAATCTAATCTGTGGTTTCAGTCGGACACCCTGAGACATCAACAATCACCCTATAAAACACAATCATGGTGACAATCAACAACAAAGCTTCATGACATCAACAATCAGCCTATAAAACACAATCATGGTGACAATCAACAACAAAGCTTCATGCCGCAATGCATGCTGGGTACCAGGATTGTAGAAAACTCTTTCATAACTCCCATCATGCATTGCAACATGACACAATTGTGCAACTTTCTTACCATTTACTCTCACCATTGTTGAGTCTTGTATCCGAAGTCATGAAGTCTCTCTGAAAAAAAAAAAAACTAGAATCAAAGCACCCTTATCCTAAACTGTGTCATTTGCATAGAGAAACATTTGTTATGCTTTTTTCTTTACCTTTCTCATATCATATTATATATTAATATTTTTTAAACAAGCAATTTTAGATGGGTTGATAGGATTTTTTCTACATCAAGCAACAAACAAGTGTTTTTATTGAAACACGGTTGCAATTGCTAATATTGGAGAGTTAGTTTAGTGAAGGTTAAGAGACAAACGCCTAACTAAAGGAAACACTAATCACAATAATGGTGACTTCAAATAAATCTAAAACACAAACTGGAGATTTATTGTGATAATTTTTGTGATAAATATCCATTTGACTTGTGATTACATTTTATCAGAAAGAAGATTTGTCTACTAAGTCACATGTGTGGATGCTGGAATGCTGGAGCACTTTTATTTTTTTCTGACAACAGTTGTTTAGAAGTTAAACTTATCATCCTCTACAAAATAACTCTACAAGCAAGTTGTAATTTTAGGTTTGAAACAGAGATGATGATAGAGAGGCAAAAGTGAAAGTTGGCAGCTTTTTACTCTGCTTCAGTGTAACTTTTTAAAACTCTGTAAGATAGAATCATATATACACACAGCAGTTTTTATATATCTATTGCATTTAATATTTTGACCTTTTTCATCATTTTAGTATTACTTTCTCCAGAAAAATAAAATAAAAACTTAGAGACAGGAACAATTCTAAAATTAAGTTGATTTGACACGAAATGACCAGCAGGTGTTCACCATTAATGTCTTAATCATCACTTCATTATCTCATTAACTTTAACACTGATTCAGTGTAAATTTAACACTCTGTAGAGTGGGACCATATATGCTCCCAGCAGTGTTAATTTAACACTGGGAGTTTTACTGTGTATACTGCACTGAAGCGGCAGATTAAGATATAAGCCCAGAATTCAGGGAACGTCAAGAAGACAACGGGAACAACACTCCGACCGAAACGCGGGATTTACATACACAGACCATGTTTAAATTTAGATGTGTCTGGCCCTGTTCACTTTGTCTAGTTTTAATAAGCTGCGGATTGAAGTGCTGGCTGCTCCCCGCGGTGCTGAAGACCCGCTCTCTGACGGAGTACTGGTGGCACATATGCACAGATATTTACGTGCAAAATTTGGAAAGCGCGGAGTTAGTAAAATAATGAAATTATAGCTTTTAAATAGAAAAAAAATATTTATGTAAAGAAATTAAAAGGTGCTTAAAAGTGCACAACTCTTCTTCAGTGGAAGCTACTTTTTCCCCTTATGTGCAACCTATAGGAAAGAGACAGTTGGGATAGTAAAATAACAAAATTATAGATTTTAAGTACAGAATAGTATTTATGTAAAATATATATTAAAATAAAAAGTGCACAACTCTTCTTAAGTGGAAGTAATAAAGTAAAATAACGAATAATAATCATATAATAACGAATAATAACGAAAAATCCCCCCGCCTAACGATATCATCGTCCATCGCGATGGTTTACGTAACCATCGTCAACTGCCAATTAATGGGGACCTCGCCCAACCTTACTATGGATGAATATGGCTAACCCTAGCCACTGTACTGTATAAAAGGTTAAATACTTTTATCTATATACAGATGTTGATTTACTTGTGATATATCTGAGGCTGCTGCTCTGATATCCAAAACAAAACATCCCTTTCAATTTATATCATAATAAAAGTCTGACATAGACAGACTATTGTGAACCCTGTGAAATTATTTGTATAACATTAAACATAAACTTTATTCACACAGCACTTTGGTCCCAGAAAATATCGGTAAAATTGCCAGACAGACTGTGTGATAGCAAACATGTTTTTACTGTATCAGTAACATTTGATACTTGATGAGATGGATTACTGATAAGTAAATTATTAACCATAGATATATTAAGAGATTAAAGGCTCTTGCGCTGGAATGAGCTTCTCTCAAATGTTGACACGGATCTATGATTAAATTGAAATTTCATTACGACTGCAACTAGGGGGCGAACTCCGACAGTCGTGTCCGAAAGTAGTGTACCATGGAAATGCAGTTTAGCCAATATAATTTTAAAGTTTAAGAGCTCTGCATTATAGTTAGTGCTATAATAATACATATAATAGGTAAAAGTAAAAAATATATAAAAGGTTAAAATAGGGGGTAAAGTTTGGCCTGCATCATATTTACATTTTTAAAATCTGGCCCTGGAAGTAGAGTAATTGAATACCCCTGTCATATAGACCTACTGTATAGAGATAAAACCACATAGGCTAACATTCAATCTAATAAGGATTTCTTACAAAATGATGAAAGATGAAGATGTTATACATGCTTGCTATCTTCAGCAGTTAAAAACTGTATTCTTCTCATGTTTGTTATGCCTATCTTACATGTCATTCTCACACGCCTTACCCACAAAACATTTCTCAATACCAAAAGGGCGTTAGTGGAGTTACGCCCTTTTGACATCAACTGTTATGTTTAGTCTTTTGACCTTTATTAAGTTTTAGCTTCTATTAAGTAGTTCCTATTAACTAAAAATTAACTCCAATTTGATTAAAAAATTACTTGTGTTCTTTTGGCAGCTGAAAGAGCTCATCAACAACTTTCATTATATATATATATATATATATATATATATATATATGCTCTGATATATATCCCGAAAAGGTATAAAACTTCTTATCTGTGCTTTTTATGTCAGTCATACTTGTTGTGTTTCTCTTCATTTTTAAGCAATAGTGGACCATTGCCAGGCTGGTAACACTATTGTCTTTTGTTACCAGCCTCAAGCATATTTGTGATTTCCAGATTGTTCTTCAATAGCCTAAAGGTTTACTGGTGAGTAATTTGTTATGTGGCAATCTGACGTCATTTCTTTCATAGATCTTTCTGATAAACATTTGTTTTACTATTGACAAATATATGTTGCCTAATGTTACGCTAAATGCTAAAAAAACAAATAATTATAAATTTTTATTTGAATAAAATTTTTCTTTATACTCTCAAATCATACTGGAGTATACAAGCAATAAAGAGATAAGTACAGCAACATATTGTACCTGTGGGATGAGGGAAATTAACTCAAAAACTTAGTCTCTTTAACGTTAATTTACATCAGTTTAGAGTTTGTTGTGGTAGAATGAGAATAAACTGGATCTTGCTTAATCACATGGAACAGTCAGTTCTTGTTATGCATAGCTGATGAAAAAAATAATAATGTTGGGGAAACTCTACATTTACATTTAGTCATTAAGCAGAAGATTTTGTGCAAAGCGACTTGCAAATGAGGTAAACAATAGAAGCAATTAGAACAACACAATAACACATAAGTGCACTAGAACTCTCATCAAGTGTAGCACAGTGTACATAGCCAAGGGTTAGTTTTTTTAATGACAAAGAAGATAAAGATAGAAAATGTTTTTTAGCCGATTCTTAAAGATGACTACAGAATCAGCAGATCTTGGCACAGATCCAGAGAAGGTAAGCAGTAGTGATTTTTTCCCTTTATGGGATGGCACCACAAGCGTTGTTCGTGGTAGAGCACAGGGATATAGAGGGTACGTAAGTCTGTATAAGCGAGTGAGGTAAGGGGGTGCTGACCCAGTGGTGTTTTTAAAGGCCAGGAGCAGAGCTTTGAATTTGAAACCTGGACTAGGACCTGCATAGCACGCTCATTTAGGAAAGGTCTAATTTTCCTAATATTGTAGAGGATGAATATACAAGTGCGGGTGGTGCTGGCAACATGCTATGTGAAACTAAGCTGTGTTATGTATTTAGTGTTGGTAACTGGGTTATAAGGCAATAATTTTCTTATGCTGTAGATGGCGCTATGTATCCCTTGAGCATTTAAAAAAACAGTAAAAGAAGTCAATTCTAAGAGTACTCAGTCTCCGTGGAATTTTATCGATAACTCCTCAGGATATAATGATATTCTGATAAATACAACAAAATTGGCGAAGAGGAGTGGAAATATTGAAATTTAACCAACCCTTTACGGAGAGGATTAATTTAAATGAGTGTAAGTTAGTACGTTACTTGCTGAAATAGATGAAGAGTACAAGGTGTGGCAGAAGACTCTAGCAACACCCGAGGAGTGGGACAATTCAGGATGGCAACTATTGGGCATATTAATGCTTTTGACGAGGCCAATCGAACATTGGACAAAATATATAGAACGGTTTGACCACTTCACGAAGGCAAATTATATCGCTGAGGGAAAACAAAGTGCTAGTGCTGTTCAGTGTAATGGGCACTAAAATGTACAGCCTTCTACGTAACTTTATAAACCAGGAGAAAAAAACATATCAGGAGATTGTAAAGACGTTAAATGAAAATGATTCGCCAAAGCCCGTGATAATAGCGGAACGTTTCCATTTCCACAAACGAAATCAACAGGAAGGGGAGACCGTTGCACAGTACGTAGCAGTTTTTAAAAAAACTCTCTGATATGGTGACTTCGGTACACAATTGCGTGTAGCAATGAGCTGATCATTAATAACCACTCCCAGGTTTCTGGCTGTCCTGGAAGCGGTAATGGTCAAAGAGCCTAATTAAATGGAAAGATTGTACAAAATCTTAGGGTCAGATGATATGATAAGCAGTTCTGTCTTTGCAAGGTTCAGCTGAAGATGATAATCCTTCATCCAGAGTGAGATGTCCCTCAGGCATGCTGAAATGCGGGCAAAAACTGTAGGATTGTCAGAATGGAAAAGCAAGTGGAGTTGTGTGTCATCTACATAGCAGTGGTAGGAAAAGCCATTTTCCCAAATGACAGAACCTAGGGATGTCATGTATATTGAAAAGAGCAGTGGTCCAAGCACTGTTCTGAACCATTATTTGTTCATTCACACTGACATGATTAGCCGGCATCTGATGGTCCCGGAAAGACACGTGACCTGTTGAAAGTCCCGCCCTCTCTTCTACGCAGTATCTGAAGTTTGCATATTATTTATTATTTCTCTCTCCAGAAACAACTCGCGTGCATTTTTGTTTATGATAAGACAATAAAGGAGCGTGTGACGCGGCGTTCTAATGCTGGTGAATGATCTCAGCTTCTGAATGGATATTTAACAAGCTCCCTGATCTCTGGTCAAATAGCCTAATTAAATGGAAAGATTGTAAAAAAATCTTAGGGTCAGATGATATGATAAGCAGTTCTGTCTTTGCAAGGTTCAGCTGAAGATGATAATCCTTCATCCAGAGTGAGATGTCCCTGAGGCATGCTGAAATGCAGGCAAAAACTGTAGGATTGTCAGAATGGAAAAGCAAGTGGAGTTGTGTGTCATCTACATAGCAGTGGTAGGAAAAGCCATTTTCCCAAATGACAGAACCTAGGGATGTTGGAGGAGCTGAACGATATATCTTGTTGGGATGATGCGCGGGTATTTTCGTTTATTATAGCTCAAATGAGCACGTGACGCGATATTCTTTTATGCTGCTGAATGATCTCAGTTTTGATGAGCTAACTTACCTGATATCTGCTTCAGTCCAGTTTGCTGACATTTCTTGTCGTGAATGTTGTAAATCCCTCATTTTAAAGAGTTGAACCAACTTCATGTTGCCATGATCACGCACGTCCTCACTACGGCACGTGCGTCATTGTTTATGCGTCTCATTTATCATTTCCTGATAACTGCTTCAATCTAGTTTGCAACATTTTTCGGGGTGAATGTTTATATGCATGTTATCTTTCGTTTTAAGGAGCTGAACCATAACTTTTGTTGTGATGACGCGCGCGTCCTCACTACGACACGCACATTACGGCATTGTTTCGGGTTTTCCGTGTATCTGACTAGGTTCTCTTTCCGGCAACAATCCCAGAAGATTAACGGGACGAGTTTGTGTTCAAACAGACGCTTGTCTGGCAATTTTACGGGTATTTTCTGGGACCAAAGGTCTGTGTGAATGGGGTTTAGGATACTCTTAATTCTTACCTGAGAGAAAGACTTACATTACATTAGCACTGTTCCAAAGACACCCGTAGCCTTGAGGGTCGACAGGTGGATGTGTTGATTGACCGTGTTATAAGCAGCAGATAGATCCAGTACGATCAGATGATTTGGAGGCTGCCCTTGCCTTGAAACCAGACTGGTTGCTGTCCAGGATGTTACTTTGTGTGAAGAAGGAGGTCAAAAACCACATACTGTGGGGTATATGAAATGAGTTGATCTCATGTGTGTGAGAGCAAACATAACCGATGGAGAAATGGCTTGAAGGAGATGGGTGGGTATGGGATCTAACGGGAAGTTAGTCAGGTGGTTTGAAGCAAAGATATTGGAAACATCGGTTTCATATAGGAGATAGAAAAGATGGGAGCGAGCATGCATAAGGAGTTTGAGCATGTGCAAGAGGTGGCGGTGCAGAGAACTGACTGCTACTCTATGCAGGATAGTAACTGCTCATTAGTCAAGAAAGTTGAAATTAAATGTAATTGTTAGTATTAAATTGTAAACTTTACTGTAAATATATAAAAATGTATGTATCAGTGTGTCTAAGGACTTTATTTGGATAACTTTAAAGGCAGTTCATATTTTTTTGGACCCTCAGATTCCAAATTTTGGTATATATACATATAGTGCAGGGGTCTGCAACCTTTAACATCCAAAGAGTCATTTTGACCTCAGTCTGACCAAAGAAAAAATTTCTGAGAGCCACAAAACTTATTTGATCCCTAAGTTAAAAATGACATGGCATATAAGTTTTATATCCATACGCTATTTATAAAAAAACATTTAGATTGTTGCATTTATGAAATTATAGAACCACAAAAAGTGAAATATTTATTTTTATTGCTGTTTGTGATGAAGAAAAACACAAAATTCGTATGAACATTAGAAAAGAAACAATGTCACTTTCCAAAAAAAAAAAAAAACATTGCAGGGTGAGTCCTTCCCTTTTTTGTGGAAAATAAAGAAACAGCAGCCCACTAAACATATTTAAAACATACCAGCTGATGCTTATTAGAGAGCAAACATTAAAATTGGCCAGTTTATGTTTAATTATATAATTAAAGTTAATTTCATTGTGCCTTCATCATGTTTTTTCTCAGTCATGTATAGCAATCAACTGAGCCTGAACATAAACATGGATCGCATTTTTTGATCAACAAAATATTAAAACACTTTCTATTTTAATGTAACAAGATTAATTGGACTTGAAAAACTAAAAGATATTTCAAAGAAATAAAAATAAAAGAACAAAATAGCATTTACCTGGCTTAAAACAGATGATTACATTAGTTTAAATGAATTCACCCCACAGGACTATTATTTGTAGCTACAATCTACAATAAAATATTCAAAGTAAACCATACATCTGAACTAACATTTAATTTAAACTAATTATTTCATTAATTAATTTGAAATAATGTGGATAAATATGTAACTAACTAATCATATCAAAGAACATCTTTCTTTTCATCCTAGCTACTATCTACAGATTTTTTTTTTGCTACTATCTACAGATATTCAGCCCACCACACAGATTTTCTAAAAGAAATTGCAGATTTCCTGCCTGAGCTAGTAGTCACTGTAGAGAAAGCTCTTATCGTTGTTGACTTTAATATCCAGACTGATAACCAAAAAGATACATTAGGACTAGCGTTATGAATGTTCTTAATTCCCTCTGTATTAGAAAAAACTGTGAGAGGGCATACGCATACCCCTAAACACACATTAGACTTAATTCTGTTACTTGGGCTCATTATTAATGATGCAAAAATATCACCCCAGAGTGATGTTGTTTCAGACCATTGCCTTGTCTCGTACACAGTACTTCTAGAAAGAATCGCTTAGTCCACACCATGCTACCGATAAGGCAGAACAATAATTTCCACTACTAAAGATAGCTTTATTAGTACTCTCCCAGAACTGTCCCAAATAAAACATGTAGCAGATAAACATGAAGATCTGGATGCTATAATAGAAACCTTGAACAACGTTTGTTCTAGCACGCTAGACACTGTTGCTCCCATTAGATAAAAAAGAATCCAAGAAAAAATGCCAGCACCATGGGCTATCCTCGAGGGCGAGTTTAATGGCGAGCAGTTCCCCAATTAACTTTATCATAGTTCCGCTCAACTGGAGACAGTTTTTTGGAGAAGGTGGCACATGAATGGAGTCTGGGAGGATTCCCCTGCAGAGACAATAATAAACGCCTATGTAGACAATAAAGAACCTGTTAAGGTACTCAAAAAAACTTGTTCGTGTAGCATTGGAAGACGGCTGGCGAATTCGAGAGTCCGAAGGGCATGACCTGGTATTCGTAATGGCCTAAAGGGTTACGGAGGCCGTTTTCCATTTGTCAGCTTAACGCATTTGGATTCGGTTATAGGCACTATGCAAACCCAGCTTGGAGAAGATGCGGGCTCCATGCAGTTGTTCCAGAGTGGCTGGGACCAGAGGAAGAGGGTAACTAAATTTAACTGTTTGGAAGTAAAGATGTCTGTAGTCCAGGAGTGGGGAACCCTGGGTCCTGGAGGGCCACTGTCCTGCAGAGTTTAGTTCCAACCCTAATCAAACACACCTGAATTTCATTTTCAAGTAATTCTGAAGACTTTAATTTGATTTTTCAGGTGTGTTTAATTAGGGTTGGAACTAAACTCTGCAGGACAGTGGCCCTCCAGGACCAGGGTTCCCCACCCCTGCTGTAGTTAATCCTGTCTCCTTCTTGGCCACAAAGAAGAAACTGGAAGCGGCAGGGGAGGTTGATGGGTGGATGAATTGTTTTAAAGCTTCTTCCACATAACCTCTCCATGGCCTTCTGTTCTGGGATGGATAGAGGGTAGATACGACCCTTGGGTAGAGAGGCTTCAGGTACCAGGTCAATAGCACAGTCCCAAGGCCAACGAGGTGGTAGTTTAGTTGCCAACTGCTTGCTAAACATCCTGGAATGCTGTGTACTCCTTGGGTATCTCCACTTGATGTTGAGTAGGGGGGCTCTCGACGTTAGTGAAGCAGATAGGAAGTTCAGAACTAGACTTAGAATTTGATGAAGAACAGAGAGAGGGTGACTTATTAATGTGTGTTAAACAGGATTGAAAACAACTCTGTGCTTCTCACCACTACAGAAGAGTCAGAGTCTCTGTGGGATAAGATTTACATAGGCGGAGGAGGAGAAGCGGTAGAGAAATCTTTACAGGCCGATAGGCGTTGGGATAAATGGATGGTTTTCTGTATGAGGTTTTCTAGACCCATGCTATCATCATACACTACAATGAGCTGACGGATGTTAGAGTTGAAAAGCGGTAATAAGGGCAGTCTCATTCCAGCCACTGGATGCAGCCAATGTGTGAAAATTCAGAGCGTAGGTGCTCACAGATTTTTGTGTCGCAGATTAAAGAGCTGATTGTGCAACGGTAAGATCTGCCACTGTCTGCCAGAAGACTTCCTTGAAGTGCTGAAGAAAACTTGACAGAAACTGTAAAACGAGTGAATCCGAGTTTTTAAGGGATTGTGCCCACTGCAGAGCTCGACCGGACAGCAGGGAGATGATAAATGCCACACGTGAGGAATCGTTAGAAAACTGATGAGCTTGCATTTGGAATTAAAGTGATAACTGGAGTTAAAAATCGCGGCAATCATCGGCCTCACCAGAGTATGTTGCTGGTTGGAACATGGGACTAGCAGAGGCAGCTGACAAAACAGCAGATTTTTTGGGAAGTAGTATTTGGCATGCAGAGTGTAGTTTTTTCTTTGGGTACTGAAGGAGGGTTAATTGGAGGAGATGGGAGTATTGACAAGTGAACCGACTGGACCAGTTCAGCGAACGGATTGTGATCGGGGTTCCCTCCAGGATCTGTGGTGTCTTGCATCCTTGGTCTGGTCTTCTGTCACGCTCAGAACCAGGAAGTAGACTGAAGATAAGTGTGACAGTACTTTATTGAAACACACACAGAAGCAGTGGGATATCAGGTGAGTATATAAATGTATTAAGTTTCGGAAAGCAAATAGCTGAATAATAATATAGTCTGTATTGCAGATGGAGGATTCCTGGAGGGTGACTGAAGATGACAACAGGTAAGTTCCAAGTGAGTAGCACGGGTGAGTCTGAGTGTCCTTATGAGATGAGACCAGACAATGAGGGAATGGGATGGGAGTGTGAGAGTTTTAAAGGAATATGGTGATGAGACACAGGTGATGGGGATAATATTAAGGGGAGAGTAAACAAGTGGGAGAAGTGAATGACGTGGATGGTGCTGGAGATGGGATCCTAAAACATATGCTGTCTGCACCAGATGCAGAGAATCTTTGCCACACTTTATGACCTCAAGAAAAGACTATTGTAACTTTTTGGCATCTTTACAGCGATTTTCCAGTTAAAATATTGCATACATTTAAAATATTGTTAATCATCTATGAAGCCTTAAATGGCATAGCACCTTTGTGTCTCCAAGAGCTACTATCAGAATACATTCCATCAGGTACACTATGGTTGCAAAATTCTGGTCACTTAATTATCCCTAGAATATCAAAAGTGTGTAAGGTGGTAGATCCTTTTCCTACTTTGCCCCTAAGCTTTGGAATGATTTACCAAACAATGTTCGAGAATCAGACACAGTCGATCACTTTAAGTCTAAACTAAAGACATATCTCTTTCACAAAGCATTCACATAATTCCTCTCGTAAATTTACTTATCCCGCAATAGTTAGCTAGTCTGGAACAAAGCATTCACATTACTTGTCTAGGTAATATACTTATGCCGCCATAGTAAGCCTTAGTTATTACTATGCTCGATAGTACGGTTTTATTTTAGCCGCTGTACTCTGCTTCTTATGTTGTCCACTAATTTTTCTGTGTAGTCTCCCACTTTTATTAATGGATAGCTGCTTTGAAACAATTAAACAATTGTGAAAAGTGCTATATAAATAACATTTAAAGTAAATAGGAGAAAACAAAGATGCCTTTGTAGAAGCACAGAAAAACCAGTTGCCTTATAAAATGACTCATGCCAGGAGCAAACAATGAAGCTATTAATGTTTTATGGTTCTTGGCCAGCTTTTAACAAGGAATGTCCAAAATCTTGATACTGGTTTGGAATGTATTCCTGTAACATGACAGTAGCCTATATAAGGGCCAGACAAAGCTGCCTGTGAACTTGTATCAGCTCAGCACTACACACTGAAGGTATGTTTATACTCCATTAATTAACAATGTTCTACAGTAATAAGACATAGATGCTTTATTTAATCAGATAATAAATATATCGACAATAGTTGAATTTTATAAAGTTTATTTCAGAACTTCTTTTCCTTTTTAAAGTGTATACAGACAGCCTAAATGGCTCTGAGCTCACAGTTATTATAAATCAAATTGAAAAAATTCAGTGCAGGAATTATAATAATCTATAGATTCATATGACAATCATGCATCAGCATTTAAACATTAGGGGTCCTATCTTGCACCCAGCGCAATTGACTTTGTCAGTGACGCATGTATCATTCGTATTTTGCACCGGCGCACAGCGGGTTTTTCCCTCCACAGACGCACGTCGGCAAACTAGGGAATTAACTTGCGCTCCCTGGGCAGTTCAGCGCAAAAAAGGAGGCGTGTTTCGGCGCAAACCATCCCTGATGCTATTTTGCAGTTTCAAAAAACAATTGCGCCACTGACCAAAAAAAAAACTAGTCTAAAGTCACACACTTTGATTATCTAATCACAGATTTAACAGTTATTTTTGCAAATCATAAATTGTTACCATAAAAATATTAACACATGAGATAAGGGAAATCATAGTGGTGAGCATTGTGGTGATAGTTTTTATTTATTGTGTGGCTGCGTAAAAAAAATTCTCATGCAAATAACGATTAAAATATTTTCACAAGTTTGTTGGTGGCTGTATTACGTTTATTTTATGTAAATAATCATAAAAATGTTTTCATAAGAAACCTTAAAGTATATGAACTTGATTTGTAAGTGTTCTTTGGGGTTGGACCTTGCTTGCGTATCTTGGGTCCGATTTCAAAGCCCCCAAACCCTTTCAGCGGTGAGGCTGGACGCAGCGATGTCCTCTGCTGGCGTCAGGTCCTGAGGCAGATCGACCTCCCGTTACACGGCGTGCCCGATTTATGCTGGCAAGCTTGGGATTCCCCGGTCTTCTGACATCATTGTACCGCTTGGCACAACGATGGGGATGCCAGCTGATGAGACAATTGTGGCTATTTCCTCTCACGCCTGTTTAACCTACGCTGATTTGGGCGGGTTTCTCCCATCCCCATACAAAACAACTTCTCTGTCTTTGACTGCTCTTACAAGAACGTCGGTCTCCTCGGCTGTGAACCGCTCCTGGCGTGCGCCTGGTAAATCCGTCATAATAATAGAAACCCGCCATGGAACTTGCGCCCTTGCATTTAAAGGGAATGTTGGATAGCGTTCTGATTGGTTTATTTTAAGTTACGATCAAACCACACCTATGAATAATGAACCTACTTCAGACCAACCCCTTATTGATTTGCGCCTTGCGCAAGAGTTATTTCCCAGCGGGAAAATAGCAACAGCGCCCAAGATCCGCCCACAAAGTCACTTGCGCATTGCGATTCGCACTTGCGTTTCAGATCGTTAAAATAGGGCCCTAGGTATGTTTACATTCAACCAAATAATCTGTTTGTAATTGTATTGGTGGCTCAATCAGATTGAAAAGCCTTCATGTAGAAATTCGATTGAGATTAATGAATGCAAATTTCGATCGCATTGAAAGGGGTGGTGTAGTCTGCTCTCAGCTCCGATCATCAAAAGAAAAGTATGCATGTAAACGCTTTAATCGTGGGATACCTTGTGCAGATTCACAAGTTCTCGTTTTATATTTACCTATTTTTTATGTATCACATGATTCTCGTCACAGAAACACGCAATAGCAAGGCAATGGCACCACACATTATTTAGGAAATGGGGTCATGTGTAATATAATAATATAGCGTTGTGCCTTTGAAAGTGTGTTTTCATTGTATATATGAAAGCTTTTTAAGAACAACTTTCTCAAACTTATCTTTGACTTTGTACATTTATTCATAAATAAAAAGTGAACTTGATGAGAGATGCTGTGCGAAGCGTGGCATTGCCAAGTCCTCTGCTTTTTGGCCGAGTTCAGATTTGTGCTACTTTTAAACTGTTTCAGCGAGTTTAAGATGAAAGGATTTTGTTGATTAGTTATTGGTATATGGGCTGTGAATAGTCATTGGGGGGCTTTTGGTCTAGTTTTGAATGTCCATTGGGCTGGATTTAATACGCGAGTCTGGCAACCCTGGCTGTGTTCTTGGTTCGGATTATAAAGAATGTGCATGAAAATTAAGATTTTATTTTGATCAAATTAAATTTAGTCAGATTGAAACATGTAAACATAGCCAATGTGGTTTCTGCTTACAGTAATTCAACAGAAAGATGAAGGTTCTGCTGCTTTCATTGGTTCTCGCACTGCTGTTGGCGGATGGTGAGTCTTAAAATACTAGATGAAACCAATCGATGCTGTTTCAATTCTACACATTCTTTTGCACAAAAATTATTATGTTCCCTATCAAAGATTTAAATTGTGTGAACAAAGTCCCAATTTTTCATGTTGTCACAGCAAAGCTCAGTAAATCTCTCGGGCCTGTACTCTGTAATAAAATAAAAATGCAACAGCTATAGTGTTGAAAGCGTGTGATTTATGATGTCTTGCACTGATTGTCTTATTGTGTTGTAGGATTTGCCTTGAAATGTAATAAATGTGTTCCTGGCAGACCTGGTGGAAGTTGTGTGACCACCAAGGAGACTTGTGGTTATAACAAAAATGCCTGTGTATCTGCCACATACTTAATCACTCCTTGTGAGTTTACTGTACACTCCTCTACACATGAATATGTGTGTGTGTGTGTGTGTGTGTGTGTGTACCTGGTAATTATCACGTTGTGGGGACCAATTGTCCCCACAAAGATAGGAATACCAGTGTTTTTGTGACCTTGTGGGGACATTTTGATGTCCCCATGAGGAAACAAGCTTATAAATCAAACAAGATGATGTTTATTGAAAATCTAAGGTACAAGAAAGGTTTTTGTGATGGTTGGGGTTAGGGAATGGGGTAGGTAAGGGGAATAGAATATACAGTTTGTATGGTATAAAATGCATTACGTCTATGAAATGTCCCCACAAAACATGGAAACCAGAATTCTTCAGAATTTTCAAATCTTTGTTTCAGATGTTTTCCATTTCTTTTTTCCTCTAGTTTCCACTTTCCGGAGGTGCATTTCTATGTTCGACTGCTTGATTCTTCAGGCCAACCATTATATATTAGCCAAATGCTGTCAGAAAGACATGTGCAATTAAGTTCACATTATATGAAGAACAAACTCAATTGGGGAGGATTTTTATGCCACGGCACTGTCAGTGAAATTATTTACATGAGCAATAATAATGATTAATTCAGATGTTACTACTGACACATTAAGTACATTTGTTAGAGGTAATACAAGAAACAACTCCAGAGAGCCATTAATGGAATTCTTTACAGAATGAAAATAATAATGCATTACTTGATTTTATACTACATAACTAAATATTAGGTTTATGTTTGTTTGTATTTGGGGGTGATTGTGTAACTTTGGGCTGTTTTCTATTCAATGAATCATTTTAAACATATTTGCTTTCATGAAATGTATTGTTTCTATACATTTTTTTACATGTTTTTGAAAGAAAATACTGTAAATTAATGTAATCATGATTAAGTCTTAAAAAACTGTTTTAAAGCCATTTCATTTGTATAATTTATTTATTATCACTTTATACATTACAAAGCAATGGGTATTTCATAAGAAACTCTTACAACAGCAAAATTATTTTTAACTCTTATAAGTCTCTTGGGTCAAAATTATCCCAAGCCACTTTTCATTAGTTAAAAAATGGATTTCCTTCATCTCAGTGGAATAAGATTTTGTGACTTTTCTACATTATCTGTCAATATTCATCTAAAAAACTTAAAGCTCCACTGTTTAGGATCTACTCCCATCTAGCGGTGAAAGTCTATATGACAAGCAACTGAATATTACTTTCTAGCCCCCCCCCCATTCGGAACGCGTTTTAACTCGTACGGTGGCCCAGCCGTGTCATGCCAAGGTTAACATGGCTTCCAGTAGCTACAAAGCAAAAGCAATGAGAAAAAAATGAACAATTTGCAATGTCCTAAAGCACACAGATTTATGTTTAACATGAAAAAAGTCTGATTGTCATGATATGTCCGCTTAAAATCACATACAAAAAGCAACCATGACGGGTTTAAATGGACGCGAACTAATATTATGTCAGAGTACAATGCTTATGTTTTAAGTAAACGTTACATGTCCGTGTATATGTAAGAGCTTTCTCTCATATTGGTGAAAAAAGATCGCACAACTTTCACACGCTTGTAAAATGAAACGAAAGACACGCAGAGCAGACGCTTTTATCAATGAAAGGCTAAAAATAGCGCTGTCACCGTGTGTTTGTGCTAGAGGTCAGAAAAGATGAAAAACATTTATCTCAGTACCTCAGATTACATAAATGGGCGGAGAGACTGCGTGTGGCTGTTCGAACACATTAAACTACATGCATGTTTACACTAACAAGTGTTATGCATAATCATGCTAAAGTTAGCCAAGGAACTATAAAACTTCAAGTTTACAACATGGACTGTATCGATGTAAACGAATATGCTGAATTACCTGTGGAGAATATAGAAAGTGCAACTTCAGTGTCCCTTGAGCCCCATCTTGGAAAACTAACTCCAATAGTGACTTTGGTCTTGATGTTTTTCCTGTCACGTTGTCGTTTAAAATCCCCGTTTCGCTTCCTTGGCGATTTGTTTTAATGTCCTCGAGAATATGTCTTCAACAGGCTTTCAAATCAAAGCATTAGATCGCAGGTTCATCACGGTTTGCAGCTGTCGCAGTCGAAGGATTCAGCTACGCAGGTCACAGGCTGGATACGTCATCAAGCCTGGTTTATTTAAATCAACTGAGCATTACATTCCCAAGTCATACGCATATTACATCAATTTACAATTAACTAAGAATAATTGTCAGCTTTATAATTGTTAATAGTCTGAAATAAGACTGTCTTGATGACGTATACCGCCTACACATGCAACCTTCGGAGGCTTCAGCTATAGGCCAGCGTGAGTGTAGAGTGAAAGCGCGAAAGGCGGAGCTTGAATTTCAGGAATGTCCCTCGTCGGCGAATGTATTTCAAAGATGGAGGCACAACATGGATTCAGCCAGAGAGCGCTTCGACGGTATGCATTTTAAATAGCAGATTCTACACTTACGAGAATACTTTGATTAGTGGGGTGGAAGTAATTACACATGAATGAGCACATACTTTTGAAAGAAAACATGGGTTTTTGCTAAGAATTAACTCAATAAAGTACACAGTGGGGCTTTAAGTTGTTCTGATTAGACAAGGTTTTTTCCCCAAAAGAGGCCCTTGGAGGTCAAAATGACCCCAATTGAAAATGTATTATTT
This sequence comes from Misgurnus mizolepis, assembly GCA_025389145.1. Classification (NCBI taxonomy): domain Eukaryota; kingdom Metazoa; phylum Chordata; class Actinopteri; order Cypriniformes; family Cobitidae; genus Misgurnus; species Misgurnus mizolepis. The sequence goes on from JAIFKI010000002.1 coordinate 60,387,950, forward strand.
GTAAAAAAAGCTATGCATCCAGAATAAATCTGGAATTTTAAAACAGAAAAGAAAGCCTGGTTCTAGAGCACAAATGCAATATAGAAAAGACATGCTCAATCACACCGACAAACACACACAAAGATATGACTACCACAGGGAGCATTTTTTTATAGACTTTGGCAAAAAACAGCGACAGATGCAGAACAAAGATGTAAAGTGGTGGGCTCTAATGCTCACACAGGTCGTGCACACACACACGCATGCATGCACGCTCCCGTTTTGCAATAGGCAAAGCAAACTGTAGCCACGCCATTTACCAACACGCAATTGATAACTTGCAAAGCACAATGTTCATTCCTGTTTCCCAGCGCAATACCAGAGAAAGGATTTTAAAATACGCTTTGGAAGCTAGTTATTTTTGTTTATACATTTTTAAATATGGATATTTCTCTGACAACACCGCATGGATTTTGTACGGCTACTGTAGAAACATGACGCGACTTCCATGTAAGTGTCACGAGTATACTCACTGAGGCAAAGACGAAGTGTGGACCAAAGCGCAGTTTATTAAAGAAAACAATGTAACAAGAACAAACATAAACATGGCATGGCATGGCATGGAAACAGGAACCTAAAGCAAATACATGTAACATTAATCAAAGCTTCACAAAGGCTGTTTCTCAATGTCAAGGATACATCCTTGGCAGGACTGGTCTTTCCAGGTCACTTCCTTCAGAGGCTAGGCGAGGCTCCTATTTAGAATTTAAAAACACGTAAATGGAACAGGCTAGCAAGTGCACATCATTGCGTCATTACGTCAGTAAAAATTAGTGCTTTCAGCAGTGATTTGAGAGCGCGAAGAGCGCAAAGGATACACATATGCATCCTTTCCTGTATATGGGATATTTTTCGAACAAAGGACTCAGTCCTTGGTTGCAATTCCGAGAATCCTCGACATTGGAACAGTCCTTTGAAGGATGGCGATGATGTAGCAACCTCGAAATTCTGGCTTCCGGGATCCTTCCTTGACATTGAGAAACAGCCAAAGACAATGCAACACAAGAGGGCTTATATAGGGAAAGAGAACCAATCAGAACATGACACATCAAGGAAAGGGAAACAGGAAACAACCATCACAATGAACACTTTCAAAATAAAAGACATGAACATGAAACACAACTTCATAATAAAAGACCTAAACCATAAACTCAAACACCACTGTGACAAGGGGACCCGCGGTGTACTGTATGTAGATAAAACGGCTCATTCTAAGATAATAAAAACAATTCAGTTCATTATGTAAGGTCTTTATACACCACTGATAATATAGTTATCAGTGATGCACGGGTCAATATATAAACAACCCGCACCCCGATCGACGTTTTCAATTAACCCGTCCGCAACTCGGACCGAAAAAAAAAAATATTGCACCCGACACGCTTCCTGGCCCGCATTTTTTAGAAGTAGTAATTGTTTAAAATAGTTAATTGGCGTCTTTATTTCAAATATTTTTGGATGACTTGGAAATGCAGGCGACCACAGGCACACGCTCATTTTGAATCAACCCGCACATCACTAATAGTTATGTAAGGGATAATCCACGGCTAGCCATGCATTAAAGCTACGCGTCGGGTGGTTCTTTGCCTCTAAGTCGTGCATTAAAACCCTTTAATGCATGTCTGGCCGTGGATTATCTTGCTTATACCTTGGTTATTTGCCAAGTTAAAGCTGTAATTAATGTATACAGTGTAATTTTTTACCAGATGGGTAAAAATTACGGTCAATTTCTTAAGTTAAGGCTCGCACTCCGTCCGCTTTAAATAAAGTAGTGCCATTGTATTGCTTTTATTTAAATGAATTATCACATTTATTTAAATTCATTATTAAAAGAGAAAGACATAGAACTGAAAGAGAAGGACCCGAGAGAGAAAGAGAGAGAGAGAGAGAAAGAGAGAGAGATGCGTGGGCGAGTTACCTGTGTACGTCTCTTCTTATCCCCTCGTTGCTTAAGCATATAGCTAACTTAATGATTCTTTAATTGATTTATTAAAATAATTTATGAATGACAGGCAACACTGACAGTGACAAGGCAATCTTTATTTGAACTAATCATGTCATTTATTTTAATGAATCATGTAAAGTGTGAAATAAAACCGGCGTCTCTAACCACGATTACTTACTAAACGGTTTCATCGGACGCACGTGCGCTGACGCGATATACGTCTGGATCCGAACTTACTTCCGGTTTTGGTTTTTTTAATGGTCTGATTAGTTGCTAAACTGATCTTGAACAAATGCCTCGTCGAAAATAACAAATGTTTTGGTTTACTAGGTAATCTATGTGTTGTTTATTTTGCTTGTTAGATAAATAAACTACGTTTAAAGAGCTTTTTTGTTATTTATTCTTATAGCGGAGTTTACCGGAAGTTACGTGCGGACCACGACAGCCGCTTGTTTATGTTGTTACTGCTGAAACCGTCTATATAAGGACACATTAAATTTATTGAAATGCATAACATTAAATGAAAACAAAAATCAAACAGTTGGAAATTTCGAAGTGATGTTTTAAAAGAGATAGACATAGAACTGAAAGAGAAGGACGAGAGAGAGACGCAGTTTAAAGAGAGACACACTCGCTTGTTGGCTCGCTCTCTCTCTCTCTCTCTCTCTCTCTCTCTCTTGCTACCTCTCTTTGCAAGTGTAACTGTGTTACTTTGGTTACCAATGTTTATAGTAGCGGATTACTTTCTAACTGTTATCAAACTGACTGGAAACAACCTGTGCATTAATCGGTTTTAATGCACACCTTCCAGCCAATCAGAATCGAGTATTTAAACAGACCACGGTATAAGTATATTATATTGCATTTCTGTCAAGAGATCCTCCTGAAAGTTACACAATGCACCTTTAACTTCCGGTAGACTTCCACATAGAATCAATAACAACAATGTCACTCAAATCTAAGAATTACAACAATGAGCTAATGTTGCTGTGTAAAATTAGTTAACTAAAGGTCTTTAAGTTCTTGCCTGTCTGCCAAATCTCTCAGTAGTGTCTCCCCTCGTCTTTTGAAAACTGAATTTTTTTTATTTTTAAAGTATTTGTTCCAGAGGTCAGTTTAGTCACTAGCCCGGACAAGCACAGACCGAAAGTTAACTTTATTCCGGACGCGTAACCGTGGCAACGTACGTTGAATAATTGTATTATTATACTTTGGTTGTTGTAAAGTGCTTCATAATAAAATTTTGATTGATTGATTGCTTTATTGATTGACTGTTGTTGGTAGGTTTACTAATATCACATCCACCATAGTAGGCATTATTTTTAATAAGGTTTTAGTCAACGAAGATTTCAGTCACCTGATATTGTGTTTGCGTGTGCACGAAAGAAAAAGGTACGGTTTTGTAAATACCCGCATACATGAAGACAGGGCCTTGATGTACCACTTGTCATTCTGTCTCCAGTCCCTGCCCTCTCATCTCCTCATTAATTTGTATAGAGGGTGCATGGTTAAAGTAGTATTCAAGACGTTGTCCTACTAATTTATTATGTCGAAACCAAAAAACTTGTGGCAGTTGCTAAATCATACAGAGAAGGACTTGGAAAGCAGGAAAGGGCGAAATATTTTGATAAACTAAAGTTATTAGGCGGTAAAGAGCCGTACGCGCTGGCTCTTTGCTCATGAATGACGACCACATTCATGTTTGTTCTTTCCATTTCTTAATATCTTAACTAACTTTGTAGTAATAGTATCCCCTAATTTTGATATTACGTTGCTGTTTGTAAAAAACTTCAGATTAAAAATCTGATTCTTATCTAATTTCATTATTTACTTTAATAGTACAAGATTTACAATTTTTTTGTAAAATGTTACTTCTATCAGTTATTCCTTAAATGGCCCTATATGTCCGGATAAGAACTTGTGGGTTGGGAAGAACAAACACGAATGTTGTCAACATTCTTGCCCTGGAAATCTTGGTTCAGTTTGGCCAACCACAAGTCTTGTGTTGTGCCTGTTCATTTTATAACTTTGTAGCGTTGCATTCTAGCAACTACCCAAGTTTAGTAAAGCAATTATTGATAAAGCTTACGTCAAGTCACATTGTTTTTGTCTAGTTTTTTTTACCTTGTCTAATTATTTATGTAAAAGTCTAGTTTATTGTCACTGTGTTCAAGTTTAGTCTAGTTTTACATCAAACAAGTTTTGTGTTCACTCTGTCTGAGGAGTCTTCTATTCCTGCAAATCCTGACATTTTTTGACAATATATTCTAGAAATTGTTTCATATGAATGTTCATGTGAATCATCATAATATACAGTAAAAGGAGGATCAGACACAGCTGTCTGTTAACTTGTTTCAGCATAGCACTACATCACAGTAAAGGTAAGTGAATGTTGACTGAGGCTGTCTTATGTATTACACAGAAGAGAATCATCAAATACAGAATATACTTTTTGGGGGGGGGTAAACTATTTCTTTAACTAGGAGCCACAGAGTCACATGCTACTTGAATTTGAATCATTATCAGTAATCCTCCACGAGGGGGCACCACAGCTCTCAGAGCAGCTACTAGTCTAAAAACTCTAGCAAGATTTAACCTAACTGAAGCTGGCTACTATCTAGCTCTTGGTAGCATCAAGCCTTTTTAGAGTTTCTACATTATTTGTTAGTCAGCTGGATGTCTTAACTAGCACACACTCTAACAAAAAAGTGCTTTAGGGTTTAGGGCAATAGAAGTACCATTGAATGTATACATTATTTTACAATAAATATTTTCATTACAATTAAGCTTTCATGAAGAAAAAAGTTCTTCATATGTTTGGATGTTAAAGGTTCTTTATGGAATCATTCAGTCAAAAGTGGGGACATCATGAGAGCATCTTTATTTTTAAGAATGCACCGAGTCAACTCATCAGCTTACTAGTAGACACAGAGTTGGTGGGTCATTTCTCATCAAGAATTAAAATGTGTTTTATGTAGGAATAATTATTTAATCTTGTTATGTACTGTATTAACCTAAATTATTATACAACATTAAAATCAAATTTAAGTTTTCTATGAATTTATTATTGGACAATAGTCAAATATAGTCCCAACAAAAGCTTCAAAACTAAAAAAAGAAAACTTCAAAATATCTCACAGTGATGTCAGCATTTGCATTGGTATAAGCCACACATTTACCATGTATAGAATCCTTGAAAGCATACCTTATATCCTTGGTTAAAGCTGTTTCTTTTAATTTTTTATTTAACACTATCGATGAAGGTGGCTAACCTACTGTGCTGTGTGTTAATACAATAAAATACTTTTATGTTTATTTTAGCTGTGATATATCTGAGGCTGCTGCCCTGATTTCAAAACATCCCTTTTAATTTATATCATAATAAAAGTCAGACATAGACAGACTATTGTGAACCCCGAGCAATTCTTTAAACATACATACATACTGGTATATCCCTCCCAATGTGAATAGATTCAGTCCAGTTCTGTGCATACCAATAAATAAACCTTATTTGGTCATAGATGCGACCAAACATTTTCTCTCTTTTAGATTTTGTCCAATATTTAACACCCTAATCTCTTGTTAAATGCTGTTTTTAATTCATTGAATGTAAAAGGAGAAGCCAAAGACTGTAGGATCAAACAAATTGACTATAAAGCCATTACAACGAAAATTTAAGGTCATTGTGCCAAACTGAAGCAAGATATGAAATTGTGAACCAATATTATGTAATTTCACTTTTTCTAGGGGTTTTGGGAATCCCTATGGGCCACCAAAAGATTCAGGGGTCCCCAGAAAATTTCTAACTTTTTTTTTAAAGTCTACCAAACATTATAACTCATTTCCAAGTGTTCATATTGATTGTTTAGCTCACATTTCTTGCTACAAACATGCTTTCAAGAATTGTTTTTATTTCTAGTGTGTTTTCCGGCCAGGCCAGAGCTAATTTGGGGGCCCCCTAAAAAAATATAGATTTAGGCCCCCACCACCCTCCACCCATATCATATAGGCCTACTGTATAAAGATATAAGCACGTTCAGCCCCGGCAAAATGTTGCAAAACTTTTTTTAAACAGAAATGTTGATGTGTTAAACACCTTGTTCTAATGACGCAAGAGTTGCAACTACAGTACAGGAGCTGAGAAGGCCATTCTGTGTCCTCTTTTTAAATGTTTCTGGAGCCTGATGAAATTTTTGAACTTAAACGTACCCAGGTTTTCTTACAGGTTTTTTTTTTACTGTCCAAAGGAGTTTTATTTCACCCCTTGACCACTGTTGCCCTGTTGGCTTGCTTAGCTGGGAGACTGCTGACATTAGCTTAATTTGGGACTTTCTTTTGTATATTATGTAAATACTACTTTCATTATTACTGTCCAATCCTAAGATTTTGCTACTTCACATACCAGATTGTTCTTCAATAGCCTCAAGTTTGACTGATGAGTAATGTGTTATGTTGCAATCTGATGAGATTTCTTTCATTGACCTTTCTGATAAACATTTGTTGTACTACTGACAAATACATGCTGACTAATGCTAAATACTAAAAAAGGCAAATCAGAATTATCTTGTAATAATTTTTAAGTATAAAAACAAAATACTTTTTATTTTAGTATACTCACCAGACTACCGATCTTTCCAGACTGTGGTCTCCTTGATTCTTCTCTTCCTCCTCATCATCATTCTTTATGTAAGGAACTGTCTCTCTTCACTCGGACTCCATAAGAGGAAAATTATTTCTTAACCCAAGATATCTCTGGGTTAAATCTAAACCTAAGTTAAGAAAATGACTCTACAAGTTAGACTGAGATGGTGAGAGAGAGGATAACAGAGCTTTTAATTCTGCTTCAATGTTACTTTTTAACACTCTGTAAGATTGGGACAATATTTACATCCAGCAGCGTTCATTTAACTCTCTGGATTTTGCTGTATAAGGATTTCCTGGGAGCTAAGTGAGGGCTGCCCATGCAAGGGCCATTGTAGGCTTGTTTGTAGGGACTGTTCTGGCCAGGTCTGGGCCAGTTATGGGCTATTGTCTGTAATCCAGAACTGAGCCATTGTAGGGCCGTCATTCTTTGTTGTATGTGGGCCGAGGAATACTGGTTGTGTGGGCTGGAGCTGGGCCGGAACAAAATTGCTATCTGTGAGTGTGTGTGTGTGTGTGTGTGTGTGTGTGTGTGTGTGTGTGTGTGTGTGTGTTGTAGAAGATAAAGAGCAAGCAAATTTGAAGGACCTGATAAGAGAGAAACTTTTCACCAGTATTCTTCATCAGTCTGATAAAACGGGAAGTTTTGCACCCATTTGGTTGGTTTTGGGGTGTAGGCTACTATGTGCAATAAAAAGGGTTTGGGCAGGTGGATTTTTAAAATTATTAGGGAAAGGACAGAAATGGAAAATAATTTTACAGTTGCAATGTAAATTGTAGGCCCCTATGTAATATCTGAAAGAGCAATTAAATTATTCATAATTTCATATTAAAACATGATTCCCAATAATGGTGCTGTTATGAATTAAGTTGTATTGTTTTATTATAGATCATATCTGACTGTTTATTTTATAATTTTGTGTGGATTTTAAATAATTACTGGGCTGGAAAACAAACCAATCTGGCAACACTGTTCTTCGTCTGATCATGTTGGCTAAAATTGGATTAATAGTTGCGAGCTAGTGTAATATAGGTAACATATCACTACTGAAATCTTGCATTTCCCTGAATCTTGCATGATTAGTTACCTTATTTGCGACAGAATGAATTATAGCAAATTTTGCTATTAGCCTACTGCATATGTGGTGCAACAAAGTTATTTTTAATGACTGGTATTATTTACCATCCTAAGATTGCTACCGTATACATTATAATGTTCCAAACACAACTTATTGTTACGATAAAAAATTTTTTTGCTGTGTAAATGTAAGAATTACCTTCATCTCAACTTCCGAGTTGAAATAGCCATGGACCTTCGTCTCATTCGATGACGTCACAGTTATTACAGGACTTTAAATAAACAAATTAATAATTAAACAACTTATTAATTAATGGAACACAAGTAAATATTTAGATCTTTATTTATTAACATCAACGATAATTTGATAAAAATGATTTAACACCCAGCATGCATCACGTCTAATAAAGCACTACATGATCAGAAAACGCTTAAAATACTTAATCTCACGCGCCGTGGAGTGTTGTTAAACTCACCTCTTAATGTTGTCTTACCTGCAGTTGAATGCTGTTTTAATAAAACTCCTCTCTGAATGTTATTTTACCCACATTTGAGCATTGTTAAACTCACCGCTGAATGCTATTGATCCTGCAGTTGAACTCACCACAAACAGCTGTTGACTGCGAGGGACTTTTAACATTAAAAACCATTTGAAAATGACCAGATAAATATTGACTTGCGCTGGCATAGATCGTTAATTGTTGCCGATTCCTATTTATTCTTATGTATTGCAGTCTTGATAAGATCTTGTGAATAAATGTTGAGCTTCCCTACTGCAGCCCGACTGGCAGAAAAAATCGTGCTATATGCACGAAAGATGCATCCAATTGAAATACATTAGTTTAAAAAAACCTGCTGGAATTACGAAAAAAACAAAATAAACGTGTTCCTGCCACGAATAAATAGATTATATTACGTGACCAAATCACGAAATGCCGTGAGATAGGGCTGGGAAAAAAATCGATTTGATTTTAAAATCGAGTTGGCAGGTCAAATCGATTCATATTTTAAAAAAATCGATTTTTTTAGATTTTTTTTCTCCCCCCCTGCAGTATAGAGCAGTACATACAGTGTTTCCCAAACATAGGCTCTACTGGGCATTCCGCCCAGGTAAAATGGACCCGCCCAGGAAAAAAAATCACTTTACGAATTTCCGTATTTTCTGAACTCGACTGGATGACCCGTGTTTTGTTGAGAGAGCCCGTGAAGATGCACGCGTCATAAACTCATTATCCAGCGCATCATAAACTCATCATCCAGCGCGGCAAACTGGATCAACTGCAGCACATACTGAGGTAACTGAGCAGCCAGGGAACTACACTGCGACCAAAATGGTCGCATATGCTTATGTGCATATGTGTTTATAGCATCCAAGTTGGCTTCATTTTGCGTGCAAGCACGTTGTGTCTCTCCCGTTGAGTGTCCGTTCACGTGCTCTTCGTTTCTCAATGAATTGGGTGCGACGCGAAGCAAGCTCAGTGTCACATTGTATCCTTTATGTTTCAGTGCCCGGTTGCATGAAACTCCTTAAGTGAGGGTTTCCCTGAGGGAGAAAAAATCCCTAAGGTAAGGGATTTATTTAAGAGCGTTGCAACAAAGGTCTTAACTGTCACCCTTACCTAAGTGTTGATACTAAGTATTTTACGATAGTCTCTGCCAAAACACGGCAGCGGAGAAGCAGTTGCTACGGTTACAAAATCTCACAGCGTAAACAAATCAACGCACGCAGCTCAACAGACGGCGAATTTGTGTACAATGAAACATCGCAAATAACAGACTGTAAAGTGCCGCATGCATGAATACTCAAAGTAATTCAAACTGGAAACACTTTATTTTGACGGACGATCAAACCGCCATTCTTCTGATAAATGCGCATCACTTTTCTCTAGGGATTATTTCGATTGTTAGAAATGCGCGTTTGTGCTTCATTTTCTTAAAAAAAAAACATAAAATCAGCCATCGCGTGTGACGTTAAGGGACCTGTTTTAGTCCCTTAAGTTTTTAAGGGAAAATGGGACTTAAGGACTTTGTAGCAACGCATAGCAGAACTTAAGGTAATACTTTAGCATTCAAGGGTAAATACTTATTGACAGCCTTAAGGTTCACTTAAGGGTTTTTCTTGCAACCCATTTTTTATTAAGGGTACCCTTAACCTTATATTTAAGGGATTTCTTAGCTTAAGGACTTTCATGCAACCGGGCACTGAACTTGAGCAGAGTTTTACCATTAGAGGTCTTTCTTCCCTGAGAGGACCCGTACGGTTCCGGGTTTATATTAGAAATGGTCAGTCTGGTCCGGGTCGGTCCTAGTTTATTACTTTGAGTCCCAAGTATGATTAATATTGTGTGTAAAACCCGATTCGACCGGAGAACTGCCGTGAGCGCTACCTAAAGCTCGAGTGAAGTTTCAGCGTGCCTCCGGTTTCTATGGTGATGACAACTGGCTCTTGTTGCGCCCACGCGCTGCATTTTCTTTAATCCATTTTTTTATAATCTAATCTATACTATTAATAGACCATATCTTTTCTAAAATCTAAAAAGTTTGCACAGAGATTGTAGCAAAAAGCAGTGCTAATGTCAAGCCCATTGCACTGAACGAGCAAAGCTAAAGCTGACTCAGGATATAAAAAAACGCTAAGCTGTAATGTAAAGTCTGTCATCAGGACAGCAAGTAAACTTTTAAATCTGAAATAATGAGTGGATTAAGCTTTTTTAATCGGCAAAAGAGAAATAGAAAGCAGAAGCAGTAAAAGTGCCTATCTCTAGAAATTATTACCATTATAACATCAGTCACATTTATAATCTATAGACCTGCACTGTCTTTTAATATACTGTACATAGTATTGTATATATTGAGTTTGATAAAAGGGGTTGTCAAATTGCTTCATATACCAGTGCAAAAACAGAAAGTATTTTCGTGGTGCTTTGACAAACAGTGTCAGCTTTGTTCATGACAAAGAAAGTTTGGGGTGGTTAGATTAATGAACTATAATGTGAAATTAATATTGATGTTCAATAATTCAAAGTATTGTGTTGTGTCACACATTATTAGTTCTGTGTCACATGTATAGTAGACCATTTTTTGTCGGTGGATTATAATGATTGCCCTTTTCACCAGCTACCACCACAAGTAAATTTCAGATCTGTGGGAAACACTGACATACATTTTGCATTCGCCAATCTTCATTCCTTCCTAATTTTTTGTTGATGCATTTTAATTAAATATAATAAATATATATTTTAAAAATATATACAGTTTGCAATTATTTTGTTTTAAATGGGGTCGGGGAAAAAAATCGATTCGAATCGTAAATCGAGTTTTTTATAAAAAAATCTCAGATTTTTTTATGGGGACGAATCGCCCAGCCCTACCGTGAGACTGGGTTGTACGTAGACATGGGCGAGCAATAAACTTAAAAATTCTTGAACAATTTCTCAGAGCAACACAAATAATGCAGCAAAAATTATACTTGTAAGGATAAGTGTACACACAGAAAAACCTAGTATAGTATAGTAGTTTTTGAAGCTGTTTACAATCAAGCCACTAATTAAACTTGAACTTAACTTTAAATGTAATGACTGTTAGCTAGCATAACCGCTAACATAGTGTACTCATGGAAAAATAGACAAGGCTATATCTTTTTTGTCATGACTGATTTATTAATGACTTGGCATCATCTCTATAAAATAATTATTTCACACGATGTGAAAGTGAATAAAATTGCATTGACAATCTACTTACTGAAGTTTAACTGCAACTACTGAAGAACTTTGTTTCTCTGAACTTGTGTGTGGGTGTATAACAAAAGGAAGTGATCATTAATACACCCTATTCCCTTTAAGGTTAAATTATCTTTGAGATTTAGAAGAGTTTCTGTTTCTGTTTTAAGTTTTGTGGTTACCATCATTCAGAAGAGTGGTGCTTGTGTATCTGTGCTTATGCCAGTACTGAGTCTTTTCTTACTTGCTCAACATAATGTGGCAGATAAATGTGGAAAGTTAAAATAGAATAAGAGATTGGATTGGATTAAACTTCATTTTAGTATGTAAAAATTAAACAATTAAATTGATCTGGTTGCACATAATTAATTTTGGTGTACTGAACATAAAAAATTTAGTAAATTCTACTCAATATAGTTTAGCTACAATTATGAATACAATTAATCTGAAATTACTTATAAAATATAAGTACACTCAATTGATAAATTATAAGTACACTCAACTTAAACAATATATCTGGAGTTAGATTAATTTATCGTATGCATTTTCTTGCCATAATAAAATTAAGTAAATTCAACATAATTTTTTTTCAGTTATCAAATAATTTTGATTGATGTTGTCACATTACAGCAAAGCTCATTAATCTCTCAGCCCAGAATTATTATAAAGTATTAATGCAACAACTACAGTATAGTGTTGAAAGCTTGTTATTTACGAAGTCTTGCACTGATTGTCTTGTATTGTGTTGTAGGATTTGCCTTGTTCTTCACACACCTAGTGGACGTTGTGTGACCACGCAGGAGACTTGTGGTTATTAAAAAGATACCTGTGTATCTGCCGTTTTTATAACCTATCCACGTGGGTTTACCATGTTTTAATCCCTACGCCCTATTCCCTTGGACGATCAAACACTTGATGAATAAGAAGGAGTTGTGCGATTGTGTCTCATAGAGGCCAATTAAAATACACTTGGCAAACAAAGTAATGAAAAACAACATAGTTTTATCTTTATCCGGAGCGACTGTTTATGTGGCATTCCCTTCTCGAAAAGACATGCCTTTCAGAGGGGAAACTGTGCCACTTTGAGGCAAGGAAGGGGGCAATAAAAAAAATTTAAAGCATTTTTAAAAGTTTTTAAACTTAAAAAGCATTTTGCCGCATTTGAATGTATATCATTTTACTACTTACACAATTACTTAAACTACATATCTTTATATTTTTATAATAGGCATGGCAATTGTTTTTATTTCTGGATTCTTGACACATTTCACCACCAGCAGTTTGATTAGTTGCGGTTTAAACACTGTAGTATGAAATAAAACATGGACTTTAGTTGAAAAGTATACAGCATTCTGATTCATATGACTTCTATAGTTTTATGAGTAGTATGTTAAATGCAGATGAACCAATACAGGAATGGGTTTCATAATTTGCACTTTTACATTGTTTTAGTATTTTATAAAAAAATATTTTAAATAAGAGTGCCCCTTTCAACTCATTCAGTAATCATGATGATACATTTTGTGTGACTCTCCAATTACAGTTTTCTAGGTGAAACAAGATAATGGGGGTGACATAGGGGCTCAGTGGGTAGCTTTCCCTTTTTCAAAGTGTATACACCCTAAATGGATCTGAGCTCACAGTTAGTATAAATCAAATTGAATAAATTGAATTTTAAACTAATGCAGGAATTATAATAATCTAGATCAATTTATATGACGATCATCTATTAGTCATTTAATCATTGTGGTTTCTGCTTAATCCAACAGAACGATGAAGGTTCTGCTGCTGTCATTGGTTCTCGCACTGCTGTTGACTGATGGTGAGTCTTAATAGATGAAATCAATCTGTGTTTTTTGCACAACAGTTATTATGTTTGTGTGATTGATGTTGTCACATTACAGCAAAGCTCATTCATCTCTCAGCCCAGGATTATTATAAAGTAATATTGCAACAACTATAGTGTTGAAAGCTTGTTACTGTTGCCAGTAGGCTACTGTAAATAAGATTTACAGTTCTAAACTGTATTTCCATTTTACAGTATTTAAATGCTACTGTAAATATGTAATACAGTGTGCTACCGTAAAAAACCTACTGTATACTATACTACTATTCTTTTTAGTTTTTTATACATTCATCTTAATTATATTTAAATTAGCTATAATTTTTAGATAAAATTAATTTTTACATTTTAACCTACAGATACTGCTAACATTTAATTCAAAGAGACAATTTCAAATATTGAAGCCTTTATTTAAAACAATACAAATACTTTAAGAAGTTAAATTACATTTAAAACATACACATTTCAAATCATTTGCATTAATACATTTAAAATAACACAAATTATAAACATACATACTTTTAACACTGATTACAGGTTTAGTTAATCCAAAAATTATAATTTTATAATTTAAACAATGATTTTCTTTGGTTTTCCAGTTACAATGGGAGTAGTCTGTGACTGCATAATAAAATGGCTCCACATTATACGTGCTATATATTTCAAGTGTCCCAAAGACATACAAAAAGGGGTGATGAAAATATAATCCATATAATCAATTTTGACCCGTTATTTCTCTAAATGAGTAATGCAAGTAAACAGCTATACCTGATGGATAGGATGCTCACAGTCAAGTTTACCTTGCAGGTAAGACTAGCTGTGTCTGGGTATTTGTCTTTCTACGGAGGATGCCATCATCTCCCAAGAAAAGTTTGTCCCAACTGCGCAGAGGTGTAAAGAGTAGCTTAAAGCCATACTTGAGTAAAAGTACAAATTCCTTACTGTAAAAATCACTCTACTACAAGTTACAAGTCACCAATTTAAATACAACTTGAGTAAAAGTATTAAAGTAACCCAATTTAAAAGTACTCAAGTATTTTTACTCATACTGAATGTTGGCTCAAAGATGCACTAGTCCTCAACACAAAGAGACATTGTAGGTCTGGGCAGTGAAAACTAAGAAAGTTTATTTATGAGGTTTTATTTCCTAATATAGAAAAGAAAACAAACACCTCAAAATTTTGACCTGGCAGAACAAACACAGATTAAACATAGTCATAGTCTTTGACTAAAATTTAATTTAGTTTTAGTCATATTTTTGTCATCTGAATTGATTTAGTTATAGTCTAATTTTATTCAACTAAATGCCATGAGATTTTAGTCTAGAAATCTACATTAAATTTAAAGGGTCATATTATAGGGCTAAAAAGCACATTACTGTGAATTTGGTGTAATACAATGTGTCCGTGTGGTTTATGGTTAAAAAAAATCATTATTTTCCACATACCATACATTTTTTTAGCACCTCTAAGTCCCGCCCATCTGAAACAGGTCGTTTGGTACAAAGCTCATCGTTGTGAGAAAGCGCGGTATCAACGGGTGTGAACTGATTGGCCAGCTTTCCAGTGCGTTGTGATTGGCCGAATACCTCAGTAACGTAATCGGAAATATGACGCTCCTTGCCAAGTTTTGGAAGATGAGCTCCCAAACCAATAGTGAAAGCCACGAGATACTATCGTATTTACTACTACCTTATCAACACGAGCCTGAATCTGACCCAGAAACACGGATGGCTAAGCTAATCGATCAACTTTACCAGCGCGATGTGAGCAGAACGTAACAGATGGTAAGGTAAGGATACTAAAACATAAACCATGTTTGCATTTGTGAACGTAGAAACAACAAACAAGCACTAATCTGCACTTCTCGAATCTCGCGTTTGGATCATCATTAGAAAATGCATAAAAACACAGGCGGGTCACTGCTTAAAACTCGTCTTTGAATCGTCAGTGAGGAAATTTATTAAATATGAAAACATCGGTTACTTACAGGATGTCAGTGTAGTTGCAAAGTTACAATTGCTCCACTTTATAGACGAAGCCTTTGTGTACATCCAGCGGTTGTACTCCGCGATGTTTAGAAAGTAATCCTCCTTAAAATGTGCAGCACACAATCGAACATTTGGGCTGTAATGTTCTGAAACTGTGTTGTAAATAAAACCTTACCACTGGTTTCTTAATGTTTACTCTGTTGGAATGCCAACCAAAGTAGTTTTGCAACGAAACACAGCGTCTGCGCGACATGGCGGAAACAACAATACTCCAGCGTGATTGAAAGTTACACCTCTATCTTTGCGTATATATGAGGGCGGTGTTATGAAAATGTTCAAACCAGTATGACGTCAAACTGGATGGGCGTGTTAAATGAGCCGTTTTTGGTGGGCGTGGATGAGGCTTCACATTTAAAAAGAATATCTCTTTGGATTTGAAACTTTAATTTTTGCAACTTTACAGGGGTGCGTTCTCCGAAACTACCTTAACGCTACGTCGTTCTTAAGTTGTACCTTAAGCTGTACCTTATCGCTAATACGTGTTTGCCAAAACGTTCTTAGTTACGTATACCTTCTGTAAGTCATACGTTCGTAAGGTTGGTCTGGAGCACTCTTAGCTATACCTTATCCCACATGACTCATCCCATCACTTTCATAAAAGCTTACATTGCAGTCATATATAACTAAATATTCGTAAAAAAAAAATAAAAAAAATAAGTTTATACACTCCGTGTTTAATTAGGCAAATATTTTTATATTTAAAGAATAAAACATTCACATAATTAGACATCATTGGATTGATGGTTGTTAGATTTTTTATTATGTTTTCCAAAGGGACGTCAGCTGCGAACTATTAAATGCTACAGGCTTAAGAAACTATTTAAAAAATATATATTGGGTGTTGGAGTTGGTGAAATGGCAGCTATACAGCGAATCCTACTATTTAATTTGTGCATTTCATATCCGTTAAATCTTAGTATTTTAGTTGCATAAATAAATCGGGTAAAAAAAATAATTATGATTATTAATGTTAATTCTACTTTGCATCGAAGTTTTTTGACGTTTTATAACTTTGAGGCAACTGCATGCCATATTCTTTATAAACATTCAAAATAAACTGCTCAACTTGATTACGGCTTGTATAGTCTCCTAAGGTCAACAAAATTTCCACATTAAAACTAATCAAGCTAAAATCTAAAGCAATCATACTATATATTTATAAACGCTATTATATAATATATATTTTTATATGTTATATTTGAAGTAGACAGACAGGCTCCAGAAATGCGTTCATTAAGCTTTATCCGCATTGTAACCACGCTGCTTGCGCATCCAGTGTCCAAGCACAATAAACGCGTCAACTAATGAACAACAACAGTTTGTTTTTAGATATTTTAAGTGTAATGCACAGCCAAGTACTTGCATGACCCACTTTATTCCCCTGTGCAACGCACTTAGAACCCCTAATATAAATTTTAATTTCAAGTGAAGGCATAGCGGATGCAATGGAGCAGTTTATGCATGATACGTTTGGAAATAAAGTTGCGGGTTTTGCACGGGTTTGATATAAAATTTAGAAGGTTGAATTTAGTTGTTTGCAATTTGAAATATTTTTACCAGATATTCCTAATAAATTTAACTTGAACTATTTCTAAAATGTTTCTTTAATAAAGAACACCGCTATCTCATAACGCAGCGAAACCTATTACATGAAGTGAATAATTGATTGTCGAGCAATCGATATCAACCTATTCAGCACCTCCACCATGGACAGCACCCGCTAAGGTCGAACTTAAGAAGGTTTACCTTAAGCAACATCCTAAGGTATAGTTCGGAGAACACACGTAGGAAAGGTAAACCTGTAGTTAAGGTGTACCTTTTGAGTCTTCGTATCGCGCTAAGAGATAACGTTATCGGAGAACGCACCCCAGATCTTTTATGTGAACAGACATCATTTAACACTCTAAAAACAAAGGAAAACATGCAAACTGACAATTTGACCCCTTTAATTTAAACCCATTTAATTTTAGTCTAGTGTCATTGTGTACTTGAATGTGCCATGCTGAAAAATATATAGCCTAACTTTGTGATATAAATATATGGTAACACTTTACAATAAGGTTCATTAGTTAACATTAGTTAGCTACATTAGTTAACATGAACTAATAATGAACTGCACTTATACAGCATTTATTCATCTTTGTTAATGTTAATTTCAACAATTACTAATACTTTATTAAAATCTTGTTAACATTAGTTAATGCACTCTGAACTAACATGAACAAACAATTAAAGCTGAAATTTTTATTAACTAACATTAACAAAGATGAATAAATAATGTAACAAATGTATTGCTCGTGGTTTGTTGAAGTTGGTTAATACATTAACTACTGTTAACTAATGAACCTTATTGTAAAGTGTTACCAAATATTCTTATATAGGCCTATCCTAAAAAAGATATAATTATAATATTTAAAAAATTCCAGTAAACTAAAATTACACTAACAGAAATATGATAATGCATATTAAAAACGTGAAGTTGTTCATTTGAAAGATTAATTGTAAACACATGTAGGACGTAACACCACTCTCTCACATTAAGTGCAATACATTTATTCCGTCATGCATCCCTCTTTACATTAAATACATACTTGATTAAATGTGAGGACAGTGAAATTGTACACTTATTATCAATCTTATAATGTACTCAAGTTACTCAGGCAATCAGTACAGGACATCGCTGGTTTATTTTGGCTTATATAGTAAGTTATATCAAGTTATGAAACTTACCAGCTCATGTTAGCTGATAAAGTAGCATCAGAGTATATAAACATTTGTGCTTGCCTTTGAGTTGCGGGATGACCCTCCTGCAATCGCGCATCACTTTTGCTTTGATTGTAGCATCACATGTTTAACAAAGGGTCCCTTGACTGAAGCAAATATGATATGCATCCATATGTTTGCTCTTTATCTCTTCTCTCAGACCAGATGCGAACTTTTCTCTACAGTTTATGACATACGCAGCATGCAGATGTCCCGCTACGGTGGCTCAACGCAAGCCATTCAGCGTTTGACATCAAAGTACCGCGAGACCAGACTTTAGAGCTGAAGATCTTTGCCCGAACCCGACGGGACCCGTCGGGACCTGACGGGCTCGGGCGGGTTCGGGCTTCATTTCTAACATTTTACACGGGCTCGGGGCGGGCTCGGGCTTCCGCTCCGGCTTTGTGAGGTAAATGAGCGGTCAAGTTCAAATCAGTAGCGCAGGATCGCGCTGAATTCATTTACAGTGGATTTAATGATTTTCCTCATCAAAAACATGTAGCCTAATCTTGGTGAGTAGGTTTTTCAATGTATAACTAAATATGAATCGAGTCTTACATAATTTAGACAGAGGATATAGACTAATGTTGGCAGTAATGGAGAGAAGTGCCGACGCAAATCCCGCGGAGCCTGCCTCTTAATTTCGTTATTGCCAAATACCCATCTTAATTCAGAATGTATTATCTTAATTTAATTCGTTAAGAAATAATAATTTTATTGGCATATTTATAGTGTATTGCATAAGCCTATTTAGAATGAGATGTTACAATGTTACAGATTACTTATTTCTTTGTTTCAACTTCCAAGTGGCGTGTAGATTATTAGTCATGAATAAATAATGTTAAAACCTGTGTAAATTTCTCATTCTTGACAAAAGCTGTGTGTGTGCGCACATTTAAATAATGTCGGGCTGTAAACGGGTTCAGGCTTTTAAAAAGCTGTCAATCTAAATGTACGTTCGGGTTCGGGCTGCATTCTGTCGGGCTCCGGACATTTCGGGCCTAACTTTTAAGGCCCGATTACAGCTCTACCAGACTTCTCCATATGCATTTGATTCGCTCTCGCAGTACTTTGATTTCATACGATTGCTCTGCACAGCGCCAAATGTGTGTGCGTGTAACCTCGCGATCACAGAGTCTATCCATCATCACCCTCTTGACACTTTCGTCTCGTTTTTATTTGACGAATAAACAATGTAGCGAGTAACGTTAAGTGTCATTTCAAATGTAGTGGAGTAAAGAGTACAAATACCCGATCAAAAATGTAATTGAGTAGAGAGTAAAAGTTGCCTATATTTTTGATACTCAGTACAAGTACAAAGTAGCCCAAAAAATACTTAAGTACAGTAACAAAGTACATTTACTCGAGTACTTTACACCTCTGCAACTGCGCAATAAGCATTTACTTTGTGCACTCAAGGTCTTAAACAGATGTCCTGTTGGCTTTTCATTGGACAGTTTATACTGTAGAACAGGTCCAATGTGGTCATCATTTTGTTGTGCTTGTCTTATCTCCTCCACAGGTAATGGCTCGCATGCATGCTCAGACTCCATGGTGTCGTCAAGAGAAGTCATTGCAGTCCAAGAGATGTTGTGTGGTGCTTCAACAGATTGAATGGTTGCTTCGACACAGTCAGATGGCACTTCTTCAGTGTATTCCTTCATTACGCTCTCAATGGTCAGTGGCATTCTGGATAGGGTATCTGCATCCACATTTTCTTTGGCAGCCCGGTACCTGATGTTAAAATGGAAATCTGCAAGTTCCGCCACCCATCTACATCCTGTCGCATTCAGCTTTGCACTGGTCAAGACGTAAGTAAGTGGATTATTGTCACTAAACACTGTGAAGGTTAGAGCATAGTACAGATAATCCTTGAATTTTTCTGTGACAGCCCACTTCAGGGCAAGGAACTCCAATTTCCCTGAGTGGAGGTGATACTTCTTTTCTGCGGCTGTCAGGGTTCGAGATCCATAAGCGATAACTCTAAGCTTTTCCGCTTGCTTTTGAAATAGAACTGCCCCAAGACCCTGATTTGATGCGTCAGTATGAAGTATGAATGGCTGTGAGAAGTCTGGGAATGCAAGTACTGGTGGTTCAACTAGACAATCAATCAGTCCCTCCATTATCTCTTGGTGTTTGTCCGTCCACACAATCGGCCTGTGAGATGGCACTCCCCTTTTCTTTCCTTTAGCCTGTTGATAACATATCTCCTTGGAATTTTCCTTCTCTTTCTCTGTTTCCTTCAGCAGGTCGTACAGCGGACTCGCAATTCTGGAGAAATCCTTTATATATTGTCGATAGTAGCTCAACAGACCCATGACTGCTCTCAACTGTCCAACTGTGCTTGGTCTTTTTTCTTTCAGACTTCTCACGGCAGCTGATTCAGCAGGGTCCATCTTACTCCCTTCCGCTGAGACAATCCTTCCAAGGTATCGCACCTCACGTTTAAATAGTTCACATTTGCCAGGTTTTAGTTTGATTACATACTGTCTCAATCTTTGGAGGACTTTCCTTACATCATTCACATGATCTTCAAAGGTTTTACTGAACACTAACGTGTCATCCAGATAAGGAACACAGATGTTGTCTCTTAGCTCATCTAAACACTCCTCCATGCAGCTTTGGAAAGCTGAAGGAGCATTCATAAGGCCGAAAGGTATCCGAATCCCCTCATATAAACCCCACGGTGTCACAAAGGCTGTTAATGGTCTACTCTCCTTGGCCATGAAGCCCTGATGATATGCTTTACCTTGATCCAGAAGTGAAAACCAGGAGTTCCCACCCAAACTGTCCATTATGTCTTGGACCCGGGGAATGGGCTGTCTATCAGGATGTGTTTTCCGGTTCAGCTCTCTGAAATCGATACACAAGCGTAAGCTGCCATCTTTTTTCAGACACATACAACAGGTGAGGCATATGGTGAATTTGACTTCTGCACCCATCCTTGCGCAATGAGATCATGCAGGTAGTTTTTCATCTCTTGGTAGAGCGGTTTAGGCACTGACCGGTAAGTGCGAGCAACAGGATTGGTGTCTTTCAGTGAAATGGCAAGTTGTAGTTTCTCGATGCAGCCTATGTCATTGTCAGATTGGGAAAATGAAGCTGCTTCCTCTTTTAACATTTGCTGAACTATTTGTCTTTCAGACTCACTGAGATGGCTCAAATTGACTGGCGGAACCCATGCAACGTCTGAGGTATTGCTGGTTTCATTGTTGGTTTGACTGACCATCACCGAAGTTAAATCAGGTTCCTTAAAAGCGGCAGTTGGATACACAGCCTGTATGGGTTGCGCTGTACCTATAACCATCTTGCCTGCAAGCAGTAAGTCATGATCGGTAGGGTTCTCAACGCTGAAAACTATGTGTGTTGTATGTCGCCGCAAGGTTACTATTGTCTCACAGAACTCCAATCCCTCTGTCCACTGTGGATTAACATCAGGCTCAAAAATGAGCACTGTGTCTTGCTTTGGTCTGTATGTCTGTACTCTACATTCCACTTGTACCGATGTATGTTTGGGCACATGAACATTTTCTTTTGTTGTTGTGACAGTATATTCACATGGTGTTTTACCATGGATTTGTTTGATGAAGGCTTGAACTGTTCGGGCAATAGGACAGGCTGTTCTCTGGAATTCACTTGTGATTGGCTGCGTTATTCTCCCAGTGTTCACCAATTGCTCGATCACATTATATCCGACGATGGGATGACGAAGCTGACTTCCCCTCATCACTAACACAGGTACTACAAGTTCATCTGTTTCCACTTCATTTAAGGCCAAACCAAAACTGTCATTGGTTCTTACTTCCATCCATCCAATATAAGGTATTTCCTGTCCGTTTGCCGCCACTAGCCGAAGTCCTTCAGGTGCATCAATTACCTCTGCCACATTTCTTAATCTGATGTTTGGCAAATGCTCACTTTTCCACTGTTCATCCACTACACAAACTTGAGATCCTGTATCCCACAACACATCAACGAGCAGCCCTTGAAGGTAACACGGCACTAAACACTGTTTTACTACAAAGGCGGCACATGTAGACTTTTCGGCTTCGCATGTCTTGCTGTGCATTGTAGAATTTGTGTGTACTCTTGCTTTCTGGTTACACTGTTTTACATGAACTGTCCAGTCTTTAGCTTGACATGCTTTTGAACAATACAATGTTTGTTTACAGGCAGCACATTGTCGCAGACGAAAGTCTGAACCTGTCATACTACACTGTGCACATCTTTGTGGGGACATCGCTGAACATCTGGTCTCTCCTCGTCCCGCAGTCGTGACCCTGTCCTATTTAACGACTGCTCTCTGTACATCATTGAGCCTCATGCCCTACAACCAGCCACAAAATGATCGTTACTGCCACACCGATAACAGTGACTACAGTATACATCTAATCCGCTTTGCTTGACATGCCAGACATTTTCTCACCCGAGTTGAGGGAGGATGATAGCGTTGTGCAGGGAGCCACTGTGGCTGGTGATATGCCCCTATTCTCCTGTCATATTGCTGCGCATAATGTTGAGGTGGGACTGAGGCTGGGGTGGTGGAATGTTGGTTGGTTCCCTTCCATTGGCAGGAAACTGTGTGGACATGATCTGAGGTTGTAGAATAGATTATTTAATTTGAGACACCTCTGCACTGAGATCCTTCAACAATGCCATGTCAGACCGCATTTCCTTTAACTCACTCAAAATGTCAGGTTCAACTTTCTCTCTGTTTTTGTAACACTGTGTCTTTCCTTTCTTTTCAACAGCAAATTCATTAGCCTGTACTGGAATCACTTTGGTGTGTTGATATATCAGCTTCTTCTTGTTTTGCCGCTCAGTTTCATTTGCACAAGCAACATTGACTTTATCAAAAAGAATTTCATCACTCACATCAATGGTCGTCAAGTAAGGTTGCAGATCACTTCTGATACTGTCATTTTGTAAGCCAGTAAGGACAGTGTGAAGAAACATGCTCTGAACTAGGTTTGGGTCATATTTCAAACTGGATTCAGCTTCCTGGGATGCGAACAGGATCTTTTGCCTCAAATCAAGACAGCGAACGAGGAAACTTTGTGGGGTCTCCTTACTATTTTGGACTTCGGAGGTAAGGTGTTTGTACAATTCAGTTGCACCTCTTTCTTGATAATGTGCTCTCAATATACGTCTCAGCACAGGAAGGGTTAAATTTGGTTTTCCTTCCAGGTAACTATGCAGCTGCATGCCTGGTGCGATTGCTCTTATTACTGCATCCACTATTTCAAGCTCTGACACTCCCCTGCTCAATCCATGTTCGATTTGATGCGCCAAACTTGAAAAGGTGAGTTTATCTTTTTGACCAGGTTCACCTATTTGTCCTGATATCTTGAATTCTCTGTTCCAGGGTGGCATGACTGGTCTGTGTGTAATGAACTGCAGATCGGAGCTTGTGTCTGGCTGTACATTTGGACTTGGCAATGGGGAATAACTCTGTATAGTACTTATGTTCTGTTGTGTACCTGCTTGTTGTGGTGTGTGATTAGCTGCTCTCTGTTTTTGCATTATTAACTTCTGTAATGCTGATTGTAATGTGTCAATTTCTTTTTGCAGTTTTTCCTGTTCTGTGTTTTCTGCTACTGGATTTACATTCACACTCACACTTTTAGTGGTTGGTGCTGTCCGTCTTTCTGAATCACTGTTTTCATTAACCCTCTGAACTTCACAGATTTTATCTTTAATACACAAAAGCTCTGCCATGCCTCATCTTCAAGCTCCTCTACTGCCTCTCTTTCAATGTGTCTCACAATTAAAAAAATAAAAAATGACCGGCTTTTGCTACTGACATGTTCACATTTAATTCCTAGGAATTCACACAGTCCGATTTAATGTTCTCGTGAGAGAGCATATACTGCTCCTATCACCTCAAGCTTCAGATCCTCTACTTGATCCATGAGTTACTCAGTCTGGGTGTGTGCAAAGTGAAAGAAGAAATGCCTTTAGCAGGCTGGAATCCTGCAGCGCTCCTGGGATCAAAAAGAAACCTCAGATTGCTTGCACTTTTCTTCCTGGCTCGACACGGACACCTTCACTTCACTGGTCACCTGGGCTGAGTAGAAGGCTGAATGGCACTGGAGAAGGGCTGTCGTCACTGAAAGCCAACTCGCACTGCATTCAAATCCTCGCTGGGGCCTCCAAAATTAAGCACCCTGACCGCCTGGTTAGGGGAGATAAATAGTCAATAAAAAGACACAGGACACGGAGCTGCTGCAACATCATCTGAGTCTCTGTATTGTCTTACATTAATGCAAATATTTATGCATTCTCATATATCAGTGAAAGATATATATAACAACAGATTATCTGTTTAGAGAAAACACCATATACAGAAAGAAAACAGAATTACTTACATACTTGAATTACAATAAACATTAATAGTACTATGTACTGTATTTTGCATATAATATTCGCATATAGTAATATGTCTCAACATTTTAAACATATGTATCATTTACCATGTCTTTAACTCTTTCAAACTTTTTAAACTAGCTCAAGCATTATAACATGTCAGCCAAACACACATATTACACACACAAACACATATTACACTTTCTCTTATGAACCAACAGATTCCCTTTCTTAAAACGCTGTCATCCGTAACCTAAATATTAAATTATTTCTCAAACACCAATATATTCATTTACATTGAATTTCACATTTACACACTCCGTTTTTCACATTTATATGACCATATGGTCTCTGAATAAGTAATCACACTTTCATCAGTGGTACACGTGACACACACTAGAGCTGAAGATCTTTGCCCGAACCCGACGGGACCCGTCGGGACCCGACGGGCTCGGGCGGGTTCGGGCTTCATTTCTAACATTTTACACGGGCTCGGGGCGGGCTCGGGCTTCCGCTCCGGCTTTGTGAGGTAAATGAGCGGTCAAGTTCAAATCAGTAGCGCAGGATCGCGCTGAATTCATTTACAGTGGATTTAATGATTTTCCTCATCAAAAACATGTAGCCTAATCTTGGTGAGTAGGTTTTTCAATGTATAACTAAATATGAATCGAGTCTTACATAATTTAGACAGAGGATATAGACTAATGTTGGCAGTAATGGAGAGAAGTGCCGACGCAAATCCCGCGGAGCCTGCCTCTTAATTTCGTTATTGCCAAATAGGCCTACCCATCTTAATTCAGAATGTATTATCTTAATTTAATTCGTTAAGAAATAATAATTTTATTGGCATATTTATAGTGTATTGCATAAGCCTATTTAGAATGAGATGTTACAATGTTACAGATTACTTATTTCTTTGTTTTAACTTCCAAGTGGCGTGTAGATTATTAGTCATGAATAAATAATGTTAAAACCTGTGTAAATTTCTCATTCTTGACAAAAGCTGTGTGTGTGCGCACATTTAAATAATGTCGGGCTGTAAACGGGTTCGGGCTTTTAAAAAGCTGTCAATCTAAATGTACGTTCGGGTTCGGGCTGCATTCTGTCGGGCTCCGGACATTTCGGGCCTAACTTTTAAGGCCCGATTACAGCTCTAACACACACGCGGTTAACTTGAACAAACTTTTAGACACGTCTATTTGAACAATTAATACACTTTACACAATGACACTTGCAGTGGTGGACAGTAACGAAGTAAATGTAATTCGTTACTGTACTTAAGTAGTTTTTTCGCGGATCTGTACTTTACTCAAGTACTTTTATTTTGGGAGACTTTTACTTTTACTTTACTACATTTTAAAGTCAAATATCTTACTTTTTACTCTACTACATTTTAAAAAATCGGTAGTTCCTTTTTATTTATCAGTGGATAAAAAACGTAACTGGGCAAAGCTGCACAAAAAAAAAACCTAAGATGCGTCAAACCACCAATCAGGGTAAAGCATGCGCTTTAGTTTTGAACTTGTTTTGGTTGCCGCGCTGGTTAAGCGACGCGAGTGCCGCAGCCAGACAGTGTATCATTTGGAGAATGAAACTGCATTCAAAAACAACGGAGGAGATAACTGACTTGCCACAACAACAATGGCCTGATTTACGCGAGTTTTTAAGTCCTTGAATAAAGAACGAGTCCTTCGTGTCTTCTCTGCCTGCCTTGAAACTGTGCTATTTCGTTTTACAAGAATACTCCTTCAAATCTAAGGAAACGCGTAGAGGTAAGCCATTTTTATTCTGGTTATATTTTTAAATGAGCAATTTTAACAGTAGCTTGCAGAAAACTGTTTCATTGTGTTGTTAAAATATATACGACGTTATCATGAATGCATTTTAAGCTATGCAGGCTGGAGCTATTTTTAGCCGTATAGTTAGCTGTATAGTTAGCTGTCTTACTTACCTGTAAGTTCATTTTATTTGAAGCTCAGTGCTCTGTTATTGTGAAATGACAATCAATCGCTATCAACACTGTTGTAAAATATAAATGACATTTTGACTAGCCATGCAGTGTAGAGCTGTAATCGGGCCTTAAAAGTTAGGCCCGAAATGTCCGGAGCCCGACAGAATGCAGCCCGAACCCGAACGTACATTTAGATTGACAGCTTTTTAAAAGCCCGAACCCGTTTACAGCCCGACATTATTTAAATGTGCGCACACACACAGCTTTTGTCAAGAATGAGAAATTTACACAGGTTTTAACATTATTTATTCATGACTAATAATCTACACGCCACTTGGAAGTTAAAACAAAGAAATAAGTAATCTGTAACATTGTAACATCTCATTCTAAATAGGCTTATGCAATACACTATAAATATGCCAATAAAATTATTATTTCTTAACGAATTAAATTAAGATAATACATTCTGAATTAAGATGGGTAGGCCTATTTGGCAATAACGAAATTAAGAGGCAGGCTCCGCGGGATTTGCGTCGGCACTTCTCTCCATTACTGCCAACATTAGTCTATATCCTCTGTCTAAATTATGTAAGACTCGATTCATATTTAGTTATACATTGAAAAACCTACTCACCAAGATTAGGCTACATGTTTTTGATGAGGAAAATCATTAAATCCACTGTAAATGAATTCAGCGCGATCCTGCGCTACTGATTTGAACTTGACCGCTCATTTACCTCACAAAGCCGGAGCGGAAGCCCGAGCCCGCCCCGAGCCCGTGTAAAATGTTAGAAATGAAGCCCGAACCCGCCCGAGCCCGTCGGGTCCCGACGGGTCCCGTCGGGTTCGGGCAAAGATCTTCAGCTCTAATGCAGTGTATGATGCTTAAAGGAACAGTATGTAGGATTGTGTCCAAAACTGGTATTGCAATCACCAAACATGTGGCTAAAACTGGTACTGCAGTCACACAGCTGCTGGCCAATATACCAAACGACAACATAAACATCAGTTGAGGGCTGCAACTCCACTCTTTAAATGACAATATCCTGGCCAGACTGCTGTTGTCAGTGATATAAGTATTTGAAATGAAAATGATTTCTTAATCTCTAGTGACATTTCAGGGCCATTTAATGATTAATTGATATAAATTTCTTACATACTGTTCCTTTAAACATGCAGGTGGATTGGAGTGCTCCCTTTTAACTGAAATTATTATTTTCAAAAGTTTTGCTTCCATAATATATTAATACATTTATTTATATATTACAATATACATATGACATGCTAAAGTACATGAAACGTTTCTGAAATTATATTCTGTAAGGCTTGCTTTATTTGTCAAAGAAAGGGAGACTGATTTCTAGATATGTATTTAATATTTTGAATCTTTTCTTTTGCAGAGAAAGCATGGTAGCCACATTAAAAGGTATGTTGCTGTAACATCATCAAGGAAAAGAAACCTGGAAAGTGAGGAGGCTCCAAAGAAAATTCCTGTGAACCTGTGCTTAATTCAAGTTTTTACTACGGTTAAACTGTTAAATTATTTAACAAATAAATCTTGAAATGAGACTTGCTGCTCTCAAATCCTGTTATATCATTTGGTGCTAAAGATTTTTTTTTGTTTTGGCTTATGATAATTTTAAACGACATCAGTGTCTGATTTATTAATGTCCTTCAAAAAACTGCATTCATTGATTGGTTAGCCTAGAGAGTTTTTTCACTTAATTTGAGTTTTTTTTAATTTGAGAATAAATTACAGTACTTTTGTACTTAGGTACATTTTAACGCAGATACTTTTGTACTTTTACTCAAGTAAAAATTTTAAGCAAGTACTTCTACTTTTACTTGAGTAATATTTTACCCTGGGTATCTTTACTTTTACTCAAGTACATGATTTGTGTAATTCGTCCACCACTGGACACTTGCCATTTACCACAGCTTTTACATATATAAAGTGTATACAGAGGTGTAAAGTACTTGAGTAATTTTACTTGATTACTGTACTTATGTATTATTTTTGGGGATTTTTACTTTACTTGAGTACAATTTAAAATCAGTACTTTTACTTTTACTTAATTACATTTTTTAAGGAAAAAAAGTACTTTTTACTCCTCCTTACAATTTTATTTACAGTCAAAAAGTACTTATTTTTTAGAGATCACCTCATTCTATTTTCCCTTGCTCTTACCAAAACAATTGAATTGGGCTGATGGCCAGTTTAACTTAAATGTATTTCATTCTGAATCCTTTGGACAATTGTAAGGAATTGAACAACAGTTCATCTGATGATGAAGATTTTTTGCTTCTTTGAAACGGTCAACACATGAAGTGTGTTCCCGTGTGACATGTTCCCTGCTATTTGCAGCCTTTCTATCAAGACTAAGACCTTGTTCACACTGTCAGTCCAAATCTGATTTTGGTGCATATCCAATTTGACTGATTCACTGTCTATATTGTGTATCACAACTGTTCAGATCTGATATGTGCGTCCTGCAGCGTTCTGCCGTTTTCCAAATTATCTGCACTGTTTCTATGGCAATGACGTTGCGCTGGCAGGCAATCTGCCTCGAAGGTCTGATGTGTTTACGTGAGGCAACAGCATGACATAACCAAAAAGCTACACAAATGCGATCAGGGTGGTCAGACTGAAATGGATTTCTGGAAATGCGATTTGAAAAACAATTTCAAACTACCACTGGATGTAGCCTGAAACGGATTAGAAAAAAAAGGATTTCATGTGGTTTTTGGCCGTTCACACGTTCTAAATGTAATTGGATTCCTATCGGATATACCCCAAAATCGAATTTGGACTGACAGTGTGAACAAGGTCTAATACATCTCTTCCTGCATCAGCTGCCTGTGAGAGGCTTGATAGAGCTTGAATTTTGAAAATCAGCTTCTGCTTAAGTTAAATTTGAGGTTTTACAACTTTGACTAGCATGTTGCATACTGAAATTAGGTAGTCTTATAATGTAGTTTGATAAGTAAGGAATAATTGACGACGGGCTGTTGAATTATAAGAAAATAATGCACACCCTAGGTGGTAATGCGTTACACCGCGGGTGTGCATTATTTTTGAATAAATCAAAGGACCGGAGCCATTTATTCCGCTTATACCACGCTTACCACAAACATTGCTCTGATGCCTATTTTTAAGACATTTTAAAGGTTAGGTGTGCGGTTATTAAAAAAAAATCAACGCTTTCTTTCATTTAACACTATGACTACCAATGAATATGGCTAACCCTAGCCACTGTACTGTATAAAAGGTTAAATACTTTTATATATATACAGATGTTGATTTAACTGTGATATATCTGAGGGTGCTGCCCTGATATCCAAAACAAAACATCCCTTTCAATTTATATCATAATAAAAAGTCAGACATAGACAGACTGTTGTGAACCCTGTGAAATTATTTGTATAACATTAGACAAACTTCATTCATACAGCACTTTGGTCCCTGAAAATATCGGTAAAATTGCCAGACAGACTTTTGTGTGAAAGCAAACATTTTACTGTATCAGTAACATTTGATACTTGATGAGATGGATTAGATAAGTACATTTTTAACCGTAGATATATTAAGAGATTAAAGGCTCTTGCGCTGGAATGAGCTTCTCTCAAATGTTGACACGGATCTACGATTAAATTGAAATTTCATTACGACTGCCACTAGGGGGCGAACTCCGACAGTCGTGTCTGAAAGTAGTGTACCATGGAAAGGCAGTTTAGCCAATACAAAAATATTTAAAAAGAAAACATTAAGTGCAATTTTAGTTATTTGGAGAAGATAATTAAAATGTAACAATTTGTAAAAGTTAAACAGTTATAATAAAAAGAAGTTAAAGTAAATGGAATGGTAAATGGACTGCATTTATATAGCGCTTTTAACAGACCTATGGCCATCCAAAGCGCTGTACATGTTGCCTCACATTCACCCATTCATACACCGACGGCGGTGTCAGCCATGCAAGGCGCTATCCAGCTCGTCGGGAGCAGCTGGGGTTAGGTGCCTTGCTCAAGGACACCTCGACACTTGGTCCAGTGGAGCCGGGGATCGAACCACCAACCTTCCGGTTTGTAGACAACCTACACGAACCACTGAGCCACTGCCGTCCCACAAGAGCTATGCATTACAGTTAGAGCTATAATAATACATATAATAGGTAAAAGTAAAAAAATATATATAAAAGGTAAAAATAGGGGGTAAATAGTTTGGCCTGCATCATATTTACATTTTTTTAATCTGGCCCTGGAAGTAGAATAATTGAAGACCCCTGTCATATAGGCCTACTGTATAGAGATATAAGCACATAGGCTAACATTCAATCTAATAAGGATTTCTTACAAAAAACCCCAGATAATTTAAATAAATGCAAATACAGGTTTTCACTAAACATTAGGCTTTCTGGTTTTTCCACAGGGGGATGTTATACATGCTAGCTATCTTCAGCAGTTAAAAACTGTATTCTTCTCATGGTTGTTATGCCTGTCTTACATGTGATGCTCACATGCTTTACCAACAAAACATTTCTCAATACCAAAAGGTCGTTAGTGCAGTTACGCCCTTTTGACATCAACTGTTATGTTTATTCTTTTGACCGTTATTAAGTTTTAACTTCTATTAAGTCTAAAGTATTTTAGTTCCTATTAAATAAAAATTAACTCCAACTTGATTAAAAATTAACTTGTGTTCTTTTGGCAGCCAAAAGAGCTCATGAACAACTTTCATTTTATATATATATATATATATATATATATATATATATATATATATATATATATATATATCATGAAAAGTTATAAATATATATATTCTATATTTGTTGTGTTTCTTCTCATTTTTAAGCAATAGTGGACCATTGCCAGGCTGGTAACACCATAGTCTTGTGTTACCAGCCTCAAGCATATTTGCATATTTGTGATTTCCAGATTGTTCATCAATAGCCTAAAGGTTCACTGGTGAGTAATTTGTTATGTTGCAATCTGACGTCATTTCTTTCATAGACCTTTCTGATAAACGTTTGTGGTACTATTGACAAATATATGTTGGCTAATGTTAGGGTAAATGATAAAAAAATAAAATGATTATAACATTTTATATGAATAAAAATGTTGTCTATACTCTCAAATCATACTGGAGTATACAAGCAATAATGAGATAAGTACAGCAACATATTGTACCTGTGGGATGAGGGAAATTAACTCAAAAACATAGTCTCTTTAACGTTAATTTACATCAGTTTAGAGTTTGTTGTGGTAGAATGAGAATAAACTGGATCTTGCTTAATCACATGGAACAGTCAGTACTTGTTATCCATAGCTGATGACAAAACAAATAATATTGTTGGGGAAACTCTACATTTACATTTAGTCATTTAGCAGATGATTTTGTCCAAAGCGACTTGCAAATGAGGTAAACAATAGAAGCAATAAAAACAACACAATAACACATAAGTGCACTAGAACTCTCATCAAGTGTAGCACAGCACACATAGCCAAGGGTTGGTTTTTTAATGACAAAGAAGATGAAGATAGAAAAATACATTAGTGAGTTGCTGGCATAAGAGGTTTTAAGCCGACTCTTAAAGACGACTACAGAATCAGCAGATCTTGGCACAGATCCAGAGAAGGTACGCAGTAGTGATTTTTTCCCTTTATGGGATGGCACCACAAGCGTTGTTCGTGGTAGAGCACAGGGATATAGAGGGTACATAAGTCTGTATAAGCGAGTGAGGTAAGGGGGTGCTGACCCAGTGGTGTTTTTAAAGGCCAGGAACAGAGCTTTGAATTTGGAACCTGGACTAGGACCTGCATAGCATGATCACTAAGGAAAAGACAAATTTTCCTAATGTTGTAGAGGATGAATCTACAAGTGCGGGTGGTGCTGGCAACATGCTATGTGAAACTAAGCTGTGTTATGTATTTAGTGTTGGTAACTGGGTTATCAGGCAATTTTTTTTTATGCTGTAGATGGCGCTATGTATCCCTTGAGCAGTTAAAAAAAAACAGTAAAAGAAGTCAGTTATAAGAGTACTCGGTCTCCGTGTATTATTATCGATAGCTCCTCAGGATATAATGATATTCTGATAAATACAACAAAATTAGCGATGAGGAGTGGAAATATTGACACTTAACCAACCCTTTACGGAGAGGATTAATGTAAACGAGTGTAAGTTAGTACGTTACTTGCTGAATTAGATGAAGATTACAAGGTGTGGCAGAAGACTCTAGCAACAGCCGAGGAGTGGGACAATTCAGGAGGCATATTGATGCTTTTGACGAGGCCATCAAACATTGGACAAAATAAATTGAACGGTTAGACCACTTCAAAAAGGCAAATGATATCGCTGAGGGAACATAAGGTGCCAGTGTTGTTAAGTGTAACAGGCACTAAAACGTACAGCCTTCTACGTAACTTGATAAACCAGGAGAAAAAAACATATCAGGAGATTGTAACGACATTAAATGAACATAATTCACCAAAGCCCCTGATAATAGCGGAGCGTTTCCGTTTCCACAAACGAAATCAACAGGAAGGGGAGACCGTTGAACAGTACGTAGCAGTTTTAAAACAACTCTCTGAACATTGTGACCTCGGTGCACAATTGCATGATAACCCAGTTACCAACACTAAATAAACAAGCTGATCATAAACAACCACTCCAAGGTTTCTGGCTGTCCTGGAAGCAGTAATGGCCAAAGAGCCTAGTTAAATGGAAAGATTGTAATAAATCTAAGGGTCAGACGATATGACAAGCAGTTCTGTCTTTGCAAGGTTCAGCTGAAGATGATGATCCTTCATCCAGAGTGAGATGTCCCTCAGGCATGCTGAAATGCGGGCAAAAACTGTAGGATTGTCAGAAAAGAACAGCAAGTGGAGTTGTGTGTCATCTACATAGCAGTGGTAGGAAAAGCCATTTTTCCAAATGACAGAACCTAGGGATGTCATGTATATTGAAAGAGCAGTGGTCCAAGCACTGTGCCTTGATGTACCCAAGTATTGAGCCGTTGGGGTTCAGAGACATCACCGCTTCAGGATACTCTAAATTACCTACCTGAGAGTAAGACTTGAACTACATTAGCACTGTTCCAAAGACACACTTTAAACAAAGCAAATGAGAGTTGAATCCATGTGCAAAAGAGGATTATTTATAAAATCCACAAAGGGCAGGCAAACACATCCAAAAAGGGCAATCCAAAAGAGTATCCAAATAACAGGTAATAGGTCAGAGCAGGCATCAAACAAACAATATCCAAAACAACAGGCATGGGTCAAAAACAGGCAAACACAGAACAGAAAACAGGATACAGTTTAACAGGTTAATAGGTAGGCTAAACAATAATCAGCCGGGGAGTGAACAGATTTTACCGGTTAAATACAAAAAACACAGGAAGTGGGAAGTGAGAAGCATGGCATGATATCAAAATAAAAGTCAGAACAGAACAGGGTGTCAAAATAAAAGACCTAATAACAAAACAAACAGTACACAAGACAAAAACCCTTACAGAAATATATTAAAACACTTTCTATTTTAATGTAACAAGATCAATTGGATCTGGAAAATAAAAAGGTATTTCAAAGAAATAAAAATAAAAGCACAAAATAGCATTTACCTGGCTTAAAACAGATGATTATATTAGTTTAAATGAATCCACCCCACAAGACTATTATTTGTTTGCTACAATCTACAATAAAATATTAAACCATAAATCTGAACTAAAATTTTATTTAACTTAATTAATTCATTAATTAATTTGAAATAATGTGGCTAAATATGGAACTAACTAATAATAACAAAGAACATCTTTCTTTCATCCTAGCTACTATCCACAGATATCCAGCTCACCACAAAGATTTTCTAAAAGAAATAGCAGATTTCCTGTCTGAGCTAGTAGTCACTGTAGAGAAAGCTCTTATCGTTGGTGACTTTAATATCCAGATTGGTAACCAAAAAGATACATTAGGACTAGCGTTATCAATGTTCTTAATTCTCTCTGTATTAGAAAAAACTGTGACAGGGCATACGCATACCCCTAAACACACATTAGACTTAATTCTGTTACTTGGGCTCATTATTAATGATGTAGAAATATCACCCCGGAGTGATGCTGTTTCAGACCATTGCCTTGTCTCGTACACAGTACTTCTAGATAGAATCGCTTCGTCCACACCATACTACTGACAAGGCAGAACAATAATTTCCACTACTAAAGATGGCTTTATTAGTACTCTCCCAGAACTGTCCCAAATAAAACATGCAGCAGATAACCGTGAAGATCTGGAGAGATCTTAGAAATAGAAACCTTGAACAACGTTTGTTCTAGCACGCTGGACACTGTTGCTCCCATTAAATCAAAGAGAATCCAAGAAAAAATGCCAGCACCATGGGCATTCCTCGAGGGCATGTTTAATGGCGAGCAGTTCCCCAATTACCTATATCATAGTTCCGCTCTGCTGGAGACAGTTTTTGGAGAAGGCAGCACATGAATGGAGTCTGGGAGGATTCCCCTGCAGAGCGTAGACAATAGTGAACGTCTATGTAGACAATAACGAACCTGTTAAGGTACTCACGAAAAACCTTGTTCATGTAGCATTGGAAGACGGCGGGCGAGTTCGAGAGTCCGAAGGGCATGGCCTGGTATTCGTAGTGGCCTGAGGGGGTTACGGAGGCCGTCTTCCATTCATCACCTCAACGGATTCGAATTTGGTTAAAGGCACTATGCAAATCCAGCTTGGAGAAGATGTGGGCTCCACGCAGTTCCAGAGTGGCTGGGACCAGAGAAAGAGGGTAACTAAATGTAACTGTTTGGGAGATAAGATGTCTGTAGTCAATGCATGGTCTCCTTCTTGGCCACAAAGAAGAAACTGGAAGCGGCAGGGGAGGTTGATGGGCGGATTAATTGTTGTAAAGCTTCCTCCACATACTCCTCCATGGCCTTCTGTTTTCCGGGATGGACAGAGGGTAGATAATAATAATAATACCTT
The DNA here is from genome assembly GCA_025389145.1 of Misgurnus mizolepis. Taxonomy (NCBI): domain Eukaryota; kingdom Metazoa; phylum Chordata; class Actinopteri; order Cypriniformes; family Cobitidae; genus Misgurnus; species Misgurnus mizolepis. The sequence goes on from JAIFKI010000002.1 coordinate 60,423,337, forward strand.
ACATTTATATAGCCCTTTTCTTAGTACTCAAAGCGCTTTACATATGAATGGGGGAATCTCCTCAACCACCACCAATGTGCAGCATCCACCTGGATGATGCGACGGCAGCCATATTGTGCCAGAACGCCCACCACACACCAGCTTATTAGTGGAGAGGAGATAGAGTGATATAGCCAATTAGTATGAGGGATGATTAGTAGGCCAATGGGCAAGTTTGGCCAGGATGCCGGGGCACACCCCTACTCTTTTTCGAAGGACATCCTGGGATTTTTAATGACCACAGAGAGTCAGGACCTCGGTTTAACATCTCATCCGAAGGACGTTGCTTTTTGACAGTATAGTGTCCCCATCACTATACTGGGGTGTTAGGACCCACACAGACCACAGGGTGAGCACCCCCTGCTGGTCTCACTAACACCTCTACCAGCAGCAACCTGGTTTTCCCAGGTTGTCTCCATCCAAGTACTGACCAGGCTCAGCCCTGCTTAGCTTCAGTGCGCAAGCTGTCTTGGGCTACAGGGTGATATGGCTGCTGGCAGTAGTTTGATGCGACCCTTGGGTAGAGAGGCTACAGGTAGCAGGTCAATAGCACAGTCCCATGGCTGATGAGGTGTTAGTTTAGTTGCCAACTGCTTGCTAAACATATCCTGGAATGCCCTGTACTCCTTGGGTATCTCCACTTGATGTTGAGTAGGGGGCTCTCGACGGTAGTGAAGCAGATAGGAAGTTTAGAACTGGACTTAGAAGATGATGAAGAACAGAGAGAGTGTGACTTATAAATGGGTGTTAAACAGGATTGAAAAAAACTCTCACCCCAGCTTATAATTTCACCAGTTTGCCAGTTGATGTTAGGTTGGTGTTTGGAAACAGGATTGAAAACAACTCTCACCCCAGCTAATAATTTCACCAGTTTGCCAGTTGATGTTAGGTTGGTGTTTGGACATTTCTTCAAAGTGTATACATCCGACATGAAGGGTTAATGAAGGGGTGTAATAATGAATGTGGCCACGGCCTAACGATTTTCCCTGAATGGTGTGAACACTAATGTCCTGCTGATAGCGACACCTCTGAATGTTTAGCTTTTGCATGGGTTGTGGGGATAGAGCGGCACAGTGGCTCAGTGGGTAGCACTGTTGCCTTACAGCAAGAAGGTTCCCGGTTCGAGCCCTGGCTAGGGCAGGTGGCCTCCTTCTGTGTGGAGTTTCTGCATGTTCTCCCTGTGTCAGCGTGGGTTTACTCCCACAGGCCAAAAACACGCAAGTTAGCGAATTGGAGATACAAAATTGTCCCTCCCCCAACTTGTGTATGAATCAACTTGTCTGAATAAAACTTGTGTATGGATTACCTGGTTCTCGCCATGAATTTAGCCGTAGATGCTGGAATGGCGTTAAGAAATAAAGGAAGAAGAAGTTGTGGGGATATGAAGTTCCCCGCTGATCCAGAGTCAATGAAGGCTTTAACTGGGACACAAACACAAGAGGTTAGCAGGTGTACAGTAGATTGACTTAAGGTCTCTGTAATGGGAAGGATATGAACAGAGCTTACCGCTGGGCGAGGAGGTTGAACTGGGCAGTTCGCGATGACAAGCACCAGTAACGCTCTCTCTCTCTCTGCCCGCCACAGGATCACTCCCCTCGTCTGCCGAGTGTGGCTTTGTGCCCGGGCAAGTTGCGGATTCCTTTGCTGTGTGACCTGCCCTTCATACTCTCTCCCACCGTCCGTTTAAGTGTGGCCGGAGCCCGGACGTGTATGGTTCTCCCTCAACCCAGTGTGTGTTTGCTCCCCGCCTCCTGCCCTCTGCCTCGGAGTGGCCTTTGCGCCCAGACGTGCTACTGACCTTTTCATTATTATTTAAATAAAACATTCAGTTCATCCGCACTGGGATCTCTCTGTGTGTTTCTCTGCCTAACACCAGATGCAGAGAATCTTTTCCATGCTTTATGACCTCAAGAATAGACTATTGTAACTTGTTGGCATCTTTACAGCGATTATCCAGTTAAAATATTGCATACAGTTAAAATATTGCTAATCACCTATAAAGCCTTAAATGGAATAGCACCTTTGTATCTCCAAGAACTACTACCAGAATACAATCCATCACGTACACTATGGTTGCAAAATTCTGGTCACTCTGGCTCCATGGACGATTCCTTCTGCGCATGCCTTGGCTCCAAACTGACGTTTTTACGTAACATGGCGGCGACCGTGGTCGGACATTTTTGGCTTCAATTCATTACAATGGTGGGAGGCGACGTCGCGTCGTCTATCTTTTTTTACAGTCTATGATATATATATATATATATATATATATATATATATATATATATATATATATATATGCTGTCTGGCTTTTTTAACCCCTAGAGAGTCAGCTGACAATGGCTAAACTTAGACCTCTCTTCTATACGTCACATTATTACTACGCTCGATATTACGGTTTTATTTTAGCCGCTGTACTCTGCTTCTTATGTTGTCCACAAATTTTTCTGTGTATTCTCCCACTTTTATTAATGGATAGCTGCTTTGAAACAATTAAACAAAATATAAATAACATTTAAAGTAAATAGGAGAAAACAAAGATGCCTTTGTAGAATCACAGAAAAACCAGTTGCCTTATAAAATGACTCATGCCAGGAGCAAACAATGAAGCCATTAATGTTTTATGGTTCTTGGCCAGCTTTTAACAAGAAATGTCCAAAATCTTGATACTGGTTTTCTGGAATGTATTCCTGTAACATGACAGTAGCCTATATAAGGGCCAGACAAAGCTGCCTGTGAACTTGTATCAGCTCAGCACTACACACTGAAGGTATGTTTATACTCCATTAATTAACAATGCTCTACAGTAATAAGTCATAGATGCTTTATTTAATTTAGATAATGGATATATCGACAATAGTTGAATTTTGTAAAGTTTATTTCAGAACTTCTTTTCCTTTTCAAAGTGTATACAGACAGCCTAAATGGCTCTGAGCTCACAGTTATTATAAATCAAATTGAAAAAATTCAGTGCAGGAATTATAATAATCTATCAATTCATATGACAATCATCCATCAGTATTTAAACATAAGGTACGTTTACATTCAACCAAATAATCTGTTTGTAATTGTATTGGTGGCTCAATCAGATTGAAAAGCCTTCATATAGGAATTTCGATTGAGATTAATTAATGCAAATTTCGATCGCATTGAAAGGGGTGGTGTAGTCTGCTCTCCGCTCCCATCATCAGGAGAAAAGTATGCATGTAAACGCAATAATCGTGGGATACCTTGTGCACATTTTATATTTACCTCTTTTTACGTTTCACATGATTCTCATCACAGAAATAGCAATAGCAAGGCAATGGCACCACACATTATTAAGGTAATGGGGTCATGTGCCGTACATTCTCCAACATTATATAAAGCAATAAAATAGCGTTGTGCCTTTCGAAAGTGTGTTTTCATTGTATATCTGAAAGCTTTTTAAGAACAACTTTCTCAAACTTATCTTTGACTTTGTACATTTATTCATAGATAAAGTGTGAACTCGACGAGAGATGCTGTGCGCAGCGTGGCATTGCCAAGTCCTCTGCTTTTGGCCGAGTTCAGATTTGTGCTACTTTTAAACTGTTTAGCGAGTTTAAGATGAAAGGATTTTGTTGAATGGTTATTGGTATTTAGGCTGTGAATAATCATTGGGTGTCACAAAAAGAGTCAAATGCAAGTTCACAAATTTATTGAGAAGAGAGAAAGAGGATGAAACAGAGCAAAAGTCACAGTTCCCAGGAGAACCACACCCGACGACCACCGTCGAACCCACACTGGATGGAGACCGGGGAGTTCACTTCATGCGACAGAGGGTATGATACACACGCGACTGAAGGTGAAAGTGAACCGGAACCTGGAGACTGGTAATCCACTCTGGTCATGGACCGGGGAGAAATCCACACACTATAGATGACAGACAGTATGATACACACACAACTAAAGGAAACCGCTGGAACCCGGAGGAGGCTGGTGTACCGCCTAAAGACGAAGCGAACCAGCTGTAATGGGAAGACAGGCAGAGTTCATTCAAGGTCAAGTTCATGTACATCCACAGGCGTGTGAACTCTGGGCGTAGACAAGCTTCCGGATGCCGGGGATCGAACCTGTGATCGGAGAAGAGAGAGAGAAACACAGAACATCCGACAGGACAAGGCAAGGCAGCAGGACTGTGACCAACCGAAACAATGAGCGCGCGAAGAGAGGCAGGACGGCGTGCTATTTAAAGGAAAACACTAACGAGACACCACAGGTGAACAATTACCGAAACGAGCGGGCGGGGCTAGTGCACACATGAGGAGCCGTCACCAACAGGTAAACAAACACACACAACTGACCGATCACACAGGAGTCATGACAGTGGGGGCTTTTGGGCTATATTTGAATGTCCATTGGGCTGGATTTAATACGCGAGTCTGGCAACCCTGGCTGTGTGCTTGGTTCGGATTATAAAGAATGCGCATGAAAATGAAGATTTTATTTTGATTGCAATGTTTAGGGTCCATACTGTATTGCCGTAACCTGCAATCAAATTAAATTTAGTCGGATTGACAAAATTTTGTGTGTGTAAACATAGCCAATGTGGTTTCTGCTTACAGTAATTCAACAGAAAGATGAAGGTTCTGCTGCTGTCATTGATTCTCGCGCTGCTGTTGGCTGATGGTGAGTCTTAAAATACTAGATGAAACCAATCGATGCTGTTTCAATTCTACACATTCTTTGCACAACAGTTATTATGTTCCCTATCAAAGATTTTGATTATGTGAACAAAGTTCCCATTTTTCATGTTGTCACAGAAAAGCTTAGTTAATCTCTCGGGCCAGGACTCTGTAATAAAATAAAAAAATGCAACAGCTATGGTGTTGAAAGCGTGTGATTTATGATGTCTTGCACTGATTGTCTTATTGTGTTGTAGGATTTGCCTTGAAATGTAATAAATGTGTTCCTGGCACACCTGGTGGAAGTTGTGTGACCACTCAGGAGACTTGTGGTTATACTAAAAATACCTGTGTATCTGCCAGATTCTTAACCACTCCTTGTGAGTATACTGTACACTCATCTACACATCTTCATGATATGTGAAGTTAAAAAGAATGTAACAGAGTATGTATGAATAAAGTTCACTTTATCAAACCAACATAAAACTGTATATATAGGCATGCTCAAAATAGAATAATACGGCTGACAAAAGTCAATTTAAAAATTGTCTGTAAACCAATAGTAAGCTACAAATAAATTCAATTAAAGGCCCATTTTGTTTTAGATTCCTTTCGTTTTCAAATCTTTGTTTCAGATTGTTTTCCATTTCTTTTTTCCTCTAGTTTCCTCTTTCCGGAGGTGCATTTCTATGTCCGACTGCTTGATTCTTCAGGCCAACCGTTATATAACAGCCAGATGCTGTCAGACAGACCTGTGCAATTAAGTTCACATTATACGAAGAAGAAACTCAAATGGGAAGATTTTTATGCCACGGCACTGTCAGTGAAATTATTTACATAAGTAATAATAATGATTAATTCAGATGTTACAACTGACACATTAAGTACATTTGTTCGTTTTGGGGTAATACAAGAAACGACTCCAGAGAGCCATTAATGGAATTCTTTACCGAATGAAAATAATAATGCATTACTTGATTTTATACTACATAACTAAATATTAGGTGTATGTTTGTTAGTATTTGGGGGGGATTGTGTAACTTTGGGCAGTTTTCTATTCAACGAATCATTTTAAACATATTTGCTTTCATGAAATGTATTGCTTCTATACCTTTTTTTACATGCTTTTGAAAGAAAATACTGTAAATTAATGTAATCATGATTCAGTCATAAAAATCTGTTTTAAAGCCATTTCATAATTTATTTAGCATCATTTTATACATTACAGAGCAATGTTATGTAAGATGGGTATTTCTGATCAGAGAGGGAGTGTTTAAGAAACTCTTACAACTGCAAAATTATTTTTAACTCTAACCCCTGGTCACTTTTCTTTAGTTAAAATAATCTTTCTTTCATCTCAGTGGAATAAGATTTTGTGACTTTTCGGCATTATCTGTCAATATTTAAAAAACTTGATTAAGTCGTTCTGAAGATGTGTATTTTTTTTTTACAAAAGAGGCCCTGAAAATGCATAGGAAATGCAAAAAATCCTTTTTTATTATTTGTCAAAAAATCTATGCATCCAGAATCTAATAAATCTGAAAATTTGACACAGAAAAGAAGGCCTGGTACTAGAGCACAAATCCAAAATAGAAAAGACATGCTCAATCACACACACAAACACACACAAACACACACAAACACACACACACACACACACACACACACACACACACACACACACACACACACACACACACACACACACACACACACACACACACACACAAACACACACAAAGGTATTTTTTATAGAATATGGCAAAACAACTGCAACTGATGCTGAACAAAGATGTAAAGTGGTTGGCTCTAATGCTCACTCATGCACATACACACATGTAACCTTTTATAGTATGTAAAGAAAACATGTGTTTTTGCTAAGAATTAACTCAAAAAAGTACACAGTGGAGCTTTAAGGCTTTCTTTAACTTTATCTTTGTTCCAAACAATATAGATTCCGTTTTCCCTAAATGTAGTGATCATTTGTTATCAGCCATCCACATACTAACATTTAGAAGTTCTGTGCTGAGTATGCTTTCAATCATATTTTTATTATTATGAGAGACAACTAATGCAGAATCATCTGCATACAAAAAAAGGTTACATGAACAAGCAGACTTTAGATCATGTATATATAGCAAAAACAAAAGTGGACCCAAAATGCTTCCCTGAGGTACCCCACAAACCATGCCATTTGGTTGAGACATTTCCCCCCAATATCCAGTACTTGTGTTCTGTTCTCCAAATAAGAGCCCACCCATTTCAGTGCTTGTCCACTAAAACCCATGGCTTTCACTTTATACATTAAGACACCATAGTCAACTGTATCAAAGGCTTTTTGAAGATCTAACATAACCATGCCACATAAATTGCCACACAATTACCCAGGGTTCTGTTCTGTGCTTTATTCTAATTTCTTTACAAGGGGCTACTTTATCTACAGCTTTTAAAAACATACTTTTAAATGACCACCATTCTCTATTCACATCACTACATTGCAAAACTGTGAACCAGTTAATTTTATCTAAACATCCATTCATTTATCAGCTGATGTAAACTAAAAGAACGACAGAAATTCATCAATGCTTTATACTCGGAAACATCACTTTTCTGAAAATTAGTGTTGAAATCTCCTAACATGATAACTTCAGATTTAACCAAGTCCATGCAATTTGAGCAAACATCTTCTAACAGTTCATAAAATTGTGTTTGATCCGGTGGTCTGTAACATGCACAAATTAGTATAGGCTTACTCATAGGTAACAAAATATCTAACCACACCGCTTCAATCTGTTCACTCTTCAAGTCCGTTCTATGATTAAAACCAATGTCCGATCTTACAAATATGCACACACCTCCCTCTTTGCGGTTTCGATCTCTCCTAATTACCAAATAATTCTCCAATTCGATTTCAGCATCCGTAATAGAGTCATCCAGCCATGTCTTAGTAAAGCAAAAAACTCCCACCTTTCCGCTTTTGCTGAGGTGTCGGATCTCAGTGATTTGTGGGAGAAGACTTCTGACATTGAGATGAAGCAGATGTAGTCCTCTCGCAGACATGTTTTAATATCTCTTTGTAGACACCTTCCAGCTCTTCCAAGCGTGCCTGTCCCACGGAAACCCAAGGATCTAATCTCCCAGCCTGCTCCTCACCGTGCCCCCGGATCACTGTTGTGTCTCAAAGCTCTGGGTCTCAATCACATCTTCCAGCGTCTCCACACACGCTTCCGCTTCCTTCGGCAACACTCATGGACAAGAGTTTGTCTTCGGCATTTGGATGTCTAGGGCACACTATCGCACATGCCAAGGGCCTTTTTAACATCAGATTCCTGTGTCCCAATTCCTGCATCGGGCCTGGGCATTGATGTATATCTCCCGATAATAATAGGCAGATGCAAATGATCAAATCACTGCCATTTACTTGCCGTTTGACGCAATCTTTATCCTTTCGTTTGGCTGGATACCAGCATGGATAGAGAAATGTGTCCATGATAATTTTCTTCCCGTAACCAAGCTGTTTTTTAAATAAAAGTTTGTTTGTATGACCATAACAACTGTGTAAATGCCCCTCATGACCAATTTTATGGTCATTTTTTAAAAAGATAATAATAAATATGTTAAAAACGCCACAAGCACACCACACTTGCCAGCTGCCATCTTGCCCCACCCTGTCGCATTGTAATTCATTGCAGATTTGGGCAAATCTTTAGCGTTATTTTCTAAATGTCGACCAAAAAATATTGCAAAAGGACAGCCATTCCATTTACCAATGATATGCGACTGAAACATAGTTTTTCCATTCACAAGTCAGGCCAAACTTTTATTTTACATGCTACTTGAATTTGATTAATTAGCAGTAATACTTCACAAGGGGGCACCACATGTTTTAGAACCAGCAGCTCTCAATGCTTTTTAGGACGGCTTCTAGTCTTAAAACTCTAGCAAGATTCAACCTAACTGAAGCTGGTAGCTATCTAGCTCTTGGTTACATCAAACCTTTTGAGAGTTTCAGCATTATTTGGTAGACATATGGATGTAAAAGTTCTTCACAGTGATGCAATAGAAGTACCATTTAATTCATACTGAATTGTAACGTGTGTTGCTTTAATGAAAGCGAGTGAGAGGAAAATCCATTTGCAAAAGGTGTTTATTGTAAAATCCCATAGAGGGCCAGCAACCAAATCCAAAACAGGGTAAATCCAGTAATCGTAATCCAAAGACAAGCAAGAGGTCAAGGCAGGCAGAGTCACAATCATAAATCCAAACAAACGGGCGAAAGATCAGGGCAGGCGGCAAACAGGCAGTAAATCCAAAATACAGGCAGAAGTCAAAAACACAGGCAGATCCAGGTAACAGAAACAGATAAACAGATAACAGGCAGATACAGACACAATGGGGCGATGTAATAATCAGCCAGGAACAGGTGAACAGGAAGTGACTTAAATACAGAAACAAACAGGAAGTGTGAAGCGTGACATGGCAAGATGAGTTTCAAAATAAAAGTCCAAACAGAGCAGAGAAACAAAATACAAGTACAAATAACAAAAATACGCAAAATACAAGAAAAACACAAGACAAAACCTTACAGAATCCCCCCTCTAAAGGGCGACTCCCGGAGCCCAACATACAAATAACAAAGTCCAAATAGAGGGTGGGCGGGCGGGCCAGGACCTCTTGGCAAGGCAGGGCAGTTCAGGAGAGGTCCTGGGTCATGAGGCCAGGATGGTCCAGGGTCGTGGGGCCAGCATGGTCCCGGATCATGGGGCAGGCGTGGGCCCGGGTCATGGGGCAGGCTGGGACCGGGTCATGGGGCAGGCTGGGACCTGGGTCATGGGGCAGGCTGGGACCTGGGTCATGGGGCAGGCTGGGACCTGGGTCATGGGGCAGGCTGGGACCTGGGTCATGGGGCAGGCTGGGACCTGGGTCATGGGGCAGGCTGGGACCTGGGTCATGGGGCAGGCTGGGACCTGGGTCATGGGGCAGGCTGGGACCTGGGTCATGGGGCAGGCTGGGACCTGGGTCATGGGGCAGGCTTAGAGTTATATCATGGGGCAGGAATAGGCCTGGCACACAAAGAGAGGAAGGGTCCAAGCACACTTCGGCCTCCGCCTTGGTGTCCCCTGCCTCCTCTCTGTGTCCGGGTACTACCCCCCCCAAAAAAAACTTGGGAAAGCTCCCACTGTCCCAGGTGGTGATGTCTCAGATAGTGACTCAGGCCGGACAGACAAATCCGATGAGTCAGGCGGATCAGATGATTCAAGTAGATCAGATGAATCGGGCAGATCAGATGAGCCAGGCAGATCAGATGAGTTGAGCAGATCAGATGAGTTGAGCAGATCAGATGAGCCGAGCAGATCAGATGAATCGAGCAGATCAGATGAGTCGGGCAGCTCAGATGAGTCGGGCAGCTCAGATGAGTCGGGCAGCTCAGATGAGTCGGGCAGCTCAGATGAGTCGGGCAGCTCAGATGAGTCGGGCAGCTCAGATGAGTCGTTTGAGCCAAGTGAACCAGACAAGACAGGTGAGCCAGATGAATCATGTGAATCAGGTGAGTGAGACGAATCAGATGAATCAGACGGGACATGCGAATCAGGCAGGACGGACGGATCAGATGAATCAGGCGGGACAGGTGAATCAGAGGAGTCGAATGAATCAGATGGTTCCGATGGTTCAGATGCAGGGCCTTGAGGAACCTCGGGAACAACAGAGCAGAAGGCAGACCAAACGCACCACAGGGCTATGGCAAATTCAGGAATTAACGAGTCAATAAGACATACCTCTGTGGCGGTTGGTTCAGGCAGGGCGGCCATCTTTACATCAGGTGCTGGGTGGATAATAGCTCTCCTAGGTGCAGGTGTGGTTGTGGCAATGGCTCTCTGAAACATAGGTGCTGGAATGGTGGTAGCTTTCTCATAGACAGGTGCAGGTGCAGAGACGGCAGGATGGCGGCCATTTTGGGAACATGCAGGATGGCGGCCAATTTAGGAGCAAGCATGGTGGCGGCCATTTTAAGAACAGGCTTGGTGGCAGCCATTTTAGAAACAGGCATGACATTAGCTATTGCTGGTGAGATGGGTGCTGTGGGAGTATGGAGCTCTTCATTCATGGCTCCCACAGTGAAGGAAGACCCACTCCATATCAGCGCTAAGTCAATGTACTTTTCTAACTTCCAATGAATAGTATTCACTGGCATCAGGCGGGACACATCATAATCCAAACCACAACGAAATAAGTCCATGAGAGCCACATCATTATAATCTACTAAATAGCATAAGTCCAAAAAATCCTGAACATAATTCTCAATGGGGCGGTTGCCCTGACGGAGACGTAACAGACTTACCGCGGGGTTCATAATGCTGGTGGGAAATACAATCCTTTGCTGGATTTCGGGTAGGCTGATTATTCTGTAACGTGTGTTGCTTTAATGAAAGCGAGTGAGAGGAAAATCCATTTGCAAAAGGTGTTTATTGTAAAATCCCATAGAGGGCCAGCAACCAAATCCAAAACAGGGTAAATCCAGTAATCGTAATCCAAAGACAAGCAAGAGGTCAAGGCAGGCAGAGTCACAATCATAAATCCAAACAAACGGGCGAAAGATCAGGGCAGGCGGCAAACAGGCAGTAAATCCAAAATACAGGCAGAAGTCAAAAACACAGGCAGATCCAGGTAACAGAAACAGATAAACAGATAACAGGCAGATACAGACACAATGGGGCGATGTAATAATCAGCCAGGAACAGGTGAACAGGAAGTGACTTAAATACAGAAACAAACAGGAAGTGTGAAGCGTGACATGGCAAGATGAGTTTCAAAATAAAAGTCCAAACAGAGCAGAGAAACAAAATACAAGTACAAATAACAAAAATACGCAAAATACAAGAAAAACACAAGACAAAACCTTACATGAATCTTTTTTTCAATACAAATAACCTTTCTAGAAACAGAAAAGTTATTTAGATGTTATAGGTTCTTTATGGAACCATTCAGCTAAAAGTGGGTTCTTCTATGAAATCATGAAAGCATCTTTTTTTTAAGGAAAGCACCTGAGTCAACTCATCAGCTTGCTAGTAGAGTTCTGTGTACACAGAGTTGGTCATTTTTCAGCATGACTTTAAATGTGTTTTATGTAGGAATAATTTCCAACCTGTGTTGGATCTAATTCCTACGGATTTATTTAAATCATGCTTCTCTGTGTGGTGCCCTTTTATCCTTAGCATTATAAATAAATCACTGGAAACTGGAGTCGTACCACCTGTACTAAAGACTGCTGCTGTTATTCCTGTACCAAAGAAAGATAATGGTCCCATGGATCGTCCCATTTTTAATATTCCTTATTATTATTTATTATTTACCTTTATAGATTAAAAATCTATTTTTCAAGAGTGTCCAAGCCAAGGAAGGCAGCAGTATACCTACATATACAGTACATGCAAATACAAAAAACACAAAAATAAAAATATATATATAAGACAACTGAAACCACAAATTCCTCAGAGTCAACCAGAATCATAACACATCAAATAAAACATCCGCAGCCAGATATGGCTGCCTCTAAGTCAAACAACATCCTTTTAAAAATTGCCAGTGAAACCAGCGTAGTTTCATAGATTTTTGCAACTTGTTCCATGTTGAAGGAGCAGCAAACTTAAACGCCTTTTTCCCTAACTCAGATCTAACCTTTGGAACAGATAAAAGGAAAAGATCATGGGAACAAAGATTATATTTTGCTTGGCAAAAGTCTGTTGTTGCCTCCCAACTCAGTAATCATCTAACAACTAATAAGCTGTTTGAACCCCTTCAGTCAGGTTTTTGCAAATTTCACAGCACTGAACGGCCTTGGTCAAAGTTACCAATGACTTGCTGATGGCCGCTACCTCTGGAGCTATCCCCCTTCTAATTCTTCTAGATCTTAAAGCAGCCCTCAACACTGTGGATCACGGTCTTTTACTTGCTCGACTAGAAACTGCTTTTGGGGTGTCCGGGACAGTTTTGGAATGGTTTAAATCTTATTTTACCGACCGTTCCCAACTTGTATCGAGGGGTGGCTTTAGCTTTGTTTCATGTCCGGTTTCTTGTCCCTCCACCCATAACATAAAGGCCTACTGTATAAAGATATAAGCACGTAGGCCAACATGCATCTCAATAAGTGTTTCTTACAAAATAACAAAACAACGGGGCTGCGTTCAGCCCCGACAGAACGTTGCACAACGTTTTTTAAACCGAAACGTTGATGTGTTGAACACCTTGTTATAATGACGCCAGAGTTGTAACTATGGTAGCTGAGAAGGCCATTCTTTGTGTTCTTTTTAAATGTTTCCGGAGCCTGATGAAAAACGCTGCGTACCGTTTTGAATTCAACGTGCCCCAGGTTTGCTCACAGGTTTTTTTTTACTGTCCAAAGGAGATTATTTCACCCCTTGACCACTGTTGCCCTTGTGGCTTGCTTACTGGGAAACTGCTGGCATTAGCTTAATTTATGACTTTCTTTTGTACATTATGTTAATACTACTTTCATTATTATAATCCAATTACAGATGTGAGAGTTCGCTACTTCACATACCAGATTGTTCTTGAATAGCCTCAAGTTTGACTGATGAGTAATGTGTCATGTTGCAATCTGATGAGATTTCTTTCATTGACCTTTCTGATTAATATTTGTTGTACTACTGACAAATACATGCTGACTAATGATAAATACTAAAAAAGGCAAATCAGAATTATCTTGTAATAAAGTATAAAAACAAAATTATTTTTATTTTAGTATACTCACCAGACTATCAATCTTTCCAGACTTCTCCTCTTCCACCTCATCATCATTCTTATGTAAGGAACTGTCTCTCTTCACCCGGACTCATAAGAGGAAAATCATTTCTTAACCCAAGATATATCTGACTGTGTGTGTGTGCGTGCATGTGCCCGCTTCGTACCTGATTTCTCTATTCATTATATCCTCAACTTACTAAAATTGGCTAAGTGCTCCCTTTCTCAATAAATCTACATCTATTAATTAACTCCTTGTAATCATTCTGTGTGTATATCATTACAACTATACTCTAAGGGGCGGTTTCCGGACAGGGATTAGACTAGTCCTAGACTTAAACACTTTTAAGAGCTCTCCAAACTGAAAATAACTTGCACTGACTAATCTTAAAATACATCAGTGCCCTTTGTTTTACCTCAAAATGCACACAGGTAATGTTTTAAGGCATGTTTGTTAAAACTAGTTATATTTCCTAATTAAACTAAGGCCTAGTCCTGGATTAAGCTAATCCTGGTCCGGGAAACCGCCCCTAAAAATGCTAGATTATATTTAACCCAGCATTGGGTCAAAAACGGACCCAGAAAGAAAGAAATAGCCTCGTTGTTGTGTTAAAGTAACCCAGAAAATATTTATGTTTGACCCAACAATGTGTTAAAACAACCCAACATTTTGTGTTGAAACAACCTATAGGTTAAATGATAACAAATTTGCTGAAACTTAATATTTCAGTTTGATTTAAAAGTCTCTTTAACATCAATTTATATCAGGTTAAAATCAGTTTAGAGTGGTTTGTTGTTGTACAACGAGAATAAACTGGATCTTGCACAATCACTTGTTATCTAAAGCCGATGGCAAGAACAAACATTGCTGTTGGGAAATGTTATCGAATCTCAACTTTCTCATTTTGACACACATTTAAACATTTCCTAATCCACTGGGAATTTCTGAAAGACTGGAAATGATTCACAGGGAACATCATCAAGTATATAAAAGACTTGTTGTACAAAGGTGTTTGTGAACTTGTTTTTAGCTCAAAACTACATAAGCTTTTACATTAAATTACAGGATGAATGGTAAGTTTACATATAAAGTCTTTAGTTGATTAAGCCTCTTAATAGATTTACCTGAATCATTGATACGGCTTCAGCATTATTCTTGATCAATTAATCTAGTTCATGTTTTCAGCTCCATCCATCAGAATGATGAAGATCGCACTGTTGGCTCTTATTCTCGCCTTCATGTTGGCACAGGGTGAGATTTAATGCCTTACATATTAGCATTGATACAAAAAACTCATGTTGTGAACTCTTCTTGGGCACATGGGAGCTTAATGATTTGTCTGTTTGGTGATAAAACTCTATGTTTTGCAGGATTTGCTCTCAAATGCAACCACTGCGTTCCCCAGTCTGGAACACGATGCACTGCAACCCAAGAGACCTGCGATTTTGGAAAAGATGCATGCATATCTACAAGAATGACAATCCCTCCTTGTGAGTTTTACCTTAAGTTTTACAATACGATACTGTACAAAATGTCATCTGAAAAGAGAAAAACTACTAAAGTTCTTTAATGGCACTTTCCAGCATTTTTATTACTAATATCATAGTCATCTTACTCATGTGATATTTCTTAAAAAAAAAAAAAAAAAACATTTACAATGGCATCATAGGAACTTGAAAGGCCCTTCACAAAACCATATTATTAATTGGGTGTTGAAGTTGGACATCTAAATGAAATGTGTAAGACAGATATAGACTACATGTTGTATCCCAAACAAACAGCGCCAGTGTAGTTTTGATTATATTATATATACAGATACACAAATACCTCTCTATTTGTGAATAGATATTTGTAGGATCTCATAGTATTTCTTGTTCTTCTGTTCATTCAGACATGGGCTTTCGGAGATGTGGCAGTATGAGAGAGTGTCTTCTTTATCAGGGCAATACCGCCATGATGGCCAAATGCTGCAAGACGGACCTCTGCAATCCTGTTATCTTTTAAATCCAATTCTGTTCATGTAAAACAAAGAGATGACAATGAGTAAAAACTTCATAGATTTATATAAATATGTGTAAAAAAAAATTGTTTTGTACTTGTTTACTATACAGCAAATTTTGTCAAATAATAAATAGCCTTATCCATGAAGAAGAACCTGATGTTTGAGATTTATTTTTGAATGAATGGTACATTTTCCAAACTGGATAAAAATTGGATATGATGAGATTTTTCTGAATGATTTGCCTTTCACTGATAAGAGGCTGTGTCCAAAATACCCGCTATACATAGTGCACTAATCGAGGGAATATATGTTGAGTAGTGCTGTCCAAAATCACCAAATGCACTCTTTCAATCCCATGATGCATTGCAATAACATTCACCAGCAGTCCAGTGAACTTGATGATCACAGTGACTAATTTAGTTTTTGTCAGGGAAGTAATGTAAGAAAAAGGGAACAGGCGTATAATGGGTGAATTTAGAGATAGCCTGTGTTTAGTATCCTCTAATATGCCCATATACAATATACATCTACACAACATTGGCTCATAACCATAGGGGAACCATTTGTAGTGTTAAATGTGTAGAACCTGTGTTAAACCATATTGTGCTATGTTATCCACAAGTGGTGCTATAGTCATGCTTTAGCAACACTAATGGTTCTACGGGTGCTAACATGGTCCCTCTATGATTACAAGCTTTTTGTACTATTCAGAAGTGTACATTGCCCCCTCTGCAACAAGATGCATGTACATTTAATTCTTGTCAATTGAGGTACCTGTAGAGTTTATAAAGTGGGCATAGATGTTTCTTTTACTGCGTTAAATAAAGGAATGTATTATGCGTTCTATTTTCACATCTATTTTTTTATTTTAACTTGGCATAGTCATTAAATTTTTAACAGAAGGAGCTTTAATACCATGTGTGCATGCAAACTCAAGGATATTTTTGGTGATGGAAGCTAGCTAGTACATCCATCCAAGTACAACATCAATGTAATAATAAAGTGAAATAGTTAAATATGCCAATTTAAAAATATAAACATATAAGAAACATGCACAGAAACATAAGATACAAGAGCACAGGGTGAAATATAGTAGCTTTTATACAACAGTTCTTTCTGGTTCTCGAATCTGATTGGCTAAGAGGCGTGCGATATTCTACTGATAATGGCACAGTAACCGCTTCACCATTTTGTATCATTCCGTCCACCTGCTGGTCATTTTAGTATTAGTGAATGGAGGTTTTTTAAACAGGCACGTCTCTGAATGGAAAACTGAATTTTTTGTCTCATTAGTTCACTAGCTTGTGAATCAATGTGTGAATTGGAACTGATTATTCCGTCAAAGATCAGCGCTCTTGGATGTTACGTTAAACTTAATGGGAGTAATGTCTTGTCACATCGTGTGGACGATTAACACTTGGAAAGAGGAATGTAAACAATAATTTTTTTCTGGAGCGATCTCTCTCCTCAGAACGCGAAAACACCGTGGAACTGCAGGTAAGCACCACAGCTGTTAAATGTGGACATTGATCATTTATTTTATCGTGACGTGACTATTAAAACATGTTATGAGATATCGCCACTGATATATTTATAAGCAGCATGCAAAAACATCTCTCTGACACTTAGTACTGACAAGAACAAGTCTAATAACAAGCGAGTGCTCGTATCGCGTTAAGATTAAATGGGAAAGCAATAGTAACATTATATAAGTATAGTTTCATTAACTTTTACCTAGAGCCAAAACAATAACAACACAAAAGACACTAAATATGAATAAAAAAAAAACAAGTAATAGTTTCATCATGACACCAAATATTGCTAATTTGATTTTTGCTAATTTTTTTACCATCAAACACAGACAGGGCCAACATCAGAGCCAGGGAATCCCTGTCAGAGATGTAGCCCAGAGAGGGCGGTGGTCAGCGGGGCGAGTGAACACTGATGTCCGCTCATGCTCTGGTTCTCATACGCACCGAATCTTACTAAGCAAACTTTTAAACAGGCGCTATCTTTACTAATCGACTGCATATTTAAATATAATACATATATATTCTCAACTGAACTAATCTTAAAACTACACTTTGTGACCAAGAAACGGTAATATAAAGAAACGGCTACTCCGTCCATTGAGTTATTATGAGATTCAAAGCAGCCGAAAGTGTTACCTGTCACTCTGGCCACCCTTAAATCCGTGGCAGAAGAAAGTAGTTCCCAAACTTTTTTTAGCTTTTAAAATAACTCCGTTGTTGTTTTCTAGTTTTCGTTTTTCAAACGTGTGCCGTCGAACTGTTGTATAAAAGCAATATCGCTCTCCGGCACGAGGCCTCTGGCCTAATCACAGCCGTGATGATATAGAGCTATATCACACTCCTACTCATGCGATATTGCTTAAGTATGACCCTGCTTGTTAAAATCCAGCATGTCATTTTTACTGTTTAACATAAAGTTATCCCACATAATGTAAAAAAACACACCTGCCTCTAATTTCTAGGTATATATGTATGTATATATATATATATATATATATATATATATATAGATCTTTTCGGGGGCGGAACCAAAAATAGGAGAGGTTGGTTCCGCACGGAAGTGTTCCCACCCGGACGGAAGAGTAGAAACACCGGAACTTCGGTTGGACGCCGCAGGATGAAATCAAGCCGATTAAATGCAGGTGTGACTTATTAAACATAGCGGCTGGGGATTGGAGGATGCGAAGAAAGAGAGGAGTATAAAAGGACCATCTTAAACACAGAGAGAGTGTTGTTGTTGTTGCTGGTTGACTCGTTCGTTTGTTGCAGTTGTGGGCTGAGCTGTGGTAGCTGTGGGGTGACAAACAAACCGTTGCGGTGTCGAAGAGGAAGGACCTGGGAACAGTCTCGCTGGGAAACGGCGGAAGTTGCTGTTACTGGAAACGAAACAGAAGGAGAAGCAGGGTTAGAGGTTGAGTAATCATTTTATACGAAGAATTCAGTAACTAACGGATTTATTGGTATTATAGCGGCAGCCTATAGCCGCTGAGAGGCTAAGCAGCAGGAAAGATCCGTGACGCGTTTCGTTGCATTTAAAATCCAATGACGTTTATTAAGACAGAACATCCATGTAGGAACATTGGCTGGTAAAAATGCATCCTACTGCATGAACATGAAAGTAAACGTAAACTTAAACGAAAACGGTCAACAGAAAGTGAACACTCCTGGCTACTCACCCCCTCTCTACACACACACCTAAACACTTGCTAAACAAAACAGGAAATGCCACCAGGTAAATACCCATGATAGTCATGTGACCAAACCACCTGGAAACATCCGTGCAAAATACAAAATAAAAGACCCAGGTTTTCTGCACCTACAGGTATTATCATCGGCTCGGTGGAGTGGTGGTGAAGGACCTCGACTGCTCGAGACTGCTGTGAGTAAAACAAATATTAATAAGTGCTTGTGTGTATACAGAACACCTACTGCTGAAGAAGGGGTGGTGTAGATCGAATCTCACCTGTCCCGAAGTCTCTTCAAAGGTGCGCCCCTGTCCAGATCTCTGTAGTGAGGCGAAGGAGAGGAGAGGGCAGCGCTCGGCTCGGTGTGACGGTGCTAGATTTCCCCCTTGCAGTGCCAGCGGCCTTTAGAAAGGCTGTACCACAACGCTTTACCATTCTCAGTCTTGAGGTATCTATCGAATCATGGGATTGCAGTCGCTGTAAGTCCACCATTTCCGAGCAGTATTTGATGTTATGATTGCCTGTTGAAGGATCACGAGTTATTACAATGGGAGTAGAGGGGAGGAGAGACTGTAGGTATATGTAACCTGCCTTGCTTGTGTGATGCACGGCCAGCGAAACCAGTGAAAGTCCCAGTGTTTGTTAATTGATCTTCTGTGCCCCAGCTAACAGCCTGCAAGAAGAGAAAGCCGGAGTACCTTACCTGAGAAGTACTTACTGTACGTTGTCACGAGCCGAAGAGGTGAGAGTAAATGTTCCAGTGGTTGCTAATTGATCTTCTGTGCCCCAGCTAACAGCCTGAAAGAAGAGAAAGTCTGAATATCTTACCCGAGGAGTACTTACTGTACGTTGTCACGAGCCGAAGAGGTGAGAGTAAATGTTCCAGTGGTTGCTAATTGATTTCTGTGCCCCAGCTAACAGCCTGAAAGAAGAGAAAGTCTAAATATCTTACCTGAGAAGTACTTACTGTACGTTGTCACGAGCCGAAGGGGTGAGAGTAAATGTCTCAGTGTTTGCTAATTGATCTTCTGTGCTATAGCTAACAGCCTGAAAGAAGAGTAAGTCCGAATACCTTACCTGAGAAGTACTTACCGTACGTTGTCACGAGCCGAAGAGGTAAGAGTGAATGTCCAGTGTTTGCTAATTGATCTTCTGTGCCACAGCGAACAGCCTGTAAGAAGAGGAAGTCTGAATACCTTACCTGAGAAGTACTTACCGTACGTTGTCACGAGCCGAAGAGGTGAGAGTGGATGTCCCAGTGTTGCTAATTGATCTTCTGTGCTACGGCTAGCAGCCTGCAAGAAGAGGAAGCACAAACATCTTACCTGGAGATACTTACCTGATACTACTCAAGCGCAGCAGAGAGGAATCCACCTGTCGTCATCAGAGAGATAAATAGGTATCGGAAACATTAACCCAGCACTTACCACATTGTTTTAATCTGCCTCCAGGAGGGAAAGGGAGGGTGCCACGGGATCAAGAAAAGGCATAGGAGGTTCCCCCAGGTGTCTTCCCCGCCCGTGGTGGTATCTGGGACCCCCGGCACCTGGCCTGTTTCCCTCCCTCTTTGACACGATCTACCTGGAGGGCAGACAGAGATCCTTTCCTCTTAAAATTGCCTTTCCCCTTTTTCCCTATACATATTTTAAAGAGCACCTATTATGGGATACACGTTTCTAAACATCCTTTTGTGTGTAAGTGTGCATTAGTACATGCTAACGATATTCAAAAAGTACATACCTCAAAGAAAACGATGACGCAAGTTATCGTCTCTAAAGTTCGAGGACTACAAAAAACACTTGGATTGTAGGCAACAGTTTACTTCCTGGGATTAGTGACGTAGATAAGACCAACATTATCATAGTTCAGCCCTCTCTGCTTTGCTTGGGTACGCCCTCAAAGACGGGGGTGGGGAGCGCCGAGTCAGAAGAGAGCTAAAATGGCGGAGGAGTGAGTCCCTGCTTTGACTGTTTGCAAACTCTTGTTTCATTGTTTAAGCGATTAAATCTCTCGAGTAGACGCTGTCTCTTTAGATGCGAGGGCAAAATAGCACTTTATGGACTTCCACAGAGGACATCATGTTTAATACGGTTCCGGAAAAATCCAGTCAGAAGTTGTTCACGGAGTTTTCACAATAACTGCTTCTCATGAACCGAAGCTGGATTTGTGCGACGTCTCCTCTTGAAAGTTGGATTACTGTGCACTTCTGGATCACAGGCTGTAAGTATTCACGTTTATTATTTGCCTTTTACTGTACATTACGTAACCGGTAACCGGAGATTAACATAATGTGCGTGTAGAGCTAAGCTTGCAAGCTAATTGTTTTGTGTTGTAATACTGTATTTCATAAACAACGTACCACATTTACACACGTGTATGTTGAATTATGCAGACTATCGTTTTTTTTTATCGATGTTGGTTTAGACATGTTTACAAACTTGCTAAGTTGCTAAGCTAAATACAAATACAAATGCCAGCTAAACTGTTACCAGTAAAATTTGTTCTCATGATCAAACTCAAGAAACTCTAAGTACAGATGATTTGTTTAAAGTTATATGTATTTTACTGTTGTATTTACTTGAAGCTTTCTTAGATTTTGAAACGAAGTAAACACGTAATGTGTGTTGCTAATGTTGGGCCATGTAATATGTAATACATTAAAGTTTTAATGAATAGTCTAACGATTTATAGTCGTTGTACTCTATTGTTATAATATGTCTTTTTGACTGAATACATGTTTGTTTTATTTGTCTATATCCTAGATTCGCAGCTGGACACATCCTTCTACACTGTATGCAAACATGCAACATCATTACACACAGTACAAGGAGTCAGACTGGCATATGAGGAGCAAAGTATGTAACACATATGGGGCCCTATTTTAACGATCCGAAATGCAAGTGCGATGCGCAACGCGCAAGTTACTTTGTGGGCGGATCTTGGGCGCTGTTGCTATTTTCCCGGCGTGAGAAATAACTCATGCGCCGGGTGCAAATCAATAAGGGGTTGGTCTGAAGTAGGTTCATTATTCATAGGTGTGGTTTGGGCGTAACGTCAAATAAACCAATCAGAACGCTATCCAACATTCCCTTTAAACGCAAGGGCGCAAGTTCCATGGCGGGTTGCTATTATTATGACGGATTTACCAGGCGCACGCCAGGAGCGGTTTACAGCCGAGGAGACCGACGTTCTTGTAAGAGCAGTCAAAGATAGAGAAGTTGTTTTGTGTGGGGATAGGAGAAACCCGCCCAAATCAGCGTAGGTTAAACAGGCGTGGGAGGAAATAGCCACAGTCTCATCAGCTGGCATCCCCATCGTTGCGCCAGCATTAATCGGGCACGCCGTGTAACGGGAGGTGGATCTGCCTCTACACAGACGCCAGCAGAGGACATCGCTGCGTCCACCCTCACCGATGAAAGGGTTTGGGGGCTTTGAAATCGGACCCAAGAAACGCAAGCAAGGTCCAACCCCAAAGTACTCTTACAAATCAAGTTCATATAAATTAAGGTTTCTAATGAAAACATTTTAATTATTATTTACATAAAACAAACGTAATACAGCCACACAACAAACTTATGAAAATATTTTAATCGTTATTTGCATGAGAATTTTTTAACGCAGCCACACAATAAATAAAAACTCACCACAATGCTCACCACTATGATTCCCCTTATCTCGTGTATTAATATTTTTTAGTGTAACAATTTATGATTTGCAAAAATGACTGTTGCATCTGTGTAGATTAGATGCAAAGTGTATGCGCGTTGTGCACGCTATACATTATGGTCAAGCATGCGCCCTTAAAATAGCATAATGAACGACGCACAACGCGCCACTGACTTTAAACTTTTTTTTTCTGGTCAGTGGCGCAATTGTTTTTTGAAACTGCAAAATAGCACCAGGGATGGTTTGCGCCGGAACACGCCTCTTTTTTTGCGCTGAACCGCCCAGGGAGCGCAAGTTCATTCCCTAGTTTGCTGACGTGCGTCTGTGGAGGGAAAAACACGCTGTGCGCCGGTTGAAAATATGAATGATACATGCGTCACTGACAAAGTCAATTGCGCTGGGTGCAAGATAGGGCCCATGATGTATTTAGCTAGTGAAACCACTACCAGTCTTAGATGTATAACTGATGATGATAAAGTTTTTTTTCTTTGCATAATAATAGGAACCCAGGCAGTAGCATCGTTTCACAATGTTTCCATCACCATCATCAGTGGATGCCTTTGCCGTACGTAGCCTGAGATTTCAGATTTGCAGCAAAAAAAAATTGATTTTCTCATTTATTGGAATGCTGTGCAGGTATTTAAGTATTTTAGTAACTGTGTTAAATAAAGTAGTATTTACTTTTACAATAAATTAATTGCTTGTTTATATTTTACAGGTATTTGTACCTTGCAGCCATCCATTACAATGTCACCAAGCCGTAACAAAAGCAGGAGAGGGAAAGTACAAGGCTATGTTCCCAAAACACACAAGTGACATACCGTAAGCAGTAATGTTTTATTTCAAATACATTCATAATTAAAAACTTAATGTATGAAGCAGGGAAATAAATGATCAAAACAAAAGATTTATTGACTGCAATATTTCTACAGTTATGTGGAGGATGTGATCAGGCTTGTGTTTGATGAGGTATTTGAAGATAAGCTGAAGGAAGCCCTGATTCCAATGGACCTGGCATCACAGTTTGAGAGACCTTCAAAGGAGGACGTGATTGCATGCCATCTTCAGTGCAGGGGTCGTCGAAAGCCAAAATTGTGACCGATCTGAACAGGAAGCTCCAAGCGTATCTGGAGAACAACACACGACAGGATGATAACCTTATAGTGTCGTCTTAAATAGCACCAGCTGACAAAGCTTTGATATGCCATTTATCTGAATAGATAGCTGTAAGAAATGAATTGAACAATTTTTGAAACAAGAGCACAATATGGTTACTAAAGTATGTTTATTTATATATTGTTTAACATTTAAATATATATTTGTAATAAATAAAAAAAACTTTTGACTGACTATTATATTTTCTTTAAAGTTACATCTTTTGTTCTTTTGGGTACTTTGTTACTATAATGATACTTTAGTGTTATTGGTTTAAAAATGTAATAAAACTTACTCTAGTCCTGCACCTCAAAGGCTTATAGTCGGTACAATAAATGTTCTGTGTGTAGGGATTTAGACAATTTGTGCAAAACCTGGATGATGAATCACGCAGGTAAGAGGCCCTGGAACCTGTTGCATTCTCCTTAAAACCTAATAAGTAAAAACATAGCACTTATAAGTAAGAAGTTTTTCATAAAAAAGTTTACCATAGTGAAATAATGTAGAACATTCATTACAATTAATACTTTCTTTGTGCTACATTTGGTGTTTCCATATAGTTTGCACAGTAATATAGTATGTAACAGTCTTTTATAATAAAGTTTACTATAGTAAAATAATGTTAATAAGTGAAATAGTTTTATAATCATTTCAACAAATACTTTCTATGTGCTACATTTGGTGTTTCCATATAGATTGCACAGTAATATAGTATGTAAGCGGTCTTTTATAATAAAGTTTACTATAGTAAAATAATGTTAACAAATGAAATAGTTTTATAATCATTTCAACAAATACTTTCTATGTGCTACATTTGGTGTTTCCATATAGTTTGCACAGTAATATAGTATGTAAGCAGGCTTTTATAATAAAGTTTACTATAGTAAAATAATGTTAATAAGTGAAATAGTTTTATAATCATTTCAACAAATACTTTCTATGTGCTACATTTGGTGTTTCCATATAGTTTGCACAGTAAAATAGTATGTAAGCAGTATTTTATAATTAAGTTTACTATAGTAAAATAATGTTAATAAGTGAAATAGTTTTATAATCATTTCAAAAAATACTTTCTATGTGCTACATTTGGTGTTTCCATATAGTTTGCAAAGTAATGTAGTACGTTATAATTACCTTTTGGCTGTCTTTGCAACACATTTTCTTCTTCGTTTAGCATTCTGGCAGAGCTAAGGACACCTAAAAAAGTTAAATCCAATCGCGTTCATTGACGGAGATCGTTTATATCGTAACGGCCGTCTGAACTCTCTGGATCGAGCTTGAAGTGGTAAGGCAGTACAGACACCATCGTTTATAGAGAAATATAGCGCTTGTTTACGTTGCCTGTGACTCTCAGTCAGAACCGGAAAACCCACGCGTAGTCAGGGGCGTAACCTTTCAAACACACGCCGAACCCAGTTGACCAATAACAGTTGAGTAGTCATCTGACCAATCCGAATACACTAGACATTTTGGGAGGCGGAGACAGGAACTAAATCCGAGCGTTTTCCAGACATGCAGAAATCGGTGAGGTATGTAAGCAATTTATAAGATTCACAGTGCATTAGTTCAAGTTTTAATAACATGTATGTACTATGGGATATTACAATAACGTGCTAACGTGCTAATTTATTAGCATAATTGGTGCTCTTTAAGTAAATTAAATAAAGTTTATTTTAAATTCATACCTACGCTTGTGTTGTCTGGTCATTGGGTTGACTTTGGGACCTCCTTGAGGTGGGAACTAGGAAGGGGCGTGGCCTGTTATACATTTGTGGCCAGCCCCGACCTGTGACATATACATGTGTGTGTGTATATATATATATATATATATATATATATTTTTTTTTTTTTACAGTACTGTCAAAAGTCTTAGGCCATCATGCCAGAATTAGATTTGTTGTTTTTTCAATGTTATAGTGATCATATATAATTGTTTCTCAGTCTCTTTAATAGAATACATCCAGAAAATACAGGAAATGTGTATATTAAAAACATTATAAAAATGTAAACTAAAGTGTCAAGTTTTCAAAGTAAACTCCCCTTCCACTTGAGCAATAGCAGGAAACTGCAGGATCTCTTAAACCTACATAAATTTAAATCCTAATTTCTAATTTTAAAGAAATTAGTCTTTTTACTTCATTCTGCTCAAAAACGCTTAAGATGTGTTTTGTGCCAAGAGAGATCACACTAAACACAGACGATGCCTAAAGAAGACATTTAGTCCTGAAAATGTATTTTTTGTACATATTTTCTGCATTTTCTGTTTTTATATATTCTTAAATTAATATATTCTACATTAATTTAATGTACATATTAAAACTTATCAAATGTGCCCATCTGTAAACTTTGAACAATCTTGTTTTTACAGCATAGATAAAAGAAAACAAAGACACCTTTGTAGCAGCACAGAAAAACAACAGAGTTGCATAATAAAATGACTCATGCCAGGAGCAAACATTGAAGCTATCAATGTGTTTTATGGTCCTTGACCAGCTGTCATCCAGGAATGTACAGAATCTTGATATTGGTTTACTGGAACGTATTACTGTAACATGACAGTAGCCTATATAAGAGCCAAACACAGCTGCCTGTGAACTTGTATCAGCTCAGCACTACACACTAAAGGTATGTTTATACTCCATTAATTAACTATGCTCTACAGTAATAAGAAAAAAATGCTTTATTGATATATCAGATACAGTAATTGATATATGAATAATCCCTGAATTTTAGTTTTTATGTTATTATATGGTTATTATAAATCAAATTAAATACATTTAGTGCAGGAATTATAATAATCTATTGATCAGTGAGGTCTAATAATTCATATGACAATCATCCATTAGTCATTTGATCATTGTGGTTTCTGGTTTCAGTAATGATGAAGGTTCTGCTGCTGTCATTGGTTCTCGCACTGCTGTTGGCTGATGGTGAGTCTCAATAGATGAAATCAATCTGTGCTGTTTAAATTCTACACATGATAACTCATGTTTCTTTGCACAGTTATTCCTATAATTGCCAGAAAAAATAATTTTATTTGGCCAAAAATATTTTTGATATATTTGCTAGGTAAACCTAAATATATTTTTATTTTAAAATATATGTTTTAACCTTTATATATTTGCATATATTTCAGGGGCAACAAATACATTTCAAATTTTCGATCTCATACGGCAAAAAAAATTCCTTTCCAAAATAAAAATGTTTTTACAAAATGTATAAAGTATAAGTATGTCATATAGTGTAAGAAATGGACAGCACTCACAGTTCAAATGGCAAAATAGCGTTTAATCGCCCACAACGAATGGCGATTAAGATTAGGAATCGCCATTACACGCTGAAGAAGGGCATTGTGGGCCGAAACGTTTGTTGTGGGCGATTAAACGCTATTTTGCAATTTGAACTGTGAGTGCTGTCCCTTCCTAAAGGGCGATTTATAGTCGTGCGTAGGTCCTACGGCGTAGCAGCGACGGCGTAGGTTCCGCGTCGGTTTTCATTTATACTTGTGCGTCGCCGTCCGCGTCGACTTGCAAACACCCGCGAAACCGCTGGTTGGCAGTAATCACGCGTGTATCCACAGTAGCAGCAGAAGTCGTCACAGAAGAAGAAGCTAAGCAAGTTAACCCACAAACGAAGACGAAATAGCAAGTTGTTGTGTATAATTTGAGAAGACCAGCAATGATGGAAGTAAATAAACAGCAACTTATGTTTCAGTTTGAGTTAAATCACTCCTCAACTTGACTCATATTTGTTTTCACCGTCTCAAACGGAAATACCTATGACGCAGTTTTTTTTACCTGACGGGAGGGGTTCTGGTGGACCAATCACAGCGCTTACAGTCCGCGTAGAGCCGACGCGCTGTTAGAAATTTTGTGAGGTGCGCGTCAAGCTACGCAGAGCTACGCACAGGCTACTGATAGCCTACGCCGTAGCTACGCCGTAGGACCTACGCACGACTATAAATCGCCCTTTACACTATATGACATTATTTACAATGAGGGATTCAGCACCCAGTTTAATTTATTCCAATTATCAGTAAGTGAGCGTGTTGTTGCATAGAAGAGTAAAGTATAAGTATAAAATGTATAAGTATGTATAAAATATAACATTATAAGTATGTTTTTGCAGTTGAGCAGTTTAAATTTAATTTTAATAACATACAAAGTTTTTCTTCCAATTAACATAAATGCTTAAAAATATTTCAATTATATTTGAAAATATTTTTTTTGCTGATTGGTTTATGTTCTGTTAAGTATTCTGATTGTGTGAACAAAGTCCCCGTTGTTCGTGTTGTCACTGCAAAACTCAGTTAATCTCTCTGTGTGTGATTTATGATGTCTTGCACTGATTGTCTTATTGTGTTGTAGGATTTGCTTTGAAATGTTATAAATGTGTTCCTGGCACACCTGGTGGAAGTTGTGTGACCACGAAAGAGACTTGTGGTTATAAAAAAGATACCTGTGTATCTGCCAGATTCTTAACCTCTCCTTGTGAGTTTACACTCATCTGTATGCAATTGATTTTAAAAGAAACTCACATATAGGTGATAGTCATATAATTAGAATATCATCAAAAAGTTGATTTATTTCACTAATTACATTCAAAAAGTGAAACTTGTATATTATATTCAGTCATTACACACAGACTGATATATTTCAAATGTTTATTTCTTTTAATTTTGATGATTATAACTGACAACTAAGGAAAATCCCAAATTCAGTATCTCAAAAAATTAGAATATTACTTAAGATCAATACAAGGAAAGATTTTTAGAAATCTTGGCTAACTGAAAAGTATGAACTTGAAAAGTATGAGCACTCAATACTTAGTTGGGGCGTCTTTTGCATGGATTACTGCAGCAATGTGGCGTGGCATGGAGTCGATCAGTCTGTGGCACTGCTCAGGTGTTATGAGAGCCCAGGTTGCTCTGATAGTGGCCTTCAGCTCTTCTGCATTGTTGGATCTGGCATATCGTATCTTCCTCTTCACAATACCTCATAGATTTCTATGAGGGTCAGGCAAGTTTGCTGGCCAATTAAGAACAGGGATACCATGGTCCTTAAACCAAGTACTGGGAGCTTTGGCACTGTGTGCAGATGCCAAGTCCTGTTGGAAAATTACATCTGCATCTCCATAAAGTTGGTCAGCAGTAGGAAGCATGAAGTGCTCTAAAACTTCCTGGTATACGGTTGCGTTGACCATGGACCTCAGAAAACACAGTGGACCAACACCAACAGATGATATGGCACCTCAAACCATCACTGACTGTGGAAACTTTACACTGGACCTCAAGCGACGTTAATTGTGTGCCTCTCCTCTCTTCCTCCAGACTCTGGGACCCTGATTTCCAGAGGAAATGCTAAATTTACTTTGATCAGAGAACATAACTTTGGACCACTCAGCAGCAGTCCAGTCAGAGACGCTTCTGACACTGTCTGTTGTTCAAGAGTAGCTTGACACAAGAAATGCGACAGCTGAAACCGAAGTCTTGCATACACCTGTGCATAATGCCTCTTGAAGCACTGACTGCAGCTGCAGTTTTGTTTCACAATCCTCTCCAGGGTGTGGTTATCCCTATTGCTTGTAAACTTTTTTCAACCACATCTTTTCCTTCCCTTCGCCTCTTTATTAATGTGCTTGGACACAGAGCTCTGTGAACAGCCAGCCTCTTTTGCAATGACCCTTTGTTTCTTGATCTACTTGAAAGTTTTCCAAAAGAAGACCAGTGACACCTTGCACAAGTCAGCAATCTTCCCTAGTATTGTGTAGCCTACAGATCTAGACTGAGAGACCATTAAAAGGCTTTGTCTGGTGTTTTTAAAAGCCAGGTGTTTTGAGTTAATTAGCTGATTAGAGTGTGGAACCAGGTGTCTTCAATATTAAACCTTTTCACAATGTTATAATTTTCTGAGATACTGAATTTGGGATTTTCCTTTTCAGTTATAATCATCAAAAGTAAAAGAAATAAACATTTGAAATATACTAGTCAACATTTGAAGTGGATCAAAAATGTTTATCAGAGTTGTCATAAGACAAGAACGGGTATTGTGTATTGGTTTTAAGACAACTTTTAAGAAAGGTTTTTATCCACTTCAAATGTTGACTAGTGTAGTCTGTGTGTAATGAATAAATATAATATATAAGTTTCACTTTTTGAATGGAATTAGTGAAATAAATCAACTTTTTGATGATATTCTAATTATATGACCAGCACCTGTATGTCTATTTGTTAATTTGTATATGTTTTTTATGTTGCCTTGACTTCATTCATATATACTCAGTTACATTATTTTTAACTTCACTTTTACAACTTAAACGTTATATTCATGATATATAGTTAGGCATGCTCAAAATAGATTAATGAGGCCCCTTTTGTTTTAGATCGCTTTCATTTTCGAATCTTTGTTTCAGATTGTTTTCTATTCCATTGTTTTCCTCTAGATTCCCACTTCCGGAGGTGCATTTCAATGTCCGACTGCTTGATACTTCAGTCCAGTCCTTTAATATCTGTATCCACATGCTGTCAGAAAGACCTGTGCAATTAAATTCACAGGGCTCAACATACATTATATTTTATATATGAAGAAACAACTTAATTGGGAAGATTATTTACATAAGTAGTAATAATGATTAATTTCGGATGTTTTTGGGGTATTACAAGAAACGAATCTACAGAGCCTACAAATAATGATGCCTTAGATGATTTTATACTACATTTATGATTTTTATACAACTAAATATTAGGTGCATGCTTGTTAGTATATACTTGTTAGTGATTGTGTAACTTTGGGCACTTTTTATTTATTGAATCATTTAAAATAAATTTGCCTATATGGAAAGTGTTGTTTCACTTGTTTTCTACATGCTATTGAAAAATACTGTAAACTAATTTAGTCAGCCTGATTCAGTCATAAAAAATATGTTTTGAAGCCATTTCATTTCTATCATTTATTTAGCATCACTTTGTAGGATGGGCATTTCTGGGAATGTTTAAGAAACTCTTACAGCTGCAAGATTATTTTTAATTTTAACAATATAATTATAATTATGAAAATTTTAAACCAAAAAAGACAAAACAAAAATTATAAAAGTCTGCCAACCATTTTCATTTTTAGGTGTTCATATTACTGTGTGCTTATCTCTCATTTCTTGCTACAAATATACTTTCAAGAATTGTTTTAATATCTAGTGTGTTACCAGGGCTGTAGCTGGAGCATACTGCTGTTTTCCTGGACGACATGTCCTGGAAGCTACCATATGAGTTTTGAAGTGAGCTGTTGTTTGCAAATCGCAATCTCACCACTAGATGCCGCAAAAATCTACACACACTGCCTTTAAATGATTTCCTGGCAGTTAGGGTTCAAGACATTTCCCTTATCTTCAAATTCTAATGTTGACAGGTATGAACTAAAAAATTTGGGGGGCCCCTGAAAAAATATAAATGTAAACCCCCACCACCCATACCATGAAGGCCTCTTCTATAAAGATATAAGCACGTAGGCCTACATGCCGATTGGCATTTGTGGCCCCCCCAAAGAAGTTGTTGTGCCCCCCTTTTTTATTAATTTAAAATATATCAAGAATAATTCAAATAAATTAAACATTTAATGTTTCATAACTTTGGGACATTCTCTGGAGTACTAAAAATGAAATACATTTGAAAACTTCATGTACTCTATTCTAAACTATATTTAAAAGCTCTCGTTTCTTTTCTTGTTCTTTGCTTTTCTGTGTTTTCTTTGTTTCTATTCCATGTAAAGCTGATTTGGAACCATGAACAATTGTGAAAAGCACTACAGTATATGAATAAAATGTAATTGAATCTGTTCCTTCTCTGCGTTCTGTCTCTTACCCACAAAACATTGCTTAATACCAAAAGGGTGTTAGTGCAGTTACACACTGCAAAATCCCAGGAGTTAAATTAACACTGCTCAGTGTTTATATAGGTCCATCTCTAGAGTGTTAAAACAAGTAATACCGAAGAGAGTTAAAATCTGCAATCTGTGACTTTCTCCTCTCTATCACCATCTCTGTTTGAAACCTAAAATTGCATTTTAGATCTTACTTGTAGAGTTATTTTCTTATCCTAGGATTAGATGTTGGCTGTTTCATTTAAAGTCACCATTATTGTGATCAGTACTTGTTATGTAAAGCTGATGGCAAAAACAAACATTGCTGCACTCTTAGAAAGGATGTGTTCATTGTTAACACATTGTTTTGTGTTATCCAATGTCACTTGACACATACTGTAGATTGTTGGAAAGGGATGTTACTACTATCCTTAGGAATAAAATGGAATATAAAGTAGTGGATAATATAAGTAAAGAATAAAGACATGCATTAAAGGTGTTACAAAATGATAAATCTGTGGTAATCCAAACTGCTGACAAGGGAGGTGCAATTGTAATCCTTGATCGGACTGTATATGATCGGGAAGTACGAAGGCAATTGGCTAACACAACCTTTTACCAACAATTAAAATCGAACCCAACCAATGAATTTAAGAAACGCATCCATAGCTGTTTGGATAGCCTTTTGGAAGGGGATATGATTACCAAACAGGAACATACTTTTATGCTTGTTGAATTTCCGATTACTCCAGTTTTTTATCTTACCTAAGACCAGGGCTGGTTCTAGATATTTGGAGGCCCTAGGCAAAATTTATGTTGGAGGCCCCTCACACCCCTCTAATTTTCAGAATAATGTGAGAACGTGTTTTTCTACTGCGTAAGAAATCAGATGAGCACTACTAATAAACATGTTTTTTCCCATTACTTTTACTTTTTATTAAGTTTTATCAACAAATTGATTAACTTTATGCTAAAATGTAATTAGAAATTATGCAAAACCACATGTGTTAAAATTTTTAAGGCAGTCACATTTATTAAAAAACACCACCTTTTTGGGATAACACAGGATAACAGTTTTGCTTTCTCCAAAGAGTAAAATTAAAAAGACAACAGTGCATTGCAAAAACCCTAACCTTAAAAAAATTACAGGTGAACACCTCCTAGAAAACTTTTATTGTTTTTTATTTTAACTTGGTATAAAGAAGAATTTCCCTCTTACTTATCCAATACAGTATAAAGTTATCTATCAGACTATTGCAATACCTTTTTATAAACTACCTGAAATATCCATACAAATCAGCTGCCACTGGAAGTTAAACAGACAAACTACTTTCATGATTTGAAAACTAAAATAAAGTGTAGAGGACTTACAAGATATACAGACAGTTTACTTTAGGTAACGCCAGTTTTGTTTGCTGTTCGACTTTAAATACAAACTTTTTTAAATGCAAACTTAATTCTTGCAGTGGTGGCGCCACATAAAGTTGAACTCACCTTAAAACTTTATTTAATGCTGTCAGTAGTGACCTGAGGCCACTTTTATAAATGAGGCCCCAGGTCTCTACGATAGCATTTTTCGACAAGTAAGCATGTTTGAATAGAGCAGGGTGCAGTGGGTGCACAGCTTTGCCTCACAGGCAGCCCTTGTCGGCATCTTTGTACGAGGCTCCGCCGGTCCGCCCACTTTCAGCACCCTGCTGCAGTCCACGCTGTTGCACCTGTCTTGCAAGCAGTCTAACTTCATGAACTCTGATAAAAATCCTCTGCCAGCTACTGTACAAACTACTATCAGCTGTTTGTGAGGTTTCGGTGCATCTCGAAGATCATGTGAATTGTAATACTTTCACATTATCTGATTCAGACCGACTCGGCAAAACTCAATTTAAACAGCGCAAAATGACTGCCTGTGGACGTTATAGATAGAAATGATTATATTTCTGTTTTTATTCACACAATAAATATTTAAACTAGTTTTAATGAAAATTCGTGTAGTTTTAGGAAAAGTCAGGGAGGCTTTATGATTTATTTAGACAAAGTTATTGACTACGCAAATTTCAAAACGGTCAAAATGACGCCTTGTTCGTTCTAGTGTTAAAGATAATTACCACACTGCAAAAAATGATTTTCAAGAAAAAATTCTTAGTATTTTAGTCTTGTTTTCAGTAATGTATGCATAAAACAACAAAAAAATCTGCCAATGGGGTAAGCAAAAAAATCTTGAACATTTTTCTTAAACACTAAATTCAAGAAAAATTTGCGTACCCCATTGGCAGATTTTTTTGCTTGTTTTAAAGACAATTTCCCTTAAATTGTATATTAATTTGTCTTAAAACTAGACTCATTCTTAAACACTTAATTAAAGTAAAATTTTCTCACCCCATTGGTAGTCAAAATACCATAAAAGCGCATGGTTTTATGTAAATTAATATGAAAAAAAGTCTCAGCTGTGTTGGGGGCCCTGTCAAGATTCTTTTCATGGGGCCCAAAATGCTTAGCAGCGCCCCTGCCTGTGTATCTGCCATACAGAGGTGTCAAATCCATGTGCCAGGAGTAAAAGTCCTCCCCAGTATTTTGTTCCAATCACCTGGATTTGCTAATTTGTACAGTTTTTCAGCAGGAGGTGACCTCCTGGCTCGTTGGTGTTTTAAGTCCTCAACCAAGCCTTCAAGGCAGCGCTGTCTGGAAGGCACTCCCCATGCCCCGAGCGTTTCAGCCAATCACAGCACTGGTGCTAGATATCGAGCCTTCCACCAGCTTCTGGCAGTTTGAGCTCACCGTTGGTCAGGTGAGTAGTGCAGATATGGTAAGATAGGAATGTGACTGTATTTGAATTCAGCTCGAAATGTTTCGAGCGTTTAAGGGACGTGTTACCACGTTTTCACGTGTCTGTGGTGCATTTTTTTTCATGCCAGTTTCACGTATTGGTTGCACAATTGATTTTCCTAATTTCTTACCATTGTTGCTTGTGATTGAAGTTAGAACAACATTCTGTTACATAAAATGACATCCTCACCTTAACCCGCGGGAACCGTTTAAAATTCAACCAAAGCGGTTTAAAATTCTGACAAATAAACCAATGCTTAAAATGACATCCGCATTTATGCCAAACGCAACTTTATCCTTGCTTGAAAACAGTTTAAAAATCAGACAAAACCCCAAATCTATAAGCATCTAAAAACAATTGAGCAACCAAT
Organism: Misgurnus mizolepis; assembly: GCA_025389145.1. NCBI lineage: Eukaryota > Metazoa > Chordata > Actinopteri > Cypriniformes > Cobitidae > Misgurnus > Misgurnus mizolepis. The sequence goes on from JAIFKI010000002.1 coordinate 60,457,867, forward strand.
ACGTGCCACAGACACATGAAAACGTGGTAACACGTCCCTTAAATGCTCGAAACATTTCGAGCTGAATTCAAACACGGTCACATTCCTATCTTACCATATCTGCGCTACTCACCTGACCAACGGTGAGCTCAAACTGCCAGAAGCTGGTGGAAGGCTCGATATCTAGCACCAGTGCTGTGATTGGCTGAAACGCTCGGGGCATGGGGAGTGCCTTCCAGACAGCGCTGCCTTGAAGGCTTGGTTGAGGGCTTAAAACACCAACGAACCAGGAGGTCACCTCCTGCTGAAAAACTGTGCTAATTAGCAAATCCAGGTGATTGGAACAAAATACTGGGGAGGACTTTTACTCCTGGCACATGGATTTGACACCTCTGCTGCCATATTCATGACCTATCCAATTGGGTTTACCCTTTCTTTGTGCGATGGATTTTAAAGGATCCCACAAATATACAGTACTGTGCAAAAGTCTTAGGCCACCATCACCAGCTTTGTTGTTTTAGCAAAGTTTTAATGTCCATCCATATTTATTTTTCACTCTTTTTATTAAGATACAAACAGAAAATACAGGAAATATGTACACACAATTACAAACAAAACAATTTTCAGAACGAAATGTCTTTTCACGCATCAGTCAGTATTTAGTGTGACCTTTCTTGGCATGAAACACATCTTGAGCTTTTTTGAGGAGACTGAAGTGCTGAAGTCATTCGATTAGAATTAGAAATTAGGATTTAAATTCATTTAGAGATCCTGCAGTTTCCTACTATTGTTCAAGTGGAAGGGGAGTTTACCCGAAAAATACTGATACTTCAGTTTATACTTTTATACTTAATACTACATACACATTTCCAGTATTTTCTGGTTGTATTTTAATAAAGAGACAAAGAAATAATTATATATGATCACTATACAATTGCAAAAACAACAAATCTAATGGTAGCATGGTGGCCTAAGACTTTTCCACAGTACTGTATATGTATGATTTTAAAAGAGACTGTAAACCAATATTTATACAAAATAAATCAAGATAAAGGCCCATTTTGTTTTAGTTTCTTTTCTATTTTTTCTCTATTTTCCTACTTCCAGAGGTGCATTGCTAATTCTGACTGCTTAATTCTACGCGCGTGTGTGTGTGTGTGTGTGTCAATTGTCCCCACAAAGATAGGAATACCAGTGTTTTTGTGACCTTGTGGGGACATTTTGATGTCCCCATGAGGAAACAACCTTATAAATCTAACAAGATGATGTTTATTGAAAATCTAAGGTACAAGAAAGGTTTTTGTGATGGTTGGGGTTAGGGAATGGGGCAGGTAAGGGGAATAGAAAATACAGTTTGTATGGTATAAAATGCATTACGTCAATGGAATGTCCCCACAAAACATGGAAACCAGAATGTGTGTGTGTGTGTGTGTGTGTGTGTGTGTGTGTGTGTGTGTGTGTGTGTGTGTGTGTGTGTGTGTGTGTGTGTGTGTGTGTGTGTGTGTGTGCGCGTGTGTGTGTGTGTGTGTGTGTGTGTTAGTATTTTGGTTGATTGTGTAACTTTATTTATTTTGCATTATAGTGTGTTAAATACTTGTTTTTTTCCCTATAAAGGGAATACTTAAAAAACAAAGTAAGATTTTTTTTAAGTAAGACTTAAAATTAGTCACAACTCTACATCTTGGATTTAAACAGGTGTAGCCATGTTAGCCTGCCTAGCTTTGTAAACTGATCATACATCAATCATTTCAGTCACAACTTACACTGAAACATCTAAACATACAATACTGTTCAAAAATCTTATGCCACCATTCCATTTATTGTGTTTGCAATGGTAAAGTGATCATAAATAATTATTTCTCAGTCTCTTTATTAGAATACAATTAGAAAATACAGAAAATTTGTATGTAGTATTAAAAACAGTATAAGCTGAAGGGGATAATCTCCTTCCACTTCAGCAATAGCCTGGCTTTTGCACAGTACTGTTTCCTTTTCTGAATGGATTGGTTGTGTAAGTGAGGCACACCATTACATTAAGATTTAATATTTCACACAAGCAATAAGGTACGTGAGACTGTGCTGTATTGTGAATAAGTAACGGCTGAAGGGCATTGTTAGGCACGACGCAAGCGGAGTCACTGTGACCTGCTGTCCTCATGTGGAGACCAGTTAACGGCCGGTTAAACAATTAACTGTCTTGTTCTATTTCCTGTTCTCTCCTTAATTGCCTAAGTTAACCGTTTGACCAGTTTTCACTTGTTTGATTTCCTCTTTTATTCCCTGTTTGATTTCCTCTTTATTTATTTGTATAAACGAACCTCTGTAAAATAAAGACCTTTACTATGGAGTGAACTGCACTTCTGTGTCTGTGTCATTCTTGGTCCCTGTATGCCACTGATGAATCCTTCTTGAAACTTAGTGCAGAGCAAAGATTTATCACAATTAATCATATACAAAATAAAAGTGCATTTTTGCATAATATGTGAGTGTGTTCTGTGTATAATTTATTACGTGTATATAAATATTACACACACATTCATGAATGTATTTAAGAAACATTTATATGTAAATATATACAAAAAAACACATACACAAAAATGCACTTTTATTTTGTAAGCGATTAATTGTAATAATCTTTGCCCAACACTAAAACGTACACATGCTTTTGGATTACTATGCAGACTGTTAACCCTTGTATTGTGTTCGATTTTTGTGATGATTTCGATGGAGCGGGTCAAATTGACCCCCAGATAGCATGCAAACCTGTCAGGATCCGTCAAAATCATGTGTTTAATTATATCTAGTCTTTGTGTTCAGGATCCTGGCAGTACCATGTTCTATGTGGGAAATGCGTGGTTTTAGTATTGAATTATTCTGACCACGCATTTCCCGGGTCTCGTCACTTTTTACCCGCTCCCTTACTTGTCATTGATTTCAGCTGTGTCCCTCATTAGTTCTCCCTATTTATTGTCCTCGTGTTTGCTGTTCTGTGCTCGTGCGTTTTGTTACATTCCTTGTTGCTTCTTGCCGGTTCCTGTGTCTGCATTTGTGAGTAGTGATGGCCAAATGAAGCGTTTCGAAGCATTATTGCTTTCCGATACAATTGTGTCGAAAATGGTTCATTACTCGAAGCTTCATTCAAACAGAAAATGCACACCACCATCTGCTGGTGACGTAAATGTAATGCAACAAAGCTGTCAATGCGAGTAGGCTAATGTACCCGCCCCATTTTGGCTGTCAGAGCTTTGACACTGTGTTCATATTTCAAACCCTAAATAAAACATTGAGCCTGAGATGTGTTTGTGTGTGAATATTTAGCTGTAGAATACAGCACTCTACAACTTACTAACTGGACATTTATGTATTTAAAAATGTATTTAATTATAATGTGGCAGAGGGCAACTGGACAGGGCTTGGACAATGCGGAGGAGGGTATTCATTAAATGTTGTGGTTTTTATTCAGAAATGTAATTTTATATTAATTATAATATATTTTTATATATTTTTTTATAATTTTATAATATAGCCTAATAGGCTATACATTTGGTGTTGTGGGCGATTTCATTATTTTTTCAACAAATTCAGAAGCTTTGGAGAATATTCTCTCGCATGAAACATGATGCTGGAGTACACAAAAATTGTTTAGAAAGCTTTTCTATGGTTTGGGTTCACTTGCGTGAAAAATAAAGCCGCCAAGTTTCAAACCTGTCAACGCCGGATTGGGCTATCAAAGCAGTCTGTTGAAATGAACCAGTGTGTTTGCTTCAGACGTCGTATTTCACGTGACTAGTGACGTAACGATACAAGCTCCGAAACAGTGGTTCATTGCAAGGATTTTTCGAGTCTGAAGCAAGCATCGAAGCTTCGGTGTCAAACGTAACATCACTATTTGTGAGTATTTGAGAGTCATTTAGTCTTGTTAAGTTTAGTATTAGTCTAGTGTTGTGCTTGCCCCGTCTTGTTTTGCCCCCTCGTGGGTTTTGTTTTTCCCCTGTTTTGTTAATAAATCACTTATTTGTTCACGTCTGCTTCTGGGTTAATTTCTTGTCCATATTCCCTCACACAAACCATTGAAACAATGTTAAAAACAGTTGATTTGTCAATGTTAACTGCATTGAATCAATATCAGGTTTGCACCTTCCATTAATATTGAAAAAATATTCAAATTTCAACAAACCACCACTATTGTGATCAGTGTTTGCTTTAGTTGGGTCCTTGACTCTTGTCATTCACTAAGTAAAATCTTTCCTTTCTTTTTTTTTAGTGTTTGTATGTATTTGTGTAGAAACTCATGTGCATTGGAAAAGAAAGATGTGTTTCAAAGTTAAGTTGAAACTGATTGCTTTTTGTGAATATATCAAGATTAAATAAAATTAAGCTGCTTTACATGATTATCTTGACCCATTTTTGACAATTAGAATTGTTATGGTTTGTGAGTACACTGTGACAAGACAACAGGACCATTTTACTAAGAGTATTTGTCACAGATTACAAACACTTAATATAAAAAAGGATGATTTTTAACATGTTTGTTTTAACAAATGTTGGAAATAAACTTTTTGAAATTTTACATTTTAACTCAACATGTTTTTTTTAACATACCTATGTTTAAAAAATCCTAAAGAAAACAATTTAATATGGTTTTGTTCTTGAGCCTCATTGAATAAATTCAAGAAATCACTGTTTACATAATGTGCACACATCAACCATGCGCTTTTCTGCCTTCTTGCATTATACAGTACACAAATGCTGCTTGTTTTGATGTCATAATTCTACCCATGTTTACAAAATTATGTACCTATAGTCACGTAATATTTTTATTCTTTTTCGTGATACTGTCACGCGGCACAACGGGCATCACCTGTGTTCACCTCTGGATTTTCTGTGGGTCTGAATTCATCTGCTTTACATAGTATGTCATATGCATTGAAAATAGAAATGATATTAGTTCACTTTTACGTTTCTGTGTCTTTATCAATACTGAAAATAGTGAGGACTAGTGTATCCTAACTTTGCATGCATGTTCATGTCCCTAAATGAGAAAAAGTGACAAAATGTCTAGAAGAAAAGATAACTTATGTAGTATTTCATATGCATAGTAAATAAAAACCTGTAACTATCATTGTTGTTACTGCTTTCCTCTCCCTTTTCCTAGGCAGTTGGTAAAGCCGTTACTGTAAGTTGCATGATGGTTTTTGCATAACATCAAAAGCTGTGCCATGCTTGCTTCACTAAATAGACATTTTTTTCCAGGCCAATGATGATTTCACTGATGTCCAAATGAGGAAAAACAATACAATGGCACTGACACTGGCACTAAATTAAGGAAGCTCAAACATGCATTTTAGTCTAAGCCTTGTCTGGGAAACTGCCCCATAGTCTTATAAGCATTGTAATCTGGTTTGCATTTATTAACTTATTCGTTTGTGTGTGTGTATGTACATATTAACTGTTACTTGCTCCGGAGTTCCCCTTTTCAGTGTTAATAAAAAATCAAGAGTTGCAAAAGCAACATATGTGTCAACACAAAAACGATCAAAATTTTTGACCACATATTCCAGAACGTGAGTCACGTGAATGTTCATGTGAAAAAACAATATATAAGGATCAGACACAGCTCTCTGTAAACGTGTTTCAGCTCAGCACACACTGAAGGTATTTTTTAATCCATTGATTATAAATATGCTTTATAGTAATAAGACATATGTGCTTTATTGAATCATTTATTGATAATCTTTTTTTTTAAGCAATTATTTTTATTTCTGGGCTTATTAACATGGACGTTTAGTTTGATTTTATAGTTTTATGATTTGTATGTTAAATGCAGATAAACTAATCTAATAATTCATATGTCAATCATCTATTAGTCATTTGATCATTGTGGTTTCTGCTTACAGTAAAGATGAAGGTTCTGCTGCTGTCATTGGTTCTCGCACTGCTGTTGGCTGATGGTGAGTCTCAATAGATGAAATCAATCTGTGCTGTTTTAATTTGACACATAAAAACTCATGTTTCTTTGCACAACAGTTATTATGTTCCTTATCAAAGAATTTTTAATATGTTGTCACATTACAGCTTAGCTAATCTCTCGGCCTAGGTAATAAAATAATTATGCAACAGCTAGAGTGTTGAAAGCATGTGATTTATGAAGTCTTGCTCTGTGTTGTAGGATTTGCCTTGAGATGTAATAACTGTGTTCCCCGCTCTGGTGGACGTTGTACGACCACTAGGGAGACTTGTGGGTATAGGCAAGATGCTTGTGTATCCGCCAGATTTACAAGCTATCCTTGTAAGTTAACACTCATCTGCATGCAATGGATTTTAAAAGAAACACACACATATATATCTATTTGTTATTTTGTTTATGTGCTTTTTATGTTGGTTTGATAAAGCAAACTTTTAGCATACATACTCTTTCTAACTTCACTTTTGAAACTTATAGGTCATATTTATTAAATGTGTCTGTTTGTTTGAAGATAAGTAGAGATGCTTAAAATAGATAATGAGGAAGACAAAAAAAATCACTTTCAAACTTGTAAACCAATATTTATAGTTACAAGATAAAGGTCTATTTTGTTTCAGATTTGTTTTCTATTTCTATTTTTTCTTCTTTAGTTTCTTACTTCCGGAGGTGCATTGCTATGTCCGACTGCATGATTCTTCGGGCCAGCCCTTACATCTCAGCCTCATGCTGTCAGAGTGATCTGTGCAATTAAATTCACAGGGCTCAACATACACATATTGCATTTTTAAGAAGAAACAAATCAAATGGAAAGATTTTTTTATGCCACTGGGCTCATCATTTATTTACATAAGCAAAAATAAGGATTTACACAACTTGCAAATTTGTTAGGAGGGATTATGATGTACTCTGTTTATTTCTTTTAATCATTTTAAATGCCAATTTATATATTGTACAAAAACTTGGGTCTACACATTCTTAATTTGTGTTTTTTTCCGCACATTTTAAATTAATTAACCTCCCAAAACAATAAAATTACATAAATGAAACTAAAGGAAATATATAATATAGACCTAAAACATCTTTAGATAGAAGTAAACTGTTTTATTTTAACATCTTCAGTGTAGACACCCATTGCTTAGAATTAGCAAACAAAAGTCCTCTTGGCTTTTATCACACGACTTATTTAAGTCTCACACTGAGGTGCTCTTTAACAGTGTTGAATTAAATTGCATCTATTTTGAAACATTTTTAAATAAAGATTTTTAGAAACAAATATGTTGACAAAATTATATGGCTCTTCACATAACTATTTCAAACATTCACACATATGCCTTCATATCTGAGATCATGAAAGTCTAGCAGCCTGAAACTTTGTGAATGTGTGTGTTTTGTGTCTTGTTTTTTTTTTTTTTTTAAATGAAATTCAGTTGTCATAGTTGGTTAAGAAGCATTTTCTACCTTTTTTGACATAAAAATGCTGCAAATTTTAGCTTAGATCCTGTCATAAGGTCATTGATTTGTTAAATTAGCTTACCATGTGACCTGACAGAGCATTTTTAATGAATTATTGTTTTTATAAGAATCACATAATTATTAAATAATGACTGCTAATGAATCAAATAAAAGGTAGCTAGTCGTTACAACATTGAATGCTCTTCTGAAAAAAATAAAAAATAATAAAAACTCGACTTACAAATAAGATATATTTTATTTGTTTAATTTGTTTGTCACATGACCATTACACAACATATAAGAAAACTGAGAATTTATGCAAAATGGACAGATACGTTTTATGTACCAATAAAAGAAAATTATCATAAAGATCCAATAACAGACAACAATAACAATAACTAGGCCTATGTAAAATACTACTGCATTGTAAAAAAAAATGCAGCATAAAGTTAAGACAACTTGGTTTTGCAAGTCAATTTAACCTACAATTTTAAGTTTTGAACTCTGATAAATGTTTTTGATGTAAAACAAAAAGTTTGAAAACCTCACATAAACTCTGCTAATATGAATGTTAGTAATCTAAAATAGTTTTTTTTTATTAAAGCTGTTATGTCACCATTTACCCTTGTTGAAATAATTTGAAATGAAAGACTAAATGTTGTCTTATGTAGCTATTACACAGAAGAAAGTCATCATATTCAGAAAATACATTTTTGAGTAAACTCTTTCTTTAGGAGCCACAGAGTCACGTGCCACTTGAATCTGAATCATTTAGCAGTAAGTGTCATCCTCCACAAGGGGGCGCCACATCTTTAAGAACCAACAATTCTCAATGCTTTTCAGAGCGACTAGTCGTAACCCTGTAAAGCCCTCGGTTGAAATATTACAACATCAGTTTAAGGTCTAATAAAATATACCTGTATTTGTTTTTTTCTCTTTTAAAAAAAAGGGGTCTTCAACCTTTTTTGGGTCGGGGACCCCTTAGATGAGAGAGGCATGGAGCATTAATACTAAATGTGTAAAACAGAGATATTTAAGTAAGCAGCAAGGTACGAGAGGCTGCCTTTTCGTATTAGGCCCAACGCAAAGTGGAGTAAAGTACAACTGATGAACAATCAGAATAAAGGACTGGAACTGTTTTATAAATAGAAACAAACCATATTGTCACACAGCCAATATGCATAATATTTTTGTTAAAGTACATTTAGTTTTTATATTAATACAAAAATAATAATAATATAATATTATTTTAAGGTATTTCCAGTGTAATATATTTTCATTTTAGTGTGAATTGGACAAGGGCTTTCAGTTTATAAAGATTACAAAGACTGTCTATTCTGGTGGGGATCTAATTTATAATTCTCAGGTCTGTTGCCTTTCTCATGTATCATCATTGTCACGAGTTTAAGTAACGCAGGTTTATTTTCTGTATAGCTGGGCGTCGGAAGCAAATGAAAAGTGGGTGGGTCCACCCGTCAACCCCCCCCACCACCGGAAAATTTTTGCTGCAATAGATGCAATTTTTATGTTTCCTTTTAATTAGCCTAAACATTTGCTTTTATTAAATAAAAACAGTATTGCGGTCGGAATTCTGGTAATAGCCCTTTAAATATTTTGCAAATAATGACAGATGTCATATTTCATTTATGTCATCTGTGACATTTTTTTTCCTCTACTCTGCTGACAGGCTAGCCTTAATTTTTATTTCGCTTCAGCAGTACGTCTGGGACTGCTCTGTAGAGTTTCGTTTTCTCCTGCAAAAATCTGCAGGTCCAATCAGCGAACAGAGGGGGGTGGCTAAAAACGATGACGTTGAGGTTGTGTGTCAGTTTGAGTTGTAGTTCAGTAATGGCAGCGGAGAAAGACGTGAGAAAATCTATTCGGTCTGTTGTTGCAAAGCTGCCGAATATACAGAAGTTAAAGCATTTCGAGAATCTCTTCTGTAACCCAGGGTTTGTTCTTTGAGCTATGGAGGCCAATGATGTCTTTGGCCGTTTCCTACATGACTGTGTTGAATGTAGTTGTCATACCTTCAGCGTTCTCATCAATCATTTGGAGAGGTGCCAATTTTTCTTCGATTGTGGCTCGGAAGGACTCACAGATTTTTGGGTCGGTGAGTCGTTCAAGGTTGAACTTAATCCTACCATTATTTGGTTTATAGATTTTCTTCAGCCTCACTCGGAAGTTCATTATCACCAGGTCGACTCGTGATCACTCCCCATATCAGCCAAATGTAATTATTGAGCTCATGTGTCAACTCATGGGGCCCTATCTTGCACCCAGCGCAATTGACTTTGTCAGTGACGCATGTATCATTCGTATTTTGCACCGGCGCACAGTGGGTTTTTCCCTCCACAAACGCACGTCGGCAAACTAGGGAATGAACTTGCGCTCCCTGGGCGGTTCAGCGCAAAAAAAGAGGCGTGTTCCGGCGCAAAACCACCCCTGATGCTATTTTGCAGTTTCAAAAAACAATTGCGCCACTGACCAGAAAAAAAAAGTTTAAAGTCAGTGAACAGTCATTAGAGACTGCAAGACCTGAACTGGGTGTGTAAGGTAACCGAACCGGGAAACATGCAAAATGTGCAGTACTAATGGTCCTCCAGGACAGGTTTGAAAACCCACTGGTGTAAGGTGTGTTAAATAAGGAGACATCTAAAACATTCTGGGAGGGGGTGCTTGAGGACCAGGATTGGGAAACACTGACCTACTCCTAATAAAATCCTACTCATTTATTTTTAAGGAGGGTAGATGAGGAACCACATATAAATAAGGCAATGAATTTCTGACCAACATAAGAAATGACTTAGGAATACCATATCATACTTCTTGTGCTCCCATTGAAATTTATATTTTTCACCAAAGTACTGTGATTCATTTAGCATGCACAGAAGACCATATTTTTCTTTCCCACCATTCATTAGAGTGACTTATTTTAAAATAAAATATAACTACTGTTCCAAAACGGGGGTGTGAGGGGAAAATGTGTTTATAAATCAGCAATTAAATTCCCCCAACACTTAAAAAAAAATTTTTTCGAGACATGAAACTAAAAACTATTATAATTAATATTTATATATAATTAAGTCAAAAGTTAAAAGAAGACCCATTTCCTTTATAACTTTTTATAATCCATTTCACTACAAAGAGCCTTTCTGTGAAACAAAAACTTTAACTTTTGATATTAAAGGTTCTCTGTGGCCATTCAGCCAAAATAGTTTCTTCTATGGCATCGTGAAGCACAGCACCTTTATTTTTAAGAGTGCACATGAGTTCTGTTAGTTGGTGGGTCATTTCTCATCAAGACATCTTTCATGTTTGTTCCTTTTCTGAATGGATCGTTGGTGTAAGACTGGCACTCCTTTACACACTTTGGGATGTGACTGTTGTATTTTATATGTGATGTCATTACTATCCTCACTGTTAATGCTGAATCAGACAGGAGTGGAGTATTTTCATGTAAATATCGATGTTGTTCCTGGTTTCCTTACTGTAAAGCAGATACATTGTTTTGAAGTTGCATAAGGTTTTTTTACATCAAAAGCCGTGCCTTCTACTGTTATTTTACTGAAAACCATCACAATTAACCCGATAAACTTCCTCAGAGCTTTCAGCAATAACACGTTGTTGTGTTTGTGTTCATAGACTGCAGAAAAGCAAAAAAGAGCTCAATCTAAAAGACCTCATTAACAAAACTGGGAGTAATTGAAAAAACAAACGACTGTTGAAAGTACAGAAAAAAGCAACTTTCTGCTTGATTCTTCAGTCCAGGCCTTATATAACAGCCACATGCTGTCAGAGAGACCTGTGCAATTTGATTTACAGGGCTCAACACACACATCAGCCACTGAGCTGCTCATTTATTTGGATGTTAGACAACTTGCATATTAAGTACATGATTTGTTAGATTCAGTGTTGGGGTAACGCATTACAAGTAACGTGCATTATGTAATAATATTACTTTTCTGAAGTAACGAGTAAAGTAACACATTAATATGAGTTACTTTTTTTAAAAAGTAGTGCAAGTTACTTTGTTGTGCAACGTCACAAAGAATTACGCACTATATGCGTGCCTGCATGAGCGAGACCAGTTTTTTGAGTCTGATTTTTTTCAATGTAAATATGCAATTTCTGAATGCAGAACTTCTCAGAAAACATGTGCAAGGCCTGAACGAGATCAAGCCTCAGCCAAATAAGAAAAAGTAACACAAAAGTAATTTACAAGTAATGGAAGCAGTATTTTCCATGATAAGTAACTAAGTTTGCAATTAGTTACTTTTTTGGGAGTAACTTAATATTGTAATGCATTACTTTTAAAAGTTACTTTCCCCAACACTGGTTAGATTTGGGGTGATTCTGATACACTTTTCTTTTTTTGGGTTCTTTTTCTTGTTTATTTCTTTCAATCATTTTAGATGCAAATTTAGGCTACACAGCTGTTCAAAAGTCTACGGTGTACTCATTCTTTATTAGTTTTTTTTCCACACTTTAGATTAATATTGAACTCATCATCAAAACAACTGAATAACATAATAATACACTGTAAAAATAAATGCAGCATGGAGTTAAAACAACTTAGTTTTGCAAATCAATTTAACATACTATTTTAAGTTTTGACCTTTGATAAGTTGACATAACTTACAAAAACTAGTTGAAATTGTCTACCTTATTAAAGTAACATAAACATATATATTCATTTGACAAAAATGCTGCATTTTTATAGTTTGACTAAACTGATAGTTTGAAAATCTCACATAAACTCTGAGTGGGGCGGCAACAAACTCCTCTCAAACAGAAATCGTCAATTTGGAATCCCCCTCCCGCTCACAAAGTACTGCTTTTCACAAAGTACAATTTAAGTATAGACTGGACTGTTGATAGTGAGAGAAAGCGTCCACAATTCACAGATTAAGAACCACACCATCCAAAAACTCAGCGACATCCCACTCCTTGTAATGTAGTGTAGAGAACAAAACACATTCAATGAAAACCGTAGCATTTTAAAATTATGAATAATGTCCATGGCCCCCTTCCTGAAACCTCATGCCACCCATGGAAAAAATCTTTAGATCCCCCACTGAACTCTGCTTGCATGAATTATGTTAGTAATGTAAAATAGGGTTTCACCAAATAATTAAGTGATTAAACATTTTTGTTTTAATTAAAGCCATTATGTCACCATTTACCTTTATTGAAATAATATGAAATGAAAGTAGGCTAAATGTTGACTGAGGCTGTCTTATTTATTACACAGAAGAAAGTCATCAAATTCAGAAAATACATTTTTGAGTAAACTCTAGGAGCCACACAGAGTCACCACTTGAATCTGAATCATTAAGCAGTAAGTGCTATACTCCACAAGGGGGCGCCACATCTTTTAGGACCAACATCTCTCCCCTTAATCTGCACTATCCAATCACAGCACTGCCATTTAGTGCAGAGAGAAAAAGAGAGAGAGAAAAAATAATTGATAACAAAATTGAGTTTCAATTGCAACAAACCACCATCACTGCGATCAGTGTTTGAATTTCATCAGCTCATTTGCATTTTAATGGACACACCCAAAACGGCACATTTTGCTTGCACCTACAAAGTGTCAACATTTTATAATAAATTATCTATATGGTATTTTGAGCTAAAACTTCACATGTGAACTCTTGGGACACCAAAGATTTTTTCTACATCTTAAAAAAGTCTTGTGGCATGGCCCCTTTAAAGGGACACTCCACTTTTTTTAAAAAAAATGCTAATTTTCTAGCTCCCCTAGAATTAAACATTAGATTTTTACTGTTTTGGAATCTATACAGCCGATCTCCGGGTCTGGCGATTCCACTTTTAGCATATCTTAGCATAATTCATTGAATTTGATTAGACCATTAGCATCGCGCCAAAAATAACCAAAGAGTTTTGATATTTTCCCTATAGTTTCTAGCCATATCAGCCAAATTCTTTGGTTATTTTTGAGTGCAATGCTAAATGGTCTAATCAGACTCAATGGATTATGCTAAGCTATACTAAAAGTGGTACCGCCAGACCCGGAGATCGGATGAATTGATTCCAAAACGGTAAACATCAAATGTTTAACTCTAAGGGAGATGGAAAATTTGCATATTTTTAAAAAAGTGGAGTGTCCCTTTAAAAACTCTAGCAAGATTTATCCTAACTGAAGCAGTCTGTCTAGCTCTTTTAAGAGTTTCTACATTATGTAGTCAGCTGGATGTCTTAACTAGCACACACTCTTACAAATAAAAGTGCTTTAAAGGTTTTTCACAGTGATGCCAACCATTTTCGGTTACTCTAAGAACAATTTAGTCAAAGGTTCAAAGAAGAACCATTTCCTTGTGTAATCTAAAGATTTTGTAATCTATTTCACAAGAAAGCACCTTTTTAGCCAAAATGTGTTCTTCTATGGCATCATCAAGCACAGCACCTTTATTTTTTAAGAGTGCACATGAGTCAGCTTAGTTCTCTTAAAACACAGTTGGTGGGATCGTTTCTCATCAAGATTGTGAAAGACACCTTAAATTTATGTCTCAATGTCTTTTTCTGAATGGATCGTTTGTTTAAGTGTGGCACACAGTGTTTCCACTTGTGTTTAATTATCTGAACGTGCTCCGCCCAAACTTTGTTAATAAAACATCATTTATAGATGTGACTGTATTTTATATTTGATGTCATTACTATTCTCACTGTAAATGCTGAAGCAGTACAGGAGTACTGGTTTCCTTACTGTAAAGCACAGTATTTATAGTTGTATAACATTTTTTATGTCAAAAGCTGTGCCTTCTACGCAACATTGTTAGCCTAACTTACAGAAAACCACTTGATTCATGAGGGGTTTAGTGTTACACTTGACCCGATAAACTTTCTCAGAGCTTTCAGCGATGACACTTTGTTGTGTTTGTGTTCAAAAGCAACATAAGCAAAAAATAACTAAATCTAAAAGAGCTCATCGACAAAACTGGGAGTAATAAAAAAACGTAAAAACATAACTTAGAAAATAAATAATCACAATAAATCTTCAAAAGTAGATCAACTTGTTTTCATACTTTTTGGTCAGTTAATTTATATTAAAAAAAAAACAAGTTAAAACAAGACGTTGGGGTATGATAAAGGGATTGTCCCTTTGCCAGTAGACTTTAGTTTACATAAGAGCCATATGAGCTAAATCACAAAATGTAGTAAATTGTGATCGTTTAAAAAGCACATATTGTCCGATTTATGTTTTTAAATGTCCTTTGGTGTGTCAATGTGTATTAGTACATGTTAACGATATGCAAAAGGTACAAACCCCAAAGTAAATGATGGTGCGAGTTGTCATCTCCAACGTAAATCTCTTTTCTTGGACTTCAACAAACACACGGATTGTAGGCAACAGTTTACTTCCTGGGATTGGTGAAGTAGACCGACATTATGGGGGAGTTTTTATATAGAAAAATCACATTGTAAAAGAAAGTCAATTTCCCAACACTTTCAAAAATGTGTTTTAGAGACATGAACCCAGCTAACAGAAAAAAGTTCTAAGAATGTTCCCTGAAAGTTCCCAAGGTTCCCAAAAATGTTCTGCCAACGTTAAAAGTGTCCAGTTTTCTTGACGTTCTAAGAACGTTTTTGTGTTGTCTCAACGTTGAGGAATGTTACATTTTACCATTTTTAAACGTTATGACAATGTCATGTTTTAATGTTCACACAATGTTTAAAACAACAACTGTTTATTATATTGACATGTTTGACTGTTATGTAAATGATAGAGAAACACTGCATTTTATTATTTTATAAAACATTATTTCTGAATGTTCAGTAAATATATTGCTGTAGAAAACACAATTCACTTATTAGGTTTAGATGTTGATGTTTTGTTTAATTTTAAGTCACAATTATTGTGATTAGTGTTTGTTTTAGTTGGATTCTTGACTCTTGACTTTTTGCTTGCTAGTTTTTTTCCTGGTTGTGTTAATGCACCACATTTGTTATGAAAAGTTAATAGTGTAATTATGTGGTAGTTGGTACATAATGATAAAGATCATTACCTAATTAATTTACTAATCAAAAGTTTATTTTCTGTCAATGATGTAAATGAGATCCAGCACTTTCACAGCAGTTTGTCATTAAGGAGTTTTAGAAACTTTGGACAAAAATATCTGCTGTATAATTGGGACACACAAACATCAAGAATTAGAGTATGAATCTCAACCATATAGATAAACAAACACTAATCACAATAATGGTGACTTAAAATTAAACAAAACATCAACATCTAAACCAGGGATTCCCAAAGTGTGGTACGCGCACCCCCAGGGGTACGCGAGCTGCCACCAGGGGGTGCGCGAGAGGAAAAATGTAATGCGGTCTGTTTCTTTTAGTGGGATTTTTCCATACAATAAATAAATAAAAATGAACAGTAAACATTTCCTTTGTAATCGCTTTTATTTTAAATAAAAAACTATAATTTATTAGTTTTTGATAGAAACGTAGAAGACAGCTGCTGTCTTTTTCTACGCACTGCTCTTCTGTTATGCACTGCAGCCGCTATATGCGTGCCAACTCGTTTCATTCATTCCATATATATTATTAATATGCTTAACTGGCTGAAATCAGGGAAACTGTCATGTGGGACGTCTTATGATAAAGTTGTTAGTCACGAAGGAGGAGAGGGACCAAGAGAGAGAGACTTTTTTCTGGCAAAAATAGAAATAATGAAATGTGACGAGACATGGGCACAGGATACGCGAGCAATGTGTTTTCATGCATGGTAAAGAGAACGCCAATGAATTATATAATAAAATACATAAATACTTACTGTAGAGAACTTATTAAAAGCTTTCATTTAATTTTGTTTGAAACTTGAGCTGTTATAATGAATCTGCAAACTATTATACACCTTTTGTGCGAACAGTAAAGGCTTTCGTTAATGTGTTTGATGGGTCTGCACGTGACGCACTGGTAAACATGAGGAAACCTCTCATATGTCATCTATTAGCTGACGGCAGTAAGTGTACGTTTTTTACCATAGTAAACTCGAATGGCGTCTAAATATCACAGTGGTAAAACGCATACACGGGGGCGCGCATCATCTACGCTGAGCGTAGTTTCAGATGGTGCAATAGGCGTAAATATTTTTCACAATGTTGGACGTAGCTAAGCCCGACGTAGGACTATTACACCCAACTTCTTAACGTCCGGCTAGTGCAACCGGCTCTTGGTTATTTGCGCATGATTAAACATGAGTATTTATGGTGAGAAAACAAAGCTTTTTTGGATTTTTTTTAAAATGGGGATTGGGGGTGCGCCAACCCGGTTGGGACATAGAAGGGGGTACGCAGGAAAAAAAGTTTGGGAACCTCTAAACCTATTAAGTGAATTGTGTTTTCTACAGCAATATATTTACTGAACATTCAGAAATAATGCACTGAAAAAAATTATTTATTCAATTTACTCTTTAAAAAAATTTTTTTTAGGGTAAGCTACATTTAAACAAAAAGTTAGTCAAATAAAATAAAATAAAAAACTTTTGTTTAAATGTATCTTAAATAAATTGATAAAACCACTTATCTTAAAAAAATTAAATGTGTTTTATAACAGTTTTAAAATATTAAAATGCAATGTTTCTCTATCATTTACATACAAATCAAACAAGTCTACACTGTAAAAAAATTCCGTAGAATTTTCAATGTTATTGCAGCTGGGTTGCCGGTAATTTACCGTAGATTTACATTTATGTTATTTACTGGCAAGAGTTTGTTCAAAGTTAAATAAATTTCAAATATTAACAAGTCTTTATCTTTACAGAATAAAACTATACAATAAAGCCTCATGCAAAGCATTCTGGGAACCAGAAATCATCATCAACCTTTTTCTGTTTTTTGGTCCAGATTTTGTTTCCCAGAATGTTTTGCTTGATGCTGTTTTTTAGTTTTACTCTGTAAAGACAAAGACTTGTAAATGTTTAATTTTCATTTAACTTTGAACAAACTCTTGCCAGCAAATAACATAAATGTAAATCTACGGTAAATTACCGGCAACTCAGCTGCAATTTCTACGGAATTTTTTTACAGTGTATAAAATAAACAGTTGTTGTTTTAAACATTGTGGGAACATTAAAGCATAAAGTTTAAAAATGGTAAAATGTAACATTCCTCTAACATTGAGACAACACAAAAACGTTCTTAGAACGTCAAGAAAATTGGACACTTTTTCCGTTGTCAGAACATTTTTGGGAACCTTGGGAACTTTCAGGGAACGTTCTTAGAGCTTTTTTCTGTTAGCTGGGAAACTAGAAACTATTATAATTACCATTAAGTCAAAAGTTCAAAGAAGAACCACTGTCTTTGTTAATTTTTATAATCTGGAAATTTTATTATCTATTTTACTACAAAGAGCCTATGTGAAACAAAAACTTTTGAAACTTTTTGAAACAAAACAGTCTCTACGGAACCATTCAGCCAAAATAGGTTCTTCTATGGCATTGTGAAGCACAGCACCTTTATTTTTAAGAGTGCACATGAGTTCTGTGAGTTGTTGGGTCATTTCTCATCAAGACATCTTTCATGTTTGTTCCTTTTCTGAATGGATCGTTGGTGTAAGACTGGCACTCCTTTACACACTTTGGGATGTGACTGTTGTATTTTATATGTGATGTCATTACTATCCTCACTGTTAATGCTGAATCAGACAGGAGTGGAGTATTTTCATGTAAGTATCGATGTTGTTCCTGGTTTCCTTACTGTAAAGCAAATACATTGTTTTGAAGTTGCATAAGGTTTTTTTTACATCAAAAGCCGTGCCTTCTACTGTTAGCTTACTGAAAACCATCACAATTAACCCGATAAACTTCCTTAGATGACACTTTGTTGTGTTTGTGTTCATAGACTGCAGCATGTTACAAAAAAGAGCTCAATCTAAAAGTGCTCACTGACAAAACTGGGAGTAATTGAAAAAACAAACGACAGAAAAAAATCAACTTTCTGCTTGATTCTTCAGTCCAGGCCATATATAACAGCCACATGCTGTCAGAGAGACCTGTCACTGTGCAATTAAATTCACAGGGCTCAACACACACATTGTGTTTTTAAGAAAAGAAAAAAACTTAAATTTGGCAATTTTATAAGCCACTAAGCTGATCATTTATTTGGATGATAGACAACTTGCATATTAAGTACATGTTTGTTAGATTTGAAGTCGTTCTGATACACTGTTTATTTCTTTCAATCATTTTAGATGCAAATTTACATACACTACTGTTCAAAAGTCTAGCGTGTACTCATTCTTTATTAGTTTTTTCCACATTATAGATTAATATTGAACTCATCATTAAAACAATTGAATAACATAATAAAACTAAAGAAATGCAGCATGAAGTTAAAACAACTTAGTTTTGCAAATCAATACTATTTTAAGTTTTGACCTTTGATAAGTTGACATAACTTATAAAAACAAGTAGAAGTATTTGACAAAAATGCTGCATTTTTATAGTATGATAAAAGCTGATGAAAAATAAATGTTTTTGATGTAAAACAAAAAGTTTAAAAACCTCACATAAACTCTGCTCACATTAATTATGTTAGTAATGTAAAATAGGGTTTCACTAAATAATTAATTGATTAGACATTAAGCCGTTATGTCACCATTCACGCTTATTGAAATAATATGAAATGAAAGTAGGCTAAATGTTGACTGAGGCTGTCTTATTTATTACACAGAAGAAAGCCATCAAATTCAGAAAAATAAATTTTTCGAGTAAACTCTAGGAGCCACCAGAGTATGGAATAAATTTCCCGCCTAATGTATTGAGGTCACGGATTAAAAAATAATATGCATGAATAAAATAATAATAAGCGCAAATCAGAACTTTAAACAGATTTAAAGTTATATTGCACAAAACTGAAAAACGAATGCAAAGTTATCTAAATTGCATAAAAAATGACGTTTTCTTTGATTATATGTTTCATTTTTTTTTTCTCTCTAATATATTCTGCTCATATTAATTTTTTTGTATGCTTGTGCTGTTTTTCCCTTGCTCTTATTTCCACGCTCTGCGCTTGCATTTCCAAAAGTTGCAGTTAGAGTTTCATGCAAATCAGGGCAGACTTTAAGTGTCGCCATTGGTCCGCTAGTTTTAGATTGACAGCTCCTCCTCTAGCCAATCAGTCGAAGAGAGAGTGTTGACGTCACTTCGGTGCGACTCAAAGCAGGCGATCGTGCAGGTGAAGATGGATAACCGTCAGATGGGCTTTGATAATTTCAGATAACTTTTTGTATATTCACAGGTAGTGAAGTATGCATGTACAGTTTCTTTAAATATAATTATTGGCATTTATAGAGTCCGTTTTGAGAGAAAATTAAATTTCTCTATTGTTATTGAGCTTATTTACACTTAGCGGTTAGCGCTTAGCGTATTTACCTCAAAGTTTACTTAAGTAATATTACCTTTATTTTAGTTTGCATATCAATCCTGCTTCTTTATGTTTATTCATGAATTTATGCTGTTATGTGAAGTCATGAGAGCTATATTCATTGTAATACGAGACATTAAATGACGTTATATGAATACTTTTGCTTTTAATGTGCTCATTATACACTCACAGTGGCATTTTTGTGCTGGATTTAAATGCATGTTTATATATT
Source organism: Misgurnus mizolepis (assembly GCA_025389145.1). NCBI lineage: Eukaryota > Metazoa > Chordata > Actinopteri > Cypriniformes > Cobitidae > Misgurnus > Misgurnus mizolepis. The sequence goes on from JAIFKI010000002.1 coordinate 60,477,887, forward strand.
TGTTTTTACGTTTATATTGCAAACGTTTTGGCACAATATTACGTGGTCTTATTGCAACAGGTCCTATAAAACTGTACACTGTACACGTGCCTTCCCGTGTACAGTTTGAAACACATGTAGCCTTTCTACAACCCTGCCTGTCACCTAATAATCTTAATATATGTGGAGATAAATAAACCTTTGCACTAAATCTGGCTACTTTGATCCATTTCTGTGTTCTGGCTCTGACACACCAAGAGACATGCTGGAGATTTTAAACATCTTTAAACCAATCTCCTTATGTCCAATATTTATATATGTCCAATATTTAAAGTATATTATGTGTATCTATTTATTTATTCACACACGTCATATGCAAGAAAGTAATGCAGTGTTTTTAAACTTATTTTCTTTGTATGCTGTCAGAATATGAATATTGGCTCAATAAAGGACTATTAATGGAAATTCACAATTCAGAGATTGTATATATTTAGTTTTATTTTGTGCAGCTTGCTGGATTGGAGCTTAAAGCATCAGTTTATAATTTATGTAAATTTAGCATACAGTTATTTTAATTTGTGTCATTTAACTCGGTTATGCAGTTCCTAGCACAGATAATAAACAAAGCCTTTTCTGTATTGTTGAGTTGTATTATTTATTATTTATTTGTATTAATACAAATAATGTAATGCCCGAGTAAACACAATGGGTCTGAAAATAAAACAAAAGCAATTGGTTTGAAAATGCTTTATTTCTTATCAATATTGGGAAATCCCCTACAGTAGTGTTAAACACAAAGCTTCCTTTTATAACATGTTATAACTACTGTACATTTATTTAAAATAAAAACCCGAAGCACCACACTGATATTCAGGCCGTTTGCTATTATGTTTTTTTTTAGTCAAGATCGTTCAGATGTACAACTTGGCTGAAGTCTACCAATGGTAATTTCATAAATATATTTGTCCTAAAAAGCAGACAGCCATCTATGAAAGGTCTGAATGCCTATGATATCGTAATATTTTTAGTTTCATACTGCATACGTTTGCACATAACTTAACTATTATCACTTTATCATTATAGTGTACTGAGCATAGAATGTGTAAAGTTAATGTATGTAATTCATTTTAGCCTTAAACTGCAAAGACTCACTCCACTGCCTAAACCTAAACTAGCTAAAAGGATTCGTGTTAACAGACTTTCATTTACTTGGATGACACATTATCTTAAAGAACTGACAAAGAGTACTCACAACAGACATAAGTGTATTTCTGTCAAACACTAACAATATTTTGTTTAATGATATTTAATTGTCTAATATTTGCCAGCTGACGGTTATCCATCCTCTCCTGCACGACTATGCAGCCGGGAGTCGCACTGGAGTGACGTCAACTTCCTCTTCAACTGATTGGCTAAAGGAGCTGTCAATCTACAACTAGCGGACCAATGGTGACGCTTAAGTCCGCCCTGATTTGCATGAAACTCTAACGGCAACTTTTGGAAAAGCAAGCGCAGAGTGTGGAAATAAGAGCGAGAATAAAAACAGCACAAGCATACAAAACAAATAAATATGAGCAGAAAATATTAGAGAGAAGAAACAAAGGAGTAATATAAACAAAGAAAATGTCATTTTGTATGCAATTTGGATAACTTTGCATTCGTTTTTCAGTTTTGTGCAATTTAATTTTAATTCTGTTTAAAGATCAAATTTGCGCTTATTATTTTTTCATTCACGCATATTATTTTTTGAACCGTGACCTCAATACATTTGGCGGGAAATTTATTCCAAACACCAGAGTCACCACTTGAATCTGAATCATTTAGCAGTAAGTGCTATACTCCACAAGGGGGCGCCACATCTTTTAGGACCAACAGCTCTCAATGCTTCTCAGAGTGGCGACTAGTCTTAAAGGGGCCATGGCTTGAAAATCAGACTTTTGTCATGTTTAAGTGCTATAATTGGTTCCCCAGTGCTTCTATCAACCCAGGAAATGGGAAAAAGATCAACCCAGTAACTTAGTTTTGGTAAACCATTTTCTGAAAGCACGTAAAAAATTGGTCATTGAAATTTGGCTCTCCTTATGATGTCATAAGGGGATCTTATTATAATAATACCGTCCCTTAATCTGCACTATCCAACCACGGCACAGTCATTAAGTGCAGAGAGAGAGAGAGAGAAAATAAAATAATTGACAACACAACTGAGTTTCAATTGCAACAAACCACCATCATTGCGATCAGTGTTTGAATTTCAAACCAAAAATTTGGTCACTTTGTCGCTAGATTTAGCAACTTTAGCGACTTTATAGGACAAATCTAGCTATCTTTTCTGGCGTGGTTGGAGACTTTTGTAGACTGACATGAAAATACGCGTCGTTTTCTCTTCTCAACGAGCAGCGGTGCTGCTGCTGCTGTGCCCCATCTCAAAGCACTGACATGCAGCCCGGTCATCGCGCATTAATCACTCCGAAAACACCGGCGACAGGGCGATGGCAAGTACAACAAGCTCAAAGGTAGCGGTCGCAAACACGAAGTATAAAGCACTACTTTTCCATTGTTGAGGTGAAAGGCAGGAATGTTTGTGTAATGTGAAACTTATGCCCATGAAGAAAAAGTCTCTCCACGTCTGTGGCAAGAAATTCTGATCTAATAAAGCACCTCACATCGTCACATGCTGCCACAAAATTAGTGATTTCTCTTTAGTATTCATTTTATTAATTTAACATATTTAATTTTGTAAGGGGCATTCAAGTTATTTGAAATATTATTTTTTTTAAGTAACGCAGTAATTACTTTTCCTGGTAATTAATTACTTTTATAATAATGTAACAGAGTTACTAACTCAGTTACTATTTGTGAGAAGTAATTAGTAACTATAACTAATTACTTTTTTAAAGTAACGTTCCCAACACTGCTTGTGACATGGCCCCTTTAAAGGGACACTCCCAAAATATGCACATTTTCCAGCTCCCCTAGAGTTAAACATTTGATTTTTACAGTTTTGGAATCCATTCAGCCGATCTTCGGGTCTGGCGGTTCCACTTTTAGCATAGCTTAGCATAATCCATTGAATCTGATTAGACCATTAGCATTGCGCTCAAAAATAACCAAAGAGTTTTGATAATTTTCCTATAGTTCCTAGCCATATCTGTATAGAAAATCGCAAATTTTAATTTTTTTTTTTTTTTTTTACTACATTTTTTGAAACTCTTTGTCCCTCTCTCTGTCCCTTTTTAAAAACTCTAGTAAGATTCAACCTAACTGACGCTGGCTGTCTAGCTCTTGGTAGCATCAAGCCTTTCAAGAGTTTCTACATTATGTAGTCAGCTGGATGTCTTAACTAGCACACACTCTTACAAATAAAAGTGCTTTAAAGGTTCTTCACAGTGATGCCAACCATTTTCGATAACTTAAGAAGAAGCATTCCCTTTTATAATCTAAAGATTTTATAATCTATTTCACTACAAAGAACCTTTCTTTAAACAGAAAGTTCTTAAAGGTTCTCTATGAAACCATTCAGCCAAAACGGGTTCTTCTATGGCATCATAGCACAGCACCTTTATTTTTTAAGAATGCACATGAGTCAGCTTAGTTCTCTATACACACAGTTGGTGGGGTCATTTCTCATCAAGACATCTTAAATGTATGTCTCAATTTCCTTTTCTGAATGGATCGTTTGTTTAAGTGTGGCACACCTTTACATACTTATAGATGTGACTGTATTTTATATCTGATGTCATTGCTATCCTCACTGTTAACGCTGAATCAGACAGGAGTGGAGTATTTTCCTGTAACTATTAATAAGGGTACTGGTTTCCTTACTGTAAAGTACAGTATTTTATAGTTGCATAACGTTTTTTACGTCAAAAGCTGTGCCTTCTACGCAATATAGCCTATAGAAAACCACATGATTCAAGAGGGGTTTCCTAACTGTCACACTTGACCCGATAAACTTCCTTAGAGCTTTCAACAATGACACTTTTGTGTTTGTGATAAGCAACATAGGCAAAAAAACTGCTAAATCTAAAAGAGCTCATTGACAAAACTGAGAGTAATTGAAAGGAAATAAAACCCAACTTTTTAAATGTGCAAAAATAGTTTACAATACTGAAAGTATAAATTAGTTTTTGTTTACATGAAAAGCCTGAAAAGGCTAGAAAATAAATAATTACAATACATTTTTAAAAGTAGATCAAACTTTTTGGTCTGTTTATTTACTTAAAAAAAAAACAGTTAAAACAAGAAGTTGGGGTATGATGAAAGGATTGCACATTTGCCAGTAGACTTTAGTTTACATAAGAATCATTTAAAGTAATAGGTCTTGTTTAAACAGAGAGATGTAAATTGAATGGTTCATTGGATACAATGTGTAATTTTTAATCTCAATATTTCATATTTTGTACCTTTGGTCAAAGACGTATAGGCTGCATGATACCACATATTTTACACATTCTAAATAATACTAGGTTATTTCCAACCCAGCGCTGGGTCAAAAAGGGAGGAACCCAGCCGCTGGGTGAAAGTGAAGTGAAAGTGACAAGTTTCTCAACTATGCAACGCATACTCGAAATGTGACCTCTGCATTTAACCCATCCCAGTGAGTTGTAAACACACGCACTGCAAGTCATGTACACACATCCGGAGCAGTGGGTTGCTATCCCAGCGCCAGGGGAGCAATTAGGGTAAGGTGCCTTGCTGAAGGGCAACATGTCAGCCATGAGATTCGAACCAGCATCTCTCAGGTAATAAGCCGACTCTTTAACAACTAGGCTACAAATAAAGCCGGAATGTTTTTTTTTTGATCCATTGATAAGTTAAAACAACCCAGCATTTTGGGTTAAAACATCCCAACATAGGTTAGATTACAACCCAATGGAATGGATTCGTCCCTTTTCGACCCAATTTGTTGGGCACTGAAAAAATTATCTGTTTGCCAGTAACTTACTGTAAATTGATGTTATGTACTAGCAACAGTTTGTTTTAAAGGGGCAATAAGTAGGATTTTAAGTGTTTTATTAATCAAAATCAATGTCTTTATTCATAAATATGTCCTCGTTGGTGTCAAATGACCTCTGCCAGTGATCTGAATTTTCTTCGTAGGCTTAAAATTTCTTCTCTTTACTTACATTGAACGGGTAAGTCCAAGGAGGCATCCAGATCTTTCCGCCGTATTGATAAACTATAATAGCAGAGAGGGACAAAAAGCACTAGACTACCAACGCATTTCCACAACGCATTTTCATTCAGAACACGTGAACCTGCAACGGACAAGGAGATCAGCGATTACATAACGGCTACCGTAGTTGCAACACGAATTTGGAAAGGGGAGGAGCTAGTAAGCACTGTTCGTTTGAATGCAGAATACAATTCCACCACTAGATGGGGGTCGATCCTACTGATTGCCCCTTTAAAGTTAAATAAACATTCAGCATTAACAAGACTTTGTTTTCACAGAATAAAACAATAAAATAACAGCCTCATGCAAAGCATTCTGGGAACCAGAAATCCTCATCAACCCTTTTCTGTTTTTTTTCCTTCAGATGTTGTTTTTTACCGAATTATTTTAGTTTTATTCTGTAAAGATAAATACTTGTTAATGTTGAATGTTCTTTAACTTTGAACAAACTGTTGCCAGTAAATAACATACATTTAAATACACAGTAAGTTACTGGCAAACAGTAACGATCCACCCTATATGCAGGCTACGCGAGCTGCATAGGGCCCCGCACGACTAGGGGGTCCCCTTGTTCTTAACTCACAGACCAGCTGGCGAGTGAAATCATTGTGCCACGGGATCCATTCGAAATTATAACAAGTCTAGTTGTCAGTCTATCTATGCAGCTCCGCATGCGTTTGACGCGCTTATCAACATGCGTCTTCATTCGGATATTAAAGCTATCCGCCCGGAGCAGGAAAGACAAGCGCCATGAAGGTGAAGATTAAGAACACAAAATTCCTATTTAGTCTTGACTAACCATCCAATGGATTTATAACAAACACTGCAGTCGAATTCCCTAGATTCAGTTTTAGTGCAGTGTGTTTTGTTAGAAATGCTTGTACATCAAAAAAACACATTTATTCATGCAAGATGTTCTGTGACTCCTGTTAACATTTTAAAACAATGCACATTAGGTCTAATGTTTACATTTTTAAAGAAAGATTTATGTATTTTGGTGTGTTTATCTGTGGAATCATGCCTTAGTTTTTAAACAAACTGGAAAATCTGTTGAGTTATTTGTTATAGTTTATCTGACAGCTATTTTGTTTTTATTTGATTCATAATTTTAAATTTGTTTCCCTGATAATCTACATCTCTTAAAAAATCTATATATTTGGCAGTAGACCTTGTTTTCTAAGTACTAATGTAACAGATTAAGGTCTTTTCAGAAAACGTGTCAAAGGAAGTATTCTGATGAGTGTCACAGTAATGTACATGTGGCAAAAATGTACAGCTATAAGATAATACGTGTTTTACTTAACATTTTGTTTATAGCTACATTTAAGCAGAGACAGTGAATGTTTTTTTATGAACGCGATGACAGGGCCCCCTCACAAAGTTGCCTAGGACCCCCAGAAGGCTAGGATAGGCTCTGCTGTCATTTCTACAGGTTTTTTTTACCAGTGTATGTTTATGTCTACTGTTTTTGTTAAGGTGCATGTTCTGTAAAGCTGCCTATAACAATAATGCAACATAAAATTAATCCGAATAATTTATATTGACTCTATGTGGTAACACTTTACAATAAGGTTGTATTTGTTAACAATTAATTAACTAACATGAACTAACAGTAAACAATACTTCTAAAGCATTTATTAATCTTTGTTCATGTTATTTTTGCCATTGATTAGCCTAATACATGTAAATTAATGCACCATGAACTAATTCACATCTGTATTGATAACATTCTAAGTGTTGACTTATTCATTGTTTGGTCATGTTAGTTAATGCATTAACTTATTTAGTATTATATGTTATTTTGGAAAACACTGTTCCAGATTTCAAAGGGAACTAGTTGTTCATAGATTATCACTATGTTTTTTGTTTTTTGTAAAATGATATGAAACCTCTGTATTCCGGTGCATGGGCGGGGCATGTTCTGATATGGGCATGGAAAGAGCTTTATAATGCTCTGGCAAGAGTCAGTTCTGCTGATCTTACTGAACCAAGACGGTTCGTAAATATATATTTGAAGTAGCCTGCAAGAACCCCGTTACGAAAACCAGCTAAGAAAAGTAAGTTGAATATTTTACTTCATTGTGTGTTATTGACATTCTGTTCGAGCTTATGCGTAAATGCGCGAACACAGCGCGGTTTGTTCTGCGTTCTGTACAGCGCACAGATGCCGTTCCAAGTTTTGTTGGGCTACATATCAAAGTTTTCACTAAAGACATTATCGAAATTATTAAGATGTTTATCCATAAAGTGCACATCTATACATTTACACGCTTTCCGTTTGGACTTTTGTGAGGACTACTGCAAAACCTAAACCACATTTGTGACAGGGTTGTGGTATTTTGAGCGGTTTTATTCAGGATAAAGATTAGATTATTTTGATGCACGAGTTCACTTACAGTATTCCCAAACAACTTTTATTTTATTCTTTTGCTGATGCAACTTTATTGTGCATTGAACTAGTAGCCTATTCATTCATATTTAACTGTGGCTTATGGCTTGGGTCCTAAACATGCAACCATGGACAAAAGATGCTGAGGAAAACACACACACTCAAACAAAATGAATGTAAATAGTATAGTTTCCAGATGTTTTTTTACAGATGTGGTAACATCTGTACTGTATCTGGCATTGGTGTCATAGGAGAACTAAATGAAACGTTCCTCACATAGTTTAGAAACCTCAGTACCTCTCTGACCTACAATAAGACCATTTGAACTCTTACCATGTGTGTAAGCACAGATTGGGATCTTTTCAGAGTTCCCTCTTTCACACTTTCCTGCTTCCTCTTTTTTAAGAGTCACTTTCCCTTGATCCTTTTTAAAATAAAGTTTCTCTTTGGGCTGTTACTCTGTGAAGAACGTTCAACATAAGATTATACATCTTTAATGCCTTCATTATTAAGAATGTAAACAAATTTGATGATCCGTTTCAACAAGGGATTTCAAAAAGTCAAACAAGGTTTTGGTGTTGTCCACATACCGTTACAGTGTGATTATCATGTGCTTCTTGTGACTCCACCAGCTGCAACTTTTATCAGTGTGACATTTGTTGGGCAAATTCTTAAAGGAAAAGTTCAATGGGAAATGAGAACTCACCATATATCAGTATTTACTCACCCGCGTACCATTTCAAATCCAAAAAACTCAATACTGGGTTACCGTGTTTCAGCCATGAAGAAATCCTTCTTAAAAGTAACATAACAATTGTGCAACATCAATATAAGTTGTTATAAAACAATTCACAAATGATTTCTATTAATTTCTCAGAGATTTTGAATCTTATTTGCATATTGCATACCATCCCAGTGAGAGCAAATTACCATTTTTTGGCAATATCTTCTGACAGTGTAGGGCATGATTTGTAAGTGCATTTTTTATTTTTAAGCATTTGTACTTTTAATTGTGTTAAAATAAGTATGTGTTAAGAACCTCTCATAAATGCTGATCACCCATAAACCATATAAATAGCTCTATCAGGCTGTTAAAGTTACTGGGAGTGGAGGGCAGAGAGGTGCAGGTTAGTCTTATCTGAGCCGCCCATTCCTGCCATATTACATTCCAGCAATAACAGTCTGCAAGACTAAAACAACAAGCACACTGAGATGGACACATTGTGAAACACATTAATGCAATGAACAGGAACAATCCAAATACTCAAGTACATGATGTTTACATATTTTGTGGAATATATGAGTGATTGCTTGCCCAAGCATATACAGTAACTCCCGTGGATGCTTGGGTGTGGCAGCGGTTTGGTTGCTTAGGTGTGATGCAATTGCTAGGGTGGTTGCTAGGTGGTTATTACTTACTACACTTACAGAAAAAAGGTACAAAGGCTGTCACCGGGCGGGACCATTTCAAAAAGTACACCTTTGTACGTAAAGGGTGCATACTGGTACCTGTAAGGTACATATAATCTTATAGGGCTGCAACAAGTAATCAGTAAAAAGGAGGATTGGTTCATCATAAGTTGTTGGTATTTGGGCTGTGAATAGTCATTGGCATGCTTTTGGACTAATATTGAATGGCCACTGGGCTGGTTTTGTTACGGGAATCTGGCAACCCTGACAGGACAAAGAGGCTGTTTACACTTGGCATTAACATGCGTTTTCGTCGATCGGATCCCAAGTGGACGACGTTAATGCCAGGTGTAAACGGTGTTCAAAACGTTTTGAACGCGTCCACTTTCGACCACTTTCAACCACATCCAGAGGTAGTCGAAACCACATTCGATCGGATCGCTTTGGAGTTGCGGAACGCAATGTGGTTGAATGTGTTCGAACAGCCACACACGACCGCCTTCTCTCCGCCCATTTATCTAATCTGAGATATTAAACACAAGTTTTACGTCTTTTTTGACTTCTGGCGTGAACATACGGTGAACAGCGCTATTTTTAGCCTTTCATTGATAAAACTACTGCGGGTGTTCTCCGTAGTTTCGTTTCGTTCCAACATCTAAACGTACAAAACACTGTGCAGCATGTATACTTGCTAAACAAGCAGCGGACTCCGACATAATATTAGTTTGGGTCCATATAAACTCATAGTTACTCCCGCTCGGTTTTGAATGACAGCAGAGAAACTCGCCCACCGTCTCACAGACCACCCCCTCACAGTATTCCAGACAGAAGCGGTCGAAAGTGGACAAAAGAGACGAATTTAAATACCAGGTGTAAACGTAATGTGTCTCTCTCGTCCACTTGTGATCCGATCGATGAAAACACATCTTAATACCAAGTGTAAACAGCCCCAAAGATAGAAGCTAAAGCACAAACAAACGCTGGTTAATAAAGGTTCCATTTCATCCTTTAATATAAGTGAGTTTGTATTTGTTAAATTGATGTTGGATTTTCATAAAAATTGTTGTAAAGCGAGGGGGAAAATCATTTTTTTTATCTATATCATTTTTATATCATAATGGCTTGGTCTGAAGTAAAGGATTACAATTATTTTATTCATCTGTAATTTTCTCTCCAGCAAATCCTTGAAGACTTAATTAGTTTTTTATTCGTAATTTTATGAATTCATATTTTTCTTTTGACATTTAAAGGTGTTTTACTATTTAAAAGCTGCAGAAACTTTTTTATTTAAAAGTGGACATATCATGAAAATCTGACTTTTTCCATCCTTACGTGCTATAATTGGGTTCCGAGTGCTTTTATTAACCTAGAAAATATGAAAAAGATCAACCCAGTTATTTAGTTTAGGTAAACCATTTATGTGAAAAAAATAGGTAATTTACATTTGGCTCCCCTTGTGATGTCAGAAGGGGATAATATTTATTGCCCCTTCATCTGCACTATCCAACCATGGCACTGCCATTTAGTTCAGAGATCAGCTCATTTGCATTTAAAATGACACACCCAAAAAAAACATACATTTTTGCTCACACCTACAAAGTGACAATTTTAACATGTTATAATAAATTATCTATATGATATTTTGAGCTAAAACTTATGTACTCTGGGGACCCCAAATATTTCTTTGACATCTTAAAAAAGTATTTTGAAATGTCCCCTTCAAGGCTTAAAATATAAAAATCGAAAAATTATATTAGTAAATCTTTGTAGTAGCGTGTGGCTTTTGCACTTGCGCCTTTACACATTAATACCTGAATTTAGTGCCTTAATTAACTGTAATAACTGAAAAATCTAATTGAGTAAATATTTATGTTTCTATTCGATTAGTCAATTAATAAAAATAATCATCCGATTAATCGATTATGAAAATAATCGTTAGTTCCAGCCCTACCTTTAAATGGTTCAAATTAGTACATTTTTAAAGGGTACCATCAAGGGACAGCTTTTATACCTTTTTCCTAAAAGATTAACAGTTAAAGTTTGTATATTTAATTTGTGTGCCTGCGGTTAGGGCATTGCATAAGTTCATAGGTTCGATCCCCAGGGATTATGCATCTATATACTTCTAATTTTCAGGCTATGAGGGTATGCCATTAATTTGATCTTAACAGCAATGCGCTTTACTGTAGAGCGTGTTAAGTCATGTTCATTTCTTAATAGATTATGATCTCAGTCTTTCTTCATCAACCCTTTCAGTTCTGCATCACAGACAGAAGTGATGCAATGCATCGGGGAGTGTAGGTGACTTAAGACATCTGTGGGTGTATTCACTTTTACGTCACACAATGACATCACCTTCTATCAGAACATCCTTTCATATCTCTTATTGTTTATTATTTAGAAGTCTGTTGCCCTAGGTTTTGTAAAAACACAAACTTGGTGCCATATAAGGCATGGGTGTGTAACTCAGAGGTGTAAGTGTATTTTTACTCCTATAATCATACACCTACACATACTTAGACTTTTATTGTGCACCATATAAATTTAGTTAAACGAATCATTCACCCAAAAATAAAAATTCTGTCATGGTTTACTTAACATCATGTGGAACACAAAAGATGTTTGTAGAAATCATATAGCGAATAAAGCATACAGTAGTATTCATTTTAGTACAAAGAGCATGCTTAACATTCGTCATAGTGTTCCAATAAAGAAATCACAAAGGTTTTGAATGACATTTTTGAGTGAACTGTTTCTTTAAAATCTAAATAGGGTTTAGAGTTGTAGCGTGTAGGATCTTTATCCAACCCTCTCGTGTGGTTATATTTACCTGCTGCTTTCTCTCGGCTTTAGACCAGCTGCTGGAGTTATCTTACACTTCATAAGCACACAGTTACAAAACTAGACACAGATACACACCTCACAGTGTGCTGCACTGAAGTCAAAGGTCACAGTCAATCATGATTTGGGTTACAGGATGTGTGAGAGGTTTGCATGCTAACATTCCAGTCATTTCTAACGGTGCATAAGATTACGTCTGTTTTTTTATAGTAATTTGCTTACATCTCTGAATCAAACAGAAATGTTTTTCAGACATTTGATTCGAAGCTTATGGTGTTGACACGGTGTGATGTCATTTGGGTGTTAAAAAATGGTTTACATGTTTTGCCACAGCTTAAAAGTGCAGTCACACTAGACATTGAACATGCAAATATTTTTCGTACATTACTGCGAAAACGGGTGGGGTGCGTATCATCCATCTTTGCTTTTCAGTAGAGAGAAAGATCACGGAAACTTGGTTCGCAGCGAAATGCAAAATATCTTCGCACGAGCTTGCGTTTTTTAGTCTGATGCATTTGCATGCTTGTGAATGAAAGTCAATGGAACGGGACCGCCCTTTAAACAGCTTACTAAGTTACTTTAGTATACTTAAATGTGCTGTAGAATGTTAAACTGTATTTACGTTTTGTACATGGTAATGACACGATTGATTCCTCCTTCTTATGTAAACCTTCTGCATTCAAAAGACATCTGGACAACATAACATCGACTGTGACATGACAGTCGAGATGAACGCCCCCAACATTAAATGAATGAATGCAAAAACAAAGTTGTGACTGCTGATTTAGCGCTACATGCTAATTAATGCTATATGCTAGCATTTAGGCTAAAGTTACACAGAAGTTACTATTGATGTTACAGTTGCCTTTTGCAGGTCCATACTGAAAAACACACACAAACCACTCGGAATCCACACATTTTTAAAAGCATTAATGTTTTTAAATAGTAAATTGGCGTCTTTATTTCAAACGACCCGACCCGAATATCATTAAAAATATTTTTGGATGACTGGATGACCGCAGGCACCCGCTCATTTTGGATCAAACTGTGCATCATTGGTTCAGACATAAGTTCTGTTTACACACACACACACACAGAGCTACTGAAGGAGTTGTTCTGTGAAACAGCCAATAGGAGTAGAGCTCAACATTATTATTCATGACCCTTTCAAATAAGGTAATAATAGGTCATTTTATTCTAAAAGCAAATCCTTGGGTTGTAAATGGACATGTAAAACCATCTCTGGATAGTTTTTGTAGATATCAGACAACAATTTAACATATTATTTTAATGCATTCTTTGGCACCTTTAAAACTATGCCTTTTTAAAGAGCACCAATGGTCCGATTCACAATTTTACATTTTCCTTCGTGTGTGTATATTAGTATGTCAAAGATATGCTAAAGGTACAAACCCCAAAATAAACGATGACGCGAGTTATCGTCTCCAACGTAAATCTCTTTTCTTGGACACAAAAAACACACAGATTGTAGGCAACAGTTTACTTCCTGGGATTGGTGATGTAGACAAGACCGACATTATCATAATTCCTTCCGCTCGGACTCACAGCCTGTAAGTTAACTCCTGTTAGCATTGCATTGTGACCCAATCTTTCAAACATGGTAAGGAGCGTCACATTTCCAGCTGACGTCAGAGGTATTCAGGCCAATCACAACGTACAGATTATCTGGCCAATCAGGGACACTGTGCGTTTCAGGAAGAGAGAGAAATCTGGAGCTACAAAAATGTACGAAAAAAATGTTTTTTAACCATAAACCACGCAAACACATTGTATTATACCACCAAATACACAAAATAACGTTGCTTTTTAGAAATTAAATAGATGCTCTTTATTGTAATAGACATATAAAAGTGCACCTGGCAGTGTTTAAATCTTTTTCGAGCAGCAAGGCTGGCTTTTTTTGCCAAAAATCTGCAGCACTTGGACGAGCAAAAGTGCGTACGTACGTTCAGACCCTGACATAAATATGAACATTACCGTGGATCAAATATGTGCATTCGCATTATGCTGTATAAATGACGTCACAGCTGACAACTCCGCCCACAAAGAGATCATGAATATTAATCATGGTTGAGGAGAGAAGTTTAGATTCAGTATCCAGTGCAACATTTTGAAAGTCCTAAGGAATCTAAGGGAGGCCTCCCCGGCTATGCGTACGCTCTTCAGTTGCAGTGCAAGATACAGTACAAACTGATGTGTTTTGTGAATTGTGTCATGCCACACCCCTACAGTATTTAATGTTAAGTGTGAAGAGTCCAATAGCTTATCACTAGAAATACTGTCTCTGTTATTTGCCCTGCAGTACTGTAGAGGTCATGACCTCTTGAATATTGTATTTAGGTAACTAAATGATTCATTGGTTGACATGAAGAATTTCTTGAATACAGTAAGAGATAGGGCGTTTGCCCTGTGAGAGCGTTCATAAATGCTCTTGTGACATAACACTTCAGTCTAGCCTTAACACGTCTGAATATGTTCTCATTAAGTAGCACATCAATGTTGATGTTGTTTTTGTTTGTCATGTTAGCAACCGTAGTCTACATGGTGTACTATGCATGCGTACAGATGTTCTTCATCTGTTTAAACATCTTTAGAGTTTTCTTTCCCAAGTTTCTGTCGGTTTGCTCAATTGTGGGTTTGTTCTTTATAAAAATGCCTTTAAACAATACGTAATGTAAAAAACACCATCCAAGCATATTTTTCTCACAATTGAAAATGTGTGTGCAGCCCTGATGATTGGAAGTTGGAATTGCATTACATTACATTTATCCAAAGCGACTTGCAATGCATTGAGAGGCATGCAATTTATCAGTATGTTTGTTCTCTGATCAAACCCAGGACCTTTGCGCTGCGTCACAATGCTTTAACACTAGCTACAGAAGTTAGAAGTTGTGGAGAAAGTCTTGAGAAAAAAAACATAAAAATGTGGTGAACAGACTGAAAGACCGAGGGAGGGCGTATGAAGGAAAACACATGGTTCATATTTTCAGTGTTTACTCAGTGTCCCTGGACTAAATGTTTGTGCAATAGCGCAAAATTTCTGTTGTTCTTGATTTGGTTTGACCATTGATGATCTGTGAATATGTATATTTTAGTTGCAATTTGAGCAATGTCTTTTTAAGTGTATACAACGCTGGGAAAATCATAAAGTTTACAGCCCGTACCAGAAAGAGCAATTATTTTAATAACACTGCGAGAAATGCAGCTTTATGGGACCTTCAGTCATTCCCAATGAATTTGGAGGAGAACATCAGGATGTGTTCAAATACCAGCGTACTGCTGCATTCTTCAAAATGTTAGCTAATTCATTAACTAATGTTAACAAATACAAATAATTGTTAGGGATGCACCGATACCACTTTTTTGGAATACGAGCACGGGTACTTGCATTTCAGTACTTGCCGATACCGATACTGAGTACTTAATAAAAAAAACATGATTTAAATGTACAGGTAAATATAATTTAACAAAAAAACAAAGGACTAGTTTTCCAGTCTGTTGTAAACTCTGCCTCTTTGGACAACACAAGAGGCATTAACCCCTTACACGCCACTCAAACATAGACATTTCTCACCGTGGTATCGAGTCCAGGTATCGGGGGACTTTTAACGAGTACGAGTACTTTAGAAAATGTGGTATCGAGGCCGATACCCAATACCAGTATCAGTATCGGTGCATCCCTAATAACTGTAAAGCATTAACTTGTGTAGTAATACCACAATGCGGTTTGATGCGGTTTGCAACAAAGAATATTACATTTGGGAATTCCATACATACTATAGATTCATATACTATGCACAATATGCATACTGCATTGTGCAAAAACATTATGTGGGAGCATGCCACTTTAGTACTTAAGTAAATTTCTAATGTATGATTTCTTTCAGAATGCCAGTAGAGATAGCCATCGGCCGTTTCCATGGTGCTACTGAGAGCAATGGCCACGCCGTCCCAGAGAAACAGAACCAACAGGTGAAGAAGGAGAGTTGGTTTCGGAAAGCTTGTCCGTGTTGTTTCCGCCGACAGAACAGCTCGTATGATGTCACTTTTGGCAATGATGGTGTGGTGATCGATGGTAAAGAAAATGAGGACACACCGACTACATTGCCTCATACTGATGGCACAGAGCTGGATGGTGAGGAGTTAATGTTGACTGAGTTTAATGCATATTAAACATAAATATTACATGATCAGCCGTTTTGAGGCAATAATCAAACACGTTAAAATGTCCTTCCTATAATGAACCTGTTTCTAAAAAATCACAATATCATGTCCATGCCCAGATTTATTCATTTAGTTTAAATATTTAAATACTGCTATTTGTTATACAAATAACTAATGTATACAAATAGTTTATTTTCTAGTTTTATTGGTCGTGTTTCATATAAAGTTATCTGTTGGTGTTTTTTTAAAGTCCTAATTGTTTTGATATATTGCTGCGAAATATGACGTCATATTTAAGTTACGTACTATATTTCAATGAAATTTTCTTCCTAAACAGCTTCAGTGCATATCGCTCCTCTTTGTGACTTCAGCTGTTTAGTTTGGGATATCTCCGAGTGCACCAATATTCATATTTTTTCTCAAATTAGATTTTCTCTTTCAGTTTTTCTTAAATTTCAAGTTTTATTGGCCAAATACACAACCACACATAGTAAAACATGTAGCGAAATTAACGATTATACAGATAAGGAACACATTTTTTAACATTTGAAAAAATCTAAGATTAAAGGTGCACTGTGTTAGCCTGGCTATTCATAGAGAATGAGACGTGGTCTGGGAACCATATGCTCATTTTCTCATATTTGAGGCGTGGTTTATTGGGCGCTTCGAATGTCTATCAAATGTGTCTGTATGTAGCTCACAGCCAATCGTTTCAATTATACCAGATGACGTATGTAGAGCGACATCGATTCAAACGTAAACAACTTTTATCGGTATGTGTGCACACAGCTGAAATGCAACTAAACCGGTAGCTGTATATTGATATTGGAAAGCAACACAATTTAGTGGCACATGGGAAAACCCAGGCTAGCACTGTGTAAATTTTAGCAGCATAGCGGTGAGGTTGTAAAACATAGTGACGAAACGCGCTCTGTAGACCACTATACCACTAAAAACATAATTATGTATATTATATTGCATTTCGGTCAAGAGATCTCCTAAAAGTTACACATCACGCCCTTAAATTTAAGATTAAAGGGATAGTTTGGCCAAAAATGATATTAAACCCATGTTTACTCACCCCCAAGCTGTCCGAGTTGCATATGTCCATTGTTTTTCAGACAAACACATTTTCTGATATTTTAGAAAATGTTTTAGATCTTTCAGTTGATTAAATGTAATGTTACGGGGTCCACCCATAGTCCACGACCTTCAAGTCCAAAAAAAGTGCGTCCATCCTTCACAAATTAAATCCAAACGGCTCCAGGATGATAAACAAAGGTCTTCTGAGGGTAATCCGCGTGGTGTTGTTGTAAAAATATCCATATTTAAAACTTTATTAACGAAAATAAATACCTTCCGGTAGCGCCGCCACCTTAGACTCCTCTGTATTCAGGAGAGAGTATTAGCATAGGGTACGCACTTTTCTTAGTGACGTATGACAAATTCGGAGGGCGTGGGCACAGAGCAGCAGCAGAGAAACCTCCGTAGGCTGCGTAAGCTCTCATCCTGAATGCGGACGCGACTAAGATGGCGGCATTACATTTAATCAACTGAAAGATCTAAAACTTTTTCTAAAATATCCGAAAATGTGTTTGTCTGAAAAATATGCAACTCGGACAGCTTGGGGGTGAGTAAATCATGGGTTTAATATCATTTTTGGCCAAACTATCCCTTTAAGGCTGCAATTTGTAACTTTTGTCTCTCTATCGCCATCTCTGTTTGAAACATAGAATTGTAGTTCATTTTATGTGCTTACACTACAATTATGTGCATTTAAAAACAATTTATATTTTCTACAAAATCTGACCTGACTGCTTACCTTATAAATCATTTATTACAATCTCACTATTGTGAATCGTAGTAAGTTTTAAAGATCGTTTATGTGTTATTTTTAATACAAAAAAGTTAAGAATTGCAGCTTTAACAAAACAACATTAAGACAATTATGTACAACAAAAAACAAGATAAGGAAAGGGAAATATGTACAAAGTAAGCATAGAAAATAATATATGATCATTTACAAATATGATAAAAATAGTGCATAATGACAGATATGAAGTGTAGCATCCATCACATTTTGAGACGTTCTCTTGATAAACGTATTTCTTCTCGCTTGTTATCTATTCCTAGATTTGACTCTAAAGGTGCGATCTGTGAATCTGCTCAGCAAGAAATCCCAGTGGAACAGGAAGGAGCATCATACGGATCAGTACCACGGTGATCAGCTCATCATCCGTAGAGGACGGACCTTTCAGATAGAGATTGACCTTTCAAGAGCTTTCGACCCAAACAAAGATAAACTTCACCTGGAACTAAAGACGGGTGAGAACTAGTTTTCTCATATATGTAGATACAGGCGAAACATTAGTGGCCGTAATTCTCATTTAGTCCATTTATTTACTCAACAGCTGCGTTTTGAGGGCCTTAAAATGCAAACTTTTGAAAATGGGTTTCAATATTTAAAAAACCCTGACACTGTTATCATAATGTGATACAAAATACGAAAATGTGAATTACATATAACATATTTACATCGCCAAGTACTGGCCTGGCATGCATATTACAGCATTATTTGTTGTTTATGTGGATCTGTGTAAATGGGGAAAGTTTTAACAACATTGTTGAAAAACACAAAGGACAGATTTTTCCATCTTCATCATTGTCATGTAAACGTACCCTTAGTTTCTTGCTTTTCTTGCTTCGGTTGACTGCATCAAAGTAAATACCTGCATAAATTATTACTTAAATTGAGCAGATACGAAATCAGATACAGCCTGGTACTCAGTTTACTGATAAGGACTTATCAGTAAACTGTGTTTCGCAAGCATCTCTCCTTTAATGCCGCACCCAAGTTGTGGTTAACCTCCCGTCCTGAAGATGAAATGAGGGAGTAAGAAAGAAAACAAAGCAAGAGAAACCTCTGCACACTGGTAGAAGATAACTCGACCGTTTGAAAAAAAATGTTCTCTCAGATTTTAGGAGAAAACATAAAGTAACTTGTGACTTTTGCTATTATTAAATCAACAATTTCCTGTCCATAAAGAACAAGGAATTTGAAAGAGGAAGGGTTCAGGTTTCAGACATGTGGATGGTTGTTAATAATAATAACAAACATGTTTGTCCAGATATGCGAATAATTATTATTGGAGTCTTTTTCCATGTGTTTTCTTTGGAAATATTTCATCAGTCTGTAAGCAACATGTCTTGAATACTCCCATATTCAATCACTCATCGAGTTTCACGACCTGGAACCAAATTCAATGCATTCCTTTGCAGACCAGTTGAGCCGTTCCTCAAGTCGTTTGTTTTGTGTCCGTGCTCTCGTTTACTGTAGGTTCGCTTCCTCTGGTGTCAAAGGGCACGCACATCATCATTCCATTGGTGGAGGAACTTAAAGATGAATGCTGGGAGGCAAAGATTGTGGAGCAGAACGACAAACGAATCAAACTGTCCGTCAACTCCACTGTCACCGCTGTTATCGGAAAATACAAGCTGAGCATCGCGACGCAGTACCTGAAGACAGAAGAGAGGACCACACATGAGCATGACAGTGACATTATCATGCTCTTTAATCCCTGGTGTGAAGGTGAGAGACTGCAGAGAAATAAAATGATGTATATAATGCTGGGATGATACCTCATGTTGACTTGTTAAGTAGAGGTGTGCTAATTGATTAAACCTAGAAAAGACTTTTGAGAAATGGTCACGAAATGGTCCCTAGCTGTCACTAGCGCGGTACCCTTTTAAAAAGTACACCTAAAGAGTGCATATTAGTACCTTAAAGGTACATATTGGTACCAAGTGTATACTATGGCAAGCCGTTTTAACTTTTATTCATTGTGTTCTTGATATCAACAATTCAGTTTTCACTAGTTAAAATTTTCATTATTGACATCAGAAATTACATTTCTACTAGTATCAATGGCAATTCTTGGTATCAACAATTACATTTCCACTAGTAACAATGGTTATTCTTCATATCAACAATTTAATTCTTCATATCAACAATTCAATTCTTGATATCAACAATTAAATTCTTGATATATGTAATTGTATTTTCACAAGTGAAATATTGCCATAGGCTGCCATTCAAATTCAATTCTTGATATTAAGAATTACATTTCCACTAGTAACAATGTTAATTGTTGATTTCAATAATGAAATTCTTGATATCAAGAATTAAATTATTGATATCAACAATCGAGTTCTTGATATCAAGAATTCAATTGTTACTAGTTAAAATGTTAATTCTTGATATCAATAATTCGATTGTCACTAGTAACAATGTTAATTTCTGTTATCTGAAATTGTATTTCTGATATCAATATCATTTCAGATATCTAAAATGGCTTTCTTACTAGTAACAATCCCATTCATGATATCAGAAATTAAAATTGTCACTAGTGACAATCGAAATATTGATATCAAGACTCAACATTTTAACTAGTAACAATTGAATTCTTGATATCAAGAATCGAATTGTTGATATCAAGAATTAACATTGTTACTAGTGAAAATGTAATTCTTGATATCAACAATTGAATTTGAATGGCAACCTATGGTGACATTTCACTAGTGAAAATACAATTACAGATATCAATAACTTAATTGTTGATATCAAGAATTGAATTGTTGATATCAAGAATTGAATTGTTGATATCAAGAATTGAATTGTTGATATCAAGAATTAAATTGCTGATATCAAGAATAAACATTGTTACTAGTGGAAATGTAATTGTTGATATCAAGAATTGCCATTGATACTAGTAGAAATGTAATATCTGATATCAAAAATTACAATTTTAACTAGTGAAAATTGAATTGTTGATATCAAGAACACAACGAATAAAAGTTAAAACGGCTTGCCATATGTATACATGTCTGTACCTAAATGCTACATATTAAGACATGGGTACTGCTCCAGTGACAGCTTGGTGTGTAGTATATTAAAATTGCCCTACGATCATCATTACATTTACATTCAGCATTTGGCAGATGCTTTCCTAAACGATTTATCCTTGCTCTAGATTACTTGTGGGATTTAAGTTTGTCATGTGAATTTTTCGTTTGAGTTGAATATTTTCAATTTACAAGAAGCATAGCATTTGCTCTAGATTACTCGCGGGATTTTACTTTATGTTAGTGAATTTTTCACTTGAGTTGAATATTTTTAACTTGCACGAAGACACCTTTGCGGTGATAAGCGTGTGTTTCCGCTACAGTCACGCAGCTCAATTCGCATCATTCGCATCGCCCCATGCGAGTTCGCGTCCATTTGTCTTGACTTTGTATCTAATCTACTTGCGCAAATTATTGAGTTCGCATTTGGTGTGAATGCGCTACTATGCTGCGTACACACCAAACGCAAAGCATCACATAAATTTGTATTTGTTTGAGTTGAATATTTTTAACTAGCAAGAAGCATCGCATTGCTTGCTCTCGATTACTCGCGGGATTTAACTTTATATCATGTAAATTTTTCACTTGAGTTGAATATTTTTAATTTGCGCGAAATAGCGTGTGTTTTTGCTGCAATCACGCTGCCTGATTTGTGTCATTCGCATCGTCCCACGCGAGTTTGCGGCTATTCAGGTCTTTACATTGACTTTGTATGTAAACTACTCGCGCAAATCGTTGAATTCGCATTTGGTGTGTACGTCCTATTATGCTAGGGGAACACGCATACTTATAAACAGTGAACACACATACTTATAAAAAACTTATATATTGAATGGACAGTAATAGGGCGTATGCCATTCTTTGCTTTTGGTGTGTACACCCCATTACATTGCATTCAAAATATACATTTTTTTTTAGAGTACAGTATGCGTGTTACTTATAAATGGAACCCTTAACCTTTACACTACTAACACAATCTCTACCAGTTAAGCTACAAGACTACAGAGCATCATACATCATGTTATATAAAATATCGCTGCTCAGCCTTAAATAAAGTGAGCTGCACTTTTAAAAATCATTCAGTTATTGAAAAGAAGCCAAAGCACACATCTACTGCCCCGTGTCTTGGAAACATTTATATATTTAGCCTAAAGTATGCACGGGCAACTGTTAAAACTATGTAACATGAAGGTGCAAGTGTAATTTTGTCCGGTATCTTACCTCAGCAGGATTCGTGCAATTTATTTTTGTTTAACCACAGCGGGCTGAATGAACAACACAGTTGGCTTTGCTTCATCTACTGGCAGGCACTCTTGCACATCTGTGTGAGATTTCCATTAGTTTAACACAAACTCTCAGAAAGTTTGTTTTTAAATAGCTGAGGAGATAGCTACTCCAATATGTTTGATATGTACATTATACAGTATTTGATATAGATATAACTATAAGAAAATGTTTATACTGGCTAGAAACAGCAACTCTGACTAACATAAAAAAAAGAAAAAAATAAATCTCCAGAAGTGTAGGAAATAACCTCTTTATATTTTAAACAGTATGGAAAAATATGCAAAGAACTTTATTTGTGACCCTGGCCCACAAAATCAGTCATAAGTCATAAGTATATTTGTAGTAATAGCCAACAATACATTATATGACACAAAATTAAAGATTTTATGTCAAAAATCATTAGGATATTAAGTAAAGATCATGTTCCATAAAGATATTTTGTAAATTTCCTATCGTAAATATATCAAAAATGTATTTATCATTAGTAATATGTGTTGCTAGGATTCAGATTCCAGATTTTCAAGTAGTTGTAACTCAGCCAAACTCGGTCATGTCCTAACAAATCGTACATCAATGGAAAGTGTATTTATTCAGCCTTCAGGGATGAATGTAAATACATGGTGTAAATACATTTATAACTGGATGTGTGGTCCAGAGACACATTTTAACTTTCATTCAGTGTTGATTTAAAGTCTCTGTTTGTCTCAGTAGTCTACAATTTATAGTTTGTTAGAGGATTTCTTATGGGTAGTTTATTAGTTTGTTTACTTGGTCCTGTGTTGGATGGCCAGAGATGTTTAGCAAGCAAAGAGAGATCTGCCAAGTCAGCTTTTGCTATTTACATGCTAATCTGTCTCTATTCTCTATCATGAGCTTTGCTTCTTACTTTCACTTGTTTTTCTCTCTCTGTCTTTTCCTCTAAATTATTTCAACACTGCCTTAAACAACTCTAGGGTGGTGACCCACACCTCATACCCTCATATATTTTATTCTCTCTCACACACTTTCTCTCTCTCTCTTTCTTTCTTTTTGTCTCTCTCTCTCAAACACTTTCTCTTACTTGGGCCTCTTCCTGTAATTCTTTGCCTTTTTCAGCCTGTGTTGTTTCATCACCATATTTATGTGCTTTTGTGTCTCACTTCAGTGCTAATGTTCAGTCTTCTTCTGTTGTACATTTTCAGCTATGTAACTTAAAACAATAAATGTGCTTGTGTTGTAATTTAAGAAAGTAATGAGAGTTCTTCTATAATTTTACATAGTAAGATTCTTTTTTCAAAATATTCTTTATATTATGTAATAAATCACAAAAAACACTTTAGAAAACAAATGATGGGAATCTATCAATAAAAAGCAAAGCAGGAATGACCCAACAGGGTGTTCTTCTGTATTGCAAACTAAAACTTTCACAATAGTGTATTTCACAATCCGCAGACTCATTTCCATCACGCAGGGTCCTTTCTTCATCATGTTTGACTCACTGCTTTACTGATGCTATAATCTTTAATTCCTCAGTATCATATTTGCTCAACCCCATTTTATTTCCGTTTCTTTATCACCCCTTTCTCTCTCTTTCCTGTGTACACACAGCACCTCCCTTTGCTTTAGATACAGTAGTCACACCCATCTGCAAGACAAGAGAATGTTCCTTAAATTCAGAACACATGAGCGAATCCAGGCCTCCTGGTGATGATGTCATACTTCAAGACTCATGGGCTTTAAAATGACTTAAGCCTGTCTAAACAAACTCCTCATAATCTCTCTCTCTCTCTTTCATCTCAGATGACACAGTTTACATGGAGAGTGAGAAGGAGTTACAGGAATATGTGTTAAATGACACTGGAAGAATTTACTATGGCACTGAGATGCAGATCGGAGCTCGTACATGGAACTTCGGGCAGGTACGGAGATTATAAATTATTTTTTGGAAAACAAATTTTTCCAACAATATGAAATACCATACCATACCAAATACCATATGAAATGCCCCAGCACATAGACCCTAACTCTCTCTCTCTCTTTCTCAGTTTGATGAAGGTGTTTTAGATGCCTGTCTGTATGTGCTGGAAAACAGCGAGGTTCCTCCATCAGGCAGGGGAGATCCCATCAGTGTGGTCCGAGTCATTTCTGCCATGGTAGGTTCCACCTCTGATCTGTCAGTATCACAATATCTGTTTCCTTAAGTGACTACAAGCATCTATAGAGAGATAAATTCAGCTTTGACATTAAATACTTCAGTGTCAACTTATCTGACTTGGTTTTCTTTTTCGCTTCTAGATAAACTCTCCAGATGACCGCGGCGTTCTGGAGGGAAACTGGTCTGGGAATTACTCGGGTGGGACTGCTCCCACTGCTTGGAGTGGCAGCGTGGAGATCCTCAAGAGATACCACAAAGAAGGAGGAACGCCTGTCAAGTACGGACAGTGCTGGGTTTTCTCCGGGGTCACCACCACAGGTGTGTGAGAGAGATTACGGCCTACAGTCTGGGGCTCTTACAAACTAAAGATGTACAGTAGTTTGTTCACTATTCAGGATGCCGGATAGTTCAAATAGAAAACTTGACTTACAAGTGTAACTTAATTCTTTCTCATAACAAATGCATAAAGATTAGCCTTATTTAATTCACATGCATTATTATATGGATTTATATAAATGTTCACAAATGGACAACAGATTTAATTGCACATGTTTTAGTCTTATTATAAATGAAATTAATCTGAAATCGTCAACCAGAATGAAACATCTACTGCTGTCTAAATGCTGTGCTGGGATATTCATAGCTCAGTATGTCACCGTATGGGACCTTCAGTTTAAAATACTCTTGTTTGCATTCTGTCCATTAATAGCATCTCCCTCTGTGTGAAACATTCAGACTCATGAGAATTTGTGCATATTTCCGAGTTGGCCAAATTGTATGAAATAAATTGTACAAATTGCCATCAGATAGCGCTGGAAACTCCTTCATTCTCTAATCCAGTATCCAAAATCATTGTTTTGTTTTTATTCTTTCAACATTGCATCTTTGTGTATCTTTTTAATGTGTTGCCTGTTTTTTCTATTGTTTGCCATACTGAATATTTGTGTTTTTCTCTCCCTTATCTTTCCCCTCATCCAAGTACTGAGATGTTTAGGTATTCCTGCCCGATCCGTTACAAATTTCCAGTCTGCGCATGATACGGATGTCTCCCTGACGACGGATGTGTATTTCGATGAGAGTATGGAACCGATCGATGAGCTGAACTCTGACTCTGTGTGGTGTGTAATTGTGTTGTTTTTATAGAAAAATGCAGTGAAAAGTGTTAAATACATAATTCTAATAATTTCTATAACAATTTTCATCATAACAAATCTCAAATGTCAGCAGATGAAGACATATTTTTGGATCTGGCCAGCACCGAAATACTCCAAATGTGCAATAGTTTTCAATAACAGAATGATTTTAATACTTTATGTTGTGTATAGTCAGCGTTTTAGGTCAGTTAAGGTAGAAGAGAGACCGGTGAGACGGGAAGAGTGAAAACTGTTCTTTTTTCTATTATTGAAATAGATTTTACAAAGCATTATTGTATCACATACTGTATCCCATATTTTAGCAGCTTAGTGCATATCGAATTTCTTTTCAATATCACGCAGGCCTAGATGATGCAATGTTAAGATTTAAGATTATCAATAAATCTCTCCCCTCATTATCAGACACTTTCAGTTGCAAAATAAGGGGCTGTCCACACGGAGACGCGTATCACTATATTGGTGTTTCATCCACACGGATCCGGCGTTTTGGGAGACTGAATCCGCTATTTTTTGAAACCGGGTCCTAAAGTGGATAAATCTGAAACCGACACTCTTGCGGTTTCGTCTGTTCAGCCAATCCGTATATTTTTTTGAAGCGAAAACGTCATCACATCACGTGTCGGAAGCGTTACACGTAACAGCAACAACAATAACGGCGGACTACGTGATTGTGTTTGTGCTACAGAAGCTACTAAAGCCTACTAGCTTTCTTACAGCAAAATCTATTGCTTCTATGCAATTGTGGTGACCAACAAGCAATAATGGACAACACCATACGTTGGTTATGCGCATGCTCAAAGTCTTCTTCTCCGTGTATAGTGTATATCTGTGGCAGAATTACAGGGCCACATACTGGTCCGGCATATATACTACACCGCTTTCAGTCGGTTTCAGTGTTTTCGTGTTTACGGATTATTTTTTTCGAGCAAGGAAAAAAAATGATCGGATAGGGAATGCATCAAAGGGGACACGTCTGCAAACACAATGCTAGTTGCGTTTCCACAGATTTGCGCAAATCTTTAGCATTATTTCCTAAATGTCAACAAAAAAATATTGCAAAATGACGGCGTTTTCATTAATCGATGATACGCGACTGAAACATAGTTTTTCCTCTCACGATATGTTATTCTAAACATAACAACGAGTGATTTTGGTAGGTTTAATAATATCACATCCACCGCACTAGGCATTACTTTTAACCGAAGGAGACGTAAGAGTATTATCCAAATATTATTGGCAAGGAAAGCCCCTTATACTTAGGAGCGGCAACGTATAGGTCTTTCTTGGAGGTAATAGTGCATTATTTTAAATCAAAAGAGGAGTGTTATCCAAACATTTTTGGCAAGGAAAGCCTCGAGCAGACACGTACAGATGTGGCCTTTAAAAACGCGCGTTTTCTCCCGCGGCATTCGCCAAATCGTCTCGCGGAGTCACGCAGAATTCTGCAAGTGTTTTCGGGGGGGCTACTTTCCCTTTTCCCTTAATGTGTTTCGCTTCATAGAAAATCCACCAGGTGGCGCATAAAAAACTACATTTTTATATGCGTTGTCATTGCGGTTGTTTTCTAGAAGTTAATAAGGGCATTGCTGAATATTTAATATTCCTATTAAAACAGCAAAGTGACCTCAACCCCTTCTTGCCAGCATAACAGCGCATACATATATTAAGATGACTGTACGTGCAATGGGCATTTATACTAAGTGCAACAAAGAATTTAGTGTGAGCCTAATACCCTTAACTCTATTTGCAATGAATATCTTAATTATTTGTGTTGTCGAATTTTGACACCGTTTCATTGTTTGTTTATAATATTAATAATTATGTCCGTTTTTCTAAAAGTATTAATATTTTAAAGAGATTGTATAAACATGTGGTATAAAAATACATGTTTTAAAGTTAAAAATGTTTTAAAAATATATTAGTATTATTGTTCTTAATATATTAAGAACAATAATATGACACATGTATATTGCGCTAAAATGCTATACATATGGAAAGAGGAATTCTTCTCAACCACCACCAATAAAGTTAAAAAAATATTCTTTAGAAAAATAGCGTTTAAACCCACGCAGAGCGAACAAGAAAACATGGGCCTATGCTTACATACTGTACAGTGGGCATATGATATCTTTATTTAGTTTTACATATTTAAAACTTTAATAATACCTTTCTTGCGCATATAAGCAGTCAGTGTTATGATTTTTTTTAATCCTTTCAGCCGTTATTCATAACAATAAACAGATTTCCTTATTGAAAGAAAAACGTAGAAAATGTTATTATGGGTATAGTTGGTGCAAATAAAGTGTGCAGTATACAAAAAATGCAAACAAATTATTTCTAAAAGTGGCAAGATTTTAAAAAGATAAAGGTGGTATAAAGAAAGACATGAGAAAAGTAGAGGTATGCAAAAGAGCACAGTTTAGTTATTGTTAATTAAAGCGGTTTTATACACCCTTGTTTGAATTGACAAGCATTTTATTCGCCACTTTCAACACATTTTGTGATTCATTTACTGATTTATTACAGAAAATTGTTGTCAGAAGCAAAGCTATTGTACAAAGCATCTTTATATGTATTTTTTAAAGTTAAAAATGTTGTAAAAAATATATTAGTATTCTTTAATTTAAGAATAACAATATGATACATTTATATTGCGCTAAAATGCAATATACATTATTCTGCAAGCAATATAAATTATTCTCAACCACCACCAATAAAGTGTAAACATTATTCTTTAGAAAAAAAACGGCGTTTAAACCCGTGTTGCGTTGAGCGAACAAGAAAACATATGCTTACATGCTTATTCGGCATATGATATCTTTTTTATTTAGTTTTACAGTTTTAAAAGTGGCAAAAAAGTTCTTAAAATCTAATGAATACTGGTTTTGTAAAATGTATATAACTGCAGATGCGTGCGTGGGATCCGGGCAGGTATCATTTTCCTTCAGACCTTGACGCATGGTCGCGGGAAGGCGAGAAATATATTTTTTTTAGGTTAAAATATTTTGCACAATTGATATATTACTTATGAATATTTTAGGAAATTATTTTTGACACACGTAGGTTATTACGTGTATTTTGGATTTTAATTTCATTACTGTGCCTATCCGTGGCCTCATCCGAGCGCACTTTCTCCGCCTTGCATCTTTTGAAGACATTGGTATGCAGCACCATGACCCAGAAAAGACTCACACACCTTTCCCTGATGCATGCCCACACAGAAATACTGAACTCCCTGGATATTAGTCCTCTAGCTCATGAGAGACTTTGGAATCTCTATACAACCGGCGCAATTCGCGAGGCGAGTTTTTTCTGTTCGAGTAAAGAGCGCGTTGATAATATGCGTATTAACGGAATGACAACGCGGGTTTGTTTATTACATGGATGCGCAGCAGCACAAAAACGCTTTTTAATATGAAAAATTAAAGGATTAAAATGTAACAGATTATTATTGAGTCTCTTGGACATAAATGATGACCAATTATGAGACGTTAGAAGGCGCAAAGAGCTGCTTCATCTGTAGCTAAGTAAATAAATGCTTTGCTTTAAACAAATGCATCTACTTTTAAATGTTTTTTTTAAATGCTACCCAACGGATTTATTGTATATAATGACTCTGCACCTGTAGATATGGTGAGATGAGAAAACATTTTAAGTAATGCTTTTAAAAAAAACATTTCGCTGTCCAAGTGCTGAAATGGCTCTCCACACGTTTGTAAATTCTTTATCTTTTGTTTGTAACAAATAAAGTATTTTTACAGTACAAACCTTATATAAAGCCTATTCTAAAAATGTAATTATACACCATGTTTTTCTTTATAAAAGTATACAATATCAGAACTAAACCCATTATTATTTTTGTTCAAATTATGAATTATTTATATGTCTAAAAAAGACAGTAATAGTACTATTTAGTAAAAAAAGATCTATATAAAAATATATTAGGTATGTTAATGTGAGAATATTTTACATCTGTTAATCGACGTGTGATCTTAACTTAAAAACGAAAGTAAAATATGTTCGTCCGCATGGACATTGAAAACTGTGAAGTTTAATTAATATTATATGTTGTTATAATATTATATGTTGTATGTAAATTGTAACGAAAGTAATTCCCCCTGGGATAAGTATTTTTGCTTCTGATTAATAGCGCATATTCATCTGAGAACTGATGATGTCTGTGTTTCAGACCCTGGCTGTGTGCCCTGAAGTGTATATGACAATAAAGTAGTAAATCTCAATGTATTTATTTTTAAAATGTATTTTAAATAGGCCTATAGGCTCATAGGTTTTTTGGTTAAAAAAATTCACAGCACCCCCTGTTCAAAATGACTTCCAGCGGCCCTGCCTTGACGCTTTGTGTGTTCGACTTTAAATGGTGCGGCGCTGACTGGTCGGCGTATGACATCAGAGTACCGCGAGAGCAAAGGTAAAGTCGGACCATTTGTAACATTTCGACTTGCTCTCGCGGTACTTTGATGTCTTAGTTGCCGAACTGTCTGCGCAGCGCCACATAGAAACGCCCTTTGACTCTTTAAGGCAAAGTACCAGCAACATGAGAAGTGGTGGCACGCAAAAGAAAGTGAAGGTACGCAGTACGCTAAAATATAAAGTGTCTGTACTGCGAGCACTGGTTTAGTTATTTACATCGTGTGTTGCTCTTTCACCATTGTGCACCCGCGCACTCGCTCTGTAGTTTGTAGCTCGCGCTCCGGCTTCGATAAACAATGACCGTTTCTCAATACCAAGTAGGGGAGAGTGGGGCAAAGTGAGCCAGTGGGTAAGTTGACCCACCCCCTTTATCTAGGCAACCATACAGATTTGTAGCCGTGTGACCACAAATACAGGTAGCAACCATAATTTATATTTGGCTATGTTAAAGAGAAGGACAAATTAAAGAGTTATGATTAAAGTATGATTTAAAAAAAAAAAAAACAGTTTTTATCCTATCAAAGTAAAATGTATACATACCAGGTATAATGGCTGTTATGTCAAAGTAGATTTATCCAGGTCTAAATATTTATACCATACATATTGGTGATAGGCTAATGTATAAAACCATGTGAATGATTTAGCTAAAGATTAGCCTGAATTACTAAGCTAGGCAGTTTTCCAAAACGGTGGCTGTGGGGCAAAGTGAACCAGATGGGGTAAACTGAACCAGGGGTTCAACCCCACCATGAGGCACTGTAACCATTGAACATGTTTCATAACAAAAAGAGCCTAGGTTATATCAACATATGTCAAATTAAGTTACCTGATATCCACTTAATTTTATAAGTTATAAACATTCATTTAAAATAACATACAGCGTATGTATTAGGCCTATTTGCTTAAATTGCATTTTAACAAAGAAACTGCAAGGGTTGAAATTAAAACCCAACGCGCTGGTGAAAACTGGATAAACCGGTTTTCTTTTGATTCCCTGATGATGAGGTGATCGATTAGCATTGGGGGTTGGCAAAGAATTGGCAGACCTAGGGGTGGGTGGTTTTTAATTTCTTGACTCTGTGTCACTGGTAGCTGCTAAAACAAGCAGCTAAACCATGTACAATTAATTACATTTTGGAATTAACTTCCTTCATGTCTTTTTATTTATACACTGTAAAAAATATTTTCTGAATTTTTAAGTAGTTAGCATTAAATATGTTTACAAACAATTGGTTTACAAACTCTGGGATGTTTGTGATTATCATCATTCAGAAAAGTGGTGCTTGTGTTTAGACTTGTGTTTTACGTGATTAAATCATGAAGATTACATTAGTTTCTTTTCAGTGTACAACAGTTTGTAATCAAAATGCAAAAATATAGTATATTTATAAACATCGCTGAAACAAAGAGTGAATTAAAATTAAAAAAGTAATAAAGTTAAAGCTGCTGATAATTTTGTTTATATTTACTAGCCTTTTCTGAGTGAAAAATGTTTAGATTTTGTTAAGTAGCCTAAATCCTACTCCAATTTATTTCAGTGTGGGTTTCTCATTTTTATCAGCTTTCTTTTGCTTTTCAAAGGGCCGTCTACCTTTGCTACCGCCAGTGCTTTAATGTGGGCCGGTAGGCGCCAGTACTCAGTACCGCCACTTCCAAATATAGCTCTTGCGTACCACCACCTCTCCCTGCGCCCAGAACGTACTTCTAGCGTACCAGAACGCTCATTTGCACATCTGTTTAAATCAGAGGCTTAATTTAATCCTTTGGCTGCGCTGCCGCTTTTCAAAGCGCCCTTCACAATGCAAGCTACCTAATTCGTCCCACCGAGAGCAGAGACTACATTACCCATACACCTTTGAGTTTTACAAGTTAAAAGCGCATGCGTAGCTTTTGCTGCTGTCAATAGGCTTGTTCGACTTCATGCGGCGCCCGAGAATCGACAGCCGGAAGACGTCACA
The DNA here is from genome assembly GCA_025389145.1 of Misgurnus mizolepis. NCBI lineage: Eukaryota > Metazoa > Chordata > Actinopteri > Cypriniformes > Cobitidae > Misgurnus > Misgurnus mizolepis. The sequence goes on from JAIFKI010000002.1 coordinate 60,509,733, forward strand.
GTATCGCGAGAGCGAGGCGAAATATGATTTCTTGAATCATTCTCGCGGTACTCTGACGTCATCCGGCTGTCGGTTCTTGTGGCGCCGCATGAAGTCGAACAAGCATAGTGTTAACAACGTGGTTTGGAGAGGTGTGTGAAACGCGCAGGTCCGTGTACCTTTTGATAGTTTGTTTTTCAACTTCAAATGAAGTAAGCAGAAACGAGAAAACGGCCCCTTTGTTCGTTTTTTCGTTTTTTACCGAAAGACGAAAAACGAGATTTCGGGTTGATTTTTCGTTTTTTTGTTTTTTTGGTAAAAAACGAATAAACCACTCTAAAATTCGTTGTGACGTGTGGGCGGTCGCTAGACGCACCTCTCCGCCAATTGGTCAACCAAAATGTGAATATGTGACATCATCCGTTGTTCCTCAAGTCTGTTCAACAAAATAAAAGTCCTCCGCTGCTGTAGCAATAGGCTAATCTTTAAACTTTACAGGTCAGGTCTTAAATTGTGCTTTCTTCTCTGTAACTTAACGGGTTTCGGACCATTTTTTTTTTCATAAATATTAATCTGCACCTGCATGGTTTTATTTTATTATTTTATTTTAGATATTTGGTGAAGCCGCGCTACCCTTTATAAACAGCGCAGATAGGATAGGGTTTCCCAAAAGCATCATAAGGCTAATTAGATCGTAAAAACCCTTACGAAAATTAAGCATGGTTTTATTGTGGTAAAACTGTAGTAACCATGTTTTTGGTGAATGGATTACTATCAGCAAAACTATGGTTTTACTACACTAACCATGGTTTAACTATGGTTTTTAAAAACCATAGTTGTCAAAACCATGCTATTTTGTGGTTACCATGGTTTTACTACAGTAACCATGGTTTTTTAGTTTTAACTGTAGTAAAACCATGGAGTATTTTCGTAAGGGAACGATCGTACGAATCATCTTAGAATTTCCCAAAAGCTTCGTAACAAGCACTTGAAAATCATCGAAGATCTACGAGTGGTCTGGAGTAATCGTTAATTCTTAAGTGCATCGTAAGACAACAGAGTTACAAGGACACCTGCAGGACAACCAGCAAATTGCACTCCTGCAATGACGATAATGTAATGTTTTAAATGTAGGCTATATTTATTTATTGGGTTCTTATTTGTTTATTTTATATTAAATATATAATATATTTTATATTAAATATATAATATAATCTTATAAAAATTAAAAATTCAAATGAGAAATCAAATTTAAACGACAAAACATAAATTAATAAAGAAGTAAAACGTATTTGGTACAAGTTGGTAAAATTTTTTTTTTTTTTGTATTTTGGAAAAGTTGGTATTTTATATTAAATATTTATTATATTTAATATATTAAATAAAGATGCGAGCGATCGTTACGTGCATCTTTGGGAAACGCAAATGAACCACAAATGTTCGTTAAGTAGCTCGTAGAAAGCGCTCTTAAGTGCAATGTTCAACCAAGTGTAAATACGTACCTTTCTTCAGTTTTGGACAAGAGATAAAGTTTGATTTATATGACAGATATGAAAAGTTATTAAAAATACAATGTCATGTGGTAATTTTGTTGAAGTGATGATTTCGGTTTGTCTTCGGTTGATTTCTGTGTGCGCGCTTTTGTTTTTTAATAATGAACCACAAATCGCGTTCTTGTGAAGAGGAAATTATCTTATTTTTAATCTGTTTATTACAACTAAAATAATATTTTTTTGTTAAATATTTACTTCATGAATGTAAAAGCAAGTAATTTGGTGGATGCTTCAACACAGTGCAACAGAAAGCTTTGGCACATTTTTGCCGGATTTATTTGTTTTATGAAGAATTGATGTTGAATCAAATCAATATTGGATTGATTCAATCTCTTACAGTACATGTGATTTAATAAACACACGATGATATTTGCTGTGTGGTGAATAACAAGATCTAACAGTAAATAATAATCAATATCTAAAAAATAGAGAAACTCAAAATAAGAGGACAGAATACGACAAGCAAGTTCTGCATAATGCATAAATGCTGATTGAGCTTCATGTTTCTTTATTGAGATAACGCGCATTGGCTTGGCTTATAATGACGAGCTAAGCTCATTGCTGGTAAGAATGATGATAATTATTAAGACATTATTAATTAAATAGATTTGTAATAATTGTTCATTTATATTTATATTAATATTGAATGTTAGACCTATTTATAAAAAATATATATAATAATAATTAATTATTAATAAATAAATATAATAATTTTAGATATATTTATTTTTATGTCTCTAATTTTAGTGTTAGCACCAACAAAAAAAAAACATGAATGAAAGATACATTTGCAAATTACATGGTACATTAACAAGCGGAATTCACGCGGTACAATATTTGCCATGGCTATACTCATGAGTACTTTTTAAATGGCTTCTTTTTAGTCAAAGATTTGTATTTAGTACAGTCACACTGCATGTTTGGGAAGTTTGACAGTACTTTTCAGTCGTTAGATTTTTTTAGTATTCCCACTCATGCAAATATGACTATTGCACAAGTAGCCTATCTTTTTATATTTCTCCATAAACCTTCGAATACTAACAAACAAATCTGCTATGATTTTCATAGTTTTGCAATACCAATACATAAAATTACATCCTAACCCAAACCCCAAATCTAACCCCAACACCAAGCAATAATTTAAAAATAAAATAAACAGGAAAAACAATACTTAAAATAACATTAAAAATAAAGTCGTGCGAGCCGGGCGGGACATGAAAAACTATTTATAGAAATAAATGTGGTCACACGAAAAAAGCAGAAAAGCGTGTCCATGAATACGAATAAATATAAAATATTTCGTAATTATACCACATAATGCCTTGAGGTAGGGTTGCAACACCAACTGATAAGGAATATAATGAATAGTTATAAAATGTATTACAATAAATCTTTATAATCTTTTCTCGGGAAATTATGTTTTGAATGTTTTAGGTAGCCTAATTGGCTTCGTTTATTGACTATTTATTTATATATTTATTAAGGCATTCTAACATCTCTGAGTATATTCATGGCAAGAAGCGGTTAATCTATACACAAGTTACAAGGTGATCTACACACAGTCGAGAACAATTTTGCAAAAATGTTTCTTATTTAGGCCTGTGTTTTATTGCTCTGAGTTTGGGAAATAGAATTTGTGGAATTATATGAAAAATATTAAAATATATTTCAATAATAAATATATAATATATACGTTTATTTAACATTTTTTGTTATTATTCGAAGGTTTATGGAGAAATATAAAAATGTTGGCCTACTCTCTATTATATCTGCAAGATATACTGGGTGGAAATACTGAAAAATCTACTTACGTAAAAGCATTGTTACTTCCCAAACATGCGTGACTGGCCTCAATACAAACATTAAAAACAAGCCATTTTAGTCATGTACTCATACAGCCAGTAGCAAATATTGCACTGTGAATATTATTCTGCCTTGCTAAAAACTTGAGATCTGCCCGAAGCCGAATACGTTATATAGGCCTATATAATATAAAATAGATAAAGAGCTTAAATAGATTAAAAAATATTGAAATTTACAATTTTATGAGCAAAAATGTAAACTGTAGGCAGTTACTATAGACCTATTTCGACGAAATTGTTTTCATGAGGATGTCTTTAGAAATATGTATGCCTCCTTCGTGATAAATTTTAGCCAAGCCAATGCGGGTGATCTCCGACAATAAAGAAACGTGAAGCTCAATCAGGAGAAGTTCCCCCGCAGAACTGTTTCTGTCTGGATATTTTGAGTTTCTCTGTTTTTAGAAATTGATTATTTACTATGAGGTCCTAATTATTTTCTTTGTGTGTTTATTAAATTTGTGTACTGTATAAGAGACGGTAAGATTCTGTACACATCAATTATTTATCTAATTCCGGACAATCCTGTATTTTATGTGATATGTGGCAACGCTAGCTGTTGCTGCAGCATCCAAAAAACTTTTCACTTTTACCTCCATGATTTTAAGAAGTTTAAGAAAAGTTATGACTGTATTACACTTGGCTGAACATTTATCTACCTCCTCTAGTCGCCGCTGTATATGGGAAGCGCGCTTTACCAAACATCTAAAATAAAATAACATAATAACATTAAACAGTCCAGAAATAAATATTTATTCAAAACTTAGGTTACACAGAAGATAGCTCAATCTAGGACCTGTACATTTAACAGATCAGTAGGCTACAGCAGCGGAGGACTTTTATTTTGTTGAACAGACTTGAGGAACAACGGATGATATCACATATTCACATTTTGGTTGACCAATTGGCGGAGAGGTGCGTCTAGCGACCGCCCACACGTCACAACGAATTTTAGAGTGGTTTATTCGTTTTTTACCAAAAAACAAAAAAACGAAAAATCAACCCGAAATCTCGTTTTTCGTCTTTCGGTAAAAAACGAAAAAACGAACAAAGGGGCCGTTTTCTCGTTTCTGCTTACTTCATTTGAAGTTTAAAAACAAACTATCAAAAGGTACACGGACCCGCGCAACCATAGCTGCTCTGTTAAAATGAAAATACAATGAATACTTAATATGCCCTCCTGGTTTTAGACTCTGAGGAGTGTAAAAGAACAAGGCCAGAATCAGAGGACTCTCGCTGGCTGACATCCCACCAAGCCAGAATGATATCGCTGCAGGTACCCTTTTGTAGGTACTACGTGACAATCTCTGCTGTCGCGGCTGTCAGCTTGGTTCCCCTCGACGCAACTTCGGATTTCCTCAGACGATGTGCAGTGTAAAACATTATTGAAATTGTATTATACATACTTGCTAAACTACAAGTGAACAAAATTTCAATGAATTTGAACGACGTGCACAGGAGTTTTATCACCCGCAAAATGGAAAACAATGGGACAAAATAAAGTGATGACTTTCGAGTTTCAAATGGCCAATATTTTGTTATTCTTGAACCCATAGACATGGTCTTGGTGTCCAGAGAGTATCTTTGCCCGACAGCGACAATATGTTATTAAAAAATAAATTACATCATTATGGATAAATGAGTGCTTGCAGAATATACATATTTGAGAATGCTTATCAGTACTTTTTTGTTTCTTTAACTTTAAAGATGAATATTCTTCTTTAGAGATGGGCAATTTTCAGCAATAGCACATTATATTCAACATTTTGAGCTCATAAAAAAGATTTTTCGCTTATTTAAATGATTTTTTTAATGTTTTTATGCACGTTTAGTTTTGGTGCAATTTCATCAAAAGCTTATAATTAGGAAATACACACAACACGCTTAACGTATATTTTCTATATGTTAAAAATGTTGTAAAAATTGCGTATTCTTATATAATAAGAATAACAATATGATACATTTATATTGCGCTCAAAATGATTTAGAAATGGAAAATGGAATTCTTCTCAACTGAGTGCTTGCAGAATATATAGGCTATATTTGAGAATGCTTGTCAGTACTTTTTTGTTTCTTCAACTTTAAAGATGAATATTCTCCTTTAGAGATGGGCAATTTTCAGCAATAGCACATTATATTCAACATTTTGAGCTCATAAAAAAGATTTTTCGCTTATTTAAATTACTTTTTTATGTTTTTATGCACGTTTAGTTTTGGTGCAATTTCATCAAAAGCTTGTAATTAGGAAATTCACACAACATGCTTAACGTATATTTTCCATATGTTAAAAATGTTGTAAAAATTGCGTATTCTTATATAATAAGAATAAAAATATGATATATTTATATTGCGCTCAAAATGATTTAGAAATGGAAAAAGGAATTCTTCTCAACTACCACCAATAAAGTTTTAAAATTCTTCTTTAGAAAAACGGCATTTAAACCCACGTGCACCGAACAAGAAAACGTATGCTTACATACAGTCCGTGTATGATATATTTTTTATTTAGTTTTACATATTTTTATTTATATGCATTTAATAATAGTCTACCGTAAGGTCATAATGTACACACTGTTAAAAATGATTCAGTGGCTTTGTAAATATCTCTAAAATAAATGATTAAAGTAACTTAATAAAATCTCTTAATGCAGTTATGCGATTTTTTTAGTTGGAAAATAAATTACTTAAAATAGAACAGATATTTTGTGTAAAATGTACATATATTATTTGATGTATACGCCTTAATAATATAAGTATTACATTTACAGATTATTTTAGTCAATATATTTAAAAAGGTCAGAGTAATATATTTAAGTTTTTTAAACTGTAATAATTGCATATTTCAAATTATTATTATTTCTATTTGACATCAAAAATGTGTAAGTTTTATGCCTAACTTGAAGTATGAATTACTTATATTTTCACATTGATATTATTTGAGTAAATGTAGGCAAAAAATAAATTAATAATAAGTAGAAAAAATGTCAATTTTAAACAATCACATAGCCAACGGTTTTTAATCAGCAACAAAGAAACTGCACATTTTGCCGATGACAAACACCTCAGAAACTCCTCCAATTTATGAATATTTACACTCACAATATGATTTTATTTCCTTAGTACAAAAGTATAACATATTATACAAATTCTCAGTGAAATGTATTAAACACCATTGCATACTTTTTATCGTGTTTCATACCATGTAAAGGGAAACATGATAATATAAAAAGTAGCCTACTGTTCAGTAATGCAGAAAAGTGCAACACAACCATGTTAAAGCTATTAAAACGTTCAGATGCAAAAATGAACTAAATGTAAAATTAGATAAACTATTTAATGATATTGCGTAAATGCGCTCGGTCTCTTCAAAGGTCTTCGCGAATTATTTTGTTATTAGACTCGATTATCATACATCACGTCTCTTCTACTGTAAGTACACGGAAAAAATAAGACAAATGATGCGCGTTTGAGTCCGATTTTTATGAAGAATATGTGACAAAATGTTTGCCAAAAAGCATGCATTTGTATGACATCAAAGTCTATCGCCTAAACATTGATAATCCGTGTCATGTTACTTCAATATCATACAGTATACGCTAAGCATGAAGTCGAGCACACACATTGTCGTCAGTATGGCCTACATGAAACACGCCTGCCCTCTACAGGTTTTTATATTTCCTGCGTCCCCCACCGAACTCCCCTTCTGCGGGATCTCGCAGAATTTCGGAAGTCTCCGCGGCATTCTGCTCTCAGAAACGCGCATTTTTAAAGGCCACATCTGTATTGAGGTGTGAGTGCATATTTTATCTTCAAAAAATGATTATGTGATTAGATGACCTAAATATGCAGTTTTGCAAAAACCACCTCTTGTAAACGTAAAAACTTCTTTGCGATATATGGAAGTTTTTGCAAAACTGATGTGTTTCCATTGCCCTTATTTTCAATATGCAATGTCAATCTGCACAATTTGTCGGGTTATGGAAATGCAGCGACTAACATTATAAGCATTCGCTTTTGCAAGTAGCTCAAAAGTCCAAGACCACTGTTGTGCCAGCAAAAACACTCTAAAATGATTTATCGCCGTTTTAATATAACAGGAAACACCTCAGGAATTAACCTCTATATCCTGCTTTTGACACACCCATCTTCCTAACTCATTATTTGGTTTACTCCGTTTCATAGGAACTTCCATGTTTGGAACGACTGCTGGATGGCCAGACCGGATTTGCCCCCTGGTATGGGCGGATGGCAGGCTGTGGACTCCACACCTCAGGAAACCAGCTATGGGACGTTCCGGTGTGGACCGGCGTCGCTGGCAGCTATACGCTCTGGCCAAGTCTTTATGAAATATGATGCTCCTTTTGTCTTTGCTGAGGTGAGTCCGTGCCAGACTTAATTCAGTTCAAAGCGCAAAACCCCCTGTTGGGGCCAGCCTGTGGGTGCACCGAGGCGAGATCATAAAAACAAGACCCACAATTGTATGTGTCTACCATGAATGAAAAGGCAGTCCATAAATCAGATGCCCTGGGAGCTTTTATTGGCTTAATTCCTGTAGGATGGGGACCTGAACTGTAGACATTCAATGTTAAATAGGTTTTTAATCCCCTCTCTTTGTTTTTCTGTGTTTGAAAGCTCCATCTACAATGGAAGTCATTTGGAGCTCTAATTTTTCTTGTGCTTTTCTGGTACAGGTAAATAGCGATAAGATCTATTGGCAGAGGAACCTCGACGGCACCTTCAGTCAGATCCACAGTGAGAAGAAAGCTGTAGGCCATTGCATCAGCACCAAGGCTGTAGGCTCAGATGAGCGAGTTGACATCACACACATTTACAAGCACCCTGAAGGTGAGAATGTCACACACACACACACATTTTAAAGCATTTATATATTTTTTTTTGCACATCCATGCCTCGACCTGCCCTTAACAGACTATTGCAGCTGGTGAACGCCAACGAACTGTTAAACAGCCCATATCTCAAGAACATTCACAAGATTTTTTTTAAGATTCACTCATACATTTAGGTGAAACGTGTTTTTAGAAAATGCTACCAAAGCAACTTACAATACAGTGCACAAATCACACGGCAAGTCCATGCCAAGATAGGCAGCCAAAATGCTTTAGCCTGGGTTAATGGCTTAACATTCCAATGCCTGAACCACTGGGATCTAACCACAATACTGTCCTTATCTTCCCTTCTGGATGGTTGTTTAACTTTTAAGCCACTCTGTGTTTCTTTCAATGAGGTCGTTAGGAGGCGTACCTAATTCTGGTTGTCCTAGTGACAACTATAAACAAATGAATAATGTACTCTCAGTAAATGACGAAAGACAAATGATGTGAACTTCACTGGTTGTCGCTCCCGAAAGTCTCTTATGGCAAGTCTCCAATGAAATGAATGAGATTGTGTTACTCCGCCGATGCTAGTTGCTGTTGGTGTGCACGCAGCTTAAGGCTACTTGTAGGGGGCATCTACAGAGCGATAAATACGAACGAACAAGATGGCAATAGCATTGAGCAGTTTTGTTTAAACAGATGACGAGGTAGGTCATTTTTAAAAACTTGCCCTTTGAAATAAGTTTGCATGCTCAGGATCCAAAAATGCCACTGTCAAGTAAACCAACAGCCAAAAAGTATAAAAACGTTTCCAGGTTTTGGTTTATAGTATTGTTCTGTAAACGATCCCTTAAATTTGGTTATTTTCCGGCAGGAACAATCTATAAAGCTTGATACTTCAAGGCCCCCTTTACGTTGCTTAAAAAGGACGTTATTTTGTGTATTTAGTGTAATGCAATGTGTTTAGTTAGTTTATTTTTCACATACCGTATTTTATTGTTGCTCATCTATGCCCCACCTTTCTGAAATGTGTCAATTTTTACAAAGCTCATTGTTTGGAAATCGCGTTGTGCTCCGATCGGCCAGCTATCCAGTGCATTGTGATTGGCCGAATACCTCAATTGTGTGCTGGAAATGTGGCGCTCCATACTATATTTGGAGATCAGCTCCCAACAGGAAATAATATCATCTTTACTACCTTATCAATACAAGCCCGAATCTGATTCTGATAACGCAAATGATCGAGCTGATCAATCAACTTTGCCAGCACGGCTTAAGCAGAACATACCAGATTGGTAAGGTTAGGATATTAAAATATTAAAACTATGTATAGCGCTGTACACTGCTCAAAACCCGTGTTTGAATCATGGTTTAGTCAATAGCAATTTTTTAAAAATATGCAAACATTGCCTTACGTCTACGTTGACTCGCCTCGGAAGTAAACTGTTGCTTACAATCCTTGCGTTCATTGTAGTCCAAGAAAAGAAATTTCAGTTGGAGACGATAACTTGCGTCATCGTAGACTTTGGGATTTGTAACTTTGCAGTACTTACACACCAAAGGAAATGTAAAATCATGAAAATGAAAATAGGGGCTCTTTAAGGATATGTCTTCATTTTATCTCCACCTAATCTCATAACAACTACAATATTAAAGTGATCACATTTGTAACGTTTCCTCCTCTACAGATTCAGAAGAGGAACGTATCGCCGTGGAGACCGCCTGCCGCTACGGCAGTAAACCCGAAATGTACTCGAGTCCCATAGCTGAGGACGTGCAGGTGGAGGTGAAAATGGAAGGTGAGGGTCCATGCATGGGAGGAGATGCTCGACTGAAGATCATAGTGAAGAACTTGAGCTCTCAACCTCGCAGAACCACCATTAACAGTCAGGTGGCAGTCATGTACTACACCGGTGTGTTGAAGGACACCGTGAAGAAAGACAAGCTTCCTGTGGAGCTCATGCCAAATGAAGGTGAGTTTAGTTAATTAATGTTTACTCAACCTTAAAAGAACCCTAATTTTTGGATATTTTAATTAAGAGAAGGTATGACACCAATACTGGAATACTGTCCCACAATGCAGTTCACTCACCATTACTAAAAACCCTCCATGTCTATTTGTCCTCCTTTAGAAAAGATCATTGACTGGGTCCTACCGTACGAGCACTACGAGAACCAGCTTGTGGACCAGGCCGCGCTCATGCTGACCCTATCTGGGCGGGTTACCGAGACCCAACAGGTTTTGGCCAACCAGACCAGCTTTAGACTCCGGACACCTGATCTCAACATTGAGGTAAGAACCTACAGCAAGTTTTGGTTGTGTCTATATTTGAACCGGATGTCTCTTTTAACTAGTGACAATTTGCAATATATGTACTGTAACAATCAAGTTGTGCTCTTGATTTTAGTTAACAGAAAAAAAACACAGAGCAATTTATTAACTATTGCTTGCTTTTTATAGCCCATAGGAGAGGCTTATGTTGGCAAAGAGATGACAGCGAAGATCACCTTTAAAAACCCTCTGCCATGCACTTTACGCAACGTGGTGGTGCGAGTCGAAGGTCTCGGGCTGAGAAACCTCCATCCCATCAAAGTGGGGTAAGAGCTTGAATTTCCTCATCCTAAACTCAATCAAAATATTTGAGAAGAATACAGGGCAAGATTTCCTTTATCATAATGACATAGGGTAAAACGCTGCTCAACCAGGGTAAAAATTGTGTTCCAGGGTAAAGCATTGTGAAAATCCTTAAAAAAATAAAATGTAACTCTGCTTTGTATCATAGACCTTCGTTAAAAATATAAAAATGTGCCCATAAAGTCTTATTTCAAGACTGTGTTGTGTTTTTCTTGCAGCGATGTGGGCAAACATGCCAATGTGACTGTGACAGAACACTTTATCCCGACTATAGCCGGCCTGAAGAAGCTGGTGGCTTCACTGGACTGCAGACAGCTCAGTCAGGTGCACGGCGTGGCCGACATCATGGTTCATGAAAACGAATCATCTTAGAGTCTGTATACTTTTACAGTGTTGTTTTTGTAGCATCGATCCTGCAATCGATATTCTTTACCAAATTAACCATTACTTATTTGTTTACACTGAGCCAAGGTGTTATTTCTTTAAATGCAGACATTTTAAATAACTTCTTCGCGCATACTTTCATTTTAAAATTATTAACCATGCTTTAACGTATATGTAGGAATTATGTACGGTTATGCACAATTTCTAGTGGACTGGTTGACGAATAGATAATGACATTTCAAGTTTCGTCAGATTTTTTGGATTGGCACACACAAGGTGCTCATTGTAACTCTTTCATGTTTGGACAACTCCAATTCAAGTGATGCTGTCAAAACAAAACAAAAGAGACATACCATGTTACATTTTCACTTAACTTTTACTAGGTCTGCATTTCTGATAGTAATATTTGTAATGCTATAACACTTTCATCTCTATTAAATAAGATCAGTATGCAAAATAAGATTTTTACTAATGGTCTCAAGATTTTGGGACCTCATTGTATGTATGTATGTATCATGAAGACGTAACAATTTCTGATTCATTTTAGTATTTATTATAACTATTATTATTATTATTATTATTATGGTTTTGCATTGCTTTATATATTAACTGCTTGTTAATTCTAGATTTTATACATGCCTTTGTTCACTTTATTAACTTTTCAATAAGGTTGTATTAGTAAATGCATTCACTAACATGAACTAATAATGAACAATATAGTTATTCAGCATGTATTCATTCTTTTTAATGTTAGTTGAAGTCAATACAGTTATTTTTATACAGTCAATACAATAAGTATTGTTTAGGTTAGCTAATGCATTAACTAATGTTTACAAATACAACCTTATTGTAAAGTGTACCAAGTGTTATTCGTAGTACAAAAGAAATGTTACAGTTAACTTTTGTCACGGCACTGAAACGTTTTTAACCATGTTTGAGAATGATAATTTTATATGTATGCACTGAGTGTAGATCTAACAAACTGTATGTGGAAATTCTTACTAATGAAAGTATATTTTTCTGTATTTTTCTAAACTCACACTGCCTATTTCAATCCCTTATATTGCATATTGTCCACAAACATCAAATTGAATGTGCTGTCGGGGAACTGAGTTAGCATTGAGTTGTCTAATGAATAATGGGGACAGTCTTTGTAACACTATTATCCTCTGTACTTAAACTATGAAGAACAATTCATAGGCTATTAGTATTTTATGAAGGACAAATATTAATTTGATTTAATACTGTATGTTTTATATTATTTAAATATATATGTTTTCTTTCAAATAAAGTTTATGAATAATTTGGCAGATTTTGTCTCTGTAGTTATTTTAACTCTTTTTTTTTTCTCATCTCCTTGAACAAGACAAGTCTTGTGAGTTTGATTGGGAAAGATACAGCTAAACCCTCCCTTATGTTTTTATTAAACAAATATAAACAATCCTGAGGTGACCTGTCTGAACGATGTGTTACATAATCAGTTCAGACACGCACAAAAAATACATTTATGTGCAATCGCTTGTCATTGAATGTAGTATTAGGAAATAATACTTAAGATAAGATTCCTTAACATCACTTCACTTATAAACATTTTGTCATCAATATAAAAAACATTAATCATTTTGTCAACAATACAAAAAAGATTTATAATTTTGTCATCAATATAAAAAAGATTAAGTAATAATTGTAAAATGATAAAGGCTTGGTTTGATTAAAAGCCTCCAGGGGTCTTTCTACCCCTAATATTGCCATTTTAACAAATGTTAATGATTAATATTTGATTTAATAACAGTTAATGGCTTTGAATAAAACTGAAAATCACACACCTCTCAAAATATGTAATAATTTCAGCAATTATCATATGTACAGTAGTGGTTTAATGCTTGGAGATAAATGTTTTCTTTTTTTTAAGATTTGTTTACATTGTAAAACAAAATCAAACCTATAACACAAATGAACTATAGGAATTATGCATCCAAAATATAGCCTATAAAAACTATAATTTATCATCTCATGCCATTTTATCTATACTGGACTCTTATTGGCTCCTTAAATCAACCATTTAAAAAATATATTTAAGTATTTTTAATGATAGAAATATGTTGCCAAATGTTTTTGTTTACAGACATAATATCAAACATTTAAACACACCTTCAAATTAAAATATTTGTTGAGTTTCAGTCAAGTGTGTCCAAACTTTTGACTGTTATTTTACATAAATACACGCATTTGATTTGGAGGAAAGTTGATAATAGCTTGATGAGAAGGTATGACACCAATACTGGAATACTGTATCCCACAATGCAGTTCACTCACCATTGCTAAAAACCCTCCATGTCTATTTGTCCTCCTTTAGAAAAGATCATTGAATGGGTCCTACCGTACGATGCACTTCTTTTTTTGCAATTAAAAAATCCATGCATAACTACCACATAAAACCAATGCATAAATCTTTTGATGAGCATTTACATCTGTTTCGCTGTGCCTATAAATCTTAACTGTCAAGTTCAATCGGTTAAAATCCACTGAAACATAGCTGACTTATCTTCTGTACATCTCTGAGGTTTACACTCCATTACGTAAATCATGGGCAACATGACGCCTAGGGCATCTTAAAACATTGATACAATGCTATAAAAAGATCAAACTCACTACACACTTTACTGATGCATACTACATATTCCTGTCCAGAATTTCATAAAACATTGGGACCTTAACACCTTATTGTTGTTAATTTATCATGATAAAGAACATTCTTTACTTGGCTTAGTGCATAGGGATATTATGAAATCAAATTTACATATGAATAAAATATTACTACTATGTATAGGCCAGAATATATGCTTCATTATTAGATGTAGTGCATTTGATCATTTATAGCAGTGTAGAAGTGCGTTAAGCAGCACATTAATGTGCCAATGTTTTTATGAAAATCTAGGCAGGAACTAATAAAACTATGAGGTGGTTACCTGGACAGGGCTAATCCTAGTCCCAGACTAAAATGCATGTATGAGTTGTTTTAACTTAAAAACACCTTGCACTCATACATCTTAACATATATCAGCCATTGTTTTGTCTCAAAATGCACATCAGTAATGTTTTTTCAAGGTATGTTTGTAAAAACTACTTAAGCATCCTAAAATAATTATAATAATATTATTGTTCTGGATTAATCTAAACCCTGTCTGGGAAACTGCCTCTACATGTACAGTATATGCTTTATTAAAAAGTTGTATTGAGCATTTGATCTTTTAATAGCATGTATTAATCCATTAAAGGCGGGGTGCATGATCTTTGAAAGCCAATGTTGATATTTGAAATCATCAAAACAAACACACCTCTACCCCAATAAAATCTGGACCTTCTTTTGCTAGACCCGCCCCACACATGCGCAACCCGGGCAACGATGTTGTTTAGTAGACACACTCCTTACTGCTTATTGGCTACAAGTGTGTTTTGGTACTCGGCCCGACTCCCTTTTCCAAAGTGTTTTTCAAAAATCATGCACCCCGCCTTTAACATGATGTTAATGTCCCAATTGTTTAAATTAAACTTTAAACGATTTACCTAAAATGAGGGAACAAATTAGTAAAACGTGCCCATGATATAACAAAACGAGGGAATTTATTCCTAATATGCGCCTATGATAAAATAAATTCCTTTATGCATTTCATCTGCAGGGCTCAGTACTCCAGAGAAATAAAATGACAGGTATAAATTACTGATAAGGATAGAAGCTAGTTCAGGCAAAGTGTTACCAGGATGGTGTGCCCATTAAAACACAGAAGCTCCAAATAATCCAGTTCCTTAACATTTTATTGTCTCTCAAGCAATCATGAGACCAGAGTTGTATGGTTTCTAAAACAAATAAACATTTTACAATTTAAACACATAATAAATCAATCCCACAGATTACAAATATAAACCAAACAATACTACTAAACATTAAATTACTTGCATATATATTTAAAGAAATAATACAACAAACTTACAAATTCAAGGACTCATCAACTCTGAATCTCCCCAAAGAGCCACTAATTAACAATTTAATGCAGCTGTGGAGACATAGCTCCTCCCACCCTACTACCTCAGAATTCTCAACAGCCGCCCCCAAATATGTAAACATATTTGCCCATAGAGAATTCTGTACAATCATAAATCATTTGAACACTCATTTAAACGATTGACTAGACGTACATAGTGTTTAGAATCAATAAGTACATGCACAACTCTTACTCTACCATTAGAACTTGGTAGGACCTTTGTGACAGTTCCTATAGGCCGAAGCCCTCGTGGGAGTTGAAGATCAACTACCATCACTACAGCTGGTACACAGAATAGACTCTTCCATCCTCCTTGCACTTCTGGTGAGTCTGTAAACCAGGTAGATATATAGTCTCTAATAAAGCTTGCCCAAAATCTGTCAATGAGAACTTGGCTATGCCTCCATTTCCCATGTATGAGAATCTCAGAATCTGCATTAAACCTTTTGTGATTTGATTCTTCAGGTGCAGCATCCTGACTGGATTCTTCAGGTGCAGCATCCTGACTGGATTCTTCAGGTGCAGCATCCTGACTGGATTCTTCAGGTGCAGCATCCTGACTGGATTCTTCAGGTGCAGCATCCTGACTGGATTCTTCAGGTGCAGCATCCTGACTGGATTCTTCAGGTGCAGCATCCTGACTGGATTCTTCAGGTGCAGCATCCTGACTGGATTCTTCAGGTGCAGCATCCTGACTGGATTCTTCAGGTGCAGCATCCTGACTGGATTCTTCAGGTGCAGCATCCTGACTGGATTCTTCAGGTGCAGCATCCTGACTGGATTCTTCAGGTGCAGCATCCTGACTGGATTCTTCAGGTGCAGCATCCTGACTGGATTCTTCAGGTGCAGCATCCTGACTGGATTCTTCAGGTGCAGCATCCTGACTGGATTCTTCAGGTGCAGCATCCTGACTGGATTCTTCAGGTGCAGCATCCTGACTGGATTCTTCAGGTGCAGCATCCTGACTGGATTCTTCAGGTGCAGCATCCTGACTGGATTCTTCAGGTGCAGCATCCTGACTGGATTCTTCAGGTGCAGCATCCTGACTGGATTCTTCAGGTGCAGCATCCTGACTGGATTCTTCAGGTGCAGCATCCTGACTGGATTCTTCAGGTGCAGCATCCTGACTGGATTCACCACTGGTGTGGAATTCCTTGGGTACAAGTTTAGCGCAAAGTAAGAGAGTATCAGATCTTGTCATCCCATTTACCTCAACTCGTTCTGTTCTCTTTTCCAAACACTCAAGAGCCTCTTGATCTTGCCTTGACCTGCGAGTATTCTTTGACATTTGGACATATGGAATTACATTCATGTGCCACATTTTCTCTACATCCATCTGTAGCTGATCCATAGATGAAGAAGCTATGAAGTGACATTGAGAAACAGAGCTTGTCTTTTGCACTAAGGGAATGGGTCCTTGTAATACCCATCCTAGACGAGTATGCAATGCAGCTGGGCTTCCGGGAGGGCCTAGCACCACTCTTTCAGTAGAACATAACAAATGGGGATGATCTGCACCTATAAGTAACAGAGGCTTAACTTGATGGAATTCTTCCAGAGGGATGTCTTTAATATGTTGATAACAACGTTGAAGACTATGGATAGGATAAGTCTGTTCAGGTAAGTCCAACATCTTAGCTGTGAATGCTGCCTTGATCTGATATTTCTTGTGCTTCAAAGTTGCTGGAGAGACAGAAAAGGTAACATTAGCTCCATCAATCTCTTCAATACCCTGTCGAATCGTTCGCACCTTCAAGCACTCAGCCGCCCCATTCAGGCCCAGCATCTCAGCAGCAGGAGACAAAAGCATGGTCTTTTCTGAACCATCATCAAGAATTGCATACGTTTCTAAAGTCTTCCCTTGAGCACTCAGAATGACTTTCACAACCTTCAAAAGCACAGAATTTAAGCCACTCGGTTTGCTGAAGTAGAATATGCCAGAGTCAGGTTTATAAGCATTAACTTCATGCAGGACTGCTAAATGACATTCTTTACAGGATGGACAATCTCTCCTCAAATTACAGTTAGAAGAATGATGTGTCCGTCCACATCTCCAACAACGATTGTTATCCAAGATCCATTTTCTCTTTGCATTTACATCAAACTGTAAGAACTCAGGACACTGATTCAAATGATGGGTTCTATTACAGAAGGCACAAAAGATTTGAGGTTCTACTGGTTGCTTGCTATTTGAATTGTTAAATTGATTAACCATTCCATAGGGCTTCCCATTTCCCTCCTGATTAATACCCTGGAAGAACGTAGCTGTAGAAGATAAAGATTTCAGTGGTCTCCCATCTCTACTTTGAAACTTTGTTGCTCCTTTAGACTGGTCAGATACTTGAACCACCAAGCTTTGGCATTCTGCTTCCTCCTCTAGCCATTTTGCAAAATCCACTAAATTATAAGGAACATCTGGGCGAACAGCTCGAGCATGTCTAGCAAAGCTGGACACATGATTTGCTGGAAGTTTACTTAGTAGTTGGTGAACATGAGAAGCACACGCCAATTCATTAGCTCCTTCATTCTGCCCCCATGACTGAAGCATGCCTACTAAGGCCTGGACTCGTAGTGCAAACTGACTGAATCCAGTAGAATCCCCAGAACGAATGGCTGGTAAGCTCTGAATAAAAGCTATCTCCCGTAACACTAGGTGTTGAGGCTGACCATATTTTCTTTGGAGGGCTTTTAAGGCAGTAGTGTAAGGTTGAGGATCATGAGCATATGCAAGGGCTAAATGACGAGCAGCATCCAACTTTAAGTGATCCAAAAGAATATGATATTTATATTGTTCAGTTTCCTCAGCAGGCAGCAAATTTCTCAAGGCCATATTCAGCATTGCAAATTCTTGAGGATCATCAGTTTTGAAATACGGAAATGATGGTCTTTCTACCGCAGAGACTCTAGGAGGGCCCAGTGCTGAAGATGACTGAACATAAGCTGATATAGGTTGACTTGCATTTGAATGTCCAATTTGGACTGTTGGTGGAGGACCTGACAACATCTGAGGTAGGGGAGTATTACTACTAGTAGCCATTTGTGGAAGCCCCTGAAAGGGAGCACCTGCTGTAATCTGAGTTGGTGGCATAAAAGGAGCTTGACTATATGAGGGTACCGACATTGGAAAAGCATGGCTTGGATGGACAAATGAACCATAAGGTGGATACAACACAGGAGGCGGAAAGGGGGCAGGATAGTTTGGGAGCATCCATGGAAAACATGCATTACTCTGCATCTGACTAGAACTAGGCCCGTAGTTCCGTATTGCTTGATCATTACACAGATAAACTGGATTTAATGGCTGTTGATGTAAAGATGGCCAAGGGAGACCATTACCAAACTGAACTTGACTCGTACTTGCGACAACAGGATTCTCTGAAAACTGTGCCCTTAAGTTAACAGAATTAGCAGACTCATTTAACATAGGTAAATTAGGACATTGTGAGGAACCAGTCTCTAATGATACTCTTCCATCTGGCGGCAATGGTGTAGGCAACATAGATCGTGGTGGAGGAGGGAAAGTACTTTGTCTACTAAGTCGAGGAGGTAATGTAGATGGATCGATATCTCTATTTGCTTCATGTTGTCTTAGACATTCACCCAATTCAAGGACAAGAGGAACTTTATTAATATCACCCTCCTTAGTCTGGTTAACAACAGGAGATGCTTTAGTAGAACTGCAATCAGAACTAATAGAAAAGGAAGAACTTTGGCCTCTTAGCTGCATAGCTCTCATTGACTGTCCCAGTTCTGATAACATTCCCTTTATTTGTTGCACATCCTCAGACAGAATTCTCATCTCAGCTCTAGTATCAGATATGGAAGCTCCTTCTGTCATCTCCACAGACACATGATCAGCAGACATTGGTCTTTGTGTGCAAGCTGGTACGCTTGGCTGAGTGAGTAGATAATCTTGATGCCATTTAGGAGGTTTAACTGTCCGTTTAGGTCTCACTACATCATCTTTCTCCATCCTAGCAACCTATCCGGCTCGAAGGACCATATAAATTACTGATAAGGATAGAAGCTAGTTCAGGCAAAGTGTTACCAGGATGGTGTGCCCATTAAAACACAGAAGCTCCAAATAATCCAGTTCCTTAACATTTTATTGTCTCTCAAGCAATCATGAGACCAGAGTTGTATGGTTTCTAAAACAAATAAACATTTTACAATTTAAACACATAATAAATCAATCCCACAGATTACAAATATAAACCAAACAATACTACTAAACATTAAATTTCTTGCATATATATTTAAAGAAATAATACAACAAACTTACAAATTCAAGGACTCATCAACTCTGAATCTCCCCAAAGAGCCACTAATTAACAATTTAATGCAGCTGTGGAGACATAGCTCCTCCCACCCTACTACCTCAGAATTCTCAACAACAGGCTTTAGTGTTTCTGCTAATTAATCATAAACTTTAGTTTGTTTTCTCAACAGTCTTAGCCAAATATATTTTTACAACATACTGCCAAACTAGTTGTATTTTTCGAGTGTGCAGTATACTACGCACATCTTAAGTTTGCAGAGTTGTTTGAATGGACGAATGCAACCAGAGGTCTTATTTTATCCCACAATGCATTGCATATGATTTGACCTTTTACCTCTAGACTGACATAATGAATAAAAAAAAATTATCTCTCCCATATGATGCATTAAGACTTATAAAAACACATCTGTAAACAAATACTCATATTTACAGTAGGGTGAGTACTGTGTTAGTAGTAAAATCTTGGAGCTAGCGCCTCTTAGTGGACATTTATTATATAAGGTGGAAAAGCATACGAGCTGAAAAATTAAAATAAAGATAAACAAAACTGTGTTTAAGTCTTTACAATACATTAGGATGCACATTATACAATACAGACAATTGTTGGTAATGTTACATTAAACCTTTTAGTCAATATGACTGCCTAAACATTTGCAATATATATTACCATGTTTAACAGGGCCCTCTCAGTGCACACTTGTAAATAAAATTGGATTAAAATACAAGATACAAACCACAGGAAGAAAGTGAACTACATTCAGCAATATAATCCTTTAGTCTTTACACATTAAAGGCCACACATATTAAAATGACTTTATGAACATATGAGGTCTTTTGTATCAAACTGGCACTCGAGTGATTTTATCCCAGATCGGGAAACTTTTCCAACAATATTTAGGCTGCGTTTTACAGACCTCATTCATTAAAAAAATTCTGTGACATTCTGTTTGTCTTATAAATATATTTATGTTGATTCTCAGTCTATAGTATTACAGATGCTCTGAACGGTCTGGTTAAACTCCTCCGGCTGGTCGGCATACACGTGATGGGAGGCGTCCTCGATAAGCTGCAGAAAGAAAAACAAAAGGAAGTTTGGGAGTGCCCTTTTAAGGAAATATGACCGAAAACATACAACATCAAAGACTGTGAAGTGTTTTCATTTGACTGTATTAATATTACCCAAAATGTCTACAATTCTAAGGTTCAATGTATGGTAAGTCTGTCTGTATGTGCAATACATTTTAAAGAAGAATAAACATTGCATTTTGTAATGATTCACTTACTATGATAGTAGTGGGGCTTTTGCCTCTAATCTGAACCACTGTGTTTCCCGTGCTGCTGTCCACCCAGGAAAGAGCACCATACAATATGGTGACGGGCATCGAGGGTGGCAGTAAGTTCACACGCTGGACCATTGGCCGCTTCGCCCAGCCAAAAGACTCGGTCATGGCTTTGAAACCCACCTCTCCGCTGTGAGAAAAGAGAAAAATATCATGAATAAATAATTTATTCTGCAGAAGTACATTGAATATCAGTAGGGTAGCTCGTACCTCGGGCTTTGAGCATTACAGTGGTAAATGTATTGTGTCATGGTGTCATCCTCAAACAAATCCTCAAATTTCCTCTTGAAGTCAGGACGAAGTCTATTCACCAATCCTGGACCTGCAGACAAACACGTGTAATGTCACACATCTTATGTTTCAGATTGATTCAGAACTCAGTGATATCAGAACATGGGCTTGTTTATTACATATCTGTTTTATTGTTATATATCGATAACAAAGCAGGTGAAAAGGTTTTAGTCAGAACTGTCCAAATGTTCTCACCCCACGGTCCAGCCGCCCTGATGACAGCAAGAGGGTTGAAGAGGCTGATCACTGATGCCACAGCTTTAAGCCAGCGAGGTGGTGATACCCTTTTCAGCTCTGACCCTTGACCTCCTGATCCCTGTGACTGCTGCTGTGATCGCTCAGGGTAACCCCACGGATCCACCAGGATGAGGTGACTGACTCTATTAGACAGAAACACACCCCAATCATTATCTCATTGATAAAAAGCTCATTCTTACATGTGATCAAAACCCCTCGAATTTTAAAGGTTTCCGGGAGGATCATCAAGACTATTGTTCATCCCACTTGTCAATCATTCTGGTGATATGTTGACGTGAGGCCATTGTACGTGCTCGTCCCTAGATTCGCTTTCTGCACATGCGCACTTTCAGGTGTTTGTGTGTGGTCGGCTACGGTTTCAGCCATTCATTGAAGCTCGCGTTCTCACCGTGTTTTTTCAAAATGTCTGAGGGTCGCAAGAGAAAAAGTGTCTACGAATTGTATGACAAGAAGAGAAATGCCTCTGAAGAAAGAAACAAGACCAGAGTGTTTTTGGGATTTCACATGCTGGTGTGCCCTAAAAGCACAGGTTGGGCTTCGGTAAACATGCCGAGAACAATTTGTAAACAGAGCGAAGAGAAGAGGCTCGTGCATGCTCTCTCTCGTGCCCACATTTAATAGGCGTTCCCTCTCTGGAGCAGGTAAAGTGTTGCGCGTGTGCATTTTTGTTTTGTTTTTTTAGGTGGAGGGTGGTTCTTTTCAAAAATTAGGGAAAATCTTCCGCTATACCTTTAAATAATATACAATGATTTGGTTACGTGTTTTTATGTAAAAATCAGAAACAGCAGAAAACAGGAGTGGTTTAAAAACACTTGTGGCTACATTTTTTAAAGTGTTTTTAAAAGACCTTTTTTGTGCTTTTGTATTTAAAAGCTGAAATGCCTTTTATTTAACGAAATTGTTTCTGGACTTTAAGTTTTATATAGATTATTTTGTTTTATTACACGGCTCTCTGGAATGCTTGATTCTGATTGGTCAGTTGAGACATTTGCAGGTTCGTTCATTTCAAATAATAACCGCTCCAAAATAATAACGCATAGCCG
The DNA here is from genome assembly GCA_025389145.1 of Misgurnus mizolepis. Taxonomy (NCBI): domain Eukaryota; kingdom Metazoa; phylum Chordata; class Actinopteri; order Cypriniformes; family Cobitidae; genus Misgurnus; species Misgurnus mizolepis. The sequence continues at coordinate 60,532,232 of JAIFKI010000002.1, forward strand.
GACTACTTGCACGAGTAAAATCGCTCCGCGCCAATAAAGATCAATAAAGATTACTGTCTGTTTGGCGCCATCTTGTGACAAACACTCGACAACCACGACAAGACACAGAGAGCTTACTGAGACTGAACTTGACAAAATAGAGCATGGCAGCTACGAAGCCAACACACAAAAAAATACAGAATGGGCATTAAAACTTCTCAAAGACTGGTTAAAGAGAAAAAAATGGAGACAGACAAGTATGAAGCAGAGGATCTTAATAAGGTATTACGATCATTTTATGCATCTGTGCAAAGTTTCGCGGAAGGATAAAAATGTTAATTTAAAACAAATATGTCAATAAAATGTTTCAAATTCATATTCATGTCCAGTTTTTTTTCTTATGTGGCGAGTAGCCGTGTAATAAGCGGGATAATGTAGAGGCAGCCGGTAGTTGTTGGGAAATAAGCCCCTTCAGTGTGATACAAGACCCTCCGCTTCGCGTCGAGTCCTGATCACACTGTCGGGGCTTATTTCCCAATAACTACCGGCTGCCTCTACATTATCCCTTACATGTTATTCATATATAATTTTTTTATTCCTTATTTGTTGTTTTTATACAGTTATATTCTAAAACTAAAATATCCTTTCAGTTTACAGTGTTAGATTTGGGTCTGCATTTATTTTTCACTTAAAAGAAATTAATATTACTGTCAAATGTTTTTCAGATAATAAAAATACTTTAGTTCACTGTATGCATTTGTCCATGTTTTATACAGGAATTAGTCTAAAGCACACCATAAAATAATGATATCCATTCATACAGGGCTAGTAGTACGTACAGTTGTATATACAAATACACACCCAGGTATCGGATCGGTATCGGGAAGAGAAAATGGTATTGGAACATCTCTACCTTATACATTTTAAAGGAATATTCCACTTTCTTAAAAAAAATCCTGATTATTTACTCACCCCCATGTCATCCAAAAAGTTGATGTCTTCCTTGTTCAGTGGAAAAGAAATTAATTTTTTTGAGGAAAATTTATTTAAAAAAAAAAAAAACAAAGTTCAATAGACTTTATTGGAAACCAACAGTTTACAATTTCAATACAGCTTAAAATTTCAGTTTCAATGCAGCTTCAAAGGGCTCTAAACGATCCCAACCGATGTCTTATCTAGCAAAACGATTGTCATTTTCGGCAAGAAAAAAATGCACTTTTAAACCACAACTTCTCATTTTGCATCAGCCGTGTAATGTAAAATGCACATTTGTTGACCATTTTAAACAATAAACTGAAACAAAGACATTAATTAATATCATTCCACAAACAACAACATGGGAAATGTCCTCTTTCTCCACACTTAAACACAAGTTGTTTTGCATACGTCAATGCGTGACCTTGCGACATGCTTTCACATTACACGGCTGGTGCAAGTGGAGAAGTTGTGGTTTGAAAGTGCATATTTTGTATTTTTCTTGCCGAAAATGATGATCGTTTCACTAGATGAGACTCTTATGTCTCGTTTGGGATTGTTTAGACGCCTTTGAAGCTGCAATTTTAAACTGCATTGAAACTGTAAACTCCAATAAAGTGGAAATTAAGAAAATCCTGGAATTTCTTTTCGACTGAACAAAGAAAGACATCAAAATTTTGGATGACATGGGGGTGAGTAAATGTTTTTTTTAAGTATACCTTTAGGCAAATGCTTAATATGAACTAAATCAAGTACCTCTCAGGATACTGTATGGTGTAGGATGTTGCCAGGTAACCACCCAGACTGTGGCCCAATAGGATCATGCGTTCCAGTCCCATCGATTGTCTCCACTGCTCTATGGAACTAACAAACTGCTCTTCAGCCAATGATGGGTCCGTCGGAAATGACGGACGAGAACTGCGACCGAAACCCAGCAGGTCGAAGGCGTAGACGGGTCTAGAGCGACTCAATGCATCTAGATTACGAATCCAGAGGCCGACACCCCCTCCAAACCCATGGACCATAACAAGTGGCGTCTGACTGGCTGAAGAGAGAAAAAGAGAGAGAGATAAACTCTTTTATGTTCAGAGAAAAATGACAAATAAAACATGACTAGAGTAAGACATTGGCAAATTATTTTATGCAAAAATGTACTACCACGTAATATCAATTTATCATTTATCATAAGCAAATGCAATGATGTTGAAACTTTGCCTTGGTCTGTAGATTTGCGCGATGTCTTGTTGGTCACTTTAAGGGTCCATATTCTGTTTTGATTTGGCAAAGTCACAAACCTGGACCACATGTCATTTTTAAGACCTGTTAAACAACAGAGGACCATCAAATTACAATAAAGTAAAGACAAATATGCATTTTTAAAAGAATGTATGTATTAAAACAAGTTAATCTCTATACGGAAAACAAGCTTGTTGCTCAGGTTGCACTAGTAGTGGTCTTATTTTACCGTACACTTACACAATACAAGCCCAGTACATTTCTGTGCTTACACATTTTATGTTTACATCACATCTTATGCCATTTTTTATCTCTTAAGTCTTCTGCATCGTTGTACAGGTCAATTTAATAAACATCTTATTATTGAAAGAAAAAGTTAAAGTGAGGATCTTACAAGCAAGAATTTTAGCCTCTGCGCTTTTCAACAGCGACATAGATGTTGGTCTCCAAGACGGCCACCAAGACCAGTACCCAGAGGTCTGCCTAAAAATACAAGAGACAATAAGAAACCATTAAAGTGACCTATGAGGCTTTGTTGACATGACGTACACACAGTCACATACAGTAGTATTGTCATCTTCATTTATATACTGTAACGACTATATATAATAACTTACTAAAATCAAAAAGAAAAGATAAAACTGTTTCAAATCAAATGTTGATGCCAGGAGCAAATATTTTCAAATATTTTGTGTGTAAACAAAATATTGCTGAGAAAAAAAAATAAAAACACATAAACATTGACTTCTTTAAAGAACGTGATATTATGCCAAACCATGACGCATTACACAGCTACTTGAACAGCAATGCATGCCACATTATAATAGCTTATGAAGACAATGAACCTGTGAACAGTGTTGTAATGTACCAGCTCAGCATGACTATGCATTATGTTATGAAATCAGCTGTTAACCTACACACTTAAAATCCTAACATGACAACACGTGTATGAATGGTAATTCTCCAGAAAACGTGACAGATGTGTTTAAAATACATACAAGTGTGTTTCATAAAAAAATACTGTACGTTCTTTCATAAAAAAAACACTGTACGTTCTTTCATCAGAGATACATACTCGATACAAAAATCAAACTGTCCCATCTCTCTATATACGTGAATATTTAAACATTAAACTACTTACTCTGTGTCAGTTTCGTCTTGCATGGCGGCGTTTACAAAACAAGTTAGTAAGAAACATACCACAAGAAAAAGCCGCAAAAACACACAAACATACTTGAGTTCTTCGCGTTCACTTTAAAGGCCAGTGTTTGCGTTTTGTAACACTGACGTCAACTGACGACTCCAATAGGCGTGGCTTCTTAGACAGGAAGTTATCTAAAAAGGCCGTTTCTCAATCCGTAGACTGCAGCCTCCGAAGGTCGCATATCAAGGCTGCATACGTCATCAATATTGTCTTATTTCAGAATATTGAAAATTATAAAGTTGACTATTATTCTTAATACATCGTAATTTGTCTGAGTATGACTTGCGAATATAATTCTCAGTTAACTTAAATTAGTGATGGGAGAAACGAAGCCTTTCGAAGCTTCGAATCAATTGAACCAATTGCTTCGAAAATTGATTCAGTTTTTCGAAGCAGTTCGAAACCCACACACGCTGGCGACCCCTGCTGGTCAAAATAGTGTATAAGCAGATGTGTCAAAACATTTTACACTTTTTTTTACAAAACAATAGCAAGATTTTTATTAAAATATGTTAAAAAAATTATTTAACTTAATTCAGACATAGTTAAAAGTGTATTATGTGTTTTTAGTTTTATTTAGGGCAAACAAATGAATAAAACTAACTACCATTTTAATTATGCACATTTTTGTCATTAAATCTGTCTATAAACAAAAAGTAGACAACATGGCAGTGTTATTAGTCAGAAGGATGGATGTTTTATGAACTTTCATAATAAAACTGACCCGAGTTCACCTAAACTTGTTAGACACTGGTCATGTGATCAACTCCCCCTAGTGGTGAACCATCGGTTTTTCGAAACGTTTCGAAACAGTTATGACGTAATGAAGCCTCGTTTGCTAAAATCACGTGACTTGGGCCAGTTTGAAACAAGCTCCGAACCACTGATTCGAAACAAAAGATTCGTAAATGTTTCGAAGCCTCATGAAGCAGTGCTTCGAAAACGTCCATCACTAACTTAAATAAACCATGATTGATGATTGATGAAAATATCGCGAGAGCGATTCAAAACTCGTTCTTGTAAATCCAATTTTTAACATTTCACGTTGAACGTTTAATTAAAGGCCATTAACGTTGTCCGGTGTTAATATTCAATTCTTTTTTCAGACATATTTTTTTAATGGCTGAATTAGGTTAATGCTTTGTTTATCTAGACTTAAACTGACCGAGCGTGTTGGAAACGCGCATTATAAAATTGTTTTTATTGAATTAATGACATTAATAGGGACAGTGCAATTAGAAATATCCATTCGAATTACAACAAGAAAATAGCAACATAATAAACCAGTTAAGCATTCTTATAACTTCTGTAATTACGTAGAGCAACTTAAAATAATTTAAAAACATGAGAAAAAAAGTGGTTTGTATTTGACAATTATATTAGACATTTTAAGAATGTGTGAAATGAGTATTCGACCAATTCGACCAAAAAAAAAACGTCATGAAGTTGCGTCAAAATTTGGGCACTTGGCTAAAATGTATAGTATAACAAAGTAATCGGAAATAATTCTGATGGCTTGAGTCCTTGGAAATAGTAATAACGAATTGATTATGACCGAGTATGACAGATCCTTTCACTCACGCGATCAGCGGAACTAATGTTCTGAACTAATGTTCGTGTTTCAGTGGGGATCGTTTTGCGGACGCACATCTGTCGCTCTCTTCTTACACGTCATTCATTTCTCTGCTAGATTTTGGAGTGTGTGCACAATAAGCGCATAAATCATGTCTAATTCTGTATTTTCTGTTATATCGCGTTTTGTGGAGGAGTACAGGAGCAGTACGCCGAACAAACTAAAGGTGATCGATGCTTATCTGCTGTATATATTGCTGACCGGAGTCTTTCAGTTCCTCTACTGTCTCCTGGTGGGAACATTTCCCTTCAACAGCTTCTTATCTGGATTCATCTCATGTGTGGGATCTTTCATACTGGCCGGTATTTATACTTTTTAATCTTTTCGATTTTATATACCCTGAATCAAGATTACTCGTTGATTATTAGGAGACAGTCTGCACATGCGTGATTTGTTTTTTCACTGACGGTCACTTATAAGCGCGTAGGATTTTCTTTGCGCATCGGCAACAACAACAAAAGCATTTTATCTTTTTAACAGAAACTTATACTAATCAAAGCAGCGTTTAAACTGGTATGATTTGTCGATATGAACTAATAATATTCTTATCAAATATCTGTAATTTTCATTTGTGTGCAATTGTAGATGACTGACTTTACTAGTTAACAAATTAGTGCTATCAGAAGTGAATTAAACATGTTCTATAATTTGTTGTTATTTTCTCTCTGCAGTTTGTCTTCGTATACAGATTAACCCACAGAATAAAGGAGAATTTCTGACGGTGTCACCTGAGAGGGCATTCGCTGACTTCCTGTTTGCTCACACTGTTTTGCATCTAGTGGTTGTCAATTTTGTGGGCTGAATAAGACAACGTGCCCAGTTTCTCTTAGTACAGGTCTGTGCTTATTGTACATAAATAACACTTATGTGAATATTTCAAAATCTGTTTGTTTTCTTTTTGTAACATGTACATAATCTGTGTAATTTGACCATTGTGACCTGTATCTTTGATGGTCAAAATTGTAAAACTTAAAAGCAAAAGCTATATATTTAAAAACAAAATATAATGGGAAAGCAACACATCAGAATAATAGAATACCCCGATTAAATGCTAATTTGTTTTTAATTCAATATTTATTTTTTTATTCATCTACCATGATAGTAAGTAGAGCTGGGTATTGTGATCAATTATGGGATTGATTAGATCTTTTTGGATGTGGGTTTGATTAATTCCAATATCTATTAATAATCAATATCCTCTAAAGTGAAGCATGCAAATAAATAATCGATTCAGGGATTTCCCGAATCTATATTGTTTTGTTAAAATCAATTTAAATCAGAGAATCAATATTTTGCCCAGCCCTAGTGGTAAAGGTTAATTTTTTTACAAAAAAGTCTCTCCTAACTCTTTAGGACAGAGTCTTAAGGTGCAATGTGTAATCTTTGCCGCTAGATGTCACGATGCAAAAACAAAATCACAGCTTGATGATGCTAGGAGGAAGCATAGAATAATGGAATCCGTAGCCAGGATCCGTTTGACAGGATTCACAAATCATGTTCATGGATGATGCAATAAAATAAAGTTTTAAAAGCGGTATGTTATACCGTAAGATAACAGAGCAGCTTGATAGAAACAACAATAGAGTCATGTGCTAGACGCTACAAAACTTATACGGCGCTGTGCATATCGTTTGGCATATGACATCTCACTTTTGAATCGCTCATAATACTATGATGTTGTACTCCAAACGGTCTGCGAAGCAATGCTTGAAGTTGTACACATCTATGATTTTTTTACTGTAGTAAATTTGAAACTGACAATAATGCAAATGTGATGCCATTGATGGGTGACCCTATTTGCAAGGGTAGTAGGGGTGCAGCACCTTTTAAAACTGGAACAGTGGTGTCTGGTGAAGACTTTGAGTTTAGTGTTAAGTGAGTGTCTTGCAAGTATTTAGTAAATGTGAGCGTATTTTTTAACCTAAACACTTAAACGCGTTTGCATCAGGCACATATTTTGACAAGACGCATGATGCACATAGGTTCACGTGATGCAACGAACACAAACTTTGACATGACGTGCAACGCACATGACACTCTGAACCATAGACTGTAAAAAAGATGGATGTAGTGTCCATGACATCACCCATAGGTTTCTGAAGATCGTTTTTGAAGCCAGTAGAAGGCGGTGCGTGCCGTCTCTATTTTGTCCGCGTGTCAGCGTTAGGGTAGTCCTTATTTTTCAACTTTTAAAAGTTCATGCTCTCACCACACCAATATTTTTTAATAAATAAAATATTGGGCACATTTTTTTCAATATTCATTAAAATTTAGAGGTTGCTCAAGGCCTTTGAAGTTTAACACATTCTAGCATGTATAATTGTTTAATAACATATACTTATGGCAGCAATGGACTTATTTGACCGTGCTCCATGCAATTAAACTCATGTTTTAGTTGTGCTATGTCTTTCAAAGGAAGAAAGCGTCAATGTGAATGCATAATAGACAATATACACTGAGACAATGGCTGAAGCAACACGAAGTAAGTCCGCTATATGGTTACTCGGATCAGAAGAGACTGAAATAACTGGAACAAAGTTACCCTCCAAGAAGCAAGTTTTATGTGTGTTGTGCTTTTTTTAAATGTGATTTCGGAAATATTCAAAGGCTTTGAGCAACCGCTAAATATTTTAGGAACAATTCAAAATTTTGCACCGCATGTTTTTATTGATATCCTAAAACATTTAGGGGGTGAGAGTTGCACATTTATATGTTTTTTTTGACCCATTATAAGGACCACCCTAGTCACCGTGCATCGTATAGGTAAAGAGGTGGAACGTGGGTGAAGCTGAGGTGGCTGGTTGCTGAAACCACACCCGCCTAGCTTCACTCTAGTGACAGCAGTGGCCGTTCAACCGTCACTAAAGCGGCCATGCCCTTAATTATGCAGAACTTTAAGGCTTACTATAGTTTTAAATGGATGAGTTACAAAAAAATCACACTTCTCACATTTATCACGAAGGGCAAAATTGGCTATACAGACCAAAAACTACTTTTGTACCAGGCTGTAAACATATTTATACTCCCTAATGGAGCCAGCCTCTAGTGGCCAGTCCATAAATTGCAGTTTGCCCTCTAGGAACAGGATTGGAACCCCAGTCCATAAATATTTTTTTTAAAAAATGCATTTAAAACAATCTAAACGGATTTCTCAAAAAACTTTTTGGAGGTCTAACATAAACTCATTTGGTATCTGAAATAGAAAATTACTTCATACATGAATGTACGGTTTCTACTGTTCAAATTTCACATGCAATGAAATACTGAATGTAGTGTAATTTTGTAATGTAATGTGCAAGGTTTTCTTCACAACTGTCTGGTTTACTTTTGCTGAATATGTTTGTTTTTACACAGATAAGAAGACCAAATTTTGAAGCCTGAGTCTCAGGTGCAGAACAACTACAACATCACTCTCTGTGATTCCCTCAATATGTTATTATATGTTTTGGCATAATTATCATTTGTGATTAATTCTTGTCCACATGATCCCTAAAAAATGTTTTCTACTTTTCTAAAACTGTTTCTATAAGTTACTGAAACAGAATAAATGCCTTAAAAAATTATGAAAAGTTGACCTTGTGTTGTGTTATTTTACGTACAAATAATGTTTTTGTAACTGGTACAATGTGTAATTTTCAATACTAAGATAATGGATTTGAGTCCCAGTTCCACACAAAATGCTGGGTTATTTTGAACCCAGTGTTGGGTCGAAAAGTGAAATACCCATCCTGTTGCATTGTAATTTAACCTATGCTGGGTTGTTTTAACCCAAAATTCTGGGTTGTTTTGAACTATATTTGATCAACATAAAGATTTTCTGGATTCATTTAACAGATTAATACATGTGGCCATCCCTTTTTGAATTTATAAAAAAATGAATTCGTTCACTGTATGAGCATCCAAATAATTATCCATTATTGTGCAGTTTCCCGGCCTAAAATGTATGTTTGAGCTGTCTTAACTGGAAAAAGTGCCATTGTTTTGTCTCAAGATGCACACAAGTAAGTTATATATGTAAGGCCTAGTACTGGCTTAATCAAAACCCTGTCGAGGAAATTGCCACTATATGTTTTAGCATTGAGTACAATTGCTGTGTGGTGCACAAATGGTTAAATGATCCACATCTGGAAATAGTTGCGTAAGAGGGAAAACAGGAATATTTCTGACAGGCTCCATTAGGAAAAGCATTTTCGAGGAACTGATCACACTAAAGGACAATGTTTCTAAAACTTCTAGCCGTTCTTGTTGTTGGTCAACTTCAAGGTTAGATTTTAGCAATCTTTTGGATGGGTAATGACATGTTGAAAATATTCTTCTAAGATTGTGTTCTTTTATAATTAACTTCTCTAGCTACAAAATTGATAAGTTTCATTTCTCCAGAACATTACTAAACCTGCTTTGAGTCTGTACTTAAAGCATTATATACCTTTTTATTCTAACATGCAGTTAAATAGAGTTTCATAATAAAAAATACTGTGACCCAAATTTTTTTAAAGTTATACAGATCAGCGTCATTGAACTTAACATTTTTGCAAACATTCGTCATACAAATGTTCATGTGCAGCAAGCATGTAAATATTACTCTTTTCCAGCTTTGTTGTTGTCATGTAGGTGGATGTTATGCACTTTATTGGCACTAACATAAAATATAATTTTGTAGAATAATTATATGTACATATTTTTTCAATAATTATGTGACCCTGGACCACAAAACCGGTCATAAGTCACATGGGTATATTAGTAGCAATAGCCAACAATACGTTGTGTGGGTCAAAATTATACATGTTTTTATGGAAAATATCCTTAGGATATTAAGTAAAGATCATTTTCCATGAAGACATTTTGTACATTTCCTAACATAAATAAATAAAAAAATTATTTTTCATTAGTAATGTGTGTTGCTAAGGACTTTATTTGGACAACTTTAAAGGTGATTTTTTTGCAGTTTTTTGCACCATTACATTTATCTCTGCCAAATATTGTCCTATCCTAACTAACCATACATTAACGGAAAGCTAATTTATATAAATCTCAATTTCAATAAATTGACCCAAATGACTCGTTTTGTGGCCCAGGGACACATATATTGCTAACATCAAGTTTGAGCTTTTAAATACCTGTATGTTTCACTCCTAAGTGGTTCTCAATTAGTTTTTGACACATGTTCAAAGTAGTTTATTTTACAAAGTAGTATAGATTTGCAAAACTTGTACAAAAAAAAAAATATATTTATTTAATGTTTAGGTGTAACGAGGAGTCACGAGACAGAGCATTCATTTGCAGTTTTATTGATGACACAGTAGTACAAACAAAGAGATAAACCAGAATCCTAAACAGGGGACAGGCAGGGTCAGGGCAGGCAGATAACAATCAATAATCCAAATAACAATCCAGGTCACAACAGATTAAAACTCACAGGGAAATAACGCTCAGAAATGATCACACGGGGCAAATCAAGACTTTGCACAGTTCAGACTTTCAAAGGAGCTTAAATAGCCAGTCTGATTGGTTGCAGGTGGTAGCGTGATCAGTCCCAGGTAAGTGGCATGATGGGAAATGTAGTGAACCGGGAAGACTAACTAAAACTCTTGTGAAGGCGCCCTCTGTCGACTGGGAGGATGCGAAGGGGCAAGTTCATTCGTAACAAGCCCCCCTGCAAACGGCTCCAGACGTGAGGAGGCCCTCGACGCCGGGGTCTACCACGGGGGCAAGGGGCTGGTTTATCTGGGTGTAACCTGTGGAACTTTTCAGTGAAAGTGGGATCAAGGATATCCGTGTTGACCCAGGATCGTTCCTCTGGACCATGATTAAGAGCTGAGGGGTCTGTGTGTCGGGTGCCCCCTCCACGACTCCTCTCGAACCGGCAGCGAGTTTCAACAAAGAGACATGGAAAGTGGGAGAGATATGGTAGTTAGCGAACAACTCTAACTGAAATGAAACTGGTGTAATTTGTCTAAGAATTTAAAATGGACCAACATACCTGGGACTGAGCTTCTTGCAGGGGAGTCGAAGATGGACGTCCTGGGTTGAGAGTCACACCCACTGGCCCGGACCATAGGCTGGGTTGGGACGACGATGCCGGTTGGCCTGTTGTTCTTGTCGTCTTACTACACGTAGTAGATGGGTGTGTGAGCTCTCTCCCAAACTTCTTTGCTTCGTTGATACCAATTGTTTACTGCTGGAACATCAGAAAATTCTTCTGGCCCTGGAAACATTGGTGGTTGGAAGCTAGGGTTGGGTACCTTTCACATTTTTACCGGTACCGGTTCCGATGCCGGTACCTGGAATTCGATACCGGTACCTTTTTCGGTACTTTGACTTAAGTGACTTTCAGTGGACATAATAAGCCCAAACCTCTCATTTTCAAAATTTTGTTATTTATTTCGAAATGTTTAATTATACACACAATCTTTACAAAAAAAAACATCCCTATAACATCCAGGGCATATGTCTTACATATAAATAAAATAAATAAATACAATATATAAGTAAGACAAATGATCAATGCAGCAGTAGAGAACACTCGCTCTGAGGATGTAGAAGAGGACTGGACACAGAGATACTTTTTTGCCAATCTGGCCAGCATTGGCATTTGGTCCGCATGTGGTTGAATGTGTTCGAACAGCCACACGGACCGCCTTCTCTCCTCCTATTTATCTAATCTGAGGTACTGAGCACAAAGTTTTACGTCATTTCTGACTTTTAGCGTGAACACACAGTCTTTCATTTCGCGAGCCCGTGAAAGTTGCGTGATCTTATTTCATTAATTGTGCTGAAAAATCTGAGAAAGCTCAAACATATTCATGTACATATTCATGTCACTTACCACACGACAGAGTCGGCGCCAGAGCAATGACGCTGGAGGGGCATTGGATCATCGGCGGGGGGGCACTGCCATTTGAGAAATATTTTTACGCAGTGGCAAGTTTGGCAACATCATAAATCCCAATGTGATTGATGCAGCTCAGATAGAGGGGCATATTTAATGAGCATTACTTTATTTTTAGTAGAAAATGTAACAAACAGAGCATAACATAATAGTTATTTAATGAGCATTACTTCTGACACCAGAGCTATACTCGCTGAGCAAATTAAAACATCATAGCATCATAACAACACAGCAGAAATTTATTATTTGCGAATTTCGTTTATTCTTGTTAATTTCCATATCATGTCATTTAGAGGCTATGTGGTAACGTTAGCCCTATGCACACAGTTTATTCACACGCAGAAATACGATAATAAGGCAGAAAGGGGTGGGGGTAAAATTATGCACTGCCACTCTCATATATCTTTAGTACAGGTAGCCAAGTATAAAACACAAATGCAGATAGAACCAGCAAACATTCATCAACAATTTACCTGCTTAGTATGTCTTATCATGAAAGCCAGGGCTGGCTTCAAAAAGGGAATTGAACAAACGACTTACTCAAAAGAGTTGCAGGCGACGAGTGTGGCTACTGAACCGTCTAAGTACTGTGTCCTTCCATTCGCTTGTGCATTTGCGGGTCAAATCTTTCTCGAATGCAAGCTGCACCAACCTGGCCTTTCTCTCGTGTAGCATTGTGCGTCTGTGTTCCGAAAAAACATTTTTCAAAGTGGAGAATGAATTCTCACACATTGCTGTTGATGCGCCAAATGTTAATGCATGTTTGAAAGCAGTCAGCACACTGGGCATGGCAATCAGATGGTTGTGGTACGTTGAGAGGATGTGCTGTATGGTCCAGTCTCCCTGCATTGCTAGCTTTTGTGACATTAAAAACTCTTTAGCAACTTCAAATTCAGCGTCAATTATAATCGATCCTGAAAGGTCGAGAATTTGCTTCACAGCTTTCACATCAAGGAAGTTATCGGCCTCTGGATTTAGTGCTGCAAGTGCACTGGCCAGTTGTGAGTTGCGCTCGCTGAATCTACGCTCCAGTTCCCCAACCACCGAATCAATAGTGTTGTAATACAATCTCCGAAGTTCAGTTTCCAAGTTATCATCATCACCTCTGTGTCCTCCTGTAGGCCCTGTAATGATGTATCCATCCATCCGGGTGCTCTCTATGCGTCTCCGTTTGGGCCCGGGTCTCAGTGACTCGCTGGTGGGCGTGGCAGTATCCAGCATCCGCTTAAACTCTTCATCACAACGGAGTTTTTTAACACACGCTGTTGCACTCGCCACAACACTTAAACCTGTCAACAAGTCAGTGTCCTCTCTTTGGAGAAGTTTGTTCGGTGGGTCCAATAGAGAAAGGACTCTGTGGGTTAAGTTGGCAAGGAACATGAAACTTGGCTCAGATATCTCCCGCAGCAGACCTGTAGCTTCCATTCTCGTCTCTGAGCCATAGTTCAGCACAGTGTCAGCATCGGTCAGAATAGATTTTATGTCATTAAATGACTTAAGAATGACTGATACAGTGGCAAGATGCCCTGTCCATCTCTGCTCCAGAAGACGTTTAAGATGTGCACCTTTATAATGCATAGCAACAGTTGGCTTTCTACAGAACTTGTACAGGGAATCGCACACCTCAAAAAACTCCAAAAGTGCGGTCTCTGCAGACATGGCATGAACAACAACCAAATGCAACTGATGATTTAGGCAGTGCACATATGGTATCTCACGTCCAAGTTTGTCTTGTAGAATTTTCTGAACACCACCACGTTTCCCCGACATAAGTGCAGCCCCATCATATACCTGACTCAGAATTTTTGAGCTATCTAAGCCAACTTTGTTAAGCTCAGTCAGAATGGTGTCAGTTAATGTGTGTGCGTCACCTTTCTGAGCCGTAGCGATGCACAGTAGACGTTCTGTAACTTCGTAACACTCGTTCACAAATCGAAGCACAATCGATATATTTTCACATCCTGTGGGGTCACGCGTCCCATCAACTTTCAAAGTGTAATAGGAGTCACCGACTTCCTCCACTATAGCCTCTGTCACCACATTACTGAGTGTTCTTATAAGTTCATTTTGCATATCATGACAGGTGTAAGTGGCATTGCGAGGGATTGTCTTCACCACATTAGCCAATTCAGGATCCTTTTGGATGGTGTAATAAAGCATGGAAAGGAAAAGTCCAGACCCTCCATCCGACATGTCATCAAAAGCGTCAATTTTACCCCGTAGTGGCAACTGGTTTTCAACCAAGAACCCAACCACATCTATTAGTGAGGACACATAATACCGGTTTTTCCTTAGTTGATCTGCATTGACAAGTGTTGATACCTCATTCCCCATATTCCGACGCATCTCCCTCTCCTTCCACATTGCATAGCAAGACATGTGGTCCTTCGAAGTTTCATGTTTATGAAATCCACGGTCTTTGGCCATTGCGTGTTTCCAGTTACGATAGCCCACACTCGCGAAGGCATCCAATGTTCCAGATTTTCTAGCAAAGCTGAACATCCGACAGCAATAACAAAATGCTGCGTCTGCCTTGGCACTGTACTCCAACCACTCTCTGTTGTGAAACCATTTATCAACGAATGATCGCCCCTTACCACTGTAAACTGTAACCGGATACTGTTTTAACACAATTTGGACAGGCTTGTCAGTCCCGATATCATCAACCGCTGTCCGCTGACTTGGAGGGCTTGACGATTGTTGCTCTATAGCTGCGCTAGTTACTTTTGGAAGTTGTCCGGAGGTAGCAATAGCAGATGGGCCAGCTCGGCTCTCACAGACCGTCGTACTGGTGGCGGTGGCCGGAGAATCAGATGCTGCTAATTGAAGAGGCTGCGCAGGACTAAACCATTTTCGTAAATCCATTTTTTGTCTATATTTAGGTTAACAATTAGCCGCCAACTGTGGACAAACTGTTTTTTTCGATTCTCTGTTTTTTCGATTTTGCGCGCTTAAAGTCAAATGTAACAAGTTTACTCAGCGACCAATAAGAATTGTCCAATAATGACGTAGCTTAGTAACATGTCACGAACAACCGAAATGATGCTAAATAATTTTCCCCATCATTTTATTTTATTTAAATTACAGTGTGTACATTTAATATTAAAATATTAACTAAAAGGGATTTTTTTGGGACCAGTACTAGGAGGGGCATCAATGACCACTAGGGGGGCACGGCCCTCGAATGCCCCACCACAGCGCCGACCCTGCCACACGATCTCTCTCTCGCGCGCGCACACGCTTTCGCTACGTACCAGACTCACACGGCGCGCTGACATGTTCTCTCAGGTACCGAAATTGAGCACCGATTGATTTAATGTGAATCGATACTGGGTAGTACCGACGCAATTCGGTCGGTGCCTATAAAAGTACCGTGGTCGGTACCCATCCCTATTGGAAGCCCAGTGTGCACTTAAATGGCTTGAGAAGGGAATTCTGAGCATATTCGGCCCACATCAAATATTTACTCCTGTCATTTTGATTTTGCTGGCAGTACGAATGTAGGAATCTTATTACCTCTTGGTTGAGTCGTTCTGTTTGACCGTTAGACTGAGGATGGTACCCAGAAGTGAGGCTGATGTTAACATTAAGTTGCTTCAAGAACGCTGCCCAAATTTGGGAAATGAACTGCGGACCTCTGTCGGAAATGATGTCTTCGGGCAGACATTCTCACATAAACTTACAGCGGTTTCCATAGCACTGGGGAGTTTGGGAAATTGAATCAGCTGACATCCTTTGGAAAAGCGATCAACAACGGTGAGTATAACTGTATTTCCTCGGGAGTTGAGTTAGTCCATAATGAAATCCACTGCTATGTGGGACCAGGGTCATGAAGTATAGGTAATGGCTAAAGTAATCCTGCTGTTAGTTGACAGGGAATTTTGGAAGTGTTGCAGTATGACATTGGTTGATGAACGTGGTGGTGTCGGTAGATAAAGAGGACCACCAGAAGCGGTTGGTGAGAATTTCAATGGTGGCAGTAATACCTGGATGTCCAGAGCTGGGATTAGTGTGTGTTGAAGTAGTTTGATTCTCAGAGGTTCTGGAATGTAAGTTTTGTTAGGTGGAAATTCAGCTGGAGGTGGAAGTTGGTTATTGTGTTGGGTGATTTCTGTGAAAACTTCCATCTGGACCGGGGCAACGAGCAGAGTGACAGGAAGAATGTTCTCAGACTGGTCTGCCTTGGTAGTTTCATCTGGCAGGATAGTGCATCGGCTTTAGCGTTTTTGGATCCAGGACTGTAAGTGATAGAGAAGTTGAATCGTGTGAAGAATAATTCCCAGCAAGCTTGACGTGGGTTAAGGCGTTTGGCAGAAAGGATGTACTCAAGGTTTTTATAGTCAGTTATCACTGTTATTGGATGTTTAGCCCCTCTAGCCAGTGTCTCCATTCTTCCAATGCTGCTTTCATGGCTAGGAGCTCAGGATTACCCACATCATAATTCCTCTCAGCAGATGACAGTTTACGAGAATAGAATACACAAGGAAACATTTTTTGGCAGGATTACCGTGTCCTTGAGAGAGAACTGCCCCCGATGCCTGTGTTTGAGGCATCCACTTACACGATGAAGGGTTTTTCTGGATCTGGGTGATAAAGCAGCTTGATCTTCACTGGACCGGGGTAGGCGAGACGTGGAACGCTTTGTCATGGCAGTTGAAGGTGCTGCCACAGAGCTGAGGTTCCTGATGAATCTTCGATAGAAATTAGCAAATCAGATATCGTTAAAGTTCTTTGAGTGTTTTCAGACGGGGGCAAACAAACACTGCTTTTAGCTTGGACTCATCCATGGCTACTCCTTCCTGACTGATGATGTATCTGAGAAAAGCTGTAGATCTCAGATGAAACTCACACTTCTCTGCCTTAGCGTAGAGTTGAAACTGAATGAGACGTTCAAGCACTGTTCTGACATGTTTGACGTGATCTTCATCGATGTTTGAATAGATGAGAATATCATTGATGTAAACAATGACCCACTTGTCATGCATGGCCCGAAACACGTCATTGATGAAAGACTGGAATACTGAAGGACAGTTAGATAGGCCAAAGGGCATCACCAAGTAATCATAGTGACCTGAGGTGGTAGAAAACGTCATCTTCCATTCATCCCCTTTTTTGATGCGAATGTGATTGTAAGCACTTCGGAGATCGAGTTTAGTAAAGTACTTGGCCTGTCTAAGCTGTTCGAGTGCTGCTGGAACCAGAGGAAGAGGATAGCGGAACTTGACAGTAATATTGTTGAGTGCACAATAATCCATGCAGGGTCTGAGACCTCCATCCTTTTTCTTCACGAAGAAGAAACCGGCTGAAGCAGGTGAAGTAGATGGACGGATGAAGCCCTTCTTTTACTCCTCCTCAATGTATGCCTTCATAGCCTCTGATTCTGGTTGAAATAATGGAAAAATACATACTTTGGGGGAAGTGTTGATCCAGGAATAAGATTGATGGCCATGTCAATGGAGCGGTGCAGAGGTAACTGGGTAGCTTTGACTTTGCTGAAAGCCTCAATTAAATCAGCATTTACTGGGTAATTTTGAAGTGACTGCTGTGGTAGGTTCGCTGGACTGACTGGGGGTAGACAAAGGGTTAATGGGAGTGATGCACTGCTGATTACAGGTGAGACCCCATCGAGTGATTTGTCGGTGGTTCCATGACACTTGTGGGTTGTGTTTCTGCAACCATGGAATGCCCAAGAGGAGTGAATGATTAGGAGAGGGAATGACAAGAAATTTAAGGTCTTCTTTGTGTAAGACTCCAATCTGCATGTTTAGAATTTCCGTCACGAACAGAATTTTTCCTTCTCCGACTGGATGTCCATCTAATGCCTCCACTGCCAAATGAGAAGTAGAAGGTTTGAGCATGATGTTGTGATTTTGAGCAAACTGAAGTGACAAAGTTTCCTGCAGCACCGGAGTCCAAAAGTGCAGACATATTAAGGGGTTTTCCTGGAACCGAAAAAATGACAGCTATCTCCATACAGGATTTTGACTTGGGAATTTTGACTTTTGACTCTTCACTCACCTTGTTGAGTTTGGTGTTCGTGGTTTAGAGGGACAAGAATATTTCACGTGTCCGGGTTCTCCACAATACAAACACAGACGGGGCTGCCGTCGTTGATCTATTTCTTCAGATGTGAGAAGAATTAGGTTGTCCACCTGAATGGAGAGTTCTATGAAGTCACAGAGACAGCATCCTTCATCTCTACATGGTAACTCAGACTGGAGTTCAGGAGTTAAGCCTTTCCTGTACAGTAGTTTCAATGTATCCTCCGCCCACAATCAGTCTGTGTAGCTAAAGTACGAAATGTTAAAGCAACACCAAAGAGGTTTTTTTTACCTTAAAATAACGTTTCCAAAAATGTTTCAGTGGTTCATCCACTCAAAACAGGGTGAATGGCACTTTCACATTTCGCTTTGCAGCCCTCTATCGGCCAAAACCGCACTAAAGAAGTTTCCAACCGTCGGGTAGTGGTCCTGTAGTTCGAGTGAAAACTACAAAAACTTGCTTTACAGCAGACCTACAATCCAATCAGACCCAGCTATGCTGCAGTATTTACGACAGTGCTAATGAACAATTACGCGTCTAACCTGTAGGGGGAGCACAGACCAATAACTCTTTAGTGTTGCTTTAAAGCATAATCTGCCGCTGTTTCTCGATCCTTGTGTAACGTCAACAACTGCTCACCTGCTCCTTTACCTCCTGCAGGGTGTTAGAAAACATCACAAAATTGTTGGAGAAAGTGAGTAAAAGTAGGAAACGTAAAACCATACTGCCGTGGCCCATTTGAGTGCTCGTCCAGTAAGTAGAGAACATACAAAGGAGATCTTACTGGTATCTGTGGTGTACAAGTGAGGTTGCTGGTTAATAAAGAGTGAGCATTATAACAGGAATCCCTTACAACGGGCAGCATCTCCGTCAAACTTTTCGGGGAAAGCAAGCCGGGGACTCGCGTTGCTCTGAGGCTGGGGTGCTGGTGGAGGAGGAGCCGGTGGCGCAAAGGTGAGACCGCGGCTCCCGGAGGTACAAGCTGCAGACCTTGTAGGGCTTTAACCATCTCCTCAGTGATATGTGTGAGGGGGGTGAGTTGGTTCTGGTGATCAGCTTACTGGTAAGCTTGAGCAGTGAGCTCGGCAGACATCTGTGACATCGCTGCTGGATTGTTGTATGTCCAGTCTTCTGTAACGAGGAGTCACGAGACAGAGGATCCATTTGCAGTTTTATTGATGACACAGTAGTACAAACAAAGGGATAAACCAGAATCGTAAACGGGGGACAGGCAGGGTCAGGGCAGGCAGATAACAATCAATAATCCAAAGACAGGCAGAGATCAAAGCCAGGCAGATAACAATCAATAATCCAAATAACAATCCAGCTCACAACAGATAAACACTCACAGAATATAACGTTCAGAAATGATCACACAGTTCAAATCAAGACATCACACAGTTTAGAGTTTCAAAGGAGCTTAAATAGCCAGTCTAATAAGTTGCAGGTGGTAGCGTGATCAGTCCCAGGTAAGTGGCATGGTGGGAAATGTAGTAAATGAGGAAGACTAACTAAAACTCTGGTTGATGGCGCCCTCTGACGACCGGGAGGACGCGAAGGGGCGGGTTCATTCGTAACAATAGGATGAATACAGAATTGAATGTATGGCATTATTGAAAATGGTTAGTGTCTTCATAGAAAATGCAATTCAATTGCAATTCACCAGTGAAATTTTCCTTACACTATAGGACAATCAGTCTATTGTATAATATAGATAACAGGTGTCCTACTGATCCAGACATGTATTTTCCTTTAAAACAAGAAAAAAACACATATGAACAGCAGTGTAACATACAGAGAATTTGCGATAATACCATTAAATGCAACATGCATATAGAGAATTTGTGACTTGTGGCCAGTGAATCCAGCTAGTCAATTTTTAGTGATCCTCCTACATAACTCAGTACATTCTGTTAAAATATAATCTTGATATCTTTTAATATTGACTGAGTAAGGTCATATCAAATTCAAAGATTGAAATCAAACTAAGAGTATGAGACTTTAGCCTGGATTTCACAGAAAGGGTCACATATTCTATTAATACCATGAGTTGTACCTTTTGTGTATAAATTGTATACTACACACTAATGTCTTTGCAAGAAAAAAACAATATAAGCTGAAGTAAGCATTAATTTAGCACAATAATTTTATTATAGTTGGTTAGGACAAGTGTAATAAAGTGCAAAGAGGCCCAAATGCAAATGAATAATGAGGACATTCATAACCCACGAACAATTGCCTATTCCTATGTATTTAGGTTCCTACTGCACGGTGACCACTACAGGAAATCTGGCTATACTGGAGGGTCAGTCTGTCACTGTTCCCTGTCACTACAACCCACAGTACACCAGCCATGTGAAATATTGGTGCCAAGGCCTGATGAAAGACTTCTGCACCAGCCTGGCTCGCACCGATAACCCTGAATCAGCCCCTAAGGGGAATGGACGGGTGACGATCGCTGATGACCCCACTCAGCACGTGTTCACCGTGAGCATGCGGGACCTGATGAAGAATGATTCAGGATGGTACTGGTGTGGGGTGGAGATTGGAGGAATGTGGACTTCTGACAGCACCGCTTCTCTTTATATCAGTGTTGATCAGGGTCAGCAAGACATTTTACAAAGTTCAAACAATATATTTTTGTATCATATTACTTTAAAAAAAAATACTGCATAGTGATAATATAATGCAAAAAAAAATCATTTTATTAGTGTGTTTTCTGGAACTTCAATATACACCTCTAGTGCTGTTTGTTGTTTAAACTTAGCTTTTTTATTTTTAAACTGTGTGATAGATTTGTATGTAAAACTAATTCATTTAGCCATCATAACACATCTGCTCTATTGTTTATTTGTAATTGTAATTCATGTCTGCCATTGGTGTGGTGACCATGTGACTTGTGATTGTATTACAGGTGTGTCAGTGTTGAACAGTATGGTGAGTGCAGATGAAGGAAGTAGCATCAGTGTTCAATCTATCTACAGTCAGAACCTTAGGTAAACTAACCAAATCATTAATCATTAACCAAATGTGAAATTAATCTCATGAAACTTGTCAGGAACCTGCCCATGTTATATTTCACCCCCAAATCAAAAGTAAGAAATGAAAGCATTACGGTAATGAGAATCTGTGAGATAAATTATTATCAAAATCATAGGTGGAGTTTGGGGGTACAGGGGGGGCACTGACCCCTCCCCGATCAGAGCTCATTGTGATTTTATCTGAGCTTTTAATGAAATAATAAATATTTAATCTTAATATTTGAATAGGTAGACTATAGTTAGAGTAACTTGAGGCTCAAATAGTTTAATTCATTAAACCATATTTAAAAATCAAGAAGCTTCATTCGTTTGCTATTCTCAAATTATTGCAGTTTTCCGGTAGGTGCACCCCAAGCAAAAACGTGAAACTCTGTCTTTGATCAAACTGTTTCATTTGTTGTACAAATAGTCTTGTCAAGTCATAGTCTATTCAAGTCTCAAACAGACTAAAGAACCATTCAGTTCAACCATGAATGTTTCCATGTTTCTTGCTCCTGCAGGTCCAATGAGAAGAGATGGTGCCGCAGCGGTGACTTGAGCTCGTGCGTAGTAACAAACTCTAATGGAACATTCAGCGGTAGGAACTTGATCATTCGTGATGACAGGAAAAGTGTCTTCACCATAACCTTACAGCATCTGGAGATGAGGGATTCGGGATGGTATTGGTTAGGAGCTGGTCAACACCAGGTGGCTGTCCGTGTGTCAGTCACACCACGAGCTACAAGTAAATCACACACAGACCACAGCCCGAAATACAGATCTCATTCAATACAATGAGGGTTAAAGCTCAGATGTGAGAAGAATTGTGTTGTGTTTGACAGTAACAAAAGATTATCAGTATACAGTAGATAAGACTTGAAGGTTCAATACTGATACTTGCTTTAAGATTATGTGCTCTTTTCTATGTGCTAGAGACCACAACGTCTCTCGTCCAAATTTTGAGGTCAACAGCTGCGTTACCTGTAATAAAGTCAAATGACTCTCACAGGTAAAGTTTTGCCATAGCACCACTTTTATACATTTTGTAAAAAACTACAGTTTTACTACAAAAACCATGGATAAACTATATTTGCTGTAGCAAACGCTACAAAATGCTTTCATTAGCCATGTTTTTTTCAATGTCGCAAATCTGTGATGTAGCACGCAAGAGCCAATGAGTGTTTGATAGGAGGGATAAAAATATAGATGTTAAATGAAACAAATGTTCAGTGAGCATCATTATGTTCATTATTTTTCAGTAATTTTCAGTCTCCGTTGATCGTGTGTGGGGTTGTGCTGTTGGTCATCACGGCATTTCTGGTCATTTGGAAGTTGAGACAACAATATAGTAAGTATCAGCTGATTGTTAAAGTTATTTGCATTTTGTCTTGGTTTATAAACAGAAATCCCTCCAGAACTGCTCACTGGTTTCCCATGGTCACTGGCTCCTCAACTTTTCATCGCATTTAAAGACATGTGAATTTGATTCTCTCTGGTTGTGAAACCATTTATTTTGCCTCTTTCAACTTCATATCAAAAATATTATTTTTAATGCCGCATGTTGTTTTATTTTTCAGAGAACAAGCACAAACATCGATGGACAAGAGAAATTAATGATAATCTCACAGTAAGTCGAATTTTAGCATATTTATTTTAAAATCAACAGGAAATCTGAACTGAATGACTGCGTGTTTTTCCCTAGCACACTTTCCTGAGACTGAAATTGTTACACATTACTGTAAAGAATAGAAAATGTAACTCTATCAACCTGTAAACATGGCTTTATAGACTACACTTATTGTTACCTCACTGACAAAAAAATTGTTAAATGGTCTCTCATTTGTAAGTCGCCTCAACGCAATCTCATGTCATGGCAATTTGTACGTATTTTACCGTGTAGCTAATTCATATATATTCAGACGACCACATTCGTATGTTTTCGTATGATTTTCTTTCATCCCGTTGCGTTAGGGTTAGGAATGGAGTTTCATTATTATTTTTTTATAATTATATGTTTTTGTACAATTCACTTTGTACGAATTCATACAAATTACAATTCCCGTAGTATCAGACTTGTTGCTTTGGATAAGAGTGTCTGCTATGAATGTGAAAATTTGTTATCTTATAGTCATCATAACTTGCTCCGTTTACTGATAAAATCACCCCATAGTTAATGTTAAAGGAATAGTCTACTCATTTTCAATATTATATTTTATGGCGTAATAGCACTTTTGGGAGTACTTCGACTCGCCTGAAAAGTCCGCTCCCCTTCTCACTCTCATAATGGGAGAGGGAGAGTGTTATTGCACCGAGTCGAAGTACTCCCAAAAGTGCTATTACGCCATAAAATATAGTTCCTCTTTTAAATCCGCTTAGAAAAGCGCTATGTTTTATTTTGTACCACCAAACTTGCTCGTATAACTACTCGTCTTAAATAGGAAAAACGTTGATGTGTTTGGTCACTTCTAACTTTATCTCTAAATGGTACAATTGAATGAATGGGGCTAAGCTAAATGCTATCGAAGCATCGCAGCACGCTCCAGCGCTTACGTGCACGCACACAGATGATAGAGGGATGTATCAACAGTTCTTAGTTAAGGTAATAAAATATTTTAATATTGAAAATGAGTAGACTATTCCTTTAACAGACAGTCAAATGGATCACTATTTAGGCACTGTTGTACAGTAGCTAATGCAACTTTTCAAAATTCTTGCCATTTGTTAACGCTGTCATTTTTTTAATTTTTTTAACATTATGCAATAAAGATGCAAAAATAGGCCAATTTAAAAATGCACTATTCACAACTATTTGCACTATTTGTATAATTTTTTTAAGTGATATTTGAGATTAAATAAACAAAAGAGGTGGTACTGGATGCAATCACATTTTGCTGTTTTACAGATGGGTCCATGGAAAGAAGTGGACTATAAAAGCACATCAGTAATTTTCCTGAACAGCCCAGCTCCAGCAGGTGCACATGTTTTAATGGAGAACGTCCCTTACGAAAAATAACCATGGTTTTACTACAGTTAAAACCAAAAAACCATGGTTACTACACTTTTAAAAACATGGCTAATTTTCGTAAGGGGTTTAAAGAGCACTGTATCACATTAAACACTTAAACAAACTTCAATGCTTCTATGTATAAGGAGATTATGGTACAACAATAGATAGGTAAAGAATTACTCAAAGTGACTTTAAGTCATCAGTTACAGATGCGAAGATGCTATGGTATGGTGTTGTGTAGAGACTGTGGTAACATTGTGACCTTTCTATTTACCTGTTGAATGTGAAAAAATGTCATTTATATTTAAATTTCACCTAATATGGCAAATTTCAAGATGCAATATTAGTCTCGTGTGTCCCCAGCATGTGCCTGTAAAGTTTCAGGTCCAAATACCCAATAAATAATTTACTATACCATGTTGAAAAGGCCCATTTCTGTGCGTCTCTTTAAATGTAAATGAGCTGCTACGTCCCTCCCTGTTTACTGTTATCTCTAACAAAATCACTATATTTCATTGTTAATAAGGAAGGTGTGGTAAAGCAGAATTAAAATAGAGCTTATGACCTAACTGTGGTCTTTGGATGGCTGTGGGCGGGCCCTAAACAAAGTAAGATTGTTTGTCACATAAGACTGTTGAGGTTTAACAGGGATTAAAGAAAGGTGCAGATCTTTATCATTACAGGGTTGTTGTGTACACACACAGGTGAAATACAATTATGTTCAAACTACATTAGAGGACCATTAATATATTTGCTGTGTTATGGACAGTATAGAATGTCCGAACATTGAACTGATATAAATAGAAGCGTAATTCAGATTCACATGTTTTTATATCAAATGATAATCACATAAATCATATTAAAGTCTTTTAGATCTGTAGTCGCCTGTATTTTTGTCTACTGATTACAAACAGCTGGCTACTGCAGTGACCCAGCCAATATTGCTTTGTTGGCCCATTGTAGGCCTATGGGC
The DNA here is from genome assembly GCA_025389145.1 of Misgurnus mizolepis. Classification (NCBI taxonomy): domain Eukaryota; kingdom Metazoa; phylum Chordata; class Actinopteri; order Cypriniformes; family Cobitidae; genus Misgurnus; species Misgurnus mizolepis. The sequence continues at coordinate 60,557,190 of JAIFKI010000002.1, forward strand.
TTGCAATATGGGCCCCAAGTTGGTTTGTTCCATGCTGGCCCCATCTGACTTAGCCCATGAACCTTATGTGACTGTATTACAGTCAACTCATACTAATAAGGCCCGTACTCCAGGCTTTCAACCAAATGAAAAGGACGAGCAGAGACAAAAATCACAGACAACGAGTTTATTTATCAATTAATTACTAAAACCACTTTGAGCTCAACATTAATAATAAAAAGACCCTTTTGACAAATGGGAATAGATCAACAAAATGTCTTTGTTGTGGTTGGCTCACACGGGCCTTCCACCATACACTGACCAACACACACAAAATTCAGAAATACAAAAAAAGAAAAAAAAAAGAAATTAATCAAATTGGTTTCTTTCTCTGATTGATTAAAACATTTTACTGCTCAAATAATAAACACATTAAAACACTTCGAACTAATCAAAAAAACCTTAAAAAAAATTTAATCCAAAAACCCAATCAAAACCCACAATGACTTCACTGCATACTTGAGCAGTATTAAATGTAGAGCAAATCAAAGAAATAATACAACCCAAATAACAAAATAATCAAAATACTAAATCAATTCATAAACAAAGCCTAGTAAGACTACTATACTAATACCACTAATAATAATAAAAAATAAAGCAACCAAAAACCACAATTCAACTCCCGTACACACACACAACCAACAATAAACACAAATAAAAAAGATTATACCACAATTAATCTGCTCCGTAAATGAGCAGCATCAATACAAGGGAAGACAAAAGAAATACAACAAACCCAAATCCCCAAAATAACTAAATTAATAAATAGACAAATCTGGATAATAATACCAGTTCATGACAATAACAAAAAAAAATCACAGGTTTCAGGTTAACTCCCTTGCACACATGTCAAAATACAGCCAACAAATAAACACAGATCAAAAAGATTACCCCAATTGATCTGCTTCCATAAATGAGTAGTATCAATACAAGGGAAGACAAAAAAGGACCAAAGAAAAAATAACCAAAATAACTAAATCAATTAATAAACAAATATGGAGGATAATATCTGATAAATACAACAATAACAAAAAATAAAATAAAGAAAAAAACACGCAATTTCAGTTCAACTCCCTTACACACAGGCAAACATACACACACAACAAAATACAACCGGCAAATAAACAAAAGAAAAAAATCAAAGTAGGTGAGCAGTTTTAATGTACCAGCAGGCAGCAGAAATACAACGATCCCAAGTCCTGATTAACTAAATCAATTAATAAAAAAATCCATAAGATTCCGCCCATGGAGTGGCGAACACCATGCAACCCCAAAATCAAGTCACGGGGTTACAGCGGCTTCAACGAGGGCATCCTACAGGCATGGCCGTAGCTACCATTGAGGACACCGAGGTCATGTCCTCGGTAGTTTTTCATAAAGTTTTGTTTCATTTTGATGTGAAAATAGCAGACGAAACAATTATCCTTGCATCTACGGACCATCACGGTGAAGTGATGGAAATAACGGCGTTATAAATAAAAGTCATTACTAACGGTGTTATTTTTTCAGTAATGAATAATCAAATAAATTTCTGTCGTTACTGTTACTGATATTAAAATGTTGCGCGTTAATCTCACTGAAGCGAGTAGACTATCAGACAGGCAATGTTTTTCTCTTCAACTGATGATGATTGGCCTGTGTATGTTAGAGGGGGTGGGACAACCACATACCCATTGATGACTGGCTGAATTTCCATTGTTAGCCAACCAGAAGCAGGCTTAGTTCAAGTTCGTACACTGTATAAACATGCACAGCAGTGCCGTGTTGCCAACTTGATGATGACTTTGTCCCTAGTTTTAGCCATTTTTAAACCCTTTTAGCGACTTAAAAAAAGCGAAAAAGGACAAATCTAGCGATCTTTTCTGGCGTGGTTGGAAATTGACGCGAGAGGATGTATCATTCCACTCAACGAGCAGTGGGTGCTGCTGCTAGACACTCACAGGCAGCTCGGTCCTCATGTGCAGTCTGGCCGACAGAGCGATGAGCGATGGCAAGTACAACAAGCTCAAAGGTAGCGGTCGCAAACACAAAGTATGATAAGCACTGCTTTTATACCAGAATAGTATGCAAGAAAGGCAAGAATGTTTATGTAACGTGCAACTTATGCTGAGTAAAGAGTCTTTCCACGTCTGTAATTCTGATCTAATGAAGCAAATGAAAATAAAAAGGCCTCAACAAACTAAATGATCATTTGGAAAGCCAGCAAAAGATGAGCAGACAAATTTAAGGAGGGAAAGGGAGAGTTATGGTTATGCAGCAAATAGCCTACAATATGAGATGCAATACAGCTACCAATTAGATTCAAACCTACACTACTGTTCAAAAGTTTAAGGTCACTTGACTTAAATGTTAACTATGATCTTAAAAATCATTTAATCTGAAGGTGCATGGTTAAATGCTTGAAATTACTTTTGTAGACCAAAAATATACCTGTGCCAAACTGACTAATTTTGTTAATAATTATTAGAAAACCAAAAATTTATTTTTGAAATACTTACACAGAATATTGAAGAAAAATCAGCCAATAAAAGCCAATATTATATATAAACTCCTTCTATACTCTTAAAAATTCATCCTAAATTGAAAATTTAAGAAGCTTCTTGAAATTAAATGACACAGTTTTGCAGTTTTTAGGCAAAGGGTGACTTACACTTCAGATGATGAAATGTAACCATTGATTTATTTTGGATGCTTTTAGTCACCAAAAAAATTCTCACAGACACAGTTACACTTGTGCTATGTCGTAGTTTGGACGTGTTTATTATTATTCTGTAATATGGAAAAAAGATAAATAATAAAAAAAATGTAGGGGTTGTCCTCGTAAGTTCATTGAATAGCAACGTTCAATGAACTTACGAGCGCTCAATTCAACCACGAGCGTTCACTGCAAACCTGCGTCTCATACGGGGAACGCCAATTTAACCAAAGCAAAGCAGCAGCTGGCAATTTAACCAAACGTTTATACTTTATTTTGATAGTCCACTTTAGAAATTCTAAAACTGAAGCCAATGTGGACTGAACCAAAGCCAAGTTTGGGTGTGGTTGGGTTGAAAAAGTGATGAAGTTATTTAGATAATGAAGAGATGAATGAAGTGAAGATTGATTATTAATGATAAACACCTTCTGTTAATAAACAGAATCACTAAAGAAAGATGATCAAGAAGAGAATAAAGAGAAAAGACTAGCAGAACCACAACAACTACAAACATTCTATAAAAATTATTGGTGGAGCCAATGTAGACAGCAAAATCCCCAGTGTAAAATTAATGCTGCTCAGTGTTTATTTAGGTCCACACAAATTAAATAGTGTGGAGTTAATCTGTGCCTTTATCTTCTCTATCACCATCTCTGTTTGATTTCTCTGTTTTTGATCTCTTTGATTTATTTAAAGTCACCATCATGGTGATCAGTGTTTGTTTTAGTTGGACTCTTGACTCTTGTGTGTTAGCTTGTTTGTTTTTTTCTGGTTGCTATAACTTTGTGTGTTATATGTGTTATGGCAAAGAAGAGACCATGTTGGAATTCTGTTACGGTGGTTGATACGTAATGTTGAACATTATCATCTCGAAAATGTATTTATTAATTTAGTGTTTGCTCTTTTAGCAGATGTATCTTTCTCTCTCTGTAATGTGATACTACAGTATGATATGTGACACTCTCAAAGCGTTTTGTTACTTTTTTCATGCCGCAGTGCATTCTGGGAGTTCTGGATAATGACAATATTTGACACTATATCCTAACCACCACCATAGAATCACACTTCACACTTTTGTCTCTTTCGTTGCCATAACCAACATGTTTTCAAACACACCAGATTTATAACAGTTATAACAACCAGTCAAGAGTCCAACTAAAACTAAAACAAACACTGATCACAATAATGGTGACTTTAAATTAAACAGCTCTCTGGTTCTGGTTCTATATAAACACTGAGCAGTGTTAATGTTAATTTAACACTGGGGATTTTGCTGTCTACATTGGCTCCACCAAGAAATGTTTATTTATTTTTTGTAGTTGCTGTGGTTCTGCTGGTCTTTATTCTCTTCTTGTTCGTCTTTCTTTAGTGATTCTGTTATTAACAGCAGGTGTTTATCATTAATGGTCAACAATCACTTCATCCATCTCTTCATTATCTAATTAACTTCATCACTTCTTCAACCCAACCACACCAATACTTGGCTTTGGTTTAGTCCACATTGACTTTAGTTTCTACAGAAGGTTCATGTGGGCTAAGTCAGATGGGGCCAGCATGGAACCCGCGGACAAAACAACTTGGGGCCCATATTGCAGGCCCATATGGTGCCTACATTGGCCCCATCAAGCAATGTTGGCTGGGTAAGAACCTTGGGGTTATTTTTGATAGGGTTTTTAAAATTGAGAAACAGATAAGTGCTTTAGTAAAATTTAGTTTCTTTCAATTGAGATTGCTGGCCAAGGTTAAGCCCTATTTGCCACGCCAAGATTTTGAGAAAGCAATCCATGCCTTTATTACATCTCGATTGAATTATTGCAACACCCTTTATGTAGGTATAGATCAGTCGTCTCTAAAACGTTTGCAGTTGGTTCAAAATGCAGCAGCTCGGCTTTTAAGCGGGACAAGGAAACGGGAGCATATTACCACAGTCATGGCTTTGCTGCATTGGCTACCGGTTAGTTTTAGAATAGATTTTAAAATTTTGTTGTTTGTGTTTAAGATCTTAAAGGGAAGGGCACCTTCTTATTTATCAGATCTGCTACATGTCTATACTCTGTCTAGATCATTGAGGTCATCTAATCAGGTGCTTCTTGATGTTCCACGGTCTAGACGTAAGAATAGAGGAGACCGAGCTTTTTCAGTGGTGCCTCCTAAATTATGGAATGGCTTACCGGTTCATATAAAAACAGCCCAAACACTTGAGAGTTTATAGACCTTGCTCGAGACATTTTTATTCTTTGGCTTTTAATGTAAATTGAGTAATGAGATATTTTTACAGTGTTATGTGTTTAGCTGATGTGTGTTGATGTGAATATAAAGTTCTTGATTCTTAAAAGCACTTTAATCAACTCTTTAAATGTGCTATACAAATAAAGTTGAACTTGCAAGTTAACGCATAACCAACAACCTATTATTGTTCTGCATTAAATGTTAAAGGTAAGCCTATACGATTTCTGAATTACACCTGTTTATCAGGAGTAAAATACAGGGGGCATCAGTTTGTGTTGAGATCAGAGAAAAAACATTGCAACAGGACGGGAAAAATATTGAATAACGACGCATCAAAAATGGGCATAGCATATGCCAGTCAACAACACGAAAATACTCAGCATAAATCCCTTAACAATGGTGACTGCACACAGGGGCGTAGCCTGGGCCCCATGCATAGGGTGTTGCCCCTCCCATTTCTCCATTTTAGTTTTCTAATCACGAACAAACTGTATGATAACCAAACAAGACTTTGGGCCCTATTTTAATGATCTGAAACGCAAGTGCGAAGCGCAAAGCGCAAGTGAGTTTGTGGGCGGATCTTGGGCGCTGTTGCTATTTCCCGGCGGGAGAAATAACTCTTTTACCAGGCGCAAATCAATAAGGGGTTGGTCTAAAGTAGGTTCATTATTCATAGGTGTGGTTTGGGCGTAACGTCAAATAAACCAATCAAAACGCTATCCAACATTCCCTTTAAACGCAAGGGCGCAAGTTCCATGGCCGGTTGCTATTATTATGACGGATTTACCAGGCGCACGCCAGGAGCGGTTCACAGCCGAGGAGACCCATGTTCTTGTAAGAGCAGTCAAACACAGAGAAGTTGTTTTGTATAGGGATAGGAGAAACCCGCCCAAATCAGCGTAGGTTAAACAGGCGTGAGAGGAAATAGCCACAATTGTCTCATCACCTGGCATCCCCATCGTTGCGCCAAGCGCTACAATGATGTCAGGAGACGGGGGAATCCCAAGCTTGCCAGCATAAATCGGGCACGCCGTGTAACGGGAGGTGGATCTGCCTCTACACAGCACCTGACGCCAGCAGAGTACATCGCTGCGTCCACCCTCACCCCTGAAAGGATTTGGGGGCTTTGAAATCGGACCCAAGAAAAGCAAGCAAGGTCCAACCCCAAAGTAAACTTACAAATCAAGTTCATATACATTAAGGTTTCTTATGAAAACATTTTAATTATTATTTACATAAAATAAACGTAATACAGCCACACAACAAACTTATGAAAATATTTAAATCATTATTTGCATGAGAATTTTTTAACGCAGCCACACAATAATTAAAAACTATCACCACAATGCTCACCACAATGATTTCCCTTATCTCATGTGTTAATATTTTTTATTGTAACAATTTATGATTTGCAAAAATAACTGTTGCATCTGTGTAGATTAGATAAGCAAAGTGTGTGCACGTTGTGCACGATATACATTATGGTCAAGCATGCGCCCTTAAAATAGCATAATGAACCACGCGCAACGCGCCAATGACTTTAGACTAGTTTTTTTTTGGTCAGTGGCGCAATTGTTTTTTGAAACTGCAAAATAGCATCAGGGATGGTTTGCGCCGGAACACGCCTCCTTTTTTGCGCTGAACCGCCCAGGGAGCGCAAGCTCATTCCCTAGTTTGCCGACGTGCGTCTGTGGAGGGAAAAACCCGCTGTGCGCCGGTGCAAAATACGAATGATACATGCGTCACTGACAAAGTCAATTGCGATGGGTGCAAGATAGGGCCCTTTATGTTCATGCTCCCTGCTCTCTTCACTTCCACCATTATCCTCAATCATATCTTTTCTATCATCTTTCTCTACATTAAGGATACATTTGATATTAACCGCTTTTACTAATTATAACTTTATATAATGAAACACACTACGATGTTGGTGTTACTTAACACCTTTTATTTAAAATGGCTAAACATGGTTTGCTTTAATTTTGAACTATATTAGCTCACCTTGTTTGAAATCCAAAGAGGAGCTTGAAGGGTCTGTTGCTACTCCACTCCCTGATGTGACAGTTTCTGAAACTGAGGCCCATGTGTTTCACAATTAAGATCTGCTTCTACTGAATCTGACATAAATATAATGTTGAAATGATATGTAGCTAAGCTACCGATGAGCTACCAAGCCACTTATGATGCTGATTTGCCTGTTTTTGCTAATTTTAGATATTATAGACTAAGACTATGCATTTAAAATTAAACATTTTTAAAATTAGGCTATTATAACGGTGTTTTGTAAGGAAACAGCTTTGTTAGTTTACAGTTTGTTTATTTATCCTTTCACCTCAAATTGCATGTAGCCTATAACCAAATTATCATCTACGTTCAGCTTTTTCAATGGGTGGTCTCAGTTCATTTTTAGCACTAACAATTGCGGGGATATTCAAATAGTTTAGCACTATAGATTTCGTGTTCTAGTTTGTGCTCACCTTTCTTTGAAAAGAAGTCAGTCACAAATCGTTTCTTTAAATCGTCGACCTTTAATATGTTTGCTGTGTTATAGACAGTAACAGAATGTGTGCACATTGTGTGATCAACATACAACTGATTACAACAGAAGCTTAATTCAGATTCACATGCTTTTATATCAAATGATAATCACATAAAGTCTTTATCTAAGATCTGCTGTCGCCTGTATTTTTGTGTCTACTGACCACAAACAGCCCACTACTGCAGTGACTTGCTGCTTTAGTTTTATTTTAATTTTTAAGTAGTGTAAACCCATGAAAGTAAATGCAAGCTACCAGCCAAATACTGCAGTTAAAGTGTTGTTGTTGTTTTTATAAGGTGAAAACAAATGTTGTTAACTAAAAATTGCACAAAGTAAGATTTCCTTACATGGCTCAACTTTGGCATCTTAAGTTATTCTTTATGCAGTGTTTATATGACCTGGCCACAAGCTTCAGATAAGGGGCAATTTTAGCAGATAAAGGAAGTGAAAGATTATATAAACATCTAACATACAGCCACTGTAGTGATAGCTGATCTTTTTCTCCTTCAGTTTTATGTTTTGTTTAAACATTTTTTTTATTGTACAAGAAATTGTTTCTGTTATATCAACCAAACCAATGAAAATGTATGTGGACATGATGAAAATATGGAGAAATGAAACATCACAGCTGTTTGACATGCAGACAATCAGGCTGAAGTTCGTGTTGGTTATTTTTTGGCTTATTGCAGGTAGGTTTCATGTCTTCTGTGTTAATGATTTTCTACTAAAAACAGTTATATGCTAATTCATGCATACAGATCTTATCACTAATTATAAAATGAACTAAACTAAATGTTATTCAAATGCTGTTAAAAAAAGAAAGGATAACAAAAAACAAAACAATCAAATAGCAAGAATATAAAATAAAACATGTACAGTATATAGGCATCTTAATATTATCTATAGTTTGATCAGTGGCGGCTGGTGCTAAAAAAATTTGGGGGGGGGGGGGGCGCAAACACACTAAAAATCAAACTTTTACTGTAGTAATGCAGTACTCTTAATAGCCATTTATCAGGTGATGAGTATCATTAGCATTTAATGCTGAAAATGTTACAGTTGAAATCAAATGTACGAAATAAATGTACTATGAATCTGTAATTAACTAATATCAAGGTAATCATTCACACGCACTCACGCACGCACACACACACACACACACAGACCAACGAGAGAGAGAGAGAGAGAGAGAGAGGTTGCGATAGACATTTTTAATCTCCGTCATTTTTTTTTTGAAAAACAGCGTTGTAAAGAGTCCTTCGCAGTCATTTATTATCCGTCATTTCATGTTTTAATTATTTTCATTTTCGTTCACATGTCCATTTCTAATCATAAACTTACAAGACGAGCATACAAGTCAAATGTGTTTATTCATTTGTTTAGAGAACAGATAAACGGAGACCGTGCATCACTTTACCATCACACGAAGCAGATGAATTAATGTTTTTTTTCTCACAGTGACAGCGGAGGCAATAAAACACGGAGCTTTATGCTGAACAGGCAAATATGAACAAATCAAATAACAAAATACTACTGCGATTATAATATCAATAAACATGTAAAAATCTTAATTAAACTAAACTCATCTGAAACCATCTTATGTAATAAACGCATGAAGGCAGATTAATGCAGACTCTTGTCATTAGATTTTGTATCTTTACCTTAGACAGGCGTCTTGTTGCAGCGCTCCTGACCTGTAGTGTTTAACTTCAGCAGCCATGCGCAGACCAATCAGTGTATGACATCAAAATATCGCGAGAATATCTAGAAACCAGGGCGTCATTTGAGCAACACACTGCCACCAACTGGACATACATAGGAATTACATTCTCAAGTTGAGTTGTATGGGCATCTGCCAAAATGGCGCTCATATTTTCTTTATCCTGCTTAAATTTTCTCCGTCAAAGACTTTTCGTTTAACGCGACCGAATACACACAAAAAGAGACACTAAAGTTGCCTAATCACAGGCTCGTATGTTTCTTTTTGCTTTTATAGCCATAGCACAAGCACATTTTTCCCTCACAACAGGGAGTACATACAGTCCATCAGCTCAATATGCACGGTTCGTGAAGTTTCCTTAAAAACAGTGGTTTTCTCGTGGGTGCTTTTTAAACTCTACAACACTGTACAACAACAAAACTAACAACAAAGTTGACCAAGCCACGAAATATACCGGATTATATGAGCAGCACTCGCTCTCATTATGTCCACGCAACACAAGCTCAAACGCAAAAGTTCATGTCATGACGTGCACGTCTATCACGCATTCAGACTTTAAAACAGCAAACAGGGAAAAAATAAAACTCAAGAAGACTTACATAATATCCAGCTAGCCAACTCCGTTTGCCATGAGAAGTGGTGGAGAACACAGACTGCCATCATTTGACTCCATTGGTCGATCTAATCCAAGCTTCTTAATCCTTTATTTATTCATCAATTAAATACCTTGTAAAGGGTGATTTTGTAAGGATAAAAGCATATTTTCCTTCATCTCAAGATATTTCACTTGCTTTCACTGATCTGTACTGTAGCTATCAGTTAACACAGCAATCTCCAACGCGGTTATGAGACTCTTCGAACCATCCAATAACAGGAGGTAAAAAACATTAAAAGCAATATTGATTCGCTTTCAACATAAGTGGGAGTGTTTGGGACGCACAGTCCTGCGCCCCAGGGCGGATCCGAAACCAGCCACTTAGAGCTCAGCCTCAGGTCACATGTTTTTACCCTTTTTCCTGACCTACATAGATACTCATTAGGGGTGCGCCCCAGACACACAAACATGACACACACACAACGAACTCAGTTTTGATTTTTAATTGTTTTAAATAAATTATAACATGACTAACAGTGAAATAGTACAACTAAATGAATTTATTTTGTATTAATTTGCACTATATATTTAACTTTTTGGTAACATGTTAAAGTAGCTTTCCTCTCTGGCCAGCTTTAAGGGGGCGGCGCCCCAGCGCCCCCTAGTGACCAGCCGCCACTGAGTTTGATCATACTGAAGTTTTGACAGAAACTATTTAGGTAAAATTTAGGTAAAATTGTAACAGTTGTTATTTTATTTATATATTGTAGGTGATGAGTGTAGGAAAGTACATGTTCAGACTGGAGGATCTGTTACTATTCCATGTCATTATGAAAGTAAATACACCCAACTCAAGAAATACTGGTGCTATAATTCATTAGGATATTACCAATTGTGCTCTATTCTGGCATATGCAAATGAAACCAAAGGAGACGTGTCAGTAATTGATCATCCTGATCAGAGTTTATTTACTGTCACTATGAGAAACCTGCAGGACCGAAACACTGGATATTACTGGTGTGCTGTGGAAATTGAAGGAATTACCTCTGATGCGACAGAGTGGTTTTATCTCAAAATCCAATCAGGTATGAGATTTATTTTACACTTCATCATAAGATTGCTCTTGTTTCTGATAAATGTAAATGACAAATATCATCTGTCTGTGTGATGACAGCTCCTGGTGTCTCTGTGATGCCCAGCAGTGTAACTGTAGATGAAGGTGGTAATATCGGTGTACAGTGTCTCTACACTTCAACATATAAGAATAAAACCAAACAGTGGTGCAGATATAAAGACAAGAGATGTTACACAGTGGGAAGTTCTGACACATCCCAGTATTCAACTGAGATCAGTGATGATGGGAGAGGATCTTTGACTGTGGTGATGTCTGGACTGATGAAGAGTGAATCTGGCTGGTATTACTGTTCTGTAGGACATCTACAGGCTCCTGTTCAACTCACAGTCACTGGTAAAACTTATTCAGTTATCAAAGCTACAGATGTGGAAGTTCCCTTTCGAGAACGGTCTCTTGACATTGCGTCAGAGGCTGACACTATCGGAGGTCCTCCCCAATTCCGATTTTCTGAAGCATTTTATAGAACAACGCTAGTGTACTGGCCAATGCCTGCCATGACAACGTATAGAGGCAGTCCTTTCGCTACTATATAGCAACCATCTGAAGGTGTATCCTCACATTCTTTCCCCTCACTTTGTGATACTGAAGCATCGCCTAGAGTATCACATGCATTCCGGGTGAACATTTACATGGATATATTGCTTTGCTCCTTGAGGGAAAGGTAAGCAAAGAGAATCGTGTGTGGACCCGGAAGTCATCAACGTGACTGTGTTCTCGGCAGCCGCTGGTGGGACGCAACCAACCTGGAGAGAACGCCATGTGACTTCCAAACCTCTGGTGCGTCCGATGACCTGTCTCAGCACACAGCTCTCAGCCCCGCTCTCGAATGTTCCCATCACACACGCGAGAGAAGGGCAGACCGAGCAGTGCCAGGCACTCCACCCTATAACTTTCCCCCAAGTTGTTTGAGGCTATGGAAGTGGGACAGCTATGTGCATAAGCATCCCTTCCCCATTTCTTCGCGGCCTGTTGTGAACGAGCACAGTGGGCTGCCCCATCTTGTGCGGCTTAGCCCTACATGCACGGCTTACCACACTTATGGCAGTGCTATATGACAGGGTTTGTTTGGCCCTGCATATGTTCACAGGCTGCAGCCCTATCCCATTAAGAGTGGGCAGCTGCGCATCCTACTCCTGAATATTGCCTGTTTGGCGAGTGTGCGGACTGCCCGCATGCACGCTCTTTTTCTTAGAGTGATTTTACCTGTGTGTTTGGGCATAGGAGGACGGTCTGTACGCCATCTATATGAGATGTGCTTGGTTGGGGTTCGAACTCGGGCTTGATGCGAGCCCATCCCTCTCAGGAGCGCCCACTAGTTGTGTGTCTGCTTTAAGCCCTTCCACCTGAGGCACTGTTGTGCTGGCAACGAACGCCCCTAAAATGCCACGCACTGCCCCTCCCTGATCGACAGTGCTCAGGTGTGGGCAGCTGCTCACATATCTGCGTTCGAGGAGAGAGTACATGCTTTGTCCTTCTCTCTGTTGCACTTCTGTAGGGGACACGCTATGCTTTGCCAGGCACCATCAGTTTGTGTACCCGAGTTGGATTCTGCTTCTGGTAGGGGCAAAATTGGGGAGAGGATCAGTTATTTGGGTCTCCAAACTGGCTGAATCAGCTGCGGTTCTGTAAGGGCACTCCCACCCGCTGTACAATCAGTTTGCGGTGGTGTTATGCGATGACTTAGACTTTCTGCTGTGTTGCGCTTTGAGTCGCAGCTGCTGGGTTGGATGCTAAGAGAGGGCGACCTGTCGGCTTCGCTCTGAGGCTGCAAAGTCTGTCTAATTTGGCAGTCGCATGGTTAATGCGCATTCACAGTGTGTCCCGCATGTTGCCACAACTACTTTGTTACTGCTAATGTCGGGTATAGAGCTGTATTTGCTACATCCGCATTTCTTTCACACGGTTCTATACAGTGTCCCACAGCGTCAGCTTCTGGCGGAATGTTGAGATACCGTTCTCAAAAGGGAGCATCTCTGTTATTATCGTAACCGCGGTTCCCTGAGAAACCGGAACGAGACAATGCGTAAACTGCCGTGTCATTGCTCATATCAGCTTTATTGTTCAGTTAAAAGAATCTGACGCTGCCAGACAGTCGTTATAAAGCGTGAGAAGGCATGCCTCTATACGTTGTCATGGGAGGCACTGGCACTGTTCTATAAAAAATCTTCAGAAAATCAGAAGAGGGGAGGACCTCCCATAGTTTGCAGCCTCTGACGCAATGTCTCGTTCCTGTTTCTCAGGAAACTAAGGTTACGATAGTAACCGAGACATTTTGCTGCTATATAAAGAAAAATAGCTTATTGGTTATTAAAAATAACTTCTTTATCTGGGTTCAGTCTCTGAAGATACAGACTTGTGATGAATTCACTGTTACTGGTGCAAAATCAGGTGATTTGGATTCAAAAATAATTAAATCATAAGAAAATAGAAAAAATTAGCTCAAATCTTTTAATCGGTTAAATCTTTTCTTTTTGCTATTATATGCACTTTTTTGAAGAGCACCATGGATTGTTTGTACATTATTTGTACTTTTTTATTTGACGCAGAGAAGCATTCCTTTTTCTTTTTTCTATATAATTAAATCATGTTGGTGGTGATTAAATGATATTCTACCACGGATCTGTTGAATGCTGTATTCTGATTGGCTGAGAAATGTTCCGTGGGTATGCATTAATTTCTGATAACTGCACACCTAACTTGTCCAATGTCTTAAAAACTGGTACCAGAGCAATGTTTGTGGTAGGGATGCACGGAATCCAGATTTTTTGGGTTTCGGCCGAATACCGAATCCACTGTTTAAGATTCGGCCGAATCCGAAACCGAATACCGAATCCTACTCGCATCCTTATTCCATTAACATAGTAAAACACATTAATGAAGTAAACAACGTCCACAGCAGTGTATTTTTCATATTATTTAATTTTAACTGTACATTATGCCAGGATGACAAGTTGGAAAAACTATTTTGACAATTACCATAAGCCTATGCATAAGGAAAGCGATGCGTTGCGACACGCTCGTTTTTCCAATAAGCAAGCAGCTCCGCGCTGAAAACTGGCGCTGAGCTCCGAGAGTTCAAAAATATTAAACTTTGAGTGAGAAGCTCCGCTCGTCAATGTCAGTTTTCACACGGCCGTCCAATTACAGCGGAGGAGGGGCGGGACATTACCACAGCAACCAACCGGCTCACAGCTGAAGCATCACAGCTACCAAGCGCTCGGCTGAAAAACAGCTGGCATTTGATGTCCTCAAGGCGTTTTCAGCCGTGTTTAAAAGTTTTCTCCACGTCAGCACCCGATGTGTGTAATCAACGGCCGCGTGACGTCAACCAGCGTAGCGCAAGCCTAGGGTTCGGTTCGGTGGAAAAAAAATCTAGGATCCGGCCGAACCCGAACCCCGTCAAAAAGCCCAGTATTCGGCCGAATCCGAATCCTGGATTCGGTGCATCCCTAGTTTGTGGTAACCATGGTATAAGAGGAATAACTGACTGAAAATAATGCACACCCGCGGTGTAACGGCACTCCACTTTACATCGTGCCGCATTGCACCTTGGGTGTGTATTATTTTCTTATAATTCAATGGCCTATCGTCAATTGTTCCTTACATATAAAGCATTTAATTATTTATTGTCTGCATTTCTGTTTGACAGCGGTGACTACAGATAGCAGCTCAACAAGAAACATGTTAGTATTCAGTTAAACATTTAACTTTGTAAATGATCTTAGTCATCTTATTTGTGCTTTAAGATTCATTTTCCAGTGCACTACATCTTATGTTTTGTTTTGGCTAGTGAGAATAATAATGCAGAAATAGACTTTTTTAATGTTTTTAATTTTTCCCCTCATGTGGTAAATCAATGATTTATGCTAACAGGAGTATTGTTATTTATTATGACAGACAGTATGATCATCTGAAGATGTGGCTTCTACCCATTATTCTGCTTCTGCTGCTGATTCTGGTTACTGTGACATCTGTAATGCTGATAAACAAACACAGTCAGTATTGCATTACATTTATATTCATGCATTTTGTCCAAAGGGACATATAGTGCATTCAATGACAGTTTATATCAGTGTTTGTGTTACCTTGAGTTAATGATATATAACCCTTAAACTCAGAGGTGTTTCCCAAAACATTTTTTACATATTCAGCTTTTTATAGTGATCCGTGGAGCCTATCCCAGGATCTTTGGTCTCAGGCAGGCTACACTTTGTAGATGGTCAGTCCATCGCAAGGGACAGGCACACACACACATTTACAGACATACACACACACACACACACACACACACACCTAAGGCAATAAAAAAAGGCTGTTTACACCTGGTAAAAAGATTTGGTTGATCGGATGTGTTTTGGTTGATTGGATCACAAGTGGATGACACTAAATACAGGTGTAAACGGGTTGTGAAATGTTTTGATCTCATTCATTTCAGACCACATTCAGAGGTAGTCAAAAACGCATTCAACTGGATTGCTTTTGTGGTGTAGGTGCGCATCCCTGATAGCAATACATTCCACAATAAAATGCCGACTTCAGAGCAGATCCAGTAAGGAACCGCCTCAGAGCCTACTGCTATCAAGGTGTGGTCGAATGTGTTTGAGCAGCTACAAAAGACTGCCTACTTTCCGCCTATTGATCTAATATGATGTACTGAGCACAATGTTTTTACACAGGTCCTGACTTCTAGTGCGAACCTGCAGTGTTCAGTGTGGTCTTTAGGGTTTCATTGATAAAATGAATGACCTATTCAGACTGCCGGCGACTAGCAGTAGCAGATAGTGATGAGCGAGTCACCCGAAACTCGGATCATTTAACCCGATCCCTAAAATGACTCGAGAACCATGAGTCCTTAGTGACCATTAACCCGAGTCAGTTGAGTCCTCTCAGATTTTGCATTAAAAATGAGAAATTGTATCAAACACAAAGCTCTTCAAATGTTTACAACAGAATTAAAACAAATAACTCTACATAAGCTGCCATAGGTTCTATAACTTGCAACAACGAGTTAATTTACATCACCAAATGTCTACTGGGGGTACCGAGTGAACCAAAAGCTGCTATTCTGGATCATTATTTCTTGCAGCTCCGAGTCCGAGTACAAAGGGATGCGTGCGCGCGACAATGATTTGGTCGGCGGCTCGGGGATTCACACAGAGAGTGACTCAACTCATGGAGCTTGAATCCTGGGCTAGGAGAAACAAGCCTTGCTCGTGTTGTTAACCCACTGACTCAAGTAGGCTAATCTTTTAAAATATTTGACTGGCACAATGTTTTGGGTAGAAGCTGCAAATGTTAAACATTTTTAAATACGAGGACTGCTGCAGCAGTGCTGCTGGAAAGATCCGCCACCGACGGACGTACACGGCTCCTCTTGTTGACTGAGTCACTCAGAGTGACGTGAGTGGTTCACTCACAGGACCCGTGCAGGAGCGGGCGAGCGGCTCTGTCTGGGACCCACTCACAAGATTAACCGAAGCCTATCGTGGATCTTGTAAGTCAATCTGAAACAGGACACGTTCTTCTCACGTCCAAGTCAACCAAGCCTGACATCTTCTAAATGTGGTGTTGATATATTTGTCGTTATGAAATGAAACTAAACACACCAAACTTTTACAATTATATTATTGATAATGTTACCACGGGCATGCATGTTTTTTACGAGTTCCTCAGGTCACATAAGCCCTTTTTTGTGAGCAGAGGAGTCATAAACTCGTAGCTGCACGCGTGATCCGAGTTGCTTGGTTGGCATTAGTATGACTTAGCGATTGGAATTGGGAGATTTTGACCAAGTGACTCAAGTGACTCGAGTGACTCGCACAACCCGGATCATATTAGTGAGTGACTCAGAATAACCCGAATCCTTAAAAAGATCCGGGTTGACCATCACTAGTAGCAGAGAACATGATCTCATTTATTTCATTAAAGTTTGGCGACTTCCGGCGACAGTGACCATATGCTAAAGGAAATGGGCGTGTCCAGTGACGCGACAAAATTAAGAAAAGTTTAACTTTATCCAAATGATGAGCAACTTTCGGGAACGACTTCCGATGAGAGCGAAGCAATGGAGTTCACGTCATCAGTCTCTCATCAGTAACTGGAGTGGACGCCTTCTAATGACCTCATTGCTCTCCACCTCTTTCATTTTTGTTTCATTTTGCGAATGTGTGAAAGTTGCGCAAGTTTATTTAATCAGTTGGCTGAAATATCAGAGAAACTTACATATACATGTACAAAACATTGTGCAGCATGTTTAACACAAGCAGCAGACTCTAACATAATATTAGTTTGCATCAATTTAAACCCGTAATATCTCCCGCTCGCATTTGAATGAAAGCAGAAGGACTCGCCCACAGTCTCCACAGACCATCACCTCAAAGTAATCAGGACAGAAGCGATTCTATGAATCATTTGTATGTTTGTATTGATGTTTAACTCTAACAAAGCAACTAAAATGGCTTCTTTTACTAACAGGGAGAAATAACAATCACATCTCAAATGAAGAAAGAGACAAAGCCAGTGAAGAAGTGAGTTATTATTTTTTGTTGAGGTTTGTTCATTTGAGATCCTTTAATCCAAAGTGACTTTAGTTTTGAGAAATGTTACCCAAGTTATTCATCCTATGTGGAGATGGTCCCATTTTAAGGGATGCAATCCAAAATGGCTGTAAAAGTACAAGCAAGCACAGAGTTTCATGTTTGACAGTAAACTAACTGAGAGATTGATACAGATGTTGTTTTATTGACAGGATAATCCTGAATGTGATGTGACGTACAGTTCTGTCATAAATCTTCCCAAGACTGAAGCAGTAAGTGAATTCATAACAACAAACACAAACACAATGAATCTCTGATCTCAGTACAGTGCTTTAGTTTATGTTACAGTTACATTTGTGTTATTGTCAGTATGACTCTATATGATGTATTTTATTTTCAGCGTGAACCAGCAGATGTAGAGGAAAATGTGATCTACAGCTCTGTGTGTGAATAGGTGAGATGTTATCGTTGTGTTAATCACAATAGACACACAATGTTGTACAAACTGTAAATACTGGAAAGATAATTTCTCATTTTATCACAAAGGTGTTTAATCTGACCTGAACAAAATATGAACACAGATGCAAGAGCTTGCAAAACAGCAACACAGATAAAGCTTTTACATTACAGTAAAATTATATTTGGTTTGTTGAAGTGTGGTCTTATGACAGCCAAGTTTCCCAGAATGCATTTCGCGTCAACGACAATGAAGCTTAAAACCTGCACAATATTTGAAATATTACTCTTTCTGTGTCATAAAATGTAGTTTTAAGACCTGTTTAGTCGAGAATATAAATTAATAAACTTCAAATATGTGATCAGTTAGTAAAGACTCGATGTTTTTTGTGTTTTTTTATGTTGTACAAATGTTTTTTTGAATTAAAATAAATTTGCCTTAAACACATATTTCATATTTTCAAAACAAAAACATGCAGGGTTTTTGCGTTTTTTAAATTTCGATAAAAATACATTAAAATTAGAATAGCCAGGACTGCACGTATTGGTTAGACTAAATGATGACCTCAAGTACTCTGCTGTTCTATTTGCAATATAACTGGACTCGCGTCCTCCTGTCATCAGGAGTTAATTCTTTTGAGTCTGAACTTGCAAACCTGAACTACGAAGGACTCGAGTCTGAACTTGGGGTACTTACTTGGTATTAAGAAACGGCCTAGGGGGGCTTCTCAATATGCTTCCTCGTCTCCACTCTCCTACGTCCTACATCCTACGACCCGAAAACTGATCGAGCTCCGCCATCTTGAAGGACATCTCAATAGAGGGTATGAAGTGACGTCACCTTCGGCGAAAGTGATTGCGGTTATGCCCACTGAGTGGCAAAAGACAGAGGGGCAGCATTTGTGTACAGTGTGAAATCAGCGAAAACACTAAGAAAACGCATCTCATTGGGAAAAAGATGTTGTGCGATAGACTGTACTAACAGATTTAACAAGAATTCTGAGCTATCGTTTTACAGACTAAATTCAATTCAAGCTGATAATAGTAAGTTTTACTGGCGTTTTTCGAAGCAACGTAGGTAATTGTGACCTCACCTTACATGAGTCTTTGACTTGCATGTAAACATTTATTCTGCTTTGCCCTATTTGGAAGTAACTTTTATCTAAAGTGACTGAGGGGTAACCTTCTGATCTCTCTGATAAAGCCAATACGGAAGTGATCAGCCACTGCTGTCACTAGAATCGAGCTAGGCGGGCGTGGTTTCAGCAACCATTCACGTCCGCTTCACCCACGTCCCACAAGTGATGCGCGGTTACTCGCCGCCAAGATGATGATGGCAGGCACCGCCTACTTTAAGTTTCAAAAATGATCTTCAGAAACCTATGGGTGACATCACGGACACTACGTCCATCTTTTTACAGTCTATAAAAAAGTGACTTAACCCATGACCTTTGCATAGCTCTAGTACCAACTTAGCCACATGAACAGAATTAAGAGCTTACTGTCTGATTTAAACCAATCATTTATTTGTCAAACATTAGCTCTAATGTATTCAATATTTCATTGTAAAGCTGCTTTATGAAAGATAATATCAAGATAGAAAAAGAGCTACACAAACATATAGGCTGCTGTAAACACCAGTTGTGGCCAGTGACTTCTTTATCGAGGGCACACGAGGCGAACTTGTCACAACTTGTATTTAGCCCGTGTGTGGTTCGTCGTGTTAAAATATGTGTTCGGTGCATCATGTGAACCTATGTGCAAAATGCGTCTTGACAGAATAAGTGCCTGCTGCACTCATGTGTAAATGGTTTATGATAAAAAAAGTGACACGCGTGTTTGGTAGATACTCGCTTAATCTCATCAGATTTAATCAGAGTTTAGTGATAAGTTAGTCTCTTGAAAGTATTTTGTGAACATGAGCGTATCTTGAATCATAAACCGCTTTGATGCATCTGCAGCAGGCATATTTCGACAAAAGGCATGATACACATGGTTAACATGATGCACATATTTTAAACTCGGAAGAGAGCCATCATTGGTACACACCATGATCACAACCTCTCTCTTTCTCTCTCTCTCACACACACACAAACAGAAAACTACCTCTCACAGATTCACATATGCACATTAACCACAAACACCAGCTAATAGTCAAAAATAAAACACATATCTCTTGTCCACTAACAGAACAAAACCACATTTCTTTCCGCATCAGCATTAACTTTAACCCAGAGATAAAGCTGCTAAACTGTCACATGCATTCAGTACATTTTGTTTAGCGATTTAGATAATATTTTACAGTTTGGTTTAGTATCTTAATGTTTAAACTGAGTTTGATCATCATCTCATGACTGCTACAGGACATACACCACCTCATCCTCCACTGGAGCTCTCTGTACACAACATCACACAAACATTTAATAGCAATGAATAACTGTTAATCAAATTATTACAATTCTATGTTTAAAGTTAGAATGTTATATAGCCTTGTACTTAAAGTGTGATTTAAAGGGATAGTTCACCCCGGAATGAAAATTCTGTCATCATTTTCTCACTCTTGTGTTGTTACAAACCTGGATAAATTTCTTTGTTCTGATAAACACAAATGAAGATATTTAATGTTTGTCTTTATGAGGGTCCATTTCTACATTTGTCTGTCTGATTTGTTCATGCATTTGTCTTGTCCTCATAATTATCACAGATCTTTTAATCTCACAGCAATCATATTGTAATCATAGTATAAGTCAGAGACCTGTTTAAAGCATTTTCTTCATCATTACTATTTTTTAAATTGCAGAATTTGTTATATTACTGACACTGAAATAACACAAATAGAAGTATGGAAATTATGTAATGAATAATTGTATATCTCTATCTGAGCTTCTTCAAAATTCGAATTTCACTGGGTGTGATAAAAATAAAACCATTTTAGGTAATAATATTAATTATAAAGATTGAACTGACCGGTTTACATGTTTGTCTTTGATGGAAAGTTCTTTCTGTGCAAGTGATTGCCTCTTCAACGCTCTGAACGGTTTCAGACACATTACAAACCAAAACTCTCATTCAGATCTGTTAACAAAATGTATTGTTTAGTATTGTTGGATTATTAACATTTACCCTGGTGATGTGTGTTTATGAGTTTCCTCTAGATCCAGAACATCAAAACTGTAACAACAGACATTCAACAGCATCAAAAAATACCTTCCAGTGCCTAAATCTGATCTTAGATCAGTGAATATCTTTACTGTACAGTAATTAAATCTGTTGGACTGATCTGACTTCAGCTCAGTAAATAAGCTCTAATAATCGCACCTGTTGTATCTGAACACATCTGACAGAGATGAGTGATGTTGAGATGTTGAGTTTGGTTTGTGATGGGATTGTTGAGTACACATCTGTATGTGTTTGTATCCTGATATTCCACCTCCAGAGGTAGAGAGAGTCTGATGATGAGATCAGACACACTGATGCTGGACAATAAACTGTTTCCTTTGTACCAAGACAATCTCACATCACTCATATTCAAGTTCAATATTCAATATTCACTCATATTTTGAGCTTAATGATGATGATGTGCAATATCTGCTGATGTCAGGAACGGGCAGATGAGCTGATAAATACGAGAGAATAAACAGAAATAAGAATCTAAGCAAATACACTCAATGTTAGTCAAGAGGTCTGATCTACTAACAGTGTTTAATGAATTTAGTCATAATGGATTTATATAAAACAAAATTTAGTTTGTCTTTTAAAGCTTAGAAACTTAGCGGTAGTTTAAAACACCTACCTTTACAAATTAGATTTCATTCCTTTTTAGCATTTAATTAGCAGCATGAAAAACATAAGCTTCAACTTTTCAATTTGTAAATATTTAGATAAAAATAAATGTTGATGATAACTTAATTTAATAAATTATATGAGATCATGGATAAAAACCAGACACAGAGTAGAAGTATAAAAGCAAGAGCAGCTCTTCTGAGTAACAGATCAATATTATACTGGATTAACTGATCCTAAATATGATTTAAAACTCATATGTTTTTAACTCACCTGTTAGACAGCAGAAACACAAAGAGAGATAAACAAACATCAGAAACATTTTCTTCATCAGGTGTTGTGCTGTGTTGTCGTCTACAATAAATGAGATGAAGACGACTCCGTGATCTCTCACATACTCTTCATGTGCTTCATACTTCCAGTTTAATAACTCTGATGTTTCCACTCAACTTGTGTGTCATCATCACACGTTGGGCCCTATTTTAACGATCTAAGCGCATTGTCTAAAGCGCACAGCGCAACGTCTAAATGGGCATGTCCGAATCCACTTTTGCTAATTTAACGACGGGAAAAATGGTTTTTGCGCCGAGTGCATGGTCGAAAAGGGTAGGTCCTATTGTAATGGGAGTATTTTGGGCGTAACGTGCAGTAAACCAATGAGAGTCACAGCTCTCATCCCCTTTAAAAGCCAGTTGCTCTGGCGCTATGTCTAATCCCTATTTAGATGACGGACTTTGTAAACTGAAAAACTAAGCGGAGGAAGAAGATCCCCAGTTTAAGATTAATGTTAAATAATTGTGTTGTTTTTCACTTGTATTGAAATTGTAATTTTTTTATTAAAACCTTTAAAACCCGTTTTCTTTTAGTCATGGAAGTAAAAAGCAGGCTTGTAATTGCTTTAAATGTATGGCTATCCAATATCATCAAAAAATAATTTACAAGTATGTAAGATAATGTTTGTACTCTAAAAATACTTTATTTTTAACAAACAGGAGATAAAGAATTTACAAACGGCTCTCCTCACGTTTCAGCACTTTGGACAGCGGTTTTTTTAGCAAAGAGTTTTTTTAAGCATTACTTAAAAATGTTTCTCATCTCACCATATCCACAGGTACAGAGTCATCATATACAATAAATCCGTGAGGTAGCATTAAAAAAACATTTAAAAACAGACGCATTTGTTCAAAGCAAAGCATTTATTTACTTACCAGGCTGCAGGTGAAGCAGCTCTTTGCGCCTTCTAACGTCTCATAATTAGTCCTCATTTATGTCCAAGAGACTTAAATGGCCAGCCTGCAGTCCAGATCTTTCACCCACAGAAAATATTTGGCGCATCATAAAGAGGAAGATGCGACAAAGAAGACCTAAGACAGTTGAGCAACTAGAAGCCTGTTTTAGACAAGAATGTGACAACATTTCCATTCCTAAACATTGGTCCTCCTCCAGCTTTTCCTTATATGTACATTAAAATTTTCCGGCATCTTATTGCTACCTGTCCCAACTTTTTTTGGAATGTGTAGCTCTGATGAAATCCAAAATGAGCCAGTATTTGGCATGACATTTCAAAATGTCTCACTTTCTATATTTGATATGTTATCTATATTCTATTGTGAATAAAATATAAGTTTATGAGATTTGTAAATTATTCCATTCCTTTTTTACTCACAATTTCTACAGTGTCCCAACTTTTTCTGATTTGGGGTTGTATTTTAAAGTACCGTAATTCTAAGTAATTTCTCCCATATTTGTTCCTTTTTTTAGATGGGACCTAAATCAGTTTTGTCTTTCTAAGGACTAGAGGTGACCTAATGGATGGTTGTGTGTACAAAAATAATGCAGAATAAATAATCTTTCCCTGAAGTAAACTGTGCACATTTCTCTTTCATTATAGCTCAGTTTGATGACTGTAAATGCTGAAAACCTGGTTCCCTTTTTATACGGTTCACTTCGCAATGCGTCAGTTGCTGAGGCTATGGGGGAAACTCCTGTTTACGCCGCGATTGAAGCCTATTGGTTAACGGTTGTAAAAATTACAGACCTATGGTGTTCGAGTCCGCGAAAGGGGTGGGACTACGCCCTATAATAGTCTGGGAAAGAGCGCCATAAACTCATTTGCATTCTCCTTCAGCGCGAACCTCTCGCTGCTCCGAAGAAGAAGAAGACTTACTCGCCGTCGACACAAGCCCTGCAGCAGAATCCAGGCCTAGCGTCTTCCCCTGCCCCTTTTCGGCTGAGAATCGAAGATAGCCTTCGCTTGCCGTGGTACGAGCCCTGTGCAGCGGACACATGCCTGAAGAGGTCTCCCCTGCGGCCGTCCGGTAAGATCAATATTTTTAATATAAAGCTATGAGCTAAAAGAGCAAGGCCTGGATCTTTCCCCACATTTGGTAGAGCTCGCAATGCTTGTTTGCCCTGACATTTCTCTCTAGCTTAGATGGAATCAGAGGCAGAGCGAATTTGTTTGATAATATGCTGAGGCCCGAACACCTCCCTTTATTCAGTCCCGTCCTAAATCAGTGCGCTGAATATTGGTACATCTATTATATACCCCGTTTTTTTCTGAACTTTTAATCAACGGCAATACTGCGGGCCTCACGGCAGACTTCCTCTCTGCATAGATGGGTTAAAGACAGACATCAAATCACCAAGACAAACTGTTCTGCTCTGTGAGCCGCTCTGGTCACCGCCTGAATGGCCAGCTCTGGCCTCACTCGCAGCATAGCTGCGTCGGCAGCAGAGAACAGACTGTTTGGGAGAAAAAGGGTTAAGTCGCGCCTCGGCTGGACTTCCCTGAAATATTTTTGTGTGCTCCATTTATCCAGTAACATACACATGTAATTCTGTTGGTTATGCGACCTCACTGTAGTGGTGAACGGTATTGAATTCCTCTCTAAGAGCAATTCCCGTGCTTACTATACCTTAGTGTGAATTGACACCCTACGGCTATACGGTGTCTCTAAACACTTTTTTTGCCTTATTGGCAAGGGGTCAATATATGCACACACGGCCCGCCGTCCATAATTGTATCGACGTTTGCTGTCAAACCCAGGTTTGGCGATCCATTCCTGGGACACTGGGCTGGATTCTACACAATAATTCAGATGCTTTCTCGCTGAAATGCGCTCGCAGATCACCCCAGTTTTTCCGCTATGGTACTGACGGTCTTATGGCCGTTATTTTGTCTTCCTAGAGAGACTGCAGCCTCAGACATTCTCATGGCTCCAAGCGTTTTGAATCGCACCCTCTCCGGACGGCCATTCAAAACCAAGCGGTTTATGACATTTTTCGGCCAGATGGCTGGTTTATATCAGTGGATCCGAAAGACGCTCACACCTCCAACAGCTCCAATTTTCAAAGAAATTAAGGGAAATATCAACCTCCAAGTGAGTTTGCTACCCGCCACAATGAGTTTCGTTTTATGACGCTCGGGAAGCGAGCTTAACACCAGAGCGCGCTCACAGGCAGACCCTGCAGCACTCTGGACCGTGTTATCAGTGATTAATGCGGTCGAGCAAACTACGGTGGTTTCACTATTCACGAGCCAGGCTGAGATCATGCCCCCTGTACAAGCTGATGAGTCATCTCCTATATAAGCTCATTGCATTGCCTTTAATAAGCTATATTTAATCAGAGTGATACACATCTCGTCCCTTAACAAATAATGCTCACTCATGGTTAAAGATACTCCATGTGTGGATTAGCTTTACCTCGGGCATAGTCTTAGAGATTTTTCATTTTTTGACATTTGTGACACAGCCGGCTGGTCCTCGCCGTCCACATTGTCAAATTTACAGCTTTGACATCCCTGCCTTGCGCGCTACTGGGGTTTGCTGCATTAAAATGTGCGCCCGAGAGCTCACCTGTATGCACAATGGTTTTTAATTATATGCGTCCACTGTGCGCTTAGAGAAGCTCACCTATGCACGCTATAAGATTTCGGTATACACTAAAGGTGCGCTTGGAGAGGCTCACCTGTATGCACGGCTGTGTTATCCATTGGTGACACATGCACACTATTGTTGTTCATCTGTGTACGTTCACGATGCGTTGGGTACCCACCGTTACGTTTATCAATCATATCTGTACACATTCACGGCACGTTCTGTGCACTGATTTATCTATATGCATTCACGGTGTACTCAAGGGTTCACCTGTGTGCACACAATTTTATTATCAGGACACATGACGGCGCTCTCAAGAATATTGCCATGGGCTTGGTCTACAGGGGTATCTATTCTTGATATCTGCAACACGGCTGGCTGGTCTTCGCCGTCTAAGTTTGTCAAATTTTACAGCTTAGGTTTTTACAGCTTACGTGCGCAGGTTCTCTTGGCTTAATAAAGCCCACATTATTTACCAGGGCCCAGTATGGGTTTTTAATGGGTACTGGACTGGTCCCTTATTATGTAATAATTATACATTTAATGCTTAATTGTAATTTACTTAAATAATACATTTGTTTTAAATTTAAAACCGATAAAAGCTAAATAATTTCAGTTCGGTAAATATCAGTTTTCAGCATAAATATTCAACAGTTCATTAATCTGTAACATCACAAAACATGAAGGAGGTGCAATATGAAAAAGTAAATAAAAAAACTGTAAAGGTTCAATATATCAAAATACTTTATTGTCAATTTATAACACTTTCAATGCTAAAATAATCATCAACATTTCAAAACTGCTAATGCAGGTAATTGTAACGACTCGTGACTCGTAACGACTCGTGAAATGACATAGTCAACCCACATGGGACACATATATATTGCCCATGTTAAGCCCATGGCCACATGAAACCCATGTTGCCCATATGGGACCCACGTGGGGCCCACATATCACTGTTAATTAAATGTAAAAAAAATTATGCATTTTTATTTAACAAATTTTATACTGATCAAATCATATCTGTTATATTATTTGCTCTTTGTATAATATTCACTGTAAAAAAATTCCGTAGAAACTACAGCTGGGTTGCCGGTAATTTACCGTAGATTAAAATTTATGTTTATAACTGGCAACATTTTGTTCAAAGTTAAATGAACATTAAACATTTACAAGTCTTTGTCTTTATAGAGTAAAACTAAAAAAACAGCATCAAGCAAAACATTCTGGGAAACAAAATCTGAAGCAAAAACAGAAAAAGGTTGATGATGACTTCTGGTTCCCAGAATGCTTTGCATGAGGTTGTTAATCTATAGTTTTATTCTGTAAAGATAAATACTTGTTTATATTTAAAATTGATTGAACTTTGAACAAATTCTTGCGAGTAAATTACATAAATGTAAATCTACGGTAAATTACCGGCAACCCAGCTGCAATAACATTGTAATTTCTAAGGATTTTTTTTACAGTTTTGATAATAAACCAAAAGTTATTATTTTAAGATTGTAAATGTATAAAGATGTATTTCAAGCATAATTTTTTTTGCCCACATAGGTGCCATGAGGGCCCCACATTATTATCCCACATGGGCAAACCTATATGGGGCCCACATAGGGAAACCCATATGGGTCCCACATAGGGAAACCCACATGGGACCCACATATATTGCCCATGTGAAGCCCATGCCCACATGTAACCCATGCTGCCCAGATGGGACCCACGTGGGGCCCACATATCAATGTTGGCTGGGTTGTAGCATGTGGTGAAGTCTAATTTGGAATGATAAACAAATTGCATGAAATTAAAGGGTACAATTTACCTGTGAGTAAACTCCTTTAAGGTTTGCATTTCTTAATAATGTAAAAATAATATTTTATCTGTTCCTATAGCAAATGAAATCATATTACAGTCTGGCAATGCTGTTTGTTGTTGCCTGTATAGACCTTTTGCGAGTCGACGTCACAGTTACGTCACGCGCGCATGTGGTGGCAGAAAAACAGTGGAAATGAATGAGACACGAGTGAAACGAACAATATAACTCACTAGAAAATGTTTTGTTGTGCTGTTGAGTGTCAGAATAGGAATGCCAAAATAGATGACCTTCATTTTTATAGAATACCGTCGTCGAAGACACCATTTGAAGATAAACGTAGGTGTTTATGGTTGCAATAAAAGTCCTCAACCGGACAGACTGGAATGATGAAATCATCTGAAAATCTTTTAATAATTTGAATAGAAAATAATTAGCGAAGATATCCGGTGTTCTGTCGAAGTCTGTTCTCTCTATGTGTTTCTTATAGCGTTTTTACGTTTATAATTTAATTAGAAAGATTAAAGATTTGAATTAGTTCATAATATCAATAATATTACCATTTATTAAAGTTTTCGTATTTTTTCGTTTTCTATTACTTCTTTATACCTTATATCTTAGCCTATGTCTTCTTCCTGTTTGTTCTATGATGTTTACTAAAAATATATAAACATAGCACACACACGATGTAAAGTGTTAATAATATATAAACAGGCCTATACAAATTTATTTGTATGTAAACATAATAGTTTTAGATCAAACACGTAGGCTAAAAATATAAGGAAGAAATTGAAAACCGGAAATGATGAAATATTTAATAAATGATATTATACAGAATACATAATAGTATTGCTCTTATAAGTACTTCAGAGATTCATACTGTAAAAATTATTGATTTACCAATAAAGAAAAATACATATACATTACATACATGCACACAATTAGTAGCCAAGCCATTTAAACTTTTAATTTATTTAAAAAATAAACATAACTTGGTGAAAACGTTATAAGAAACATTACACTAAAGAGAAATATAGGGGAAACAGACTTCTACAGAACACCGGATCCTTAAAAATCACAGTTTAATGCTAAAACACTTCACACAGCAATTGAGAAGCATTCACTTTCTGCCACCAGTTGGGCTCCGCCCACAAAAAACGTCATCTCTGTTTGCAAACACGCAAAAGGTCTATTGATGAGTCTACATGTTTTGAGCACAAGCAAGTCCCTCACTACATCAGTTTTATATTTGTTATTTTTTATTTGTGTAAAACCACTTAATACTTGGTATAAAAACTTGCCAAAAATTGCATACATTATAGGTGAATGCAATGAAATGTCTACAAAAGTAAAAATGTAGGATTTCCCTACAAGATACAACTTGGGTTTTTTAACTATATTTTATGTAATTTTTATCATCCTGTGTAAAAACTGTTCTCACAAGCAACTCTTAGTGTGACATACAGGAAGTATGAGATGCTATAAAAATCTGACATACATCCTCTATAATGACAGATGACCTCCTTTAGTTGTACCTGTCTCCTTCAGTTTCATGTTTTAATTAAAAGCTTTTGTTTCCTTACACAAGTGATTGTTTCTGTTAAGCAGGAAAAGTGCACATGGACATAATGAAAATATGGAGAAATGAAACATCACAGCTGTTTGACATGCAGACAGTCAGATTGAAGTTTATTTTTGTTGTTCTTTGTATTATTACAGGTATGTGTTTGATTCAGTTCACTGATATGTGTTATTGATGTCTTGCATTTTGACCTGCTGTTGTTTGACTAAATAGCATTATGCTTATTCATGCTACGCATACATATAAGGCTGGCCCAGGCTCTGGAATAAACAATAAATAAATAAATATTTAGAAATGTTATAATTAAAAAGTGATTCTTAAACTGCTAATTTTAAAAGCAAAAACTTTAGTTTTTTAAAGTTTTGTTTACTGTAACACAAATAATACAAAAATTAACATAAATGTTAAGTAAATCTATAACAATTAAGAAATAACAAACATGTTATTCTAATTACCTTCTGACTGTTTAAAAACTTTTTTAAAGTTTTATTTTTAAAAAAAATTAGTTTGAACTATTAAAAAATCAATATAAAATGTAAAATCTCTTTCTAATTAACTGTAAATTCTTTAAATTCTGTTAAGCTATTTCAGAATAATATCAATGATTGATATAAACAGTCTAATTTTTATTCTTACCTGTATTCTCTGTTTGATGCTACCTGCCTTTAATCCTCCAACCCATACGATTGTTTTGGTCTTTTGTCCGTTCCCTCAAATACGACCAACAGATGTTTACTAAATTAGCACCTCGACCAGCAGCAGGTAAAACCTAATATATTAGGGTATGAAATTATATTTTAGGGTATACTTTTGGAATTATGACATGTTTTGAGAGTTTTCATTGAAACTGTCAAGATTAATTGTATTAATTGTCGCTGCCCGATGAAACTCACGTATGTCCAAAACGTTTACTTTTCAGGAATTGAAAAAAACACCGTATTTCAAAAGCAGTTGAATGTAGCGTTGTCATACCTGGTACGGCATCTTAACATGTAACCATATTCTTGTCAGTGTAATGATATAATCCACATTTGACCAAAATTGAGTTTAAATGGACATACGTGCATATTTTACAGTAACGATGGTCGATACGCGTTCTTCCAATCATTAAAGCTATGGTCTACGATTTCAAAGATTGTTCATTATTAATAAACTCGTTTAGATGCTGGTTATGGTTCTACAGTAAAATCCTAACAATATGAAGAGAAAAAAGAATTTTAAAAATCCATTCAGTCTATTGGGTGTACGGCGGCAGATAAATTGACCAATGTAAACTGTCCGGCCGGACAGCTTACATTGGTTAACTGCTCTCATCAAATCCCCGTACACTTGAAAATCCACCTCGCGATCGTGTCTCCACCCCATCGCTCACCACCCCGCCGCTCTCGTGCCTGCGACATGACATTTGTGTCAGTGTATGTTAGCTAGCGAAGCAGCAACATCTCACTAATGGAAAAAAACTAACCGACAGCAGCAAGCTTCTTGTCCCTACAGTAAAGGTTAGAAGAAAAGGGAAGTCTATAGAGGAAAAAGCAGAGGTAAAAAAAGTGTGAATAACGCCGGACTCTAAGTAGAATCAATAAAGGGTCCGCAATTGACCGTTGGAGGAAGCTTCAGGGAGATTTGGGGCTGAAAACCGACGCCGACACGGCAGACTTTTTGTTGAACAGGTACGCATCTATTTAAACTTTTATTGTGTGAGGTTACATAAATATATTTTTATCAGTCTGACAACATGCTGCCGGTCGGCATTGGAATGTTAGCCGTTTAGCATCGCGTATCACGGGTCAAAGTAATTATATTTACAAAGATTGTGTGTGGTGTTCCATAAATCTTTTTATCAGTCTGGCAACAACATGCTCATGCTGCCGGTCGGCATTTGAATGTTAGCCGTTTAGCATCGCGTATCACGGGTCAAAGTAATTATATTTACAAAGATTGTGTGTGGTGTTACATAAATCTTTTTATCAGTCTGGTAACAACATGCTCATGCTGCCGGTCGGCATTGAAGCCGTTTAGCATCGCGTATCACGGGTCAAAGTAATTATATTTACAAAGATTGTGTGTGGTGTTACATAAATCTTTTTATCAGTCTGGTAACAACATGCTCATGCTGCCGGTCGGCATTGAAGCTGTTTAGCATCGCGTATCACGGGTCAAAGTAATTATATTTACAAAGATTGTGTGTGGTGTTACATAAATCTTTTATCAGTCTTGCAACAACATGCTCATGCTGCCGGTCGGCATCGGAATGTTAGCCGTTTAGCATCGCGTATCACGGGTCAAAGTAATTATATTTACAAAGATTGTGTGTGGTGTTACATAAATCTTTTTATCAGTCTGGTAACAACATGCTCATGCTGCCGGTCGGCATCGGAATGTTAGCCGTTTAGCATCGCGTATCACGGGTCAAAGTAATTATATTTACAAAGTCATTTCTTGAAGCTCAGGAGGGGAAACGTATGCCAAACGTTGTTGTGAATGTAAATAACGTCAATTGCAATCATAATTGTAATTGTTCATTCCTTCAAGGCTTTATGTGTTTACTGCTCGGTAAATCTCTGTTCTGATGTTTACTACCAGTGATCAAAGCTTGAATGAGTGACGTTGTTCAAGTTCGTTTCCCGGTGGGAGGGATCAGGTAGCACAGAGGGGCGGGATGAGTTTTTTAAAACTTACTAACCGTCTCAGGCTTTCTCAACCGATTTTCAACATCGTAGACTACAGCATTAATTAAAATGGCCAAGTCGCGTTTCATATTGACAGATGAATACGCGTAGTTTATTAAATAGCCTACGTCTTAGCTTAGTTTATTTAATATTAATTATACATTTATTAAATGTCTCTTGCAAACTATGAAGGGACAATGAATCAATACACTGTTATGGTAATGCTAGACAGATACTGTCATGACAGTAGGACTCAAACGTGGGGTGCAGTGAGAAAACACTGTTTTATTGAGAGCTTTAAGAGCGAATGCTGGCAAACAATGAATCAGTCATGAAAACCGTGATGGCAGCGTGATTATAATCCAAGAGCAATCCAGCGACCAAGCGAAGCAACAGATGCAGGAGGTAGCTAATCAGAAATCCACTGTAGAGAAGCGAGGTGGAAAGGAACAGGGGCGAATTCACTGGAGCAAGCTGAGATGGGGCATTGGGTGTCCGAGAAGCCGGAGAGCGGAACTGGGGAGAACAGAAGGGCAGCAAGACAGAGTGCACACAGCGAAGTGGAGCCTGAACAGATGAGACTGGGTGAGTACAAGTACAAAACTCGAATTTACCAGACGATAGACTAGTAAAATGATCAGAGGGTGGTAAACACATACAGCGGTCTGACAGAGACCAAGGCAAACACGGGGATATAAGAAGGATAACAATAAAGAGAAAAGAATGAACAGGTGCGAGTGTAACAAGATAATGAATGGGAAAACGAGAGGGAGGGGTGAGAGCACGTAGACACTGAGCATGCGGCGAGCTGTCAAAACAAAGCCACGTGCACAACAGAACAGAACGAAAAGCACAAAAGACAACAGAAGTCAGAGCGATCAGACCAAAGACATGACAGATACTTTCTTTGCACAGTCCTACCGTAATTTTGTCACTCCTAGAGGAGTACGTCTGGCGTCAGGGGGAAAACGTTTATGGAAATGAACCTGGACATTCAATCCGTCGAAAAATCTCAAAATCAAATACACGGTTTTCATCAGACAGCGACGTTGTATTACATCACACTATTCAGACATTTAAGGCAAATAACATACTCATTTATTTATTATATAATATAAACTTATTACATAATATAAACCACAGCATACAAACCAATTGCATCATTATGTTAGCTAAGAATGTGAAACTTCCGATTGATTTCAATTGCGTCATTCTCTAATGTTCTGGTTTATGTCTGAATTAGATCTGACTGTGTGTACATTGCAGTCATGGATTTCTTGATTGTAAGTGATTGTATGGTTTGCAACGCAAATTGTTTGTAATATTTAAAATTTAAATAAAATGTATGCAACTGTATGCGACTGCACTTTAACCTGCGTTAGATGCTCCAAAATATTTTTTAAAACCATAAATGTTTATAAAATAATTTCTACATTTAAAAATGAAATGTGTCTAATCTGTGTATAAGGCAAAAAACATTGTTGTGTAAGCTAGTGGCCGCTAGAGAGAACTTTATCCCTTACACGTACCTTGATGTCGCAATAAGGGGCTTGCACAAACAACCGATGAGGTCATTATTTTTTAAAGGACTCTCCTTTCACATTTTATAATTTTTTATTTTCATTCATTTTAATATAGAAAGGTTCCTAATAGTAGTGGGAAATCTTAGATGTAAAACACCATTATGCATAATATTGAGACTATCCTCCAATAATAATGACCTCATAGGTTGTTTGTGCACAAAGCGAGAGAGAGCGAGAGAATCCAACCTTGAGGCAGAGGCATGGTCAACCAGGAGAGTAAAGGCTGTCCCAGACCGTGAAGCACAGGTCCCGGGTCGTGAGGCCCTGACGAACCCGGGTCTGGGGCAAGGACGGACCCGGGTCGTGGGGCAGCAGTGGGCCAAGATCGTGGGGCAGCAGTGGGCCAGGATCGTGGGGCAGCAGTGGGCCAGGATCGTGGGGCAGCAGTGGGCCAGGATCGTGGGGCAGCAGTGGGCCAGGATCGTGGGGCAGCCGTGGAAGATTAAACACCTCAGCCATGTCCTCGGTGTTCTCTGCCTCCTCCATGTCTCCGGGTACTACCCCCTCAAAAAAAATATTAAGGGAAGCTTGGAGCATCTAACCCCACCCTTACCCTAAACCCAACCACTTTTCAACCATATAAAACACAACACATAAGTAAAAGTACGGTCAGGTATTTATTGCGTAAAACAGTATAAAAGTATTACAGACAATTCACGTTGCAAGTCTTGCGAATTGAAGCCATATGATTACTTTATATGAAGAACTCTGTGATCAAAACGTATTGATCTCATTCAAACATAAACCAACATGATGTAGACCAGTGGTTCTTAACGTTATTCCTCGAGGGCCCACTGCCCTGCACATTTTGTATGTCTCCCTTATTTAACACACCTGATTCAAATCATCAGCTCATTAGAAGAGATCTCAATGAACTGAACTGAGTCTGCCAGATAAAAGAGACATACAAAACATGCAGGGCAGTGGGCCTCCAGGAATAACGTTAAGAACCACTGATGTAGACGATCACAAGAGCCTGGCGGAAGTTTTTGAATTAGTCTACACTTGATCTGATATTTACTGCGATTTTTTTCATCACTTTTGCATCTTTTCTTCAAATAAATCGATCGTTTACACTTGTAATATTTTAAGTACATTTTTAAAAAGTTTTGACTGTTTTGTATGCTGTGTTTTATATCATATAATAAATAAATGGGCACGTTATTTGCCCTTAATGCCTGAATAGTGTAATGTGTAATAAAATACAATAAATCCTGGCGGTTTAAATAGAAAATCTTATCCTAGTACATGTCATCATAGCAAAATTATACCCCAAAATATAATTTTATACCCTAATATTTTAAGTTTCACCTGCTGCTGGTAGTGGCGCTAATTTAGTAAATGCATATATTGTTCGTATTTGGTAAAATGGACAAACGACCAAAGCAATCACATGGGTTGGAGAATAAGTTGATAATATTGGTCGGCATAACTTGGAATGCGCACAAAAACATCATATCCATTCATGTCATGGGAGAAAACAAACCATTCAAATCAATGCGGGTGTCAGGCTAACACAGACCAGACAGATGGACACAAAATTTAAAATCAACAATTAAGTAAAAATGGATTATTGTTCAGGTATACAGATGAATGCAGGTATGCCTGAAATCAAGGTCCAAGTGTGAATAGCCCTTCTGTTTTTTTATGGTTGCTGGACATTTTTGAGGGGGCAGAGGGAAAATCTGGGGGGGGGCAATGCCCCTCTAGACACCCACCCTCCTGTAGACCTAGCCTTGGTGCTCTCTCTTTTGCACCACATGGCTGTTTCTCAATGTCAAGGATACTTCCTTGGCAGGACTAGTCCTTACAAGTCACTTCCTTCAGAGGCTAGGCGAGGCTCCTCTTAAGCATTCACAGAACACGTTAAATGGAACAGGCTAACAAGTGCACGTCATTGCATCAATGAAAGGTGTGCTTTCGGTGCTGCACGCATAGGATTGTGGGTGATTTCAGCACAAGAAGAGCGTGAAGGATACACATATGCATCCTTTCCTGTATATGGGATATTTCTCGAACCAAGGACTCAGTCCTTGGCTGAAATTCCGAGGATCCTTGACATTGGAACAGTCCTTTGCCCGATGTCGATGACGTAGCATTCTCGACATTGAGAAATGGCTCATATCTCTAAGATAAATGGTGCAAAACTGATTTGTACCTGCAGGCTATGGTGAGCACTGTTCAGCACTGCCCACCAGGTCCCGAATGGACATATGTCTGTATATGTAGTGTTTGGCTGATTACCAAATTAGATGCACCTGTGCTTGATTAGTTAATTATCTGATCGTGCTCCTCCCGAACCTTGTTAATAAAACATCATTTCACGAGTTCGCCCTTACATCTAATCTGATTGCGAAAGTAAGCATATTTTGGCGTGCTGTCCTGGGGTAGGGCTCAGGATCCGGAGTGAAGCTCGAACTCCGAATCCAGGGTATGGCCCGAACCCGGAGAACTCCCCAAAGGAAGCTTGATGCATAGGACAGCAGCCGGAGAGCAAAGATATTTCTGCGTTCCCCCCCAAAATATGCGTGTTGAGAAATATGCCGGCCGACCGGGAGAGCTTAGTGGTTCTTAATAGGAACTGAGGCTTGCAGCGTCGGCCTGACGAGCCCTGTGAGGGCTAGAAAAGGGGCACGAATATGATGCGCTTAAATGCTGTGGGCGAATTAGCGTGTCGGACAGAGGGCTCCTGCTGCGCCCGGAGGGAGCCGTGGGTCTGCTGCACCGGAAGGGGAGCCCTGTCCGACGATGAATAGGCATGTAATTAAAGCGGGGTTGACGCGTCAGACGGAGGGCTCCTGCTGCGCCCGAAGGGAGCCAGCGGCTCTGCTGCACCGGGCAGGGGGATCCCCATCCATCGCAGAACATGGTATAGTTCAGGTAACAGACGGGGTGTTCGCCCTGCGACCGAAGGGAGCCGTGGGTCTGCTGCACCGGGAGGGGAGCCCTGTCTGATGCTGAATAGGCATGTAATTAAGGCGAGGTTGACGCGTCAGACGGAGGGCTCCTGCTGCACCCGAAGGGAGCCAGCGGCTCTGCTGCACCGGGCAGGGGGATCCCCATCCATCGCAGAACATGGTATAGCTCAGGCGACAGACGGGGGGTTCGCCCTGCGACCGAAGGGAGCCGTGGGTCTGCTGCACCGGAAGGGGAGCCCTGTCCTACGCTGAATAGGCATGTAATTAAAGCGGGGTTGACGCGTCAGACGGAGGGCTCCTGCTGCGCCCGAAGGGAGCCAGCAGCTCTGCTGCACCGGGCAGGGGGATCCCCATCCATCGCAGAACATGGTATAGTTCAGGCAACAGACGGGGTGGTCGCCCTGCGACCGAAGGGAGCCGTGGGTCTGCTGCACCGGGAGGGGAGCCCTGTCTGATGCTGACTAGGCATGTTATTAAGCGGGGTTGACGCGTCGGACGGAGGGCTCCTGCTGCGCCTGAAGGGAGCCAGCGGCTCTGCTGCACCGGGCAGGGGGATCCCCATCCGTCGCAGAACATGGCATAGCTCAGACGACAGACGGGGGGTTCGCCCTGCGACCGAAGGGAGCCGTGGGTCTGCTACACCAGGAGGGGAGCCCTGTCCGATGCTGAAAGATTTAAAAAAATAATGGAATGATAATAAGATGAGTTGTGACTTATGTATATGAATTTATGGGCTGTTGATCTGAATAAATGTTTAACCGATCATGGCTGCATGTGCTTCTTTAATGTGAAGATGATTATACCTGATGTAGCTTTTGAAAGCGTCTGATGACCATCGACCGAGGGCTTGTATCTGGTTTTGTGATAGACCTTTTTGAGCTGCAGTAGTTGCTGCTCCAATGCGAAATGAGTGGCTGGAAAAATGCTCCACGGGTAAACCTGACAGAGCTATGATTTGTTTTAAGTGTTTTTGGACCCAAAAACGTGTAACGGGATGGTTGGAGTCGTCGACGAATAGAGGGTCCATTGCGGATTTAGACTGGGCATTCCTGAGTTTTAAATAAGACAAAAGAGCCTGGTACGGTTGAATTGGGGATGGGAGATTGAAAATGTATATATAATGGCCTTTCTTCTCTTGGTCCGTCTTACTTTGTTTGATGAAGTAGGCGATTGATTCACTATCGAGAATGGACAAGTCGGAGATAGTCGGGTGGATTTTCGGGTTGAATTTTGAGTTTATTGCAATTTCGGGGCATCTCAAGAAACCGAAAAAAGACAATAAAAACATGGCATCGAGGGTATGAGCTGTATGGCTCGAATGATAACCTGTGCAGAGAATTTGGATACATTTTGTGAGGATGTCCAGGGTTATAGGTTGTCTTGAATCTATTTTTGAAGGGCGAGAGCGCTGGATTCCTTTAATTAGAAGAGAAGTTTGAGAATTATTTATTTCGGGGGAGGGGAAACCGTAGATTAATTTATGAAAAAATTGGATGCCGCTTAAATATCCTTTAATAGACCCTACTTGGAGGTTCTTAACGGAATTGAGGTAGGAAATAAATGAAGTAATTGTGAGGAGAGAAAAATCTGGAAATTGCAGGTTAAAAGAAAGGTGAAATGTTTTGAAACATCTCCATGCTGTTAGATATGAATTAATGGTTCTAGATGAAACTGCTTGGAGAATAGAATCGAGTGACGCGTCGAGGAGCGCTTTTAAAGGATGTGTTATGGGAATATGAGTTGTGAATAATGAGGTACTGGGGTTGGTGATGGGTCTGCCTCCGGAGCCAGCATTCTGAATTTCTGGAACATAAAACGAGAGAGAGAATCAGCTATTTGATTTTTGGATCCGGGAATATGTTTAGCTGTAATGATAAATTGATCACAAGCTGAAATCCAGAATAGACGTCTTATTAGAGGCATCAGAGCGATGGAATGAGAGCGGCCTTTATTTATGCAATGTACGGTTGCTTCGTTATCGCAGTATACCAGGATATTGTTCGTCGACCAGTTTTTTCCCCACAGAAAAGCAGCAATGACTATTGGGTAAAGTTCAAACAGTGCGGAGGACTGGGGAGAGTTGAGCATTTGAGGGGGCCATGTAGACGCGAACCAGTGCCCCTGAAAAAATCCACCAAAACCGACAGATGGGGCTGCGTCGGTAAATAATTGAATGTCTTCGGGAAGAGAAAGCAGATCGTTGTAGAAAAAGGATAAACCATTCCATTGTTTCAGGAAAGTAATCCATAATTCGAATTCGTTCCGAATTGCTTGATTAATGTCACTTTGGTCATCTAATGCATGCACGGAAGATGCCAGTGCGAGGAGGTGAGAGATGAAAGAGCGGCCTTGCGGAATTATGCGCATTGCGAAATTAAGATGACCGAGCACGGATAGGAGATCGCGTTTGGAGCAGTTTTGGCTTTCTACCAGAGAGGTGGCTATTAGGATTATCCTATCGACTTTTTCCTTTGGCAGAGAAACTAGGAATTTGACTGAATCTAAATTGATGCCCAAAAATTCGATATATTGGGTTGGTCCTAAGGACTTCTCTTGCGCGATGGGAATTCCCAATTCAGAAAAAACCTTGTGAACTTTTGTAATGTTTTCGGCTGGAATGGCATCGGGAGGAGATATGACAAGAAAGTCATCGAGCAGGTGTATAATATGGGGAATTGCGTAGTTGTTGGACAGGATCCAACAGATTGCTTCTGACAACATGTCGAAAATTTTTGGACTACTTTTACATCCGAAGGTAAGGCGTACTGAGAAATAAAATTTTCCGTGCCAACGTATCCCGAATAAGTGCCATGAGTCTGGGTGAATAGGCATCACTTTGAATGCAGAAGTGATGTCTACTTTAGCCAGCCATGCGCCGCGACCTGCATTTTTAATCATAGAGATCGCTTGGTCTATGTCATGGTAGAGCAAAGAATATTCTTCGCTGGGTATGAGGCTATTTATGCTGGATACCAGGCAATTATGTGGAGCTGATAAATCAATTATCAAGCGCTTTTTTCCCGAATATTTCCTGGTAGCCACTCCTATTGGACTGATGCGAAAAATTTTAAAGGGGGGGGGTCTCGAAAGGGCCGATCATGAAACCCGAGTCGACTTCTTTTTTGATTAATTCATCTACTGTATCTGGTTCTGCGAGCGCGGATTGTAGATTGTCGCAAATAAAACTATGAGACAGCGGACAATTAGTACCGGGATTGAACCCCTGTTGGAGACCGGATAAAAGAAAATTAGTAAAGTTGGTATCTGGGTGAAGTGCAAGTTCAGAGGAAAGACGCAAATAATTGAGTCGATAAGTAATTTCTAGATTTTTTATTTGAAGCTTTCATGACAGGGCATATTGTACGGGCATGAGCCCCACCACAATAATTGCATACGTGGAGATATTTGCAGTGTTGTCTCACGCACTTCCCTCTGTTAAAATTCCCACAAACTTGCTGGTTGTTGGAGAATGGATTCTCTGACGAGGATTTAGAGGTTGCGGGGCGAGGGACGTAGCTGGTGGATTTAACTTGAGTTGGTTCTGGGCAGGGTATGATGGCTGGGTTAATTTGTGGGCATGAGGTAGTGGAGTGAGAAACTGACCTGCATACTGCACAGGAAATATTGCGGCAACTAAAAAATACTTTATTATGCAGATCGGGGTCCAGTGCGCCCCAATAGGGGCACTGGTTCCACTGGGCTACGCGAACTGCACATTTAGCCGAAAATAGCTTGTGGTACGTGAAAAAATGGGTTCCGCCATAAGACAACGCGAGGTCCGCGATTAACGCCAGATAATCATTGAGTTTGCGTCGTCTATGGGGAAAAGCGGTGCAGATTACTTCTGTGTAGCGGCCAAATGCAATGGTGAATTCCGAAAATGAAAGGGGACGGGATGAATTGTGAGATGCATTTTTTAACGTTACAGAAAAATCTCCGCAATCTACTTGCCGGTGAGATTCGGCGGGAGGTAATAGAGAGAGGAGAGATGATAAATCGATGTCTGCACCTGTCAGAATCTGCGTTTTGATGGAGTTAGGCACGGGAGGTGGTTCCAGAGCGGCAGCATTCACTGGGGTAGGTAGGGGGGTTGCTGTGAAAAGAGTGTAGCGAGGTTTGTCTAGTAAAGATGAGTTGGAAGGAAGATAAAGAGGTGCTGAAACCGTTTGCGGAGGCAGCCTCACGCACGGATTAGCGCCTGGGTCTTGGGGAAGCCCGTAGAAAGGAGTAGGAGGAAATTGAGAAAATAGGGGGGGCGTAGCCGTTTGCGGAGGCAGCCTCACGCACGGATTGGCCCCTGGAGCTTGGAGAAGCCCGTAGGATGGAAAAGAGGGAGAAGGCCGGTGCGCTGTAGCAGGCTGATGGTGTACTGCTTGTGCACCCCCAGCAGGGGCTGCTGGCCATTGGTAGGGAAACGAAGCAGAAGGAAAAGGTAGAAGAGGCTGAGTTTGAGAGGCTGGCGGAGGCATCCTCACGCCAGCGTCTGCAGCCGGGGAAAAAAAAGGTTGAGAAACCAAGCCTGCTGTAGCCGATTGGCTCGCTGCAGCGATTGGTTGGAAGGAGGAGGGAGGCAGAGCAGTGTGAGAGATGGCTGAGTCTGGGGCGTGGCCCAGACTCGCTGACGGTCTGTTGCGTCTAGGAGCTTGAGGTGAACCGGAACTTGATCTGGAAGAAGATGACGTTAGAAGGAAATGTTGACTTTTGGTTTTACGAGATTTTGTTACCTTTTTTGGGGTGGGTGAATCATTTCCCAAAGAAATATAAAGCTCGTAAAGTTGGGCTTTGCTCAACTTGCGAGAGAACTTAACTTCTGAGTTTGTCAGAGCTTGTCTCAAACCCGCGACGGTCCATTTCGAGATGGGAGGGATGGATGGAGAAGCTGAGGCGTATGAAGATGTTGGAGATTGTAAAGGCTGTCTAGAAGGTGGAGGTGAACGGAGATTGCGCTGTGTAGGAGTGCGGGTGGTGGGCCTTTTGGACTTCCGGCCGCGTGCCCAGACGTGTGGCTCGGCAGAAGATCCGGGTTGGCTCGGGAATTCTTTAGAGCCGGTCGGAGGAATTGCCTTAGAGCCAGCTGCTTGTTTTGAGACGGTGGCTTGCGGTGGAGCGTAGAACTCGTCGTCAGAAGGGTAAAGCTCGACTTCAGACATGTTGGCAGTTCGAAGCAGTATATCCGAAAACAATCACGATCCGAAAACAATCACGATAGACTGAGGTAGGTAGGATGTCTGTATATGTAGTGTTTGGCTGATTACCAAATTAGATGCACCTGTGCTTGATTAGTTAATTATCTGATCGTGCTCCTCCCGAACCTTGTTAATAAAACATCATTAAGTGTAAACGTATTCCAACTAGGAAAAAAATGTCAGGAATGACACCTCTCACCATTCCATTCGGTCATTTGTCTAATCACACTTACTGTGCAATATGGCGCAGTTTTCCTATGTATTTTGTTTTGTGGAGCAGCAGAAGTAATTTAATGTATGCCATGGGGGGGAATTGATTGTTTTCCCCATGCGACCTCTGCCTCATGTCAGGCCCCAGCTATGACACGATGCTGACCAATTCTAAGATGATGTATTATAATCACGTCAGGATGCAGACAGTGTGTATATTTGTCCAAAATGACATGTTGTCAACTCTCAAGTTTATTTATGGTTACCAATTTATTGTTCTTCTGATGGCTCCTTCGAACCCCGCCTGCTACAGACATATGACCTTTTTTCAGTTATTGAAATCAAACAACACAGACATATTATAGTCTACTACCAGCATACAAAATGACACAAGATAGATTTGATGTGCCAGCAGATGTAACAAAGTGTCTTACAGTACCTGCTTTTAAACTGCTACCTGCGAGCTGATGCAGGACTTCTCTCTCGGTTCAATTCAAGCAAGTTTTTTAAAGTAATGTTTTACAGACTTTTGCTGCTGACAGATGCCCCTTACACATGTTGATGTGTTTGACTCATGCAGCGCCATGTAGACTCATCCGAGTGACATTAAAGTAAAATTCAAGATCTGCTCTGAAAGATTCAAGACTGATCTGAATGCTTTAAAATGCTCCTACAGAAGAGAGTGCACTTCTGAGAAAAAAAACTTTAGTAAGGTCCCCCTCAGTCTCGCCTATGCCATGGGCCAGCTCTGCATACAGATATCACCTCATTTTAATTGAGCAACAATTTTTTTTAAACTTTTGGTCTAATTAATTTGGCTGCAGAAACATTAAAAATAAACTTGTTAAGGGAACATGGTATTCAAATGGTGTGAAACAAAAGAAATGGTCACCATGTGCATCATTAAAGGTATTATTTCCCTTAAATAATAATTTACTACATATTTCTTATCATTTTGTTCATAAAAATGGCAATTCAAATACATGCATGATATGAATATAAATATTTTCTAGCGTTTGATCATGTAATGCCATGCCAGCAGAGGGAGCCATCGTCTGGGTATTGCCTGTGTCTCACTCCCTCTGCTTCTACGGTCATTTCTTGTTTGATTCAGTATTTTGATTCTGCCTGATTCCCTGAATTACGCTTGTGGATTTTCCACTTGCTTTGGTAGCCTGATTTGGACTGATTAATGGGTTTGGATCTCTTGTCTGTTTACTCACCTCTGCCTATTGGATGACCATTGTGTTTGTTGCTCTATCGGACTGCTACAGTGTTTGTGACCAATTGCCTGGCCTACGTTCCAGCCTTTTATACAAGCTTTTAATAAATGACCGCTAATAGATTCTAGTGCTGCATCAACCTCGTCATTACAGATCATCAATGTTAATAAAAAAACCTGTTTAGCTACACTGTAAAAAAATGCTACAGTTATACAGCTCTTTGCCAGTAACTTACTGTAGATTTAAACTTATGTTATTTAATGGCAACAGTTTATTCAAAGTTAAATGAACATTAAACATTAACAAGTCTTTATCTTTACATGAAAAAAACTATAAAACAGCAGCCTCAGGCAAAGATTTCTGGGAACCAAAATCCTCATCAACCATTTTCTGTTTTTTTCCTTCAGATTTTGGTTCCCAGAATGCTTGTTATTGACATTATTCATTGATAAATAACGTTAACAAGCATTATTACCAGAATTTAGTTTTATTCTTTGAAGATATATTTAATGTTCCTTTAACTTTGAACAAACTGTTGCCAGTTATATTGTAATTTCTACAGAAATGTTTTACAGTGTAATACTGTAAGAGTTGTTATGTTATTTATATTGTAGGTGGTGAATGTAGAAAAGGTGATGCGGTGAGAAAAGTAACTGTTCAGACTGGTGGATCTGTTATTATTCCATGTCATTATGAAAATAAATACACCCAACACAACAAATATTGGTGCTATGATGCAGGAACAGCTTACAATTGCTGCTCTCTGGCATATGCAAATGAAACCAATGTAGACGTGTCAGTGATTGATCATCCTGATCAGAGTTTATTTACTGTCACTATGAGAGACCTGCAGGATCAAAACACTGGAGATTACTTTTGTGCTGTGGATAATGAGGGAGACTTGGGTATGATAGAGCAGCTTTATATCACAATCCAGTCAGGTATGAGATTTATTTTACATTTCATCATCAGATTGCTTTTGTTTCTGATAAATGTCAATGACAAATATCATCTGTCTGTGTGATGACAGCTCCTGATCTCTCTGTGATGTCCAGCAGTGTAACTGTAGATGAAGGTGGTAATATCAGTCTACAGTGTTTCTACACTTCTACATATAAGAATGAAGACAAGCAGTGGTGTAGATATAAAGACAAGAGATGTTACACATCCCAGAATGCATCACTTGAGATCAGTGATGATGGGAGAGGATCTTTGACTGTGGTGATGTCTGGACTGATGAAGAGTGATTCTGGCTGGTATTACTGTTCTGTAGGAGATCTACAGGCTCCTGTTCAACTCACAGTCACTGGTAAAACTCATGAGGTTATAATGGAAAAAAATATAATATGTTTTATCTTCTTTATCTGGGTTTAGTTGGTAAAGTCTCTGCTGGACATCTACAGACTGCTGATAAATTTACTGTTAGGGAAGCAACACCATGTAAAACAGACTTGATGCATACAAATTATTTAAATATTAGAGACGATTTACTGATAACTGCTATAAAGCATTTAAATTAAAAACTTTATGTCTACATTTCTGTTTGTCAGCAGTGATTACAGACAGCAGCTCAACAAGAGACACAAGAGTCATGTTAGTATATTGTATACAGTATACTGTCTGTTTGTCTGTCTGTCCTGTCCTTTGTAGTTTGATAATCACATGTGTTGTTGTTTATTTTCTTGTTCTTTGTTTCTTTGCAGACATACATCTTTCTCTACTCAATAGTCGTTTTGTTGAGTTGGGCAAGATGGCGCCAAGCCGTCGCCTGGTGTCTGTGTTCTCTTTATGGATTATATTTGTTCTGTTTGTGTCTACGTTCGCACATAAAGTTACTACTGTGCTTGCTTATGATCGCTCGGTTCTTCTAAATTTACGATGGTCAGTAGGAACTGTTTCTGATTTTAATCACGGAGGCTATAAGACCTATGATCCCGCGTTCCTCTCTATGTTGCCACCTGAAATATGTCGCTTACCGGACTGTGCAACCCAGTCTCACCCCATGTCGTCAATATTTGACGACACTTGACCATTCGTCATATGTTGACGCGAAGGGTATACCTTTCGCGTCATTTTTTGACGAACTGGGGACTTCAATACTATTACGTCCGTTGCATTCTCTTTCCTATTTTCTTACCATTTCCGCGTCGGTTTAGGGTTAGATTTACATAATGACATCCCTACCCAAACCTAACTCTAACCCC
The DNA here is from genome assembly GCA_025389145.1 of Misgurnus mizolepis. Lineage (NCBI taxonomy): Eukaryota > Metazoa > Chordata > Actinopteri > Cypriniformes > Cobitidae > Misgurnus > Misgurnus mizolepis. The sequence goes on from JAIFKI010000002.1 coordinate 60,602,183, forward strand.
AACGCCAGGTGACAACTGTTTCATTTCGCGTACCTAACTCTAACCCCAACGCCAGGTGACAACTGTTTAATTTCGCGTAGACTGTTTAATTTTGCGTAATCTAACCCTAAACTGACGCAAAAATGGTAAGAAAATAGGAAAGAGAATGCAACGGACGTAATAGTATTGAAGTCCCCAGTTCGTCAAAAAATGACGCGAAAGGTATACCCTTCGCGTCAACATATGACGAATGGTCAAGTGTCGTCAAATATTGACGACATGGGGTGAGACTGTGTTAGACTGTGAGAGTCATCGGAGGAGGAAACGCTATAGAAGACGGGGATCACGCGGCGGGGTGCTGATACGCGTGAGAAGGTACCTCCATGCATCTTCGCCTGGAGGTCCAAGTCTGGTGGCCTCTCGGAGTTTGCCGTTCAGTTGTGTTTATCCGAAACAACTAGGATCGGTGCTCTCATTAAAGAGTACTTCTCCTAGACTACGCATCCGCCGAAGAGGACTAAACCCCTGTAACCTTCGTTTATTGGATTATTCTTTATCGTCGGAATCTCAACATCCTACAACATCGTATCACCGATCTACTAATCACGAAACGGACTCCACTGAAGTGAGGATGGCACTGCTAAACGTAAGATCGATCTCAAACAAGACATTTGCAATTAATGAACAAATTTTATCTCATGATTTGGACCTTCTGTTTATGACTGAGACATGGCTAAGCGCCGGTGAACTTGGTCCACTCTCTGAAACTTGTCCGAAAGACTATAACTTTTTTAATACGCCAAGGTCAGTCGGCCGCGGTGGGGGCTTAGCTACTATTTATAGAAATAATTTAAATTGCCGTCTACTCGCCTCAGAATTGTTTTCTAGTTTTGAAGTTCAGACATTTAAGATGGACGGCTGTAATCCACTGTTATGCTTACTTGTTTATAGACCCCCCAAGTATAATAAGGATTTTATAAGTGAGTTTTCATATCTTTTATCATCTGTCATGCCAAATGCCGATCGACTCCTGATACTGGGAGATTTTAACATACATGTTTGCTGTCCATCAAAGCCCATGGTCAAAGAGTTTCTTCAAATTATTGACACTTTTAATCTCACACAATCTGTTGTTGGTCCCACTCATAATCAAGGGCACACACTTGATTTGGTGCTATCATATGTTTTTTTGGTAAATGATGTTTGTTTCAAATAATTTTTTATGTCAGATCATAAATCCATTATTTTTAACATAGCTGTTTCTAGTCCTGTATCACATACCACATCAGTTGGTCGATATGTTCGTTCTTTTAACTCATCTACATCTGAACAATTCTTAGATGCCTATATTACTTCCCCTATAACCTATGATATTGAGTTTAATTGTCCTGGAGCTAATCCCAATGACTTAGTGAATATCATATGATTGCGTTAAAGAGTGTATGATTCATTACCAAAGAACTGTTAAGACCGCAAAGGCAAATTATTTTTCTGATCTTATCGCTAAGAACGCTTACAGTCCAAAAATATTATTTAATACCATCAATAGCGTCCTAAATCCGATGTCAAATCTATATCCGGATCCATCTCCTATGGCCTGCGAAAACTTTTTAAAGTTCTTTACGGACAAGATCAATATAATAAGATCTTGCATTGTCCCCTCCTCTTTAGACGTCCCTCAGTCCACCACCAATCCTATACAATTTTCCAACTTTACTCCAGTATCTCACAGTTATATGGTGCAAATTATCCATAAAATGAAGCCCACCTCTTGTTCGTTGGACATCGTTCCTACTCGTCTCTTATTAGAGACACTTGACACTATCTGCCCTAACCTACTCTCAATAATTAATAGTAGTTTAATTAGTGGAATAGTTCCATCCTATTTTAAACATGCCACTGTACAGCCATTACTTAAAAAACCAAATCTCGATCAGACAATTTTTAATAATTACAGTCCCATTTCTAAATTGCCATTTTTATCAAAAGTTTTGGAGAAGGTTGTTTTTAATCAGCTTTCGTCTTTTTTACAGGAAAATGGTTGTTTTGATAAATATCAGCCGGGTTTTAGACCTCAACACAGTACAGAATCTGCATTGTTAAAAGTTTTAAATGATTTATTGTTGATTGTTGAATCTGGCAAGTGTGCTGTTTTAATTTTATTGGACCTCAGTGCAGCATTCAATACTCTTGATCATGGTATTCTTATAAAACGCCTACAACTTATTGGAATCCAGGGACATGTTTTAGATTGGTTTGTTTCATATTTAAAAGATCGAACTTTCTCCATAGAGACTGGGAAATATACATCATCATCCGCACCAGTTTTGTATGGGGTTCCACAGGGCTCAATTTTGGGTCCTGTTTTATTTTCCTTATACATGCTTCCTCTGTATGCTATATTTAAGAAGCACCATGTCTCATACCACTGTTACGCGGATGATACTCAGTGTTATGTCCCCTTGCATCCAACGGATGTTTCTAGTTTATAGTGTTTATATGATTGTCTGAGGGATGTTAAAGTGTGGATGTCTGCAAATTTCCTCCAGTTAAATGAGACTAAGACTGAAGTTTTAATCTTTGGCTCCCCTGCTTCTACCGAGGTTGTGGCCAGTAAACTGGGTCACTTATCTAATAATCTCCATTCACATGCCAGAAACTTAGGTGTTACCTTTGATTCTATTTTAACCTTCGATAAACAGATTAATGCGGTGGTCAGAAGTTGTTTTTATCAGTTAAAGAACATTGCTAAAATGAAGTCATTCTTAACATCAAGAGACATGGAAACTGTAATACATGCTTTTATTTCATCCAGATTGGACTATTGTAATGTATTATATCTGGGTGTTTCACAGTCTCTTTTGTCCCGTCTTCCACTTGTTCAAAACGCTGCCGCTCGATTGTTGACTGGAACGAGGAAGAGGGAACATATTTCACCAGTGTTGATCTCTCTCCATTGGCTACAAGTCAAATATCGTATTCATTTTAAAACATTGCTGTTTGTGTATTAAGGCATTCACGGCCTGGCTCCATCTTATATTTCTGATCTTCTTCTGTTCCAGCGTAATGACTCTTGGAATCTTCGCTCGACTAAAAGTCTTCAATTAACTGTTCAAAGGACACGGATGAAAACGAAAGGCAATCGTGCCTTTTCTGTCGCTGCTCCGCAATTATGGAATACCCTCCCACTCTATATAAGATCCGCACAATCTTGCGCTGATTTTAAGTCTCTTCTTAAAACATATTTATTTACCGTCGCCTATGGTCATGACTTATGAGCCATGAGTAAGCAAAGTGGCATAATTGTTGTGTAGTCTTTGTTGTCATGTTTTATGTAGTTTTCTTGTATTTCGTTATATGTCTACATTTTGTACAGCACTTTGGCCAACAGCTGTTGTTTTTAAATGTGCTTTATAAATAAATATGACTGACTGAAATATGACTGACTGACTACTGTAATATCAGTTTCCAATAACAGCATTCAAACACCAAACATTGAAGAGCAGCAAAATAAGTACTGAATAAATATGTGCATTGCTTAAGTTGATTATGTTAAAATTTTACATTTAAAACATTAAAGGGCGTGTTGAAGGTTTACCACCACTGTCGATTAATGGGTACTTAATGGGTACGTAAATCACTCAAGATATGTATATCATTTTTAAAATGTCTAAAAAATGTTCTCAAACACCAGATTTTTTAAGGTTTTTGGTATTAACCTTTTTTTTTAGTGCTGGGCAAAGATTAATCGCGATTAATCGCATACAAAATAAATGTGATTTTTTGCATAATATATGTGCGTGTACTGTGTCTAATTATTGTGTATATTTAACCACACACACATTCATATATTCATTTCAGAATTGTTTTACTTATATATAATTTTTTAAAATTTATTTTTAATATAGAATATATAAAAATATCAATAAATATATATAAACATGTAAATGTTTCTTAAATACATACATGAATGTGTGTGTATTTATTTATACATAATAATTACACACAGCACATACTCATATATTATGCCAAAAATCACTTTTATTTTGTATGCGATTAATCGCGATTAATCTTTGCCCAGCACTATTTTTTTTTAATGCAATTCGGAGATAACGTCACGTTGGGGAGAAGTGGATGAAAGGTAGCCTCAGCATGGTATTAGAACTATGGCGACTAACTGGGATGAGGAAGAGTTTGCTAGAGCCAACATGTATGATGGCAGGGACGGAGTGGGACCAAAAAATCTGTAGTGTTAAGGGATTTTATAGGACACATGATGTGACGTTGCCCCCTTGTGGTTAGGTGGGGGAAGTGGTAAACCTGGGAGAATAATAAAGTCATGCTTAGAGAGCACACGTTGGATCTGTATCTCTTTCTTTATTTGTTAAGTTAGGGACACTTAACTCTACATGGTGTCAGAAGATTTCAGTTTCTCAAATCGGGTAAACAAGAGATGTCGTTTTGCCGATTTAACTGGAGAGAACTCACGTTAACTTTAGTTAGTAAGTCTGAAGTTTAGCTGGATTGAAAGACTAACGTGAATTGTAGTTAACGCTCGCGGCGGACAAAGAGGAAAGAAAATGGAGCGATTTCAGATTCCACCACCACCCAAGTTTGACTTCACAAAGCCAGAAGAGTGGCCAAAGTGGATTCGAAGGTTTGAGAGATTCCGGATTGCATCGGGTCTGGAACTACAGCCGGATGAAAACCAGGTGAACACTTTAATTTATACTATGGGGGACGAGGCTGAAGATATTGTGACTTCATTTCGTATGACAGAGGAGGAGGCAAACGTGTACAACACTGTTAAAGAGAAGCTAGAGGGACATTTTGTAGTGAGGAGAAATGTTATCTTTGAGCGAGCCAAATTCAACCAGCGACAGCAGGAACAAGGAGAGACTGTAGACAGTTTTATCACTGCACTCCACTGCTTGTCAGAGCACTGCGGCTATGGACAGCTACACAACGAAATGGTCCGTGACAGACTTGTTGTAGGCTTGCGCGATAAAAAGCTGTCGGAGCAACTGCAGCTGGACTCTGAGCTAACGCTGGAGAGAGCGGTGACACGCGCACGGCAGAATGAAAGCATAAAAAAACAACAGGATCTGTTGAAGAGTAACTTTAAGGCAGAGACCACAGACGTGGATAGCATTCAAACAAAATACAAGTTTGACAAAGGCAAAGGAAGACAGCAGAAAATGCAGCCTGGAACATATTATAAAAGCAGTTATCAGACACAGCCAGGTAACCAGACACAATGTATTTGGTGTGGTAGAACGCCAGCACATAGCAAAAATCAGTGCCCAGCTAGAGAAGTAGCATGTAACCGGTGTCAGAAAAAGGGCCACTTTGCAAAAGTGTGCAGGTCAGGGGCTCTCAATGAAGTTAACACAGCAGAGTCAGATGAGGAGGAAATAGCGTTCCTAGGCACAGTCAATTCAGATGGTGAACCCTGGCTAATCAAACTTAAAGTGAATGAGCACACAGCTGTATTTAAAATTGATACAGGGGCAGACGTAACAGTGCTTTCAGAAGACGTATTTCTGAAAGGGCAGTTTCCAGAGCTAGAGAGAGCAAAGAAAGTGCTGCAGGGTCCAGGTCTGACGCCCATCATGGTGAAGGGAAGGTTCACAGCCACGATAAGAACAGACCGTAAAAGCACCACACAGGAAGTGTATGTAGTCCCGGGTCTGAAGTTTAGCCTACTGGGACGTCCAGCTATCCAGGCATTAGGGCTAGTGGCTAGAGTAGACACGGTGGCACTGGATTCTGTCGAAAGAGTCAAGGAGCAGTTCCCCACACTGTTCAAAGGGCTAGGCAAGATGGAGGGTGAATACAAGATAGAGCTTAAAGCAGACGCCAAACCATTCTCCATATCAACCCCACGACGAATCCCGTTGCCTCTCATGTCTAAAGTAAAAAAAGAACTCACACGCATGGAAGAGATGGGGGTGATCTCAAGAGTTGAACAACCCACAGACTGGTGCGCCGGTATGGTCACTGTCCCAAAGCCAGGCAAAGATGAGGTGCGCATCTGCGTTGATCTGACCAAATTGAACGAGTCAGTCAAAAGGGAGAGACATATGCTCCCATCAGTCGAACACACACTTGGACAGCTAGAGGGCGCCAAAGTATTCTCAAAAATCGATGCAAACTCAGGGTTTTGGCAAATTCCCCTCGCCAAGGAGTCCGCTCTTCTCACAACTTTCCTCACTCCCTTCGGGAGGTTTTGTTTTAACCGCCTCTGCTTCGGCATATCCTCAGCACCGGAACATTACCAGAAGAGAATGTCTCAGATACTGGAGGGACTTGATGGTGTCCTGTGCCAAATGGACGACGTGCTCGTGTACGGAGACACACAGACCCAGCACGACACACGACTGCTTGCGGTGCTGGGGAGGCTGCAGGAGGCAGGCGTCACGCTGAGAGGTGAGAACATGTGAATTCTCAAAAGACCATATCAAATTTCTCGGACAAATCATAGATGCAGCCGGCGTGAGAGCAGATCCTAACAAAGTGAGGGCAGTGACCGACATGGAGGAGCCCGAGGATGCGAGCGGTGTGAGACGATTCCTCGGGATGGTAAATCACCTGGGGAAGTACTTACCTCATCTGGCAGAAAAGACACAGCCACTCCGGGACCTGTTGAGAAAGCAAAACATGTTTCAGTGGGGGCATAATCAAAAAAGAGCATTCAACAGCATCAAAGAGGATCTGAGCACACCACCTGGTCTGGCCCTCTACAATGCAAAAGCGGAGACGGTCGTCTCAGCTGATGCCTCATCATTTGGACTGGGAGCTGTGCTACTCCAGAGACAGGAGGAGGGCCACCTCAAGCCAGTCGCGTATAGCTCCAGAGCACTTACAGACACTGAGAAAAGGTACGCGCAGATTGAAAAAGAGGCTTTGGCAATCACATGGGCGTGCGAGCGTTTCTCAGACTACCTAGTGGGCATCACATTCCATGTTGAGACAGACCACAAGCCTCTGGTTCCATTGCTAGGCTCTAGGAGCCTGGATGAGCTCCCGCCACGCATCCAGAGACTCAGAATGAGACTGTTGGCTTTCAGTTTCTCCATCTCCCATGTGGCCGGCAAGAAGTTGGCCACGGCGGACGTTCTGTCAAGGGCGCCTTTGAGAGACAGAGGGCAGCCGGAGCAGGAACAGGAAGTCAACCTGTATGTCAACATGATCATGTCAACCCTCCCAGCTACAGAAAAGAGGCTACAAGAAATAAGGGAAAATCAGGATCGTGATGAAATACTGAGCCAAGTGAAAAGGTACTGTACTGAAGGTTGGCCAGACAGATCCACAATAGACAGAGCTTACCTACCGTACAAACAGGTTGCGGAAGAGCTATCAGTGGAGAACGGCTTACTACTGAAAGGATGTAGACTAGTTATTCCCCAGCTACTACAGACAGACATCCTTCAAAAACTGCACGCAGGACACCAGGGCATAGCAAAGTGTCGTGAAAGAGCCAAGCAATCTGTCTGGTGGCCAGGACTGTCTACACAGCTTCAGAAAGTGGTCGAGGGCTGCGACACATGTGCAAAAGAAAGAATCAACCCCAAAGAGCCACTGCTGCCTACAGAATTCCCTGATAGACCATGGACAAAGGTGGGTGCTGATTTGTTTCAGTGGAACGATAACCAGTATCTATTGGTGGTAGACTACTTTTCCCGTTTCATTGAGGTAGCTAAACTCACATCTACAACCTCATTAGCAGTAGTGGAACATTGTAAGTCTATCTTTGCCAGGCATGGCATACCGTCCGAGGTCATGACAGATAATGGACCCCAGTTCTCGTCTGAATGCTTCACTCAATTTGCAACACAGTGGGGGTTCACACACACAACGTCTAGCCCCAGATATGCTCAGAGCAATGGAGAGGCCGAGCGAGCTGTGCGGACAGTTAAAGGTCTCCTACAGAAAGAAAAAGACCCATATTTGGCACTCATGGCTTACAGAGCCACGCCACTCGCCAACGGGTACAGTCCAGCACAGCTGTCAATGGGCCGGCAGCTCAGAACAACAGTTCCTGTCACTCTTTCATCTCTTGACCCTGGCTGGACTGACTTAACCAAACTTAAAGAGGAGGAACGGAAAAAAAGACTGAGATTGTGCCAGGACTTCAACAAAAGACACAGAGCTCAACATCTCACAAGACTGACTCCAGGCGATCATGTTTGGGTAAAGGACACAAGGGAGAAGGGAACAGTGATAAGACAGACGGAAGCACCAAGGTCATACATCATTGACACTCCCAGAGGGAACCTGCGCCGAAACCGAAACCACCTTGTCTCTACGCCAGTGGCGCCGGCAGCACCAGCAGCGCAGTCCATCCTACCAGAGCCAGAGCAATCTATGGGTCAGCCAGCGAGGTCCGATAATGCTGAGCGGGGCCCAGTTGAACAATGCAGTCCTGAGCCTCTGGCACGTTACCCTGCAAGAGACAGACGACCTCCGGGGTACCTGAAGGATTTTGTGGTTAAATAGCAGGTACCCCTGGTGAGACTGAGTGATTTCTACGGGGCAGAATAAACCCCCACACTCAGTAGAAGGATCGGGCAGTCTACCCCACCTTCTTAGTTTAGAGTTCAGTTAATGTTCATTTGCTTATTGTTCTTAATATTCCATTGGATGTACAGTTCTACATTAATGTTTGAGAAAAAGACAATGGGTTATGTTGCCTTAGGTATAAGGCAGAAGTATGCATTGGTAAACACTTAGCTTTGGATATAGTCTCTTACTGTACAGAGGGGTTAGTTTACTCTGGAGTTATATGTATCAGTTCAACTGATCTTAGAAGGGAGGATGTAGTGTTAAGGGATTTTATAGGACACATGATGTGACGTTGCCCCCTTGTGGTTAGGTGGGGGAAGTGGTAAACCTGGGAGAATAATAAAGTCATGCTTAGAGAGCACACGTTGGATCTGTATCTCTGTCTTTATTTGTTAAGTTAGGGACACTTAACTCTACAAAATCTACTAAGAAATTTCGTAGACCACCGACCCTAATAAATAAATAATAAAATAGGGTCAAACGTGCTCATAAACAGGAAGTAATTAATGGAATAATGTGTGCATCTTTGAATAACTGTAAGAATATATTTTCTTTAAATATTATTTTTGTTATATACATTTTTGAAAGATAATTATGTTTTTTCCACTGTTATTGCTTATATAGACTTGTTAGTGTGAATTGAATTTGAATAACTGTAAGAATACACCTTTGAAATGACTTTTTGTCATAAAGTTTTAAGAAATAATAATGTTGTGAGGATATTTGTTAGTCTACTCGTCTCTCTAGTCACTCTTAATGCTCTCAAGGTGGGCTTTGGTAAATTCTCTCCCCAACGTGACGTAATGCAATGCATTGTGGGGGAAAGGAGAATCGCTGCAACCGCTGTAAGAAAGTACCTACTTTTTCATATTATATTCCGTTTTGTGATGCCCAACAACATAAAAAACAATGGATAACAGTTTAAATGTATATTACCAACAAGCAAATTGCACAAATTTGTTAAAAAATTCTGCAACACGCCCTTTAACTTTATATTAAATATTCTATAAAAAAATCTGTCATCTATAATTATCTCAGTATTCAGTAAAATCACTCTGTTTTGTTATTTATTATGACAGACAGTATGAACATCTGAAGATGTGGCTTCTACCCATTGTTCTGCTGCTGATTCTGGTTACTGTGACATCTGTAATACTGAGAAACAAACACAGTCAGTATTGCATTACATTTATATTACATTCATGATACTTACCGTGCATTCAATGTACACTTTATATCAGTATTTGTGTTCGAAGGAGTTGATTTTTAATGATTCCTTATCAATTCTGAGATTCCTTTGTATGTTTCATAGGTTTGTATTTAAGTCTAACAGAGCAATGAATTGGGTTTATTTTCTATATCAGGGAGAAAAAACAATAACATATCGAAAGAGAAAAGAGACAAAGCCAGTGATGAAGTGAGTCTTTATTTCTGTTCACATTTGTTTATTTAGCAGATGTTTTCATCCAAAGTGACTTCAGTTTTAAGGATTGTAACACAAGAGATGCATCCTATATGAAGACGATCAAATCAGAAGTGATGTAATAGTTACACAAGTGTCTGAAAAAGTGATAGTAAAGTATGTGAGAGACTGAAACTGATGTGTGGTTATTGACAGGATGGTGACGTTAATTCATCTCCAGTGCATTCTGAATGTGATGTGACGTACAGTTCTGTCATTAAACTTCCCAAGACTGAAGCAGTAAGTGAATTCATAACAACAAACACAAACACAATGAATCTCTGATCTCAGTACAGTGCTTTAGTTTATGTTACAGTAACATTAGTTTTATTGTCAATATGACTCTATATGATGTATTATATTTTCAGTGTGGACCAGCAGATGTAGAGGAAAATGTGATCTACAGCTGTGAGTGAATAGGTGAGATGTTACTGTTGTGTTCATCACAATAGGCACATAATGTTGTACACACTGTAAATACTGGACAGACAATTTCTCATTTTATCACACAGGTGTTTGATCTGACATGAACAAAACACTTAAACAGTTATTTTGATAAGATATGACATTATTAAATTATTGTCGCATTTGTCATCCACCTAATTCAGTTTTTTTTAAATTGTGGGCAAAAATATTACAAATGTGCCTTAATATGCCTTAATTAAATATACTGTGTTTGTATTTAATAAATGTTCAGTTGATCTAAGCATTTTCAGAAACAAGCTTGTTAGTGTAAAAATAAAATTGTGCTTTCCTTTAAAGGTCACATTCTTCCTGTGTGTTGATTTTTAGCTGCATCTAGCAGTGAGGTTGTATGAATGAGTTTATTTTTATACTTAATCAGGGACAATGCACAAAAAACATTAGTCTAAGAACGATATCATGTGCCAGGTAATAGCAAAAAAATTTCCATCTGCAGTCCCTAGATAGATGTTACATTTACAAAAAAATCATAAAATACATAGCCTACCATATTTTACATTGAAACATTACGTCACTCACATCATACAAACACTCTCCACTTCATGAATCTAACAATTACTCACTCACAGTCTACATCATTCGTATCACAGTCTTTCAGTGCTTACAAGTTTTTAATACCCACTGTTTGGTCAGGCGTGTAAATGTGCTATAGTTTGTACATAAAATAATTTCATTTGGAAGAGTACTGAGCAAAAATCCACAGCTCCCGGTTCACTTGGTCCAATCAGCGCAGGCCGGTTCATTTGGTCCAATCAGTGCAGGCCTGTGTAAAATCTGCATGTCAATCACAGTTCCTGCACGCGCCACAGACCCCCCTCGTGTGCGTTACAATATCATGTGCATCCGCCTGAAGTTCACAAGGGTGTTGGATTGAACGCAACGTGATAGCGAAGAGAACATTCACTAACAAACTTAAGATTCCTCGGTTAACAACCAGAGCTAGAAAAACAACAAATGAAAAGAAGGAAATGTCACAGGTGGGAGCGGACCGCCCCTGTCGCGAGATGGTCCTCACTGCGGAACACAACATCCAGGGGGCGGGGTTGGATCTAGATCCAACTCCTCCCACTTTATATACTTTGTACCGCCAAATGAACCAGTATATTTGCGTTGTTGCAGCACGCAATTAGTTGCAACCTGTGATCGCCAACATTTGCTCTTATCAATTTAAGTGTACGTTTGATTAATAATATAGTCGAGAAAGATTCATAATTTAGAAATTATTCCAGACAGTGTGATATCACTGAAGGGATTTATTTCTACATTATCCCACTTATTACACAGCTACATACGAGTGAATATAAAAACAAAGTTATTTGATATCCTTTATTAGCAAATAAAAAAAAAACTAAACCATCTACGAGAGAAAACCTGTTTCCTAATGGCTGTAAGCAAAGACGCGTTAAAACAAATTCAAAGTCCATACAAGATAAACATTCAATTTATTAATTTCTAAATAACATGCCATAACCTATATATTTTAATAATTATGCATATTTATACTGTATCCATTCAAAGTTCTTAAACTGCATGTGGTAAGATTACTCGTAGTAGGCTTACCCGAAATGTTTTACTCCAAAACATTATAGCAAAAAACTTACATTTCACCCTAAAGGCACTACTTTTATTGTAGTCATAAGTTAAGTTCGTTTTCATGTCAAAAGAATAACTTAATCTAGTTTCGACTTAATGTGGAAATGGTAACGCGTATGACGTGTCTTGTGGTAAAACTGTCGACCAATGGGATCTCTGGATCTGGATCCAGCTCCGCCCCTGGATCTGAATCCAACCCCGCCCCCTGGATGTCGTGTTCTGCAGTGAGGCGCTACTGACTGTCGCGGGCAGTGTTGGGTAAGTTACTTAAAAAAAGTAATCCATTACAAACTACTAATTACTACTTTAAAATTGCAATTTGATTACATTACTGATTACTACATGCAAAAAGAAATCTAATTACTAATTATTTACTTTTAAGTTACTTTGACAACATCAAACGTAAAAAAAACTACAGTTCTTTCAGTAATTTAATTTTGACTGACAAATGTTACAAGTATGAAAACTGCAACTTGACTTAAGTTTACCCTGCCTAACAAAAAAAAAACTGTATTACCTTTAAATGTGTCTGTGTACAATGTATTAAATTCATACAACATTGCTATCTATCAATCTATCTATCTATCTATCTCCTCATTCATTCGCGGAGACAGAAACTTTTTAGTTTTAATACGTCATTGCGAGGGCTTTCTGGTCAAGTTAAAGAATGTTAATATTCATGTTAGTTCGTTAAATATAACTACAATCAAAAGTTGTTTTGGTAATTGTTTGAATAAACATATGATTAATTAATGCAGTGCACGCTTAGTTCATGATAAATAATAGTTAATAGTTAAATAATGTTAACAAATAAAGCCTTGTTGTACATCAGGGGTGTCCAGACTTTTTTGTGTGGTGATCTACTTTTAAAATGATAAAGCCGCGACAAGATCTACCTCCCAAAAAACGCAGTTAATTTTTTTTATAAAACTTTGATGGCTTGTTAAGACTATACTGCATATATCTTTACATAGATTTTAGGGCTGTCACCATTACTTTATTCTTTTTGAGGAGTTTAAAAAAATACATGTCGAATACTCCTTTAAATAGCGGAGATGCGGTTTAGTGAAACAAACTAGAAAATGACAACAGTATTAAAAGCATTTAAATCAGCGGTACGCTGCCTCTCTCTCTCCCGTTCGCTCGCTCCCGTGCACGTGGATCAGCTCCTGCGTGAAGGCAAGAACAGCAACTCAAAAGACTTGCGTCTTTCACAATTACTTAAGACCATAATGCCAATTTTGCGTGTGGAGCAGCAGTTAACTTATGTGCGATCTACCGGCATTGCCTTTGCGATCGATCGCGATCGATGTATTGGACACCCCTCTTGTACATTGTAAGTAATTTAGAAACACACCTGTACAATAGCTTCTGGCATACCAGATGTCAACGCTGAAAACCCACTCTGAAGTGACAAGGTTTTGGACATGTATTGTCTGTTTTTCCACTTGAAGGATCAACTACCACACTGCATCCATTTTAAAATACATTTTAATAAAAATTTCAACACTTCATTTGTAACGCTAGTAACGTAATTTTATTGTCATTGGTAACTGTAATCAAATTACATAAATTTAAAATGAAAAGCGTTACATTACTGCATTATCAGGAAAAGTAACACGTTACACAGTAACGCGTTATACCCAACTCTGGTCGCGGGTCACGCTCCTCCCTCTGTTTCCACCCCGAGGAGGTCCCAAAACACCCCAATGACCAGACAGATGAGGGAAATAAAAGTTAACAAGTTTTATTAAATTTTAAAAACAAGAAGAGGGATATAAATACTAAAAAGAGTCTCTAGCGGGAATCTCCTCGCCACGCACATGGGCCGCAGGCAAGTCCTCTGGGGCCCCACAGGGGCATTCAGGTAGGTATGTAAGCACATAACACAGCTCTTAGCTTCAGGCAGGTAGGTACACGGGGCCTTTATCTCTGGGCATACAAGTAAGTACACAGGGCCTTTAACTCTGGGCAGACAAGTGAGTACACTGGGCCTTTAACTTTGGGCATACGGGTGGACACACTGGGCTTTTAGCTCTTGGGCAGACAGGTAAGTACACAGGGCCTTTAACTTGGGGCATACGGGTGGGCAAGCTGGGCTTTTAGCTCTTTACACAGCGGAAGGGGCAGAAGGGAACTGGCCATCGGCTGACATCCTCCACAGCCACAGCGCCACCACCAGACGGGGAGGAAGGTTGGACAGGTCCCTCTGTCGTGTACAGTTATGAAACGGCTGTCAAACGCCACCACTCGGCTCTTCATACACAGGGCTCTTTTCTTGGCCTAGGATATGACTACTGAAAAACAATGATGACAGCACAGCACTACAATTCTCCACGTGTAATCACTTCAATAAAATCACCCACTGCAATCTTCACACTCACAGTAAATTAGGGTCAGTGTCACAGCTTCGGCCGGGGTTCAGAGACCTGGATGAGCAAACGACAGAGGCAGGAGGGCAGCACGTGAAAGCCTAGAAGCCACGATCCTAGGACTCCTCCTTCTCCCCCGCTAACTCCCACACACACAGTAACTGAAACAGACTGGGTGATGAATGAATACTTAATATTACTGCACAAAGACGAATTTGGACGATGGTAGGGCAGGGATAAGGATGGCAGTACACTATAGCAAGAGTTCTTATATATCACATTGTTCCTTTCTTTGCACAGTACCTCACAACAGACATCCCAATCCTCCGAGGTTTTTGCCCAGCGGACTACTTCAAACTCTTCCGTCTCCGCTTCCTCTCCATAGATCCACTTGTTACGTCCATTCGACTTTTCCAGTTCCTTTAATACGCATGACAGGATCACAACAACACTGCAGCAATGAATGGTCTAACACGTTTCTCTGTGTTTTAGTCCAGCCCAATGTCCGTCTTTCCTTCGCCCAGCTTGTAGATCCACATCAAACGTCTCCTCCAACACACGAAAGCTTTCACCTAAATCCCAGCGCACACCGGAACAAAACTCCTCAGCCACCGCAGTTTTTCCGCTTCGCTCCTTGCGAACGCTGGAACAAATGTGGCTTTTCAACTTTCCTTGAAGGCTATTTCTTATCTGCCATTGGCTTCCTTTTTCAGACACTCGTCTTTTCTCTCGGTTTCGGTTTTTCGTGCTTTTCCTCACCTGCCCCCCTTTCATATCAAACCCAGAGGGCTCCCAGAGCGAACTCCTCTTCCTGCTTCTCAACGCCCATTTTATACGCCTCCTCTCTTCTCCAAGGTCCAATCATTGCACGCCACATTCACTTTACACACCTAATAACGATAATCCTTGCTTTGTTTTGATTTTCGATCTTCGCCCTTTTCGTTCTGCCTATAAAATCACTCTATGACAGAAACAAAGATAGAAAGCGACAGTGACCGTAATAAAACTAGGATCAATATCGGACCAGCATTTGAAAGGTGGAGGAATCTTAGAGATTTTTAAGGGTTCAAGCTGGATCCAGAGCTTGCCACATTTCTTCTCTACAGGTAATTGTTCTTTATCAACCACACGCGCTGACGAGGATGAGCTCAAAGGAAGGTTGCTCGGTGGTAGTGGGGGAGGGGCATGAAATTGTAAACATTTGGAAACTGCTCAATCCTCCAGAGTTACCGATGGCAGCTTTAAATTTCAATTTATTACAACGTTTTTTAAATGACTTTTTAAACCTAGATTCAAATCAAGTATTAGACCTAAATATTTTGTTTCCTTTACATTTATAATTTTTTGCCCATTTACTTGAATTTTTGGAGTTAGATGTAACTTTGTTTATTTGAAAAAAACAACAACACTGAAACCGTTTTATCAACATTTAAGGTCAGACAAGACCACTGCAACCACTAAGGATTTTTGGCAAAAAAAGTTTATTTAAAAGTAAATATGGATTAATCTTTGTTTACGAAGTTACAGTCAGGACCAGTGCATTTATGTCAGTGAGTGATGTGTCACAGGGAGTGACACATGCCGATCGGCCTGCGCGGTGCCGCAATAAGCCAAACAGGTGCCGAGTGTTGAGCCAAATAAGATGAGTGTCAGAAAAATACTGAGGTCCGGATCTCAGGGACCTCAATTGTGGGTACGGCCATGATGCCACTGTGTTTAGTGGTTCGTCTACAGACACAGGTCAGTAAAACATGTGGCACTGACCAGTAATGGGAAAGTTCACTTTCTAGAGGAACTAGTTCAAAGTTCAGTTCACAAATTTTAAAATGAACTAGTTCAGTTCATAGGTCATAATTCAAATTTTGAACTAAGTTCACAGTTCTAAAAATGAACTAGTTCATAGTTATTTTTTTCCATATGTTGCAGCTAGCTATTATTTTTTTCTAAATTATTGCCACAGACAGCAATTATTTTATCAGTTTAAACCAGTGGCGACGCCAGAAATTGTAAACTGAGTGGACCTTGGTGAAATAGGGTGGACCTCAATGCCTTCTCACAAATTACATAATTTTACATTATAGTGGTGGTTATGTTTTCAAATAATTTTCTGAGAAAGCAAAAAAGGAAATAAGGAAAATAAAATAAGAACAAAACTAGAAATTATACGCATATAAAAATAGAAAAGAACAAAGTTACAAATAAAGCATAATAGTAGTATAACAGTCAAATGAATAATAACAGTCTTCTTTATTCTTTAAATTAAATTATATAAATTATCTTTTTAAAGCTGCAGAAGTGATTTTCCTTTTGTCTTCTGTTGTTTGATTTA
The DNA here is from genome assembly GCA_025389145.1 of Misgurnus mizolepis. Taxonomy (NCBI): domain Eukaryota; kingdom Metazoa; phylum Chordata; class Actinopteri; order Cypriniformes; family Cobitidae; genus Misgurnus; species Misgurnus mizolepis. Next base: position 60,618,966 of record JAIFKI010000002.1, read on the forward strand.
CAAACATAAGTAGATTTCTTGAGGATACCACTGTAAGACCGAATAAGCATGGATCCATACAGTAAACTGATACACGTCTGTTTTCTTTCTGAACTTTAAGACATAACTGTTTTTATGAGAATATTTACCAAGACTGTAGTATATAGAGATTATTTTGGGTGTATGTGTCCTGTTAAGTGCAGAGAGACGTTTTTGGGTGCTTTTTGAAATGCGTGTCTCTGTGCTTGCGCTTAGGAGTATGTGTGTGCAACTGCGCGCACAGTAACAGCTCATTTAAACATATTATTGCACTCAAATTGTTTAAAATGACTTAAATTTTAACATTTGCAAGGTGTAGAAATACATCCAAATGATGAACTTTATATATAAATAATTTTTATTTCTGAAGGCTGCGTATGTGAGCAATTATTATAAAAGAGATTATTGTAATTTACCATCAGGGGAATATTCTTTGTACATCGCTAACTCACTTAGCTGGATTTGATTGTTGGCAATTTGGCATGATCTTAGATTATTTGGTTTTTGAAGCTCATCCTGGACTTGCTGTCTTGGCAACAGGTGCGCACACTTGAACCTGCTCAGGAGCAGGCTTATTTCATGTAAACAAGATTAGATTGCACCTTTTTAATTGGAGGTGATACGGAAAGTCTGATACAGTCATGTATTCTCTATTAGACAAGCACAATCTGCATAAGATGCACGATTGATATGAAGAGCTTTTCAAATTCAACACGTAATAAATAAAGATATATTGAATCTTTTAGGGATGTTATTTAAACAATATAAAAATATAATTTTTCTGTTGCCTACTTCTGCAACTTATTTTTTGCGGAGCAGGGGTTTTGATTATTATTCTTAAACGAATGCCAAGACAAACATGCTTACTGTATGACCACATTCGATTTTAATTTATTTTAACTTTCCTTATAAAAACAGCAATTCCCTTGTGAAAAAAAGTGTGCTTAAGTGTACTTTTATAAAGTGTACTTATTACATAAATAATACACTTTAAGTATATACACTTAAGTGTGAATTAAATGCAATCTTTTCAGCGCACTGAATGCACATTAAGTGTAATTAATTTCACATATATCATATATTAAGTTGAAATAAAGTGTAATAAGTTGCCATTAAGAGTGATTTTTTGGAACAAATTAATTGGTACTTTATTACAACTTTATATCTACTTTCATAATTGCTTCTAGTGTTTTTAGAATATACTTAAAGTGCACTGTTCAATCTACTGTCAAGCAATTAATGTGAAATTAAAAATAAGTGAATGTATATTAACAGTACATTTAATTACTCATTAAATGTAATGTTTCAAATACAAGTTTGCCAAATAAATTCAAATATATAAAATTAAATCAGTTGAACTGTGATTTCAGTGCAGTGAAGTGATTTCATTGCATCTTTCTACAGTATGTACTTTAACTACTTCTATTGAAATATATTTATGTACTTCTCAAAATACTGAAAAACAAATCTAGTTAATTAAATATGTATTCATTTCAGTTTAATGCATTGCAAACAAACAAAAACCACAATGCTTACACTGACAATAAAACAGTTTGGTAGTCAAATTATGAATAAGATTTTTTGTTTTGCAAAAGAACATTTAATAAATTAATTATGAGTAGTATATGTCCAAACAAAAAAAATCTCATTTTAATATTGTTAAATTGGAATCAAACAAACAACTATCAATATTGAATAATTACATCCCTTAGAAAAAAATTAACTTAAAGTTATTATTTATTTTAACGGACAACTAAAAAAGAACTGCATGAACTTTAAATTAACAAGTCTTTGGTAGGTCACATCAGTCTAATGATCATTTATTAAATGTGTTTAGAAATATTGCCATGAAAGTGTACTTTCTTTATGTAGCGGGTATTAACTCACTTACTTATGGACCAGGCATAATAATAAGATCAGAAGGGTGCACCGTACGAAGGAGGAGGTAGCAGTGATAGTGAGCAACAAGCAAAGACAGAAGGTAAGTTGATTAATAAATTATTTTACTTTGAGTATTGAGAAACCTTTCTATTTCTTTCCGTAATCACAAAAAAATTGTAACAACAATGAAAATACAATTAACTATATATATACTATGGGTGCACCCTCTAAATTACTTCTCATTTACAGAAATCACAGTCACAATCAATGTACAAAGATGGTACAAATTATATATGTAACAAACTGAAATCAGTATTCAAGTTCAAAGTTCTTATCAATTGGAGTATTGATCAGTCTTAAATTATCAGAATTGTGCTTCTGAAATGTTTCAGTTCAATAAAGTAAACAAACAAAATAAGGAAACAGTTTCTGAAATGTATCCTCTTACTTGTCTGAAGAAAAATATTTAAAATAGAAAATTGTCCTTTCCTCTAGATTCGTGATCCAATCAGGTCGAAATGGGAGGCTCGCCCATCAATTAGGAAAATCCAGCTCAAGGAATGTTCATAGGAAAGGAAAAAAACATTAAATATTGTGTATCAATAATGATTAACAATTATACATAATACAGGAAACAAATAAAATACATACATAAGTGCCATCATCATAATAAATGACAATTTAGACAAATACCTGTCCATTCACGTGTTTCTCTCTCTTTTTGTCTTTCACAGGCACGTGCAACCAAAATGGCGTCAGCGAACAGCAGTGAACACAACGCACCATGTGGTTTTACATAATCACACTGCAATGAACAATCCAACCCATATAACATCACAATTTATTACACGGCTCTCTGGAATGCTTGATTCTGATTGGTCAGTTGAGACATTTGCAGGTTCGTTCTTTTCAAATAATAACCGCTCCAAAATAATAACGCATAGCCGGACTACTTGCACGAGTAAAATCGCTCCGCGCCAATAAAGATCAATAAAGATTACTGTTTGGCGCCATCTTGTGACAAACACTCGACAACCACGACAAGACACAGAGAGCTTACTGAGACTGAACTTGACAAAATAGAGCATGAAAGCTACGAAGCCAACACACAAAAAAATACAGAATGGGCATTAAAACTTCTCAAAGACTGGTTAACCTGATAAGGAACACTGTGCCGTACACGGCACACCCCCTCCCTTGCACGTGAGGCTGCATTACGTCATTGTAACTTTGAAGCATTAAATCTTCAAAATATACGGTCATGCGGCACATCGTTGTAAAGCTTAGACTTTCGGGATTCCATTAAGCGCACACAGAAAGCATAATATGATTTTTAGCAGTCATAAAACTGTAATCTAGTTGTTAGTTACCTGAACCGGGCGGCGCCGATTTAGGATATTTACTGTACTTACCTTCAAAATCTTTCCTTTATCCGCTTCGGTGAAATTGTCCAAAACAAATTGTTCATAAATCCCCAAAAGTCCAAGGAAACGGAATATCCAAGCCTTTTAATCCAAAACGATTTGTTCATCTCACAATCTTGAAGTTTCTGACCGAATTACGATATAAATAGTGTATACAATAAGTTCACTAACAGACATTCGTTCGAATCTCACTTTTCATTCATGATTTATAATGAATATATTCGGATGTCATGTTTATTGTGCAACGTCTGAGGAACAAATGCACCCCCTTGTGGAATTTCAGCCGTTCCATAAGAGGCTACAGAGAAAAAAATGGAGATAGACAAGTATGAAGCAGAGGATCTTAATAAGGTATTATGATAATTTTATGCATCTGTGCAAAGTTTCGCAGAAGGATAAAAATGTTTATTTAAAACAAATATGCCAATAAAATGTTTCAAATTCATATTCATGTCCAGTTTTTTTTCTTATGTGGCAAGTAGCCGTGTAATAAGCGGGATAATGTAGAGGCAGCCGGTAGTTATTGGGAAATAAGCCCCTTCAGTGTGGGGGCTTATTTCCCAATAACTACCGGCTGCCTCTACATTATCCCTTACATAACACTATTTTGTCTCGTATGGATTAAACAAATAAAATGAAATGACATTTAAAGTGTTGAGTTAAGTTTAAGCTTAAGTTAAGCTTAATTAGACAGTATTACAAAGTGCATTTTTAAAAGTGCACTTAAATGTGTTTATAAATATTATGATGAAAGTGTACTTTCTTTAAGTTAAGCTTAATTAGACATTAATACAAAGTGCATTTTTAAAAGTGCACTTAAGTGTGTTTATAAATGTTATGATGAAAGTGTACTTACTATAATTTAAAATTATTTAGATATTATTACAAAGTGCATTTTTAAAAAGTGTCCTTAAGTGTGTTAGTGAAATATTGTGATGAAAGTGTACTTACTATAAGTTCAAATTAAATAGATATTATTACAAAGTGCATTTTTAAAAGTGCACTTAAGTGTGTTTATAAATATTATGATGAAAGTGTACTTACTATAAGTTAAAATTAATTAGATATTATTACAAAGTGCATTTTTAAAAGTGCACTTAAGTGTGTTTATAAATATTATGATGAAAGTGTACTTACTATAAGTTAAAATTAAATACATATTATTACAAAGTGCAGTTGTAAAAAGTGCACTTAAGTGTGTTAATAAATAGTGTCATTAAAGTGTATTCCATTTAAGTATGCTTAAGTGGTCTTTAATTTATATTATATTATATTATCAGCAAGTCCACTTCTCAAAAAGTATACTTTTATTATTTTGAGCACACAAAAAGTATGCTTTCAATACACTTAAGTACGCTAATTTTTCACAAGGGTTATTCATCTTTAACCTTTCCTGTGACATAAATGGCAATAACCACCTAAGTTTTTTTCACATATCTTTATCTTCTTTCCTACGCTTTTCTGTGCAGACTCAGCAGATGCAGGACTTTAAGTTAATGTGGACTACTGCTAATATTGCTAATATAGTCAGAAATCAGTTATATAAGAATAATGCAATTGAACCTTCCATCAACCTTCCATCAATAGCTCGCGCACCACAGGGGTTAAAAAAATGTAACAACCAGCCAATCACAGTGTTTCTGATCAGTGTTTCTACTATCGATATGTATTGCCTTTTCATGCGGTGCATAAACGCGCAATGATCTTAAATAATTCAATCCAGCTATACTAATCATAAGCGGCAAGTGTGTTCAAAGAACCTAATAAGCCGGATCATGATGAGCACGATAATATTATCTTGGATGTGTTGTTTGATCTTGGGTGTTTTAAGCAACGTACGAAGAATATGCCCCAGCAGACAGCAGCTAATCCAGCACAAATTAGTGCATAAAAGGTCAACAAAGTGAAGTATTTGAACCTCATCGTATAATAAATACAAAAGGAGGAGAAAAAGAAAACAGCAGAGAGGTCCACTTTTTGAAAAAAAGAACCCCCCCCCTTTCAAAAGGCTGGCTACGGACCTGATGTCGCCTTCAAAATCGCTTGTAAGAGGCCAGCAACCACAACTGATCTGCATTGGAAACCTGACCAGTGAAGCCTGTCAAGTTTTTCATTGTTGCCAAACATGACACAGTAGTTATTCCTTTGGAAGATGAGAGCGTAACCTGTGCCTTGGATAAGCTGTTTAAGTTCTACTTTGTCTACAATCCTCCCCAGTTTGCTTCAGTTTTTATCTTTCTGGAGCATGTATATGACCGGTGTCTAAAGCTGCAAGAAGATCCAAAGTCTTGGAGCTGAGTCTTGTATTGTTGTCCAATATGTAAAAAGCCAGTTAGCTCTCAAATCAGGGGACTAATGTGGCATCTTCGTGTCATTAATTCCTTATCTGACGGACAGGACTACACCATATTTTGCAGCCAAAGTGGAAACAGTTGAAAGTTCCTTCAACACTATTTTTTAAAGAAAAACTGTTGCACCTGGAAACGTTAAATGAAAGAATAAACAGCTATGCTTATGGGTATTCAAATATAAAAAACAAACCCAGTGTCATCCTTAAAAGACTCTGCAACACACGTGTTGTTGGAATTTTGGGAACCATTAGATTTTAAAATATGTGTACCAAATGCATATCCTGCTGTACATTCTTTTGAACAATGTGACCAAATAAGTGAAGAAATTAGATCCTTTGCAGATGAAGCATTAGAGACAGTTAATGCGTCCAACACAGCAATTGTAGGTAGACATACATACAGAACAGGGAGCATTCTGAAGTTGTCAGGTAGTTATGGACATGAACCAATCTTTGGAGAAGTTGCTCATTTATTCCCAAAGGTGATTTTATACTGCTTTAAATGGTCTTGAATTTATCTTTTGTTATACATTGACTGGCTATAGATTGTTATAAAACTAATTTTATTTTTAAGTATTGATGTTAATATATGTGCTGAAGTGAACAATTTTTATTGTCATGACTTTTGTGTCAAATAAAAATATTTTTTGTGTAAGAATTAAGATGTGTTCTTAACACAATTTGTGTAGCCAACGGAAAACTTTTCTGACAAAAGAAATCCATTCTATGCATTATTCTTAAATGGAAACTGTATCCATGTCTTGTCTCGCCACCAGGATTCAGCTTTAGAAAAGTACTTTCCAAATTGCCTCTCAAGCTCATCTAAATGTGCACTTCTTAAATGTGTCACTTGAGGCGACAGCTCCGCAGAATCACCCAGTTTGTCCACTAATGGAAACTTTTTCTGTAAACTATGCATCTTGTCATAAAGCTGAATGGCATGTGTATTACAACCCTGCATTGTCTGTTCAGCTCAGAGAAAACATCTGCAAGATATGCCAATTGAGTGAGCCATGTATTATCACTGAATTTTGCAGCCAGCTCTGTGCAATGCTGATGTAAAAACTTGTTAATACATGCACGTAACTCAAGTACTCGCGACAATACTGATCCACGAGAAAGCCAGCAGACATCGGAATGATAAAGTAGCGTTGTGTGTTCTTCCCCCGCTGCCTCACATAAAGCAGCAAATAGCAGCGTTTGCAAAGCACTTCTTGTAATAAAATTAACTTCACGACAGATTCTATAACGTCTGCAAATTCAACACTGAGTTCTTTGGCAACCAGAGACTCTCTGTGCCGCATGCAATGAGTTTTTAATCACATCTGGAACAACTTGTCTGACAACTCCGGACAACCACGTGACTGCACGCAATAACGTGTCGATGCATGGGATTAAAGCTGTTAATTTAATAATTACCTTATTTTTTTATAAAAAAAAATTATATTTAATGTTGTGATATTTTTTGTAGATATTTCTTAAATTAATATTTTATGATAAGCCAGGTATTAATTGACGGACCCCCGGTTGAAGACCCATGATGTACAGAGTTCTTATTATTCATCTATGCCTAGTTAAATACAGTTTTTCATTCTATGGCATCTTTAACTCTTTCACCGCCAGCGTTTTAAAAAAAAGTTGCCAGCCAGCGCCAGCGTTTTTCATGATTTTCACCAAAGTTTAATGCCTTCCAGAAAAGCGTTTTCTCTTAATTGACGAGATATCTCGTCAATGGCGGGGAAAGAGTTAATATAATGACATTATTTCCGTCCTCACCAATGTCGAAATCAAAATTACACCCTTGAAAGAAATGTATTTTCAAGTGATTGAAAATATGTAACGGTACAGTGTTTTCATTAATGTCACCTCATAACTTGTGGTAGGTGTAGGAGTGCACATTTGTGTAGAAGTGGTATGTGTAAGCATAGTTGAGTTGGTAGGGGTCACAGTTTGGCTGTCTTAGCAACTAATTTTACATCATCATCAGTAATCTGAAATAACAAAACAGGTTGTGTATTCTGCCTAAACTAAACATAACTGAAAAATTGATAGTTGTCAATATTTGGTTTGTGTAAGAAACATTCTTCATCATCAGCAGCTGATTGTGTGCCGCTACCACAGGACTTGACGTGCAAGTATAAAACTGGTAATGGCATTGATGTTTTACATGTCTGACACTCAACCTTTGGCATCTTCGCAAACTCCTCTGCCAAGTATGGCGGTGGATCAAGACATAACTCATCTTGAAGAGGGACTATGTACAATGCTGTTTTTTCAGCGTTCGTAGCCATTTTCATAAGGCTGCCTGTATATCCCTCAGAGTCTGGAAGGACAACAATAATCTTTCTTATTCCATTCCCACCAACAAATAAAAAACACATTACAACACATCCTTTGATAATGTGCCCTCACTATCCACTTATTTTCGAATGTGGGAGTAAGTCAAGTGACGTATTTCCATTTTTTGTGCGAGATGTCTGTTTCAATAGCCAGCTACTAGAAAACAGTGTGGTGTGAGCATGCATAAAACATGATTTGTTATGATAAATATTTACTACACCTGCCATGAACCAGTGTGAGAATGAAATTAACCTCTTCAAAAGCACCCCCACTCTGGCCCAAACCATGAAAAGACCTTCTTTTACTATAATGTTTTTTTTCCCTAAACCATTTACAGTATAAGCATAACTATGGTATCATTAGGGAGAAGACACTTTGAGCTTCATTTTCCAGGTTTCAAAATTATTTTAAGTTAAAAAATAAAAAGTAAGAGAGGCTGAAGTACTTTGGAATAAAACTTTATTTGCACAACATTTGCATTGTGGCAGTGTGTTTATTAAACACATCTGTTAGAGCAGTGGAAGATGAGAGAAATGAAGTCTAAAACTGTTACTATGTTAATTATTATGAAAACATAAGTGTTGTGATTCAATGATCTCATACAAAAAAATACTCACTGAATATAAGTGTATAATTTTATATTCGGTCCACCCCATGAATTCCATATAGCCTTAAGAGTTAATATTTTTCACCGAAATCTAATCTGTGTTGTCAGTCAGACACACTGAGACATCAACAATCAGCCTATAAAACACAACCATGGTGACAATCAACAACAAAGCTTTATGCCGCAATGCATGCTGGGTACCAGGATTGTATAAAACTCATTCATCACTCCCATCATGCATTGTGAAATGACAAAATTGTGCAAATTACCATTTACAGTCACCCTTAAAGGAATATTCAATTTTCTTAAAAGAAAAATCCAGATAATTTACTCACCACCATGTCATCCAAAATGTTGATGTCTTTCTTTGTTCAGTCGAGAAGAAATTATGTTTTTTGAGGAAAACATTGCAGGATTTTTCTCATTTTAATGGACTTTAATAGAGCCCAACATTTAATACTTAACTCAACACTTTACAGTTTTTTTCAACGGAGTTTCAAAGGTCTATAAACGATCCCAAACGAGGCATAAGGGTCTTATCTAGCGAAACGATTGTCATTTTTGACAAGAAAAATAAAAAATATGCACTTTTAAACCACAACTTTTCGTCTAGGTCTGATCCAGCGCAACTTAACGTAAATGTAAACAATAAACTGACACAAAGACATTAATTAGTATCAGTTGACATATAACAACGTAGGAACGGTCCTCTTTCTCCACACTTGTAAACACTGGGGCGGAGTTTCACGTTCGTCTTCTGTGACCTCTTGACGTCATGACGTATTGCGTGGGGTCACATCACGCATCACGACCTGATCTAGACGAGAAGTTGTGGTTTAAAAGTGGATATTTTTATTTTTATTATCAAAAATGACAATCGTTTCACTAGATAAGACCCTTATGCCTCGTTTGGGATTGTTTATAGTCCTTTGAAACTCCGTTGAAAAAAACTGTTAAGTGTTGAGTTAAGTATTAAATGTTGGGCTCTATTAAAGTCCATTAAAATGAGAAAAATCCTGCAATGTTTTCCTCAAAAAACATAATTTCTTCTCGACTAAACAAAGAAAGACATCAACATTTTGGATGACATGGTGGTGAGTAAATTATCTGGATTTTTCTTTTAAGAAACTGGAATATTCCTTTAATGATTGGTAGAGTATAATATACATAAACAACCTCAGATGCTATGAAACGTTTTCCCTCTACATCAAGCAATGAACAAGCAGTCTTAATAAAACAATGTTACAAATGCTAAAAGAGGAAAATTAGTTTAGTGACGGTTAAAGGACAAATGCCTAACTAAAGGAAACATTAATCACAGTAATGGTGACTTCAAATGAACCTATAACAAACACAAACTTAAGATTTAATGTGATACATTCTGTGATTACATCATGTCAGAAAGAAGATTTGTCTACTAAAGCGCGTGTGTGGATGCTGGAATAGTTGAGCACTTGTTTTTTGTTCTAACAGCAGTTTAGAAGTTAAACCCAGTTTAGAAAATAATGCTGCAAGTTATAATTTTTTTTTTTTTAATAGAGATGATGATAGAGAGGCAAACGTGAAAGATTGCAGCTTTTGGAGTCATACACCCAACAATGTTCATTTAATACGGATTTCGCTGTATTCATCTATTGCATTTTGTCTTTCTTCATCATTTTAGTATTACTTTCTCCAGAAAATAATTCCAGGAAAATTTAGTTAATTTGAAACAGAATGACCAGCAGGTGTTCACCATTAATGTCTTAATCATCACTTCATTATCTCGTTAACTTTAACACTGCTTCAGTGTTATATTTTTAACACCAGTCTTTTAAAACACCCATCTGGGAGTGGATTATATATACACCAAGCAGTGTTTATTTAACACCTGGGATTTTACTGTGTGACGTGTTTCACTTCACTGATCGGCATATGACATCAACATATTTCAAGAGCGATGTAGAAAGCTTTTACACTTTTGAAGATGTAATGCCGAAAATGTATTCATAGTTTTCTGAAAGACCCTTGATTAAAAAAAATAGCATGATGTGAAATGATTCTTATAAAGAATTAAAATGATACTGCAAAAACTTCATAAGGAAAATTTGTTAAGAAGGTTAAACTTTGTCATTTGTAAGTTAGTATGCATTATGTGTATCAGCCTGTTTGGAAACTATTGTCAGAAGAAACCAGAAATGAGATTCAGGAAGTGAGAGGTGCTATAAATGTTTAACACACTGTGAATAGACTCATAATGACAGGTGATCTCATTTAGGTGTGGGTCTCCTTCATGTTTAATTTTTAACAAACCAATAAAAATCAACAGGGACATGATGAAGATACTGAGAAATGAAACATCACATTTGTTTGGTATAGAGACAGCCAGTTTGAAGTTCATTCTGGTCATTCTTTGGCTTATTACAGGTACAGTAGGTCTTTAATTCGGTTTACTCTTAAGTGTTGTTGAAATGTCCTGGAGTGATCTGCTACTGTAAAAACATTGGATTTAAAGTAACTAAACTGTGTTTTTTTTTTTTGCAAACCAACGATGGGTAAAAATGAACAAACCCAAAGATGCATGTTTTTTTTTAATCAAACACTACAGGGTGACAGTCTAACCCAAGCATCTTATGGGTAGGGCTTGTTTTTTGTTAGGTTGTAACAACCCAGTGGGTATGTCATTTGTTTTAAGCTGTGTATGTATGTGCAATTTGCAATACTACATAAAGTGTAATTTTAAAGTCCTTAAATATTTCATTCATATACACTCTGTCACAAAGAAGGGTTCGGAGTCAATAGCAAGTTAACAATGTTTATTTAGAAAAGAGATAGATGCAGAGCAAAGTCAATGTTTCTAGAACTACACACGGCAATACCCTCGACTCAAAAGGTGAAGATGGAAGATGTTAAATCCAACGTTCACAGACGGGAGGTAATCCACTGCGGATGCAGCTGACGCAAACCGGAAGTGGCTGGTGTACCGCCTGAATACGAAGCGAACCAGCTGTTCCGAGAAACAGAGTCAATGGAGATATATAATCCACAATGAGCGATACCTGGATATACCACTCACAAAAAGGAGAGAGCCGGAGAAACCCGAAGGCAACTGGTGTACCGCCTGAATACGAAGTGAACCAGCTGATTCCGGGAAACAAACGGAGTCAATGAGGATGGCAAATATAATCCACAGGCGAGAGGATCCCGGGTGAAGACGAGCCTCTGGACGCAGAAAGCCAAACCTGAGGTAACTAGAGAGAATACAGAGAAACGTCCGACAAGACAAGGCTGGGTAGCAAGACTGTGACCAAAACAATGAGCGTGCAACGAGAGACAGGACGGCGTGAAATATATAAAGGGAAAAGTAAACAAGACACCACCGGTGAACAATTACCGAAACGAGCAGGCGGGGTTAGTGAACACATGAGGAACCGTCACCATAGGTAAATAAACAAACACATACCCCACACAGCACCATCGATCACCCAGAAGTCATGACAGTAGCCTCCCCCCCAAGGCCGGCACCAGACGGACCAGGAGACTCACCCTGTCGCCGACGGAGGTCCTCGATCAGATCAGGATCCAGTATATCCCGAGCCGGAACCCAAGACCTCTCATCCGGACCGTATTCCTCCCAATCCACTAGATACTGAAAACCTCTGCCCCTGCGGCGAGAATCTAGTAACCTCTCAACAGTATAGACAGGGGCACCATCCACTAGACGAGGGGCGGGGGGGTTAGGGGCAGAGACAGGAGGGTTATTGCGAGCAAATATCACAGGTTTAACCTTGGATACATGAAAAACAGGGTGAACCCGACCAAGAGAAAGGGGTAACTTAAGCTTTACCGTCACCGGATTAATGACCTTAGAAATGCTGTATGGCCCAATGAATCGCGGAGCCAGCTTACGAGAAGGCTCATGGAGAGACAGATCCTTGGTAGAAAGCCATACCCTTTGACCACAAACGTAACAGGGTGGAGGTCGCCGATGACGGTCAGCCGCAGTTTTGGTTCGTCTGGAATTAGATAGTAAAAGTGTCTTAGCACTCCTCCAAGTGCGTCTGCACCTGCGCACGAAAGCTAACGCAGACGGAACCGCTGCCTCGGGCTCCTGTGATGGAAAAATGGGGGGTTGATAACCGATGGAAAGTTCAAACGGGGACATATTAGTAGACGTAACGGGAAGAGAATTATGAGAATACTCAACCCACGGGAGCTGATCGCACCAGGAATTCGGATATTGTGACGACAGACAGCGAAGCGTTCTACCGAGATCCTGATTAGCCCGTTCGCACTGCCCATTGGTCTGCGGGTGATAACCAGAAAACAAGCTGGCCGTAGCACCAATCTGTCTACAAAACTCCTGCCAAAAACGAGAGATGAACTGAGGACCCCTATCTGACACTACATCAGTCGGAATACCGTGTAACCGAAAGACGTGATTGATCAAAACCTGAGCCATCTCCTTGGCAGAAGGAAGCTTGGGTAGGGGAATAAAATGAACTGTCTTAGAAAAGCGATCCACCACAGTTAGAATAACAGTGTTACCATTAGATGCCGGTAAGCCGGTGACAAAATCAATGGCTATATGAGACCAGGGGCGGGAGGGCACGGGCAAAGATTTAAGCAGACCAGCGGGAGGTAAATTAGATGCTTTATTACGAGCACAAACCGGACAGGCTAATACAAACTGTCTGACGTCCGTGGTCATAGAAGACCACCAAAAACGCTGACGGACGGCAGCCAACGTTCTTTGAATACCTGGATGGCCGACAAATTTGGACTCGTGACCCCACCAGATGACATCGGAACGTAACCGCTCAGGAACCCATAGGCGACCCGCTGGAAACCCCTCGGGAACTTCCCCCTCCTGGCCGGCCTCTCTCACCCGCTGTTCGATACCCCATACGAGGGCACCGACCACTCTCCCCTCTGGGAGAATGGTCTCAGTCCGCTCGGAATCAGACTTTTCGAACAGATGGGAGAGAGCGTCAGGTTTTGTATTCTTCGAGCCAGGCTGGTACGAGAGGGTGAAGTTAAAACGATCAAAGAAAAGAATCTCCCCCTCTGCAATAACAAAACCCAGAAATTAAACCGACTGCTTGTGGAACTCGCACTTCTCCGCCTTAACGAAAAGTTGATTCTCTAATAGCCGTTGCAAAACCATGCTAACATGCTGGGTGTGTATCTGCATGGAGGAAGAAAAGATGAGAATGTCATCGAGATACACAAAGACAAATCTGTTAATCATGTCACCCAGCACTTCATTGACCATGGTCTGAAAGACAGCCGGAGCATTACAAAGCCCGAACGGCAGAACAGAGTATTCCCAGTGTCCTGAAGGTGTATTAAAGGCTGTCTTCCACTCATCGCCCTCCTTAATACGTACCAAGTGATAAGCGTTGCGCAGATCTAACTTGGTCAACACGTGCGCTCCCTGTAACAATTTGAAAGCTGATGACATTAATGGCAAGGGGTACTTATTCTTAACAGTAATGTCATTCAATCCTCGATAATCAATGCACGGACGAAGAGACCCGTCTTTCTTTTTAACAAAGAAAAATCCAGCACCGGCTGGAGACGAGGAGCGGCGAATGAGACCGGCTCTTAAAGCTTCACTAATGTACTTGTCCATAGCCTCTCTTTCAGGTTTAGAAAGGAAAAAATACGACTCTTAGGCGGAGAAGTGTTGGGAAGGAGTTTGATCTCACAATCATACGACCGGTGAGGAGGCAGAGAAGTAGCTCGGGCTTTACTGAATACCTGATGCAGATCCGAGTAATCCGCCGGGACCCCTGAGAGATCGACAGCCGGAACCTGCGAAACAGAACAAGAGACAGGAGAGGGAGCAGGACCAAGACATGAAACATAACACGAAGACTTCCAAGACAACACAACGTTGTTATGCCAATCAAGGTGAGGATTATGTTTGGATAGCCAGTCATGCCCTAGAATGACAGGCGATTGTGAATCCTCTAAAAGATAAAATTCAATCTCCTCACGATGATTGCCAGAAACAAACAAACTTACAGGGGGTGTGCGGTGTGTGATCACAGCCATATGCTGACCCTTCAAAGTCCAGGTAGACAAGGGGGAGGGTAGAGAAATAAAATAAATACCCCAGGACTTGGCCAACCCAGCATCCAAGAGACAGGCCTCCGCACCGGAATCCAGCAACGCCTGTGAATGAAAAGAATTAACGATAACGGGTAGTGTGGTACTGCTTACGGGAGATTTAAATGACGATGCGCCCACCGAGACTCCCAAATTCATCGGCGGGAGGAACCTTTTTACCGGACATGTGGCCGCCATGTGTCCTGGCTTACCACAATACAGATAAAGTCCGTTCGACAGACGACGATTCCTTTCCCCAGCAGTGATGCGAAACTTCCCAAGTTGCATGGGTTCCTCGGAGGGCATCCCAACAGCAGACTCCTCTGATTCAGATAGCAGATGACGAAAAGAGTGGTGCAGACCTCTTTGACGATGACGAGCCCCAGCCCTCAAAGCCAGGTCGATGGCAGCCTCCAGTGACTTGGGTGGTTCCCTGAGTGCAATCTCGTCTTGAATGGCAGGTGTGAGACCCTCGAGAAATTGAGCTCTTAGGGCGGCGTCGTTCCAGTTGCAGCTAATGGCAAGCGTCTTAAACTTGATAGCAAAATCAGTGACGGAGTTATTACATTGCCGAAATCTCACCAGTTCAGCTGCCGCCATGTCTCCCTTGAGTGAACGGTCAAATATGCTCAACATCTCCTTCTCTAGAGCCTCAAAAGAGAGCGTTAATGGAGCCTTAGCCCCCCATGCAGCCATACCCCAGTCTCTCGCTCTCCCGGTGAGTAACGTCAGTACAAATGCCACCTTGGAAGTGGATGATGAGAAGCGACGAGGCTGGAGCGCAAAGACGAGAGAACACTGTTGCAGGAAGGACAGGCAGGTATTAGGATCACCGTCATAGGTAGGGGGTGTCGCCGTGTGTGGCTCTCGCTCAGCCGAGGCGGCTCCCCCAGAGGTGTAAGATGGAAGTTCACCGAGTGAGGCAACTCGGTCCAACCGTTTGCTTAACTGCATTAGTTGCTCAGACAGAAGACTGAAATCTCTGGCCGCTGCATTCAGCAACGATGAGTGCTGTTCATTGACTGCCCCCTGCTGGTGAAGGACGATCTGCACCTCCAAACTCTCCGAACTCGCTGACTCCATTGTTGGCGCGCTCATTCTGTCACAAAGAAGGGTTCGGAGTCAATAGCAAGTTAACAATGTTTATTTATAAAAGAGATAGATGCAGAGCAAAGTCAATGTTTCTAGAACTACACACGGCAATACCCTCGACTCAAAAGGCGAAGATGGAAGATGTTAAATCCAACGTTCACAGACGGGAGGTAATCCACTGCGGATGCAGCTGACGCAACCCGGAAGTGGCTGGTGTACCGCCTGAATACGAAGCGAACCAGCTGTTCCGAGAAACAGAGTCAATGGAGATATATAATCCACAATGAGCGATACCTGGATATACCACTCACAAAAAGGAGAGAGCCGGAGAAACCCGAAGGCAACTGGTGTACCGCCTGAATACGAAGTGAACCAGCTGATTCCGGGAAACAAACAGAGTCAATGAGGATGGCAAATATAATCCACAGGCGAGAGGATCCCGGGTGAAGACAAACCTCTGGACGCCGAAAGCCAAACCTGAGGTAACTAGAGAGAATACACAGAAACGTCCGACAAGACAAGGCTGGGTAGCAAGACTGTGACCAAAACAATGAGCGCGCAACGAGAGACAGGACGGTGTGAAATACATAAAGGGAAAAGTAAACAAGACACCACCGGTGAACAATTACCAAAACGAGCAGGCGGGGTTAGTGAACACATGAGGAACCGTCACCACAGGTAAATAAACAAACACATACCCCACACACCACCATCGATCACCCAGAAGTCATGACACACTCAAGGACAGCACAAATGCTTTCAGTCAGCAGGGATGTCAAATTTTGAGTTCAGCTTGGAGTGAGATTTACCGGGGGTGGGTCATTTTTATTATAATTATTATTTACTAAATTATTATTAAAGAATATTTTCTCTAATAAGTTCTTTACAAAACTAACCATTTTCCAATTGATAATACTGTGTATTTTATCTATTTCTGTGTTAAATTGTTGGAAAAGACTGCGGAAAATGGTTTAAAATACAAATCATATTTTAGAAATTAAATTGAAATAAAAGCTTTTACTGAGTTTATATGCCGGAGCTTATAGTCTCTGTAATTATTTTATTTTATACACTTCTATTATGCTTCTACTATCCTTCTGATAAAAGTGCCAAAAAAAGTTTTTTAAAATCTAATGAATACTAGTCTCTGTAAAATGTATATAACTGCAGATGATTTGTGATTGATTGGTGCTAATAGAGGGACTGTCACACTCAAAATACACCAAACCAAATGAGCACTTAATATAATATATATTAATTAACCCTCACCTGCGTGTGCATGTTTGTAAGCAGTACAAGCCTGCGTGATGTTTACAAGCCTGCGTGATGTTTAAATAAAAGAGAAAAAAATCTATTGATATTTGAAATCTATAAACAATAATATATTTATTTACAAAATATAATTATATGCTTGAAATGCACATTATCTGTTGCTTTAGTTTAAATCTGCCGTTTTCTGAGGGTATCTGCATGCGTGGAACCCGCGCAGGTCTCTACTTTTCATCCTGACCTTGACGTTTTGTGTGTTCGACTTTATATGGTGCGGCGCCGACTGATTGACATCAGAGTACCGCGAGAGCAAAGGTAAAGGTGGACAATTTTGTAATATTTCGACTTGCTCTCGCTGTACTCTGATGTCCTCACTGCCAGACCTTCTGTGCAGTGCCACATAACATGAAATGCCCTTTGACTCTTTACAGCAAAGTACCAGCAACATGAGAAGTGGTGGCACGCAAAAGAAATTGAAGGTACACTTAAATTTAAAAGTGTCAATACTGCAAGCACTGGTTTAGCTACTTACATCGTGTGTTTCACCATTACGCAATCGTGCACTCACTCTGTAATTTGTAGCTTGTGCTTCGGCTTCTGTAAGCAATAACTCCACCTTCTTTAATGGTTGTCCATCGCATCATTTTGATTTTGATGAGCACTTTCATATGCTGATAGAGGCAGGCCAGATAGAGATAGGCGTTTTACAGTAATTATAGTTAAAGATATTTTAGGCAATTCTTTTGTGACTTTAATTACACTCTATGGGTCTCATTCATGAAACATTCGTAAATATATGAGTAAATATGTGAGTGATTTGCACGTAAACAGACCTTCCTGAAAACTCTCTTCCTGATTCACAAATACTTCGTAAACGTCAGATTTGATAGTTAAATGTGTGTATTTGTTAATGAATTCCAATCAGTCGTACATGGGACGCGCGTGCACGCTTATTCTCAATTATCATAAATCCCGCCCATTAAATCCGACTGACAACTATATATGGGCATCATATTATGACACCAAACGAAGGATTTTCAGCTTTTAGTCTTCTTAAAAGCAAATGAAAAAGAAAAATGTATCAGATGCAGAAATTGAAGTTTTATTATCAGAAGTTAATTCAAAAAGCCAAATTTTATTTTCAAGCATACATAGTGGCGTCTCGGGTCCTAAAAAAGGAAGCTTAGCAGCACATTACAGATGCTGTTAATGAAATTTCATCTGTTAATCAAACAGTTCCACATTAGTTAACTATGAATTAGTTAACTTCGAAAAAATCTTATTCAAAAATAAAAAATATATAATTTTAGAGGAAATACACCAGCAGTTTACATTTGAGCAGATTTACCTTTTCCCAAAAAAACTGGTCTGGGTAGCATGAAACGACTAATTGACAGTCTTCATTCTCGGCAAGTAAGTCTGCGCGGTCTCTAAAAATACGCCTTTTGCGCAGCGCTCTGCCAAATCTATATATTAGCCATCGTAAATGTGTTATGCCTGATTTTGGCCATATTATAGGAAACAATTTCCTTAACAATTTCGTTTGCCCAGCCCTATTGAAATCAATAATTTATTTGATTAAAGTGTTCCGTTTGCAGATGCTATTACTGGAGCTTATCATAAAAGTTAAAAGAAAAAACGTATATAATTACTGTATAATATTTTTTACAAAATGCTGTGTAATATGTACATGATTACGGTGAATTAAAATACAGCCTTATTGATGAGCAAAACGTTCGGATGTTAAACACACAATTTACGCGTGGCTGGGAGCAGGTGTAGATTTCTTTCGTACCAACTAACATTTGGAAAATACGAACATTTTCATGAATCCGAAAATGTTAGCCAAAAGGACTTTACGAACGATTTACACAAAAATTCGTTCTGCTCGTGTTTCATGAATGAGACCCAATGGGAATTGCAATGGTGAGCATGAGCCTGCATGAGAAAAAGGATGTGTGGTGTGAGAATGGGGTCAATTGCGTGAGTCTTACGCTAAATGCGTCAGTGTCTGTCATGGATATTAAAGGGGCCATGGCATGAAAATTAGACTTTTTCCATGTTTAAATGCTATAATTGGGTCCCTTGTGCTTCTATCAACCTAGAAAATGTGAAAAAGATCAACCCATTAACTAAGTTTTGGTAAACCATTCTCTACAAGCACATACAAAAATAGGTCGTTTCATTAAGGAGCTCTTATTAGAATAATACTGCCCCCTTAATCTGCACTATCCAATCACAGCACTGCCATTTAGTGCAGAGAAAAAGAGGGAGAAAAAAATAATTCACAGCACAATTGAGTTTCAATTGAAACAAACCACCATCATTGTGATCAGTGTTTGCACTTCATCAGCTCATTTGCATTTTAAAGGACACACCCAAAACGGCACATTTTTGCACACACCAACAAAGTGTCAATTTTAACATGTTATAATAAATTATCTATTTGGTATTTTGAGCTAAAACCTCACACATGTGCTCTGGGGACACCATCTATTTGACATCTTAAAAAAGTGGCCCCTTTAAGGAACAAACCCAGATGCAGACTTTGATGAACACTGACTTTATATACAATAAAAAAAAACAACAGAAAACAGTTACATTTTTTATAAAGCACAATAAAAACAACGGTTGTTGACCATTGTCCTGAACAATATCAATAAAAAAAGAAAACAGTAAGATAAAAATAAAACACGAAGACAATACAGCAAATTAATGTTTAGACAAAAAGCCCATGTGACCTCGTTGATTAAAAGAGATCGGGTATGCAACGTAGGGCCGGCTATGACAAAAGCCCAAAGACCCTTTATCTTTAGCCTAGATCTAGGGACCAGTAAGAGATTCTGATGAGATGATCTTAAATGTCTGACTGGAGTGTTTGTACTCAAAAGATCCACAAGATAGGATGGAGCTAGTCCATTTAAAACCTTAAAATCAAAAAGTAAAAATGTAAACTCTATTCTGAACCACACTGACAACCAATGCTAAGAGACTAAGACTGGAGTACTATATGTCCATATTTGTGGGTGCCAGTCAAGTCTAGCAGCTTTGTTTTGTATCATTTGTAGGTGATTAATATGCTAATACCTATATACAGTACATTGAGTTGCAGTAGTTGTGCTGAGATAAAAGCATGTATCAATCTCTCAAACTCTGCAAATGTTAAAAAGTTCTTAACCATAGGAAGGAGTGTTAACTGAAAGAAACTAGATTTAACTTTGCATTTACCTGTTTATCAAAGGTCAAGACAATATCAAGAACACCAAGATTTTGTTTACAAGACTTCACAATAAACTTGACTAGACTTAACTACTGACTTGACTTGGCTAAAGAGAGTATATGGCTGTTTCTCAATTCCAAGAACACAAAGAACAGACTTGCGTTCTCGTGAGAACTGTGTATTTATAAACATTATAAAACTTACCATCTGACTGCCTGCCTTTTTTTTTGTGTGTGTGTGTGTGTGTGTGTGTGTGTGTGTGTGTGTGTGTGTGTGTGTGTGTGTGTGTGTGTGTGTGTGTGTGTGTGTGTGTGTGTGTGTGTGACAATATGTTCTCCAGTTCTTGAGAATTGGAAATGAACTTCGACAGTTAATGATGACGTAGAGCGAGAACACAAGGATGCAAGATCGCTGAAGAACGCATATTGAGAAACAGCATGTGTGTCAGGACTGCATCACCTTCACCATCATCCTCATTCACTCCACCCACTCGCTCTCACTCTCCTGAGTTTTAATAATCACCACCTCACCCTCACCCTTTATATTCTGCTCACCCACTGCCACTCCTTGTCTGGTCTCGTCAGTGATGACAACGACTAAACCTCTCTACTTACCTCAAGGACTTGCCTATCATTCCCTCATAGCCATATGCCATTCGTTCCACTCCTTTTATTTCCGTATTCTCGCCACTCATCTGCAACCACAGAGACTCTATTATTCACAGCTAAGTCCCCATATGAAGAACTCTATCATACTGCTTACCATTATCCATTTGATTACATCTGTGTATTTATAAACATTGTAAAACTTACCATCTGACTGCCTGCCTTTTCGTGTTTGTGTGTGTGACAATATGCAATCAGTACAAAACATTTTTTATAGATCACTAGAGCTGTGTGAAGTCCCCTCATGCTTTAAATGCTTTACCATTATCCCTGTCCCTAAGAAATCCGAAATTAATGGACTTAATGACTACAGACCTGTTGCTTTAATGTTTGTGGTCATGAAGTCTTTTAAGACTTCACTGGACCCTTACTGGACCCCTTGCACTTTGCTTAAAGAGCAAACAGGTCGGTGGATGATGCGATCAGAATGGGGCTGCACTTCATCCTGCAACACCTAGACAGACCCAGGGACTTACGTGAGCTTATAACACCATCATCCCTACACTCCTCTAAACCAAACTAACCCACCTCTCTGTCCCTATCTCTATCTGCCAGTGGCAACAGGTGGTGAGAATTGTGTTTTCACATCCAAAATCTGCACTATCAGCACTGGTGCACCCCAGGGTTGCGTCCTCTCTCCACTACTCTTCTCCCTGTACACCAATGATCTAAAGACCCCTCTTGTCAAACTCCTGAAGTTTGCAAATGACACTACAATCATCGGCCTCATTTAGGACAGTGATGAGTCTGCTTACAGACAGGAGGTTAAAGAGCTGACAGTCTGGTGCAGTTATAGCAATCTGTAGCTTAAAAAGCTCAAAACTGTGGAGATGATTGTGGACTTAAGGAGAAACTCCCCTGCTCTCCCTCCACTCACCATCATGAACAGCACTGTGACTGCAGTGGAGTCATTCAGGTTCCTGGGCATGGTCTGGTTTGGGTCAGCTACAAAATT
The DNA here is from genome assembly GCA_025389145.1 of Misgurnus mizolepis. Taxonomy (NCBI): domain Eukaryota; kingdom Metazoa; phylum Chordata; class Actinopteri; order Cypriniformes; family Cobitidae; genus Misgurnus; species Misgurnus mizolepis. Next base: position 60,640,880 of record JAIFKI010000002.1, read on the forward strand.
AGAAAAAGACTACAAAGGACAATTCAGTATGCTGAAAGAAGTATTGATGCTCATAGATATTCAGTAACAAACCCAGATGCAGACTTTGATGAACACTGATTTTATTTTCCCAAATAACCATGAAGTGGCAAAAAAGTAACATTTTAACAGTTGTTTTGTTTATGATTTATAGGTGAAGAGTGTAGGACAGTAACTGTTCAGACTGGTGGATCTGTTACTATTCCATGTCATTATGAAAGTAAATACACCCAACACAAGAAATACTGGTGCTTTGATACAAGATCATCTTACGATTACTGTTCTTATCTGGCATATTCAAATGACACTGTGTCAAAAGACGTGTCAGTAATTGATCATCCTGAACAGAGTTTATTTACTGTCACTATGAGAGACCTGGAAAATCAAAACACTGGTGAATACTGGTGTGCTGTGAAAATTAAAGAAGTTACCTATGATGTGGCAGAGAGGGTTTACCTCCAAATCCAATCAGGTATGAGATTTATTTTACACTTCATCATCAGATTGCTCTTGTTTCTGATAAATGTCAATGATAAATATCATCTGTCTGTGTGATGACAGCTCCTGATGTCTATGTGATGTCCAGCAGTGTAACTGTAGATGAAGGTGGTAATATCAGTCTACAGTGTCTCTACACTTCTACATATAAGAATAAATACAAACAGTGGTGCAGATATAAAGACAAGAGATGTTACAGAGTGGAAAGATCTGAGACATCCCAGAATGCATCAGTTGAGATCAGTGATGATGGGAGAGGATCTTTGACTGTGGTGATGTCTGGACTGATGAAGAGTGATTCTGGCTGGTATTACTGTTCTGTAGGACATCTACAGGCTCCTGTTCAACTCACAGTCACTGGTAAAACTCAACTTTATGAAGTCATGTAAAGAAAAAAAAATCTTAAAATGTTTTAACTGTATTTAGTTGCTAAAGTCTGTTGGAAATGTAAAACCTGTTAAATTCACTAATGCAAAACCTATGACAAGTAATACAGTCTTAGTATAAAATGATTCAAATCTTGCTGGTGGTATATACATAATAATAACAAATAAAAAAAATTTAATTCATTATTTATTACATGGCACTCTGGAATGCTTGATTCTGATTGGTCAGTCACAACCTTCCGAAGTTCAACAACCTCAGAAAGCAATCAGCTGACACTAACAACACAGTCTGATCTGAGTACTGCCAGTCAGCTTGACAGGTGCTGTTTAATCTTGACAAATACATTACATATAAAAATGCTAAATTAATAACACATCCATCAATCTCTCTCTATCTCTTTATTTGCTGTCTTTCTTTCTCTTCTTTGTTTTTAGCAGAAGTACAGCTCCCAATAACAACAATCAAATATCAAGCAGTAAAGGGCCAAAAAGGTATTGAATAAAGACATTAAATGTTTTATTTTTTTTTCAGTTAATTATTCTATTCATTTTATGTGTTTAATGCTTTATGATTTATCATCTGGATTTTAAATGAATTTGTTTTGTTTTTTGCCTTGTTATTTATTATCACAGACACTATGAGCATATGAAGATGTGGCGTATACCCATTGTTCTGCTTCTGCTTCTTCTACTGATTCTGGTTACTCTGACATCTGAAATACTGAGAAGGAAACACAGTCAGTATTACATTTTTGTCTTTGAAAGCGACTTACATTGCATTCAATGTACATTTAATGTCATTATTTGTGGTTTCTGAAAGTTGATATTTAATGATTTGTGACCCGTGACGGAAACCAGTGACACAAGTCGGCAGCACAAGTTTCGAGAAATGAGAAAAGTTTTTTTTCAAAATTTGTGATTTTCGTTTTATTGCAGAATCTGTTAGTTGAGATCACGAAGAAGCCTATCCATGTTTGAGATAGCAGTTTTTGTATATTTAAAAGCGTACATTTTGCAGTTGAAATCGGCTTGTTTTTCCAGAGATTCTAGCATGCAACGGGGGGCTTCATTGTCTGTGTGTATATTTACATACTGTGCGGCTTGTGTTTTCGCCCCCGCCCCCCAAAGGGAACAGCGTGACTACTAAATAAGGATAGTTCGCCCAAAAATGAAAATAATTTAATTAATGACTTACCCTTATGTCGTTCTAAACTTGGAAGACCTCTGTTCATCTTCGGAACACAGTTTAAGATGTTTTAACGTGAGATTTAGTCCGAGAGCTTTTGTCCCAACCATTAAAAATCTATGTACGGTTTCCATGTCCAGAAAGGTAATATAAACATTATCAAAGTAGTCCATGTGACATCAGTGGGTCAGTTACAATGTGTTTAAGCATCGAAAATACAGTTTAGTCCAAAAATAGCAAGCATTACGACTTTATTCAGCATTGTCTTCCCTTCCGGCTCAAACGTGAAGTTACTTGACTGTAGGCTGCCCTGTTCCTCAGACATGTTTTGCTAAGTTTTTTTTTCCCAACTTATAGCGTGCGTCTCCACAGACTATAAACGAAGCTTTGGCGCACAAAACAAAAATAAAAGAAGCTGGGGCATTCGGAGTAGTTTAATTTCGACTCGCTCTCGTCGTACTTTAAAGTCATCTCTGTCAGTTCTTGAAGCTCAGCATGAGTCCAAACACACATAAATTACAGAGAGAATTCGTTATATAATTGGCTACATGTTTTGTCTATCAATTTTTTTCCATGTAGTCACTGGCTGATGGAGGAACGAGCGAGCGATTAGTTACATCCATAAAGGACTTCACATTTTCGATGGCAGTGTTTGGATTATCTATTATACTACCTCCCTATTTTAAATACAAACTTTGTTCATGTGTTTAACGGAACGTAAATTACCGGAGTGTAATAGCATATACCCTTACATGTTACGATGTTAATAGTCCTCAGATTGTATATTATATTGTATTACCAGATGTTCATGCGAAATCTGATGTAATCAATAGACTATATATCTATATTTCACGGATTATACGCATTTGTGGACAAAAATGGTCATTGGATGATTCACACATCTGAAACAGACTGGATTCGACTTGTGATCAACACAAAGGTAAAAAGGTCATGTTTATTTTTGCATGTTGTCATTCGGACTTCTGTCATAAAATACTACATGTGGCTGCAGCTACAGAAGTTTAATGGTTTTGTATTGGATGGACTCAATTTCCCATGATGCATCTGTGTCACTTCCTGTCAAATGTTCAAAATCTTATGAATTAGCTGGTGAGGCTACAGAGGGTAAGCTACCTGTTTGAGGTGCTGTATGCTTCATTGTGTCTCATGTGTACAAAGGATCATATTGTTTATGGTCAACTCAACAACGAATTGTGACATCCTCTCTTTGTTTACAAGCCGGTAAAGTGGTATGTTACGCTTTATTTCGGTTATTTTAATAATGATTGACATTGTGTTTGGGTTTATGAATATATGATTGATGGTGGTATGTTGTCTTGTGTTTGTGTAGTTCTACGTTGTTTATGTTTCCTTGTTGGAGAAATAAAACATCAGTTTGGAGAACCTGGCCTTGGATTTGTGACTAAGAGCGGTACAGTAGAACACTTTACCGGCTTGTAAACAAAGAGAGGATGTCACAATTCGTTGTTGAGTTGACCATAAACAATATGATCCTTTGTACACATGAGACACAATGAAGCATACAGCACCTCAAACAGGTAGCTTACCCTCTGTAGCCTCACCAGCTAATTCATAAGATTTTGAACATTTGACAGGAAGTGACACAGATGCATCATGGGAAATTGAGTCCATCCAATACAAAACCATTAAACTTCTGTAGCTGCAGCCACACTCCCACAATCACATAAATGTGATTCTGAAAACCCAAAGGTAAGTTAAATCACACACACAATCTTTCACATGAACCTCAAATATATACAATGAATCAACATAATCTATGATTTAGAACCCAATGACTATCTAGAGACATCGTTGGCCATTTCCAACCGGGTTATTCAATATGATAGGAACACTCATACGTCATCAATTCTCCCTGTGTACGTGTCATCAGCAACTAATCCTGAAGAAGAGATTTTGGTGTACGCCTTGCTCGACACTCAGAGCGACACTACCTTTATTCTGAAGGACATAGCTGATTTGTTACCTGTAAAGCAAGATCCTGTGAGGCTCAATATCTCCACAATCACATCAAAAACAATGGTTGTGTCAAGCAATAAGTTGTATGGACTACAGGTAAGAGGGTTGAGGTCTGAAGAAAGAATCAACCTTCCATTTACATATACTAGAGAATATATACCTGCAAATAAATCTGATATACCTACCTGTAAGACTGCAAAAGGTTGGCCTCATTTAGAACATCTAGCTGATGAGATGGCACCTGAACTCGATTGTGAAGTGGGATTGCTGATTGGTTATAACTGTCCCCAAGTCTTGCTTCCAAGAAATGTGGTCAGTGGTAAGGAAGGTCAACCATTTGCTCAGAAATCTGTGTTGGGGTGGAGCATTATTGGTTACAGCAACCTTGACAATGAGTTTGCAGATGAAATTGGAATCAGTCATCGAATCATCTCAAGAGAAGTCCTCCCAGCCATTCGAGCACCTCAACCATTTAAGTCTGAAGTCCACTTTGTGTATCGAACTAAAGTAAAAGAGATGCTTACTCCAGCGGACATGTTGAAGATCTTTGAGTCAGATTTACAGAAAGGACTGTTGAAGATGCAGCTATGTCTCAGGAGGACCTTCGTTTTTTGGCCAAACTGAAACAGGGCATTAATCAAAAGAAAGATGGTCATCTTGAGATGCCGCTGCCCTTTAAAGAGGAAAGACCAGCTTTGCCAAACAACATAGCCTGTGCTGAACACCGACTTCAGTGTTTGAAGAGACGTTTCAAGAAAGATGAACAATATTTCAAAGACTACAGGGCCTTCATGACGGACATCATTGCTTGTGGTGATGCAGAAAAGGTTCCTGATGGAGAGATTAATAGTCAGCCTGCCTGGTACATTCCTCATCATGGAGTGTATCACCCTCAGAAACCTGGCAAGATCCGGGTGGTATTTGACTGTTCTGCAAGATTTAAGGGCACATCCCTAAATGAACATCTATTGACTGGGCCAGACCTTACAAACACCCTTATAGGAGTCCTGTGTCGTTTTCGCAAGGGTCGAGTAGCCATTATGTGTGATGTGGAACATATGTTTCATCAGTTTCATGTTGCCAAAGAAGATCAGGACTACCTTCGGTTCCTGTGGTGGGAAGGTGGTGAGCTGGAAGCACGACCATCAGTATTCCGTATGTGTGTTCATCTCTTCGGAGCTGCCTCCTCGCCTGGTTGTGCAAACTTTGGATTTAAGCACCTCGCAGCTCGAGGTGAAGGAGAGTTCAGTCAAGCCGCTGCAAGGTTCATTCAACGCAACTTTTATGTTGACGATGGTTTGACAAGCGTTGAAACCGACACAGAGGCTATTCAGCTTGTGAGAGAAGCCAGAGACCTCTGTAAGTCTGGCAAGCTTCACCTGCACAAGTTTGTCTCCAACAGTAAGCAAGTGATTGCTTCTCTTCCTATAGAAGAGTGTGTGGAAAATGCTGCTGATTTGAACCTTGACTTAGGACAGATCAAGGTAAAACGGGCACTCGGAGTACAGTGGTGTGTAGCATCCGATACATTCCAGTTCAGAGTAACCATAAAGGAAAACCCATTCACCAGAAGAGGTGTTCTTTCCACAGTGGCTTCAATTTTTGACCCGTTGGGCTTTGTGGCACCCTTTATTCTGACTGGGAAAAGGATCCTGCAAGTTATGTGTAGAGATAAGGTAGACTGGGATGAGACGCTTCCAGAAGAGCTTAAGACGCACTGGGAGATATGGCTCCGTGATCTTTTGGACTTGTCTAAAATAAAGGTACCACGTTGCTATGTGCCACCAAATTGTAAAGATGTCCAGTGTTATGAATTGCATAATTTCTCTGATGCCAGTGTGATCGGCTATGGAGTCTGTTCTTACCTCAGGGCAGTGACTGTGAACGGGGAGGTGCATTGCACACTCGTCATGGGGAAGGCAAGAGTGGCCCCAACGAAGGTGACAACCATTCCGAGACTGGAGCTTTCTGCAGCCGTGGTCGCCACCAGAACAGGTGATCTGCTTAGAAGAGAACTGGAGTTGGATCAACTCAGTCAATTCTATTGGACTGATTCCAAAGGTGTTCTGGGTTATATTAATAACGAGGCAAGACGGTTTCAAGTCTTTGTAGCCAATAGGATTCAGCAGATTAAATCCAGCACAGAACCTGGTCAATGGAGGTACGTGACCACAGAACATAATCCAGCTGACCATGCATCTCGTGGGCTCACAGCAAAAGAACTTATAGAGTCTAACTGGTTCACTGGGCCAAGTTTCCTGTGGCAAAGAGAACTCCCCAAAGATGAGGTCAAGGCAGAAGTAAGTGATGACGACCCAGAGCTCAGAAAGGCCCAAGTCCTCACAACCAAAGTGACAGAGCAGGCGCCTCTGTTGAATCGTTTGCACAAGTTTTCAGACTGGGGAAGAATGGTGAAGGCTATAGCAAGACTGAAGTGTTGGGCAAGGAATATAAAGGATCGAAAAGAAAGATCAGAGTCTACAACACTCGATGAAAGGAAAGATGCCGAACTATTCATTATCCGCCTAGTTCAAGAAGATGTTTTTAGTGGAGAAATCAAAGCTCTCAAAGAAAGGAAAGAGGTGAAATCAAATCAGCCCTCCAGACTATACAGGTTACGCCCATTTGTAGATGAACATAATATTCTGAGAGTGGGAGGAAGGTTGATTAAAGCGACACTCCATCCACATGTTAAGCACCCTGCTATTCTTCCAAAGGGACATCATGTGTCCCGACTCCTCATAAAACATTTTCATGAGCGAATTTGTCATCAAGGTCGCGGCATGACAATGAATGAGATCCGATCCAAGGGTTTTTGGATTCTGAGATGTAGCAGCGAAGTATCTTCAATCATCTACAAATGTGTAAAATGCAGGAAGTATCGTAAAGGTACCCAAGAACCAGTTATGGCTAATTTACCACCTGAAAGGTTAGAGACTACTCCTCCATTTACGTATAGTGGCATGGACTGTTTTGGACCATTCTATGTGAAGGATGGAAGAAGAGAACTGAAAAGATACGGCCTTCTGTTCACTTGCATGTGTTCCAGAGCAGTCCATATTGAAGTGCTTGATGACCTCAGCTCTGATGCATTCCTGAATGCTTTGCGCTGCCTCATTTCCATCCGTGGCAACGTAAGTCAACTTCGTAGTGATCAAGGCACTAACTTTGTTGGTGCGAAAAAAGAGTTCACGGAACTCATAAAAGGATTCACCCAAGAACGCATGAAGGATCTGAACTGTCGTTTCATCTTCAATCCACCCTCATCCAGTCATATGGGTGGAGTCTGGGAGCGACAGATCCGAACAGTGCGAAGTGTCTTGACAGCCATCTTGGATCAGTCTGCCAGAACCTTGGACAGCTCCTCATTGAGAACTTTCATGTATGAAGCTATGGCAATAGTAAATAGTCGCCCTCTGACTTCTGAATTCTTAAATGATCCATTGGCACCAGAGCCGTTAACGCCAAATCATATATTAACAAACCCAAACACAATGTCAATCATTATTAAAATAACCGAAATAAAGCAAACATACCACTTTACCGGCTTGTAAACAAAGAGAGGATGTCACAATTCGTTGTTGAGTTGACCATAAACAATATGATCCATTGTACACATGAGACACAATGAAGCATACAGCACCTCAAACAGGTAGCTTACCCTCTGTAGCCTCACCAGCTAATTCATAAGATTTTGAACATTTGACAGGAAGTGACACAGATGCATCATGGGAAATTGAGTCCATCCAATACAAAACCATTAAACTTCTGTAGCTGCAGCCACACTCCCACAATCACATAAATGTGATTCTGAAAACCCAAAGGTAAGTTAAATCACACACACAATCTTTCACATGAACCTCAAATATATACAATGAATCAACATAATCTATGATTTAGAACCTCACACCTTAATCAGACTCAAGTAATAATATTGTTTTGTGTACAGGTCTTTCTAAATACACTGGCTTAGTAGTGCGTGCACCTTTTCCATCTAATGTTGCATCACTGACTAAAAGTTTGACCTTCCTAATCCGCCCATCAGATCCCGGGAAGACTTCCACAACTTTGGCAAGCTTCCAACAGTTTCGTGGTGTCATGTCATCTTGAAGTAAAACAACATCATTGACCTTTGTCTCTCGACGGTCCTTACTCCACTTACTTCTTTGTTGCAGATTCAAAAGATACTCCCTTTTCCATCTCACCCAGAACTCATTGGCTAGAAATTGGACTCTCTTTCATCTCTTCCTCAAATAGAGATCTTCCCTAGAGAACTCTCCCGGTGGAGCTGCAATAATCTCAGACTTCATACCGCTCTTAGTCACAAATCCAAGGCCAGGTTCTCCAAACTGATGTTTTATTTCTCCAACAAGGAAACATAAACAACGTAGAACTACACAAACACAAGACAACATACCACCATCAATCATATATTCATAAACCCAAACACAATGTCAATCATTATTAAAATAACCGAAATAAAGCGTAACATACCACTTTACCGGCTTGTAAACAAAGAGAGGATGTCACAATTCGTTGTTGAGTTGACCATAAACAATATGATCCTTTGTACACATGAGACACAATGAAGCATACAGCACCTCAAACAGGTAGCTTACCCTCTGTAGCCTCACCAGCTAAGAACATCTGTATCTGAACATCTGTATCTCAAAACGGCTTTACATGGGGTATGGCTTAGCTAAACGAGATGTAAATGAGCCCTATTGTCTTCCCCAGCTGTAAAGAAGAGTCCCTTTCATCTCGATTTTCTCGGTATGAGTTTTTCTGGATTCCTATATTCAAATGGCCACAACTTCTCCAAATCTTATCAATTTCCAAAGTGTTACACATCGTTGGAAAGCTTAGAAACCGCACTTTCAGAATCTGTGAATAACTCAAAATGGCCCAGATCCGACTTGTGTCACTACTTTCCGTGACTGGTCACATTTCTGTATGTTTCAACAGTTTTTATTGATATACTGTTTAACTCTAACAGAGCAATTGAAAATATCTTCTTTTACTAACAGAAAGAAAAAACAATCACATCTCAAATGAGAAAATAGACAAAGTCAGTGATGAAGTGAGTATTTATTTCTGTTTATATGTGTTTATTTAGCAGATGTTTAAATACTAAGTGACTTCAGTTTAGAGGAACGTAACACAAGAGATTCATCCTATATGGAGACGATCATATCAGAAGTGATGTAATAGTTACACAAGTGGCTGGAAAAGTTTTATGTGTGACAGTAAAGTATGTGAGAGACTGAAACTGATGTGTGTTTATTTACAGGACTCGGTTAATTCGTCCTCAGTAAATCCTGAATGTGATGTGACGTACAGTTCTGTGATTAAACGTCCCAAGACTAAAGCAGTAAGTGAATTTATACAGTGAATGTCTGGCAGATGGTTTTATCCAAAGTGACTTGCAGTGCATCCACTGTACATTTTATCAGTAACTGTATTCCCTGGTGTTTTGATGGCCTGGGAGTTGATCCACATCAAGAGATTTAAGGCTCTTACTTCGCCGAACTTATGCCTATTAGCAGGACGGTACATGTGATAACAGTCATGAACTATTGAGGGTGCATGCTGTTTCTTTACAGCACCACCTAGTGGTCATACAAAAGTTTTACATGCCTATTACTTTGGCTTTATTTGAGTATTTTCATGAGAGCTGTTTCCTTAGATTCCATAATCGTGTACGATTCCAATGATACCAAACATTTACATTTAGTGATTTAGCAGACGCTTTTATCCAAAGTAACTTACAAATGAGGTAAACAATAGAAGCAAATAGAACAACACAAGAACACAATAAGTGCACTGGAACTAGTCTCATCAAGTCTAACACAGTAAACATAGCCAAGCTTTGCTTTTTTTAAAGACAGAAAAAAAATAGAAAAATATATTAAACTCTATATTAGTAAGTGAGGTGAGATGGGTTTTTAAACTATTCTTAAAGATGGCTACAGAATCAGCAGATTTTGTTGCAACCGGCAGATAATTTTACAGTTGTGGAACAGATCCAGAGATCAGGTACGGGATACAGATTTTTTCCCTTTTTGGGATGGCACCACAAGCTGTCGTTCAGTGGCAGAGCACAGGTGTCAGGAGTGACTTGAGGTAGCGGAACCTAAAAATGACGAAGTGTTGTGGATATTGCAGACTGGGCAAAGTTAAAACAGAGGATTGGGCTGAAGACAAACGGAGCTAGGTAATTAAAGCATCCCTGTTGAAGTATTTGTGTTGACATGCATTGTTTACATTGAAGAGATTGTGTACATTGAGAAGTCCCCGTGAAACGCATTGGAAGGAACAAAGGAGTGTTTTACTAGCAATCTTGTATACACCAGACCTCTGGAAGAGAGAGGAAAGCATCAAGCGTCAACGAAACTTTGAGTACGTTGAATTGTTGCCTTGTCAGTGACACCCTTGCTAACATTGCGTCCCAGTGTGTTTCCTGTGTGCTCGCTCAGTGTTCTGGCAAGCTACTGGCGCCCCCTCTCAGCCAGATTGCACTAGTTAGAATGCACCAGTTCAAATGCATCAGCCAGCATGCACCAGGTGAAGTTCATTCACTAATTAGCAGGGCAGACGCAGAGGTAGCTTTAGAGTAGCAGTTTTGAGTGATAACAAGAAACAAAGCAGAACTAACTGAGAACAAAGCACTGCAAGCCTGCCATTTCTTGGATTTAAAGATCCTTTGTGCAGAATTAAGCTACTACAAACAATGAAGATGTAGCCGGTGAGCTTTTATATCTTTATTCTATGGGTCATTCTTAAAGTGCATTTGGACATTATTTGTTTGGTTGAGGTATTAAGCTTTCTAAAGTAAATTGTTTTGTATAAAAGACAAATGTTTAAAGTATTAAATCTTTAGAATTTAGATGTATTTACTGTGTAAGTGGCCAAATATCTGCTGTTATTTAAATGGTCTGCTTTATGGTAATTTAAAATTAAGCATTTGATCACTGTTAAATCATGTTTGTATGAAATGGTATTTGTCTGTTTGTTTTTAAAAAATAATAATATTTGTATCTGTATTTAAAGGTTTTTCACCTAATTGGTTGACTGAATGAACACTGCATTGAATTTCCAAATAAAAAAGGGAAAAGGAGAGCAAAAGTGTGGTCAATGAGTGAAACCTAGTTGGATTCTTCTTGTAGTGGGCTGACTTTTTCAAGTGAAAGAATTCTGCATATTGTTAACCTTGCAAACAGTGAGGAAGCACTTGACAGTGAAAAACCGCCTGCTGGTTTGGATAAGAGAAACCAAAACCAACTAGGCCTGGAACAGAAACCTGCTAAGACTCTGAATACAGAGGTGTAAATTATCACTTGCTTTACTTATATCCTGCTGAAGAAAAGATGGATGACTCAAAGTCTCTGGAGCAACTTAAAGCAGATAGAACCACAGCAAAACGCCAATTCTCTCGTCTGGTCAACAATGTTGTAAGGATGTGCTCAATGCTGTCTGAAGAGGAGCTCAAAGACAGTTTCAAAAAACTCACAATTGAGGCCAACAAAGTCATAGAAGCCAATGATGATGTAGAGGCCCGGTATATTGCAGAATTAAAGGGAAATGAAGATGTTTCTGTGCTGACTGAGCAGCAAAAGGCTGATATAGAAAAGACTGCATGCGAGTGTGAGGCGAAACTAAAGGAGTTGAAAGATCTTATCCAAAATACACTTTGGACTAATTTTGGAGAAGAGGAACTAACTATGGCAGTAATGGCTGCAGAGGAGGAAGCAAGGCAGGTGTCATCCCTCGGATCAAAAGGTAATAAAGAGGCCTTTGATTTCTTGTTCAACCATCTAGAAAGACTTGTTAAAATAGCAAAAGAGCTGTATGTACAGTGGAAGTGTTGGATTCCTCCAAAACAGAAAGACTTCCAGTTCCGTGTACGAGACCTCGAGCAAGTCCTTCTCAAGTTAATTGCAAGGAAAGCTGATTTTATTCAAGCAAAGGTTGAAGAAGATGCTGTTAAAATGGGGGCTGCAGCTATTGGTAGCTACTCAACACCAGCCATTAAGCTGAAGCCAACATCCCTTCCTAAGTTTACTGGCATTAAGCGTGACTTTCATCGTTGGAGAAGAGATTGGGAAGCCCTTCAGAGACAAGGGGATCCAACTGGATCAAAAGAAGTTAAAAAGTTTCAGCTACTTGACAGCCTGGATGACAGAATAACGAGAGATTTTCGCTTCATGTCTTATAATACAGCAGACGATATCTTCCGTGTTTTAGAGAACCGCTTTGGATGTCAAACTGCCATTGCTATTGAGATAGTAGAGGAGATCCAGAAGCTTCCAGCTGTTAAAGGTCACCAACCAAAGAAGATAGTGGAACTCATCCAAATTGTGGAGAAAGCCCTTCAGGATCTGAGTGACCTTGGTGACACTGGTGCTATAAAGAACCCATTAGTGACTAAGTCAATCGAAAGCAAACTTCCTGATGCCTTGAAGAAAGAGTGGCTTCTCTATGCAGCTGAGAATAACATCGCTTTAGTGCCAGACAAGCGCTTTGATAGTCTTCTGGCTTTCCTCAAAGGTCAGGAAACTATTTATGAGCAACTGGACCAGTTGAAGGATGAAGATCTATCAAGGAAAGAGACCAGGATCGAGCCAAGGCAAGCTAGAACTAGGACTTTAAACCAGTCAAGTAGCCATCCTTCAGGATGTGTTGTCTGTGGAGATAGTAAGCACAAAGAAAAGCTGTATTTCTGCAAAAAGTTTCGCATGCTTAAACTTACAGAGAAGAAGGATGCAGTAAAAAGACTGGGAGCTTGCAGGAAATGTCTGGAAGTTCATGATGGTGATGATCACTGCAAGACTTCATTCCTATGCAAAAATCCAGAGTGTAAGCGAGCCTCAGACCACCATTATTATCTGTGCCCCAGTAACGAAATGTTTAGAGGTAACACGGGCCGGGGAAAAAGTAAAGTCAGTATAGTGGGAAATGAAGACAGAAGGAGCTATACAGAGGCCCAGGAAGAATTCTTTAGAAAACTCTCACCTGAACTTGCCCAACAATGTCGAGATGCTTTCTCTAATACAGTGTCCAGGACCTTCAATACTGCAGGAAGTCAATCAAGCCTTCTGGCGGAAAATGGCTTAATGGAGTGGCCTGTAATTATGATGCTGCTGGAGGTTAAAGCTAATGATGGACAGAAGATCGGCACTTTAATTGACCTTGCTTCAGACACTAATTATATTACCCACAAGGCAGCTAATCGACTTAACCTCAGGAGTGAAGATATCACACTTGTTGTCCATGGTGTTGGAGGCATGAAAGTTCTTGTCAAGACAAAGCGTTACCTGTTGAAGATACGGGTCGGGACTCTAAGAGGTACCCTCAAGTCCCATCAATTGGTCTGCTATGGTCTGGACAGCATTGCCGATGTTCATAGACATGTAACAGCGGAGCAACTGCAAAAATTCTTCCCTGATGTTCCCCTCAATGAACTGGTGAGGCCAAAAGAGATCCACCTCTTGATAAGTCACAAGGAAGGTCAGCTAGCTCCCCAGAAGATTCGCATTGTAGGAGACCTTGTGTTGTGGGGTGGACCACTAGGAAAGACGGTTGCTGGTACCCATCCTGAGTTGTTTGAAGAGATCGCCGTATCAGCTCATACATCCAGAACACATTTTGCAAGGTCTATGAGAACCGCTGCTGTAAAGTATGAAGAACTTACCTCTGTTGTCTCGAGTCATTCCCCACTAAATCAGAAAACTCCATTACCTATCCAAACTCAGGAGTCCAGTTCTGCAGCTACTGCCTGTGACTTTCTGAAATGGTGGAAATGGGACAGCATTGGTGCTGCATGTAACCCAAGGTGTGGAGGTTGCCGCTGTGGAAACTGCCAGCCAGGCGGTAAAGAGATGACCCTTGCCGAAGAAAGAGAGTTAGAGGTGGTGAGAAATGGCCTTACATATGTAGTTGCAGATGACCATAGTGGGAAGCCCCACTGGCATGCCAGATACCCCTGGATAGAAGATCTAACTACATTGCCCAACAACAGAAGGGCAGTTGAGAGCACCTTTTTTAGGACAGAGAGACAGCTGGCCAAAGAGTTGGTATGGAAAGCTGCTTATGCTGCTCAAGTCTATGACATGGTTAACCGCCAGGCTGCAATGAAGTTGTCTGAAGAAGTTCTATGTACTTGGTCCGGACCAGTCTGGTATATTAGCCATCTTATTGCTCCAAATCCGCACTCTGCCACGACACCGATAAGACTTGTCTGGAATAGTAGCCAGAAATTTAGAGGCCTGAGTATCAACGACCTCCTGTTAAAAGGACCGGATGTCCTTAATCAAATTCGTACTGTGCTTCTCAAATTTAGGAGAGGAGTTTTTGCTGCTTTGGGAGACATAAAGAAAATGTATAACTCTGTTTGGCTTGAAGAGAAAGAAGTACACTTGCACAGGTTCCTGTGGCGTGACTCTGAAGAGGAAGAACTAAGTGAGTATGTTATCACAAGAGTCAATATTGGAGACAAACCAGCTGGTTGTATCGCTCAGCTCGCTATGAGAGAGACCGCTAATCTTCCCCAGTTTACCCACCTTAGAGAAGAGCGTCGGGTGCTGCAGGAAGACAGCTATGTCGATGATATTTTGACCTCTCACAACGACTTGGACAAACTTAAAATCATCACCGCAAATGTGGAGCAGATCCTGAAAGCAGGAGGTTTTGAGTTGAAGCCATGGGTCTTCTCTGGCCAGAGTAAGAGAGAAGGATCTGCTGAGAAACAGGAACAAAAGGCAGCTTCAAAGACATTGATCTTGCCAAACCAACTCAAGGATGAGGACAATAAGGCTCTTGGCCTTGGGTATTCTGTAGAAGAGGATACGTTTCATGTTATGGTTGCAATAAACTTCTCAAAAAGGAAGCAGAAGATGCGTATTGGCCAAAATCTCTTGCTGGAGGAAGTTAGAAGCCAGACACCTGACCCATTGACACGACGAGAATTGCTCAGTCAAGTTTCTGGTTTGTATGACCCCATTGGCCTGACAACACCTGTAAAGCAGAGAGGGGCCATTTTGGTTCGAAGAGCATTTCAAGAGGCCAAACCCAAATGTAGCACCATTAAGGATACTTGGGATCTTGCACTATCTGACAAACTTAGAGAAGATGCTATTAACCTCTTTGAAGAATATGTTCAGCTGAGCAAAGTTAAGTTTGCCAGGGCCTTGACTCCAACAGGCGTTCAAAATGAACCTTATGCAGTCACTTTCTCTGATGGCAGTGAACATGCCTATGGTGCTGTCCTGTATTTGTTGTGGGCCTGTGAGCAAGGTGCAACGGTGAGACGACTAGTGGAATCTAAAGCCAAATTGACCCCGCTAGACCACAAGGGGGAAGTAATTAAAGCAGAGTTGTGTGGGGCAGTTTTTGCCACCCGTCTAAGGACATACTTTGAGCAACACAGTCAAATTCATATTAAGCAGTGGTACCACTTGGTTGACAGCCAGACAGTCCTTGGTGCGATCCAAAGAGAGAGCTATGGCTTCCAAACTTTTTTTGCCAATCGGATTGGAGAGATCCAAAGCAGCACACAAATTCAGGATTGGTGGTGGGTCCCTGGACCACTGAATATTGCTGATATTATCACTCGAGGGGCTGGCCCAGAAGACTTGGGGGAAGATTCGGAGTGGCAGCAGGGCCCAAGGTTTCTGAGTCTGCCAGTCAATGAGTGGCCAATCAAATCTGCAAAGGAGGTTACAGTGGCTGCTCGAGAAAGCATTAGGAAGATGCAGAAGAAGTCCTTTGTTGCTGCACTCACAAGAGCTCAAGTGAAAGAAAAATCCCAAGATCGAGAACAGCAAAGACCACCAGCTGGCGTAGCTATTCGAGAGTTGGTAGATGAGAAACGGTTCAGTAATCTAACTCATTTGGTCAAGACAGTTGCTTGGGTCTGGAGAGCAGCCAAAAAGTTTGCAGCAAGAAATAGGATCTTGGGAACTCCAAAGTGGGAGGCAGTCTTGTTAGCAGGAGTTATTACTGCAACAGAACGCCAAGATGCCCTAAGAGATCTCTTTATTGCTGCACAAGAAGGCATGAACTTCCCTACTACCACTACAGACCGGCTGGTAGTTTACAGAGATCAAGAATCCGGGTTGCTGGTTTGTGGTGGAAGAATCCAAAACTTTAAAGAAGATAAAGTCAGTGTTCCCCTCTTACCCTACAGTGCGTGGGTTTCAATGTTGTTAGCTCGTGAGGCACATGATGAGGGTCATGAGGGAGTGGCCGCAACCCTATTAAAGATGAGGAAGAAAGCATGGATTATCAGAGGAAGAAAAATCGCTCAGAAGATCGTTGACAACTGCATAATCTGTAAGAAAGCCAGAGCTAAAAGATGTCAACAAGTAATGGGCAACTTGCCTCAAGAAAGGACCAGACCCGCAGCCCCATTCGAGTACACAGCTGTTGACCTGTTTGGACCCTATCAAGTCAAAGATGATGTGAAGAAGCGGGTCACAATGAAGGTGTGGGAAGTTGTATTCTGCTGCATGGCTAGTAGGGCTATTCACACAGAGCTGGTCAATACTATGTCAACTGAGAGTTTTCTAATGGCATATCAGAGGTTTACTGCAATTCGAGGGCACCCTAAGAAGATATGGTCTGACCCAGGAACCAACTTTGTAGGTGCTAAATCTGTCTTGGAAGAACTATATACATTCCTGAATGGTCTGGACAGATCTGCTGTGGAGGAAGTTTCGGCTCGAAATGGAACTGACTGGCAGTGGAAAATTCAACCAGCTGATTCGCCTCATCGTAACGGCGCTGCTGAAGCTGCAGTTCGCATTGTGAAAAAGGCATTCCAGAGTTTGGGAAGAGAGTCGGGTCTCAGTTATAGTGAGTTCCAGACAACACTTCAGATTGCTGCCAACCTTGCCAATGAACGTCCAATAGATGCCAGAGTGCAGAGTCATGAAGATAGTGTGCAATACATCACACCTAATACACTTCTGTTGGGACGAGTATCTTCAAGTGGTGACTTTAAGACTTTTGATTTCACAAGCTACCCTTATAAGAGACTTCATGAGATGCAGCACCAGGTCAACAGGTTCTGGAAATCCTGGAGCCAGCTTGCTGGACCCAACCTGTTTGTGAGAAGCAAATGGCATACCCTAACAAGGAATGTTACTGTTGGGGATATTGTGTGGCTGTGCGATCAGAATGCATTGAGGGGCCAGTTAAAGCTTGGAAGAGTTGTTAGTGTTAACCCTGACCCTGGAGGTGTTGTGCGAGATGTAAAGGTTAGAATCGTTCAAAGCTGTTGTGTCCCTGTTGCAAAATCAACACCCAAGCATCCTGTTTCTAAAGTCCAGAAGGACTTTCAGTCCACAATTTTACACAGGGATGTCAGACGCTTGGTTGTCTTGCTGCCAGCTGAGGAGCAGCTAGGAGGCCTAGGAGAAAAGCTCTGATTAAGTCGCCATTGAACTTGCGATCTTTCCAGCGGTTTCTTGGAAAGATCGAGTGGGAGGTGTTCTGGCAAGCTACTGGCGCCCCCTCTCAGCCAGATTGCACTAGTTAGAATGCACCAGTTCAAATGCATCAGCCAGCATGCACCAGGTGAAGTTGATTCACTAATTAGCAGGGCAGACGCAGAGGTAGCTTTAGAGTAGCAGTTTTGAGTGATAACAAGAAACAAAGCAGAACTAACTGAGAACAAAGCACTGCAAGCCTGCCATTTCTTGGATTTAAAGATCCTTTGTGCAGAATTAAGCTACTACAAACAATGAAGATGTAGCCGGTGATCTTTTATATCTTTATTCTATGGGTCATTCTTAAAGTGCATTTGGACATTATTTGTTTGGTTGAGGTATTAAGCTTTCTAAAGTAAATTGTTTTGTATAAAAGACAAATGTTTAAAGTATTAAATCTTTAGAATTTAGATGTATTTACTGTGTAAGTGGCCAAATATCTGCTGTTATTTAAATGGTCTGCTTTATGGTAATTTAAAATTAAGCATTTGATCACTGTTAAATCATGTTTGTATGAAATGGTATTTGTCTGTTTGTTTTTAAAAAATAATAATATTTGTATCTGTATTTAAAGGTTTTTCACCTAATTGGTTGACTGAATGAACACTGCATTGAATTTCCAAATAAAAAAGGGAAAAGGAGAGCAAAAGTGTGGTCAATGAGTGAAACCTAGTTGGATTCTTCTTGTAGTGGGCTGACTTTTTCAAGTGAAAGAATTCTGCATATTGTTAACCTTGCAAACAGTGAGGAAGCACTTGACACTCAGCATGTATGCGACCCCACCCGTGAAAAGGAGCGGTGGGTGAGCCGAAGCGAGTTAAGAAGAGGAAGGAGTGTGTTTAAAAGTCGTGGGTTTGACGTCTCCATCTGATCATCCTTCGCACTAACCCCTTTCAATTGTTCAGGACCAATTCCCGGCCCAACGTGGTGGTTTGACCCTAATTCACCGTGAGTGTGTGGAGTGCAGTGGGTGAGTCTTTTTGACGTGTGTACACCTGAAGAATTGTAGTGTTGTGCTGTGTCAATGTTGTCAGTGATCACTCCCTAGGCCGAAGAGGAGAGCCCTGGATTAAAGGTAGTGAGCTGATGTCGGTGGACGACTGATATATATATATATATATATATACAACCTGACTGTGACTCGCAATCCCTTCCTCCACCTGGTGGTGGCGTGCCAACTGCAAGAAGTAAGAATTTGCTGTGAATATTGTGTGGAGTATTTGAAGGAGGGAGAGCTTTAATTGGCTGCTGCGTGGAAGGAAGTAGATGTGCTGCCTTTATGTATGTTTATATGCCTGTTGAGTGCTTTCAGATGCCTGCCCCTGTCTAGATCTCTTGTCACGCTGTTTGGAAGAGAGGAGAGGGAAGCGATTGGCCCACTCGAACAGTACATCATCTGGTTTGGTGCCCTATTTCATCCTACCCACCGTTTGTGATCCCATCTGTGGCTGTGTTAGGCCCAATGTGCAGCGGCCTCGGCCTTGTACCTCCATCTGTTCTTCTGTTTGAAGTCAAGAGGTGTTATATCTCTCCCTACATGTTCACTGAAGTAGTATATCGTTAAAGAGACTCTGTGTGTTTGTCTGCTGCCAGTCTGCAGGTTAGAGCCAGGGGCTCTGTGTCGACGTGGCACTGTTCCACTACGTGTTGGAAGTCAACGTCCAAGTGTTTCCTTAGAAGTCTGTCCTAGTGTGGAATGCTAGAAGTTCGCTGTGTGCAATATACGTCCTCTCCAGCCACCTAAGCCTCAAAGAGCTAAAGCCTGACGTCTGCTTACCTACAGGTCTGTGAGTTACAATTATTCCATCTAAGAGTGTTGTATACTCACCTGTACGCCCAAAGCCAAGAGCCCAGTGTACCTTCCTGTATACGTACCTGTACGCCCAAAGCCAAAAGCCCCATGTACCTCCCTGTATACTCATCTGTACACCCAAAGCCAAGAGCCCAGTGTACCTCCCTGTATACTCACCTGTATGCCCAAAGCCAAGAGCCCATCCCTGTATACTCACCTGTACGCCTAAAGCTAAGAGTCCAGTGTACTTCCCTGTATACTCACCTGTACGCCCATGGCCAAGAGCCCCGTGTACCTCCCTGTATACTCACCTGTACGCCCAAACCCAAGAGCGCAGTGTACCTCCCTGTATACTCACCTGTACGCCCATGGCCAAGAGCCCCGTGTACCTCCCTGTATACTCACCTGTACACCTAAAGCTAAGAGCGCAGTGTACCTCCCTGTATACTCACCTATACGCCCAAAGCCAAGAGCCCAGTACCAAGCCTAGTATACTTCCATATACATACCCGCACGACCAAGGTCCAAGCCCAAGTGCCAAGCTAGTGGATACTTTTGGAAACCTAGTGTAAGTACCTATGTACCTTTCAGGCGTCTTTAGCTCCAAACCCAGGGACGTACTTGTGAATCTTCTGGACGCTCAAGATTCGAGCCAGTGTGCCACTTATTCGTCAAGGCCGCCAATCTAAGGTACTTACCCATCCACTTACCTGTGTACTTACCTGTGTCCATCCTTTACGTCCAGGAAGGAAGGTCGAGAGGTTCTGCCTGTAGCTCGCCTGGGAGGCACAAGGAATAAAAGCAAGAAGATTCACTGATAATTCACATGTGGATAAAGAAGAAGAGGAAGTCGGAAAGCCTACCCATAAATCCCCGTGAGAGTCAGAAGCGACTTGGAGCCCAAGTTCTCTAGGCCTAAAGAACTTATTTTAGAGATCCCTTTTCCCCTTCCCCTTAAACCATTTTAAATAATTTTATAAAGATTGTTTTAAACGTACTTTCTCTCGTGTGTCTGGTCATTGGGGTGTTTTTGGGACCTCCTCGAGGTGGAAACTAGGGAGGAGCGAGACTCACGACATTGGTGGTCCGCTCCGACCTGTGACACAGGGATCTAGAGGATTCCTACTGGTAAGTCTGTATAAGCGAGTGAAGGTAAGGGGGTGCTGACCCAGTGGTGGCTTTAAAGGCCAGGAGCAGATTTTAATTTGATGTAGGCTACTATAGGAAGCCAGTGTAACCTGACAAAGAGAAGAGTGATGTGCGCCCTCTTCAGCTCATTAAAGACCACTCTTGCCACTGGATTTGAATAGGGGTTTGGTTATGCAGGCTGGGAGTCCAGCCAGTAGCGCATTGCAATAGTCCAGTCTGGATAGGACAAGAGCCTGGACTAGGACTAGCATGCTCAGATAGAAAAGGTCTAATATTGTTGTAAAGGATGAAACTATAGGAGTGGGCGGCACTGGCAACATGATCCGTGAAGCTTAGCTGATCATCAATTACCACTCTGAGGTTTCTGGCTTTCATGGAAAACATAATGGTTGAAAAACCTAGTTGAATGGAAAGGATGTAATGAATCTTAGGTTCAGTCGATATGACAAGCAGTTCTGTCTTTGCAAGGTTCAGCTGCAAATTATGTCACTGAGATGTCAATAAGATGTCACTCAGGCATCCTGAAATGCCGGTACAAACCGCTGGATGATCATTCTGAAATGACAAGTGGAATTGTGTGTCATCCACATAGCAGTGGTAGAAAAAGCCATGTTTCCAAATTACAGAACCTATGGATGTCATATAGAAAAG
The DNA here is from genome assembly GCA_025389145.1 of Misgurnus mizolepis. NCBI lineage: Eukaryota > Metazoa > Chordata > Actinopteri > Cypriniformes > Cobitidae > Misgurnus > Misgurnus mizolepis. The sequence goes on from JAIFKI010000002.1 coordinate 60,662,045, forward strand.
AGCAGGGGTCCAAGCACTGAGCCTTAAGGTACTTCGGTATTAAGACGTTGTGGTTCAGAGAGGTCCCCTCCCCAGGATACTCTAAATAACCTGCCTGAGAGGTAAGATTTAAACCATAGTAGCGCTGTTCCAGAAACACCCATAGCCTTGAGCGTCGACAGGAGGATGTGGAGATTGACAGTGTCAAAAGCGGAAGATAGATCCAGTAGAAAGAATCTTGGCAATAAAGGGGAGGTAGAGATTCATAAAAAGAAGCGCCTCCCTTCCTTTTTCAAAAAAGGCACCTGCCACTGCCATAAACGTGTTCTGTGTGATCGGCCCCTTATACGGGCCTCTTTAAAACATATCAGAGTTCAAGGTAAGTCCAATGTTGCGATATAGTGTTTAAAATGCATTTGCGAATATCTTCGTGAGAGGTACTCTGATCGACTTGAAATCACCATAGGAAACACAGAATCAAAGCTACTATAGACGGTTCCAGTAAAACAACATAAACACCACAGCTTTTGTGGCCAATCTCAACTTTCACATAAAATCAATAACAACTTGATTATTTAGAGTAGTTTATTTCTGATAACAAGAAAAATAAACGTGTTTCAACTATTACACTGAGCTAACGTTAATGTGTAAAATTAATGTGTACAATGTTAACTACAGGTCCTTGAATTCTTGCTGCTACTACTACTGGTGTACCTTGATAAACATGTGTGACAGTAAAGTATGTGAGAGACTAAAAGTGATGTGTGTTTATTGACAGGACGACTCAGTTAATTTATCCTCAGTGAATCCTGAATGTGATCTGACGTACAGTTGTGTGATTAAACTTACCAAGACTGAAGCAGTACAGTAAGTGAATTCATAACAATAAACACAAACACAATAAATCTCTCATCTCAATACAGTGCTTTAGTTTATGTTGCAGTAACATTTGTATTATTATTAGTTTGACTCTATATGATGTGTATTATTTTCAGTGTGGACCAGCAGATGTGCTGTAGAGGAAAATGTGATCTACAGCTCTGTACGTGAATAGGTGAGATGTTACTGTTGTGTTAATCACAATAGACACACAATGTTGTATACACTGTAAATACTGGAAAGATAAATTCTAATTTTATCACACAGGTGTCTGATCTGGATTAAATACATGGACAAAATATAAACACATTGATGGAAAACACCAAAACAAACAGTTGTTTTGATAAGATAAAACATTATCAAGTTATTGTAGCTTTTGACACACCCACCTCTATATATACAATTCAGTCTGAATATATTTTGTTTGTTTTATCAACCCCTAGGGCAGGGGTCGGCAAGTAACTTTGGCCGCGGGCCAATATTTTTTTAGCCAGTAGATGGCGGGCCAACTGCTGTTGGCACACTTACATGTCTTATTTTAAATTAGCCTAGTATAAGCTATCTGATCTTTTGTCAAGAAACATTGTCTTTATTTTCTATTTAAAAGACGAAAGACGGCATTAAAAATTGCGAAAAACATGGTTATGGGTCTGTGTATCATTCGTTCAATCTTTTTTTTTTTTCAAATTAAAAACAAAAATGAAAAAATTAACCACCACGGGTTTTCTGATTGTGTGCTCAGATCAAAAAATTAATTACTGGATAAAAACAAATTTTGTATTTATTTTTTAACACCTTTATAGGCATAATATATAAATGAAATCATTTTAAACAGATCAAGTTGTTGGGATTCGGTTAGTGTGTTTTTGAGATTTATTATTTCCTTGTCATGCTTTGTTTTATTTTACTTATTGCTACCTTTTGTTTCTTGTTTATTGTACTGGGTACTGTTTTTGATTGGGGTCTTGTCTTTGATTATGGTTTTGATTTGCATCATATCTTGTTTTGTTTCTTATCCTGTATTTGTATTTAATTAGTATTGTTCCTGTGGTTTAAGTATTATTTCTAGTGTTTATGTTTGTATTTGAGTCTTGCCTGTGTCTCCTCGTGTTGATTTATTGTTACCACCTAGTCATTTGTTACTCATTGTCTTCATGCTCCTCCCCCTTGTTTGTTGTCATGGTGTTTTATTGTTCTGGTTATTTCATTGGTTTACATTGTGTATTTATTGACTGCCTGTTCACTCCCTTGTCACGGTCCATTGTGTTTGATGTTACGGTGTTTGTGCCCTGAGTTTTTTCCGTGTTTGCTTTGCTTACCTGTGGATTAAATCATTTAACTGCACTTGGATCTGTTCTCTCCTCATTCGTGTGCACATCGTGACACAAGTACTATAGTGGTAACATATTACAGGCATTTATGCTCTCATGAAAGACTTACAGTCCGACTTTTGAACTGTATTCATTTTTAATTAATATTTATCCGGGACACACACATACACAACTTAGGTTTAAGGAGGTCTCGGCTGGACTGTTTTTTTTTTGTCCAGCTCCGACAAGGTTCTATTCAGTAAACCGCTTAAAATACACTCTGTGTTCACCCGATTTATTTCCCGACCTGACGGGTCCGCAAAACTTAACGTTAGATCTCGTTTCTAGAATCTCACATTCAAATGTCTCTAACCAAAAGAGAGAGATGAAGTAGCCTATAACAATTATAAATGCAATACAAAAATTGTGTTCGTGCCAATATAAATATTATTTTAACATTGTATTGTCAGCAGAGAAAAAATGTCACAGAAAAAATAATGAAATATAAATAATAAATTAAATAGGACAAAGCCTCTCACTCAAATTTCTAACCAACATAAACCGAAACCATAGTTGGTTGCGGAGTTGCTGTTCAAACAAATTGCTGAAAATCCTCCTTTGCCAAATTTATAACGTTTTAAATGGAGGCAAAGATCAAAGAACTATGCGTTAGGAAAATTAATAATGGCTTTATTTTAATAGACTTGTAAACCCGTATTTTGGCAGATTGCTTTCATTTTTTAACGAATTTACCTGCCCATTTAGTCTTAATAATTAACGGTAAACGAACTTGACTTGCTGTTCTCGAAGGCAGGTCGAACCTTAGGTCGGGCTCGAGCCCCAAGTTCAAGTAACAGAACAGAAGAAAAAAATGAGTAGAAGATGAGAAGGAGGAGTTGCAGCTATGCGCGGAGGCACGCATTGACATGATTTACGAGGTAAATTTGCAAAGATTCATGAAGTCATATCTCTGCAATTGTTTGATCGATTGTGTTTTAGAAGTATGCTTAAACTCTAATGACAGTTATGTTCGCGGATGCGCTGGTAGAGAAAAAAGCTGCAGATGATTGTTAAATATTGTTATTGTTAAATAATGCCAGAGCCAAACTTAATCTAGATCATACAGAACATGTTAAAAACTATTATTTTTCAGTAAACAGCGTTTGAAAAACAGTTTGAAAACAAGCCAAGTTGCCTTTTTTATTTATTTATAAAAAGAGCAGAAAAAAGAACAATAAAAGCAATTTTGACTTCTGAAGGCAGAATAATCTATGATCCCTTGGACATTAACATTGCTTACTCTGATTTTTACAAAACTCTTTATACAGCTGGGTCCAGTGGCTCAAGTGAGGATTTGAACAATTTTCTAAATGAGATTTCTCTTCCTAGCATTTCGGAAGCTAAATGCCCCTTTTACTAAGGATGAAATTTGTCAATCTATATAATCTATGCCAACTGGTAAAGCTCTCGGCCCAGACGGGTTTCCGTTAGAGTTTTATAAGCAAATCTGACCTGAGCTTTGTCCACTTTTAAAGGTCACGTTCTTCCTGATCCTATTTTCCAAACTTTAATTAGTGTGTAATGTTGCTATAATAGCATGAATAATACCTGTAAAATGATAAAGCTCAAAGTTCACTGCCAGGCAATATATTTTCTTTAAAGCTAACGTTCTTCCTGATCCCATTTTTTAAACCCTAGTTGGTGTGTAATGTTGCTATAATAGCATAAATAATACCTGTAAAATAATAAAGCTCAAAGTTCACTGCCAAGCAATATTCTTTAATAGAATTCCTCTTTCAAAGCCTACAGTGAACGGCAGGTTTGGACTACAGGCCTCTGCTACCTGCTTTAATGACGTCAGTAGAACAGTTTTTTGACTAAACTCCGCTCAGACGATTACGTCAGTCGCCAGCTAAACTAACGGCAAGCTAAATAGTCAAATTCTATGCCTGAATCATGATGATTTGGTAGTGATCAGCTTGCTTCTGAAAATAGACAAAGACCCAGCAAATTGTTCTTCTTATCGCTCAATTAATTTACTCAATGTGGATTATAAAATTATAGCCAAATCTTTAGCTTGTTGGCTCGAAACTGTTTTGCCTTACATGGTCAATATAGCAATCTCCAGGATATAAAATCAATTTGGACAAATCTCAAGCTTTGTATTTGCACATTCCCTCTGAAGCCATTACAAAATCTGGGTTTCAATATTTAGCTATCAATGCAATGCCTAATTTGGTTGACCAACTCCCAGTTAATAAAAAAAATTATCCGACATTTGGAATCATAAAAAGCTAGACTCAAAACTTTCTGTTTTTTAAGAAACCAACGGAATTGGGTGGGGATTCACTCGCTAATTTTCAGTTATATTTTTGGTCTGCACAAATTAAACACATGTTAAGGTGGTTTCTTAACAGATCTGATTCACACTAGACTGGGATGCTTTCCTAGATTGTTATGTTCACTGCCATTTATTCATAATATACAAAAAATTGAATCTCTGACTAATATTTTCAAATACTCTTTTTGTGTGGAAGGATAATAAGAAATATTTAGCTATTCCAATTAACATACCTTTTAAGTCTCCCATCGCTTTCAATCTTGATCTTACGGAGCCCTTCTGATGACATGGTAAAACTTTTTTTTTAAAATCGTGGCCACGAATTAGCAAATCGTTCCCACGAATTATTAAATCGTGTGCACGTTTTAGTAATTTGTTCCTTCGTTTAAGCTAAATCGTGCGTACGATTTAGTAATTCGTTCCCTCGTTTAAGCTAAATCGTGCGCACGATTTAGTAATTCGTTCCCTCGTTTAAGCTAAATCGTGTGCACGTTTTAGTAATTCGTTCCCTCGATTAAGTTAAAACGTGGCCACGTTTTATGAATTAGTGCCCAGAATTTCATTTAAACCATCTGGACATTAACACAACGCTAACAAGATCAAATTCACTCTAGCCATTATTAATGACGCATACTTAATGCAGTTTTATAAATTCCTGCCAAGAATTTCATTAAAATCATCGGAATAGTGACGCTTATTGCAGCTCAATGCATTAATACATTGTTATTAAGTATAAAATTCATACACCTTATGGCTTCTGTATATATACAGTTTATTAACTCCTTCACAGAATTTCATAAAATATATTGGAACATTAAGTGAGTTGACGCATTGATACAGTGCTTTATAAGGATCAAATTCCTACATCTTGGGTCTTAAACCGTTTTATTCATTCCTGCCCGGAATAATAAAAAAAACAATAATCGGGAAATTAACATGACCCTTAACGCATAAATACAGTGCTATTTAAAGATCAAGATTAATCTATATACCTTATTAATGAGCCATACTTCATATACAGTTTTATTAATTCCTGTGCAGAATAAAAAAAACCTTAACACAACATTTAGGACATTAACATGACGCTTATAGATCAAAATCACTTTATTAATAAGTCACATATTCCTGCACAGAATTAAAAAACATATTGGGACATTAACGTGACGCAGTAATAAATTAATCTAAATAATTCAGTGGCTTAAATATCACTAAAATAAAATAACTTAATAAAATCTCTTTATGTCACTTGGGTGATTTTTTTAGTTAGACAAACCAAAATAAATGACAAAAAAAGAAAAAGAAAATTTGTGTAATTATTTGTAATTATTGTGTAAATATTATTTAGGTGTATACATCAAATAAAATAAGTATTTAACCAACAGATTATTTCTAATAAATATCCTTAATATTTGTTGTAAATTGACGCATATAAAATGCAGTTTTATAAACTCCTGCCTAAAATTTCATTAAAATCATTGGAACATGCTTATCGCAGCTCAATGCATTAATATAAAATTCATACTATGGTGTCAGGAAATGAACTTCAGAGTCAAGTGCAAGTTTAACAAATTTATTTAGAAAAAAGAGATAGAGAGCTGGAGAGCAAAGTCACTGGTAGATCCACTCTGGTGGATCACTCTGGTGATGTCCACTCTGATCTACCAGAGGTGACTCTGGTAGATCCACTCTGGTGGATCACACTGACTCACTCTGGTGATAACACTACTGTGGGAATGAAGCACTCCCACAGTAGGAGAGAGTGAGTCGGCGCTACACAATAATCCAGCACAGATCCGAAGGGAGAGAGAGAGCCACCCACGCACTCCGTCGAGAACACCAGCACCGTCACAACACGCAACAGAGGGATGAAACAAGCCGCCCTGAAAGTGGATGACAGGCGGAGATGGAAGATGGAAAATCCAAGTTCTCAGACGGGTAATCCACTGTGAAATCCTGATGTAGAAGAGCCACCCGGAAACCACTGGTCACCGCCTAAAAACGAAGCGAACCAGCGGTTCCGAGAAACAACAGTCGTTAGAGTCAATATAATCCACGTGCGAACAAGTAGCCCCCCCTCCACGACCGGCAACAGACGGACCGGGAGACTCACCCTGTCGCCGACGGAGGTCCTCGATCAGCCCAGGATCCAGCAAATCCCGACCCGGAACCCAGCTCCTCTCATCAGGACCGTATCCTTCCCAATCCACTAAATACTGAAATCCTCTGCCCCTGCGGCGGGAGTCTAGTAACCTCTTAACAGTGTAGACAGGGGCACCATCCACTAGACGAGGGGCGGGGGGATTAGGGGCAGAGACAGGGGGGTTATAGCGAGCAAACATCACAGGTTTAACCTTGGATACATGAAAAACAGGGTGAAGCTGACCAAGAGAAAGGGGTAACTTAAGCTTTATCGTCACCGGATTAATGACCTTAGAAATACTGTATGGCCCAATGAATCTCGGAGCCAGCTTACGAGAAGGCTCACGGAGAGACAGATCCTTGGTAGAAAGCCATACCTTTTGACCACAAACGTAACGGGGTGGAGGTCGCCGATGACGATCAGCTGCAGCTAGTGTTGCTTTCGTCAACGAAAAGTATGACGAAATATAGTCGTCAACGAACCTTTTTCACGTGACGAAAACGAGACGAGACGTAACGAAAATGCTGGTCATGTGACGATGACTATAATAAAATGTATAATGCAATGTTGTTGACGAATAAAAACGAGACTAAAAGTGGTTTACAAAATAAAAACTAAGCGAAAATGTCTCTTCATTTTCGTTGACCAAAACGAGACGAGACGAAATGTTATAATGTTATTTCGTCTTTTACCCATCTCAGCATCTCCGCGCCCCCACCACCTGACTGCAGATGATCACGTGTGTTGTTGGCGCTGCGTAGATCAATCAAAACATGAAAGTACCGCGAGAGTGAGTAGAAAGCATGCGGGGCAGTCTGCTCTCGCGATGCTTTGATATCATACGCCTCCATTTGCACGTTAATGGGCATTTCAAACAGTGTACGCGGCAACCGCGAGACATGCGGAAAGCGGAGAAACGGGGGCGGTTACAGAGGTGAAGCGGAGTTGGTCCACAAGCCTTGCTCGTGCACCTTAGATCCTCTCCCCTTTACGGACACGACTCTTCATGGCAGTCGCTGTTGAAGATAAACACTAAATGCTGCACAAAACGCTTCTACTACATGAGAAACGCTGTAGCCGCGCGGCGATTCCGACCGGGAAGATGCAGCATTCTGGCTCCAAATGTAAAAGAAAAGTCAAAAATAAATCCCGTGCATCACTTTCAGGTCAGTTCAACAAGCCTGTTAAAATCTATAGCTTTGATTGCTGACACCACCAGTATAAAAATGTACAAATTTATATCATGTAACAGTTGTTTAAATGACATTGTGCTGCGTTGCGTTTTGAAACATTGTAAATCTATGCTAAAGACATTCGTTGTTTTGTATATGCTTAATAACTACACTTATTTATTATTTAAATAAACAAAACATACTTCGCTGAATACTTGAGTATTAAATCAATCAAACACCTGTACTGTTGAGAACATAATCATACATACCAACTTTGCTTTTCTTAATAGACATCTGATGTTTTCTTAAAGCTGACTTTTAATTTACTTACAAGAAAAACATTTAGTAATTCTCCAAAATTGCTTGAATTTATACTGACATTTAAGATCAGCTTTGTCACATTAGATTAAGCCAAAGTCCATTAGGTACACTGGTGGTAACGTACAGATGCAGAAATATAAACTATAATAATATATAATTACATATGTATGATTGTAGTTTGTGCTGCTGTCAAAATACAATTATAAATGTTAACAATAGCATATTTCTATTCTCACACATACTTTAGTTGTGTGTGACCCATTTGACCTTGTGTGTGTGTGTGTGTGTGTGTGTGTGTGTGCGTGCGTGCGTGCGTGTGTGTGTGTGTTTGCTTAGACTACTTTTGTTTTGATTATGTAGACTTTTATGTAGACTCTTACGAACAGTCAAGTCACTCACTCAGAGAATAGTAAAATAAATATCTATTCAAATCAGAGCATCTTCCATGTCTGGAATGGATGTATTCTTGGGTCTATAAGGTAACAATATAACTTTTGTTTGAAATGGGTTTGGCTAAAAGAAAATATTGTTTTGTCTATAATACTATTAGGTCATTATACTATATGGGTTAAATAGAATTGCATTACTAAAAAGAGACTAAATACAATATCACTGACTAAAACTAGACTAAAATGTCATCAGTTTTCGTCGACTAAAACTAGACTAAAATAGTAATGGATAAGTCTGACTAAAATAAGACTTAAATGGCAAGAATTTTAGTCGACTAAAACTTGACTAGACTAAAAAGAGTATGACGTGACTAAAACTAATAAAAACTAAAATGACAGCTTGACACAAAGACTAGACTAAAACTAAAATGAAAACAGGCTGCCAAAAACAACACTAGCTGCAGCTTTGGTTCGTCTGGAATTAGATAATAACACTGTCTTAGCTCTCCTCCAGGTGCGTCTGCACCTGCGTACGAAAGCTAACGCAGACGGAACCGCTGCCTCGGGCTCCTGTGATGGAAACAGGGGAGGTTGATAACCGATGGAAAGTTCAAATGGGGATAAATTGGTAGACGTAACGGGAAGAGAATTATGAGAATACTCAACCCACGGGAGCTGATCGCACCAGGAATTCGGATATTGTGACGACAGACAGCGGAGCGTTCTACCGAGATCCTGATTAGCCCGTTCGCATTGCCCATTGGTCTGCGGGTGATAACTAGAAGACAAGCTGGCCGTGGCGCCAATTTGTCTACAAAACTCCTGCCAAAAACGAGAGATGAACTGAGGACCCCTATCTGACACTACTACTTCAGTCGGAATACCATGTAACCGAAAGACGTGATTAATCAAAACCTGAGCCATCTCTTTTGCAGAAGGTAGCTTGGGCAGGGGAATGAAATGAACCGCCTTCGAAAAACGATCCACCACAGTTAGAACAACAGTGTTACCATTAGATGCCGGTAAGCCAGTGACAAAATCAAGGGCTATATGAGACCAGGGGCGGGAGGGCACGGGCAAAGACTTAAGCAGACCAGCGGGTGGTAAATTAGATGCTTTATTACGAGCACAAACCGAACAGGCTAGTACAAACTGTCTGACGTCAGTGGACATAGAAGACCACCAAAAACGCTGACGGACGGCGGCCAACGTTCTCCGAATACCTGGATGGCCGACAAACTTGGACTCGTGACCCCACCGGATGACATCGGAATGTAACCGCTCAGGAACCCATAGGCGACCTGCTGCACACCCCTCCGGAACTTCCCCCTCCCGGCCGGCCTCTCTCACCCGCTGTTCGATTCCCCATACGAGGGCGCCGACCACCCTCCCCTCCGGGAGAATGGTCTCCGTCCTCTCCGAATCTGACTTCTCGAACAGACGGGAGAGAGCATCAGGTTTGGTATTTTTCGAGCCAGGCTGGTACGAGAGGGTGAAGTTGAAACGATCAAAGAAGAGTGCCCAACGAGCCTGCCTAGATGTTAGTCTTCTGGCCGAACGGATATATTCAAGATTTTTATGATCCGTCCAGACCAGAAAGGGCTCCGTGGTTCCCTCCAACCAGTGACGCCATTCACCCAAAGCGAGTCTAACCGCCAACAGCTCCCGATTCCCTATGTCGTAATTACGTTCTGCTGGGTTTAACCGGTGAGAGAAAAAAGCACACGGATGTACTTTCCCATCAATAGACGATCGCTGTGATAAAACGGCGCCTACCCCGACATCAGATGCATCCACTTCCACTATAAATTGTTTAGCCGGATCGGGAATAGAGAGGACAGGCGCAGAGATGAACCGGGACTTTAACACATCAAAGGCCTCCTGAGCCTCTCTACTCCAACGGAAACATACATTAGGTGAAGTGAGAGCAGTAAGAGGCTTAGCGATCTGACCAAAATTTCTGATGAAATGCCGATAAAAATTGGCGAACCCCAGAAATCGCTGAAGCTCCTTCCGAGTGTCGGGTACTGGCCAATCGGCAACCGTCTTAACCTTAGCGGGATCGGGACGAATTTCTCCCTCGGCAATAACAAAACCCAGAAACGAAACCGACTTTCTGTGGAACTCGCACTTCTCCGCCTTAACGAATAGCTGATTCTCTAAAAGCCGTTGTAAAACCATGCGAACGTGCTGAGTGTGTATCTGCATGGAGGGAGAAAAGATGAGAATGTCATCGAGATACACAAAGACAAATCTGTTAATCATGTCACCCAGCACTTCATTGACCATGGTCTGGAAGACAGCTGGAGTGTTACAAAGACCGAACGGCAGAACGGAATATTCCCAGTGTCCTGAGGGTGTGTTAAAGGCTGTCTTCCACTCATCGCCCTCTCTAATACGTACCAAGTGATAAGCGTTACGTAGATCTAGCTTGGTAAATACGCGCGCTCCCTGTAATAACTCGAATGCTGATGACATTAATGGCAAGGGGTACTTATTCTTAACAGTAATGTCATTCAGCCCTCGATAATCAATGCACGGACGAAGAGACCCGTCTTTCTTCTTTACAAAGAAAAATCCAGCACCAGCCGGAGACGAGGAGCGGCGAATGAGACCGGCTTTAAGAGCGTCATTAATGTATTTATCCATAGCCTCTCTCTCAGGTTTAGCTAGGGAAAATATACGACCCTTAGGCGGAGAAGTGTTGGGAAGTAGTTTGATCTCGCAATCACACGACCGATGAGGAGGCAGAGAAGTAGCCCGGGACTTACTGAAAACCTGATACAGATCCGAGTACTCCGCCGGGACTCCTGAGAGATCGGTAGCTGGAACCTGCGAGACAGAACAAGAGACAAGAGAAGGAGCAGGACCAAGACAAGAAACATAACACGAAGACTTCCAAGATAACACAACATTGTTCTGCCAATCAACGTGAGGATTATGTTTGGATAACCAGTCATGACCTAAAATGACTGGTGATTGTGAATCCTCTAAGATGTAAAATTCAATCTCCTCACGATGATTGCCAGAAACAAACAAACTCACAGGGGGTGTGCGGTGCGTGATCACAGCCATATGCTGGCCCTTCAATGTCCAGGCAGACAAAGGAGAGGAGAGAGGGATGAGTGGAATACCCCAGGACTTGGCCAACCCAGCATCCAAAAGACACGCCTCCGCACCGGAATCCAGCAACGCCTGTGACGGGAAAGAGTTAATAATAACGGGTAATGTGGTGCTGCTTACGGGAGATTTAAATGACGATGTGCCCACCGAGACTCCCAGGTTCATCGGCGGGCGTGAGCTTTTACCGGACAGGTGGCCACCAGATGCCCCGGCTTGCCACAATATAAGCAGAGGCCATTAGACAGCCGACGATTTCTCTCCCCAGCAGAGATACGAAACTTGCCCAGCTGCATAGGCTCCTCGGAGGGCGTCTCTGAAGCAATCTCCCCTGGTTCCGACATCAGCTGGCGAAATGAGCGACGCAGATCTCTCTGCCGATGGCGAGACTCAACCCTCAGAGCCAGATCGATGGCAGCTTCCAGGGACGTGGGTGGCTCCCTCAGTGCAATCTCGTCTTGAATGCCCGGCGTGAGACCCTCGAGGAATTGCGCTCTTAATGCCGCGTCGTTCCAGTTGCAGCAAATAGCGAGCGTCTTAAATCTTATAGCAAAGTCTGTAACAGAGTCATTACGTTGCCGTAATCTCACCAACTCAGCCGCTGCCATGTCTCCCTTGAGTGAGCGATCAAACAACTTTAACATCTCCTCCTCAAGAGCCTCGAACGAAAATGTAAAAGGAGCTTTAGCCCCCCAGGCGGCCATACCCCAGTCTCTCGCCCTTCCCGTGAGTAACGTCAGAACATAGGCCACCTTGGAAGTGGATGAAGAAAATCGACGGGGTTGGAGCGCAAAGACGAGAGAGCACTGTTGTAAAAAGGATCTGCAGGTGTTGGGTCGCCATTGTAGGTGGGGGGTGTTGCCGTGTGTGGCTCCCGTTCAAATGAAGCGGCTCCTCCGGATGAGGTTGGGGCTTCATGGTGAGGAGTCACTTGGTCCAAGCGATTGCTGAGCTCTTTCAGTTGCTCAGACAAGATGCTGAAATCTCTGGCAGCAGCAGACAATAACGACGAATGTTGTTCGATGGCCGCCCCCTGCTGGTGAAGGGCGGTCTGCACCTCCAGACTCTCTAAACTTGCTGACTCCATTCGTGGCGCGCTCATCTGTCAGGAAATGAACTTCAGAGTCAAGTGCAAGTTTAACAATTTATTTAGAAAAAAGAGATAGAGAGCTGGAGAGCAAAGTCACTGGTAGATCCACACACACGGCGCACACCCGTTGACTCACTCTGGTGATAACACTACTGTGGGAATGAAGCACTCCCACAGTAGGAGAGAGTGAGTCGGCGCTACACAATAATCCAGCACAGATCCGAAGGGAGAGAGAGAGCCACCCACGCACTCCGTCGAGAACACCAGCACCGTCACCACACGCAACAGAGGGATGAAACACGCCGCCCTGAAGGTGGATGACAGGCGGAGATGGAAGATGGAAAATCCAAGTTCTCAGACGGGTAATCCACTGTGAAATCCTGATGTAGAAGAGCCACCCGGAAACCACTGGTCACCGCCTAAAAACGAAGCGAACCAGCGGTTCCGAGAAACAACAGTCGTTAGAGTCAATATAATCCACAATAGTAATAGGTGTACTCCACTCACGGGTGATGATGCAAACCGGAGAGAGAGGGAGACAGCTGGTATACCGCCTTGAAACGAAGCGAACCAGCTGTACAGAGAGACAAACAAAGTCAATAAGATCCAGTACTCCACAAGCGAGCGGTCCGGATGAAGACGAGTCCCCGAACGCCGAAACCAAACCTGGGGTAACAAGAGGAGGAGACAGAGAGAGAGACTGACAAGACAAGGCAGGGCAGCAGGACTGTGATAAAACAATGAGCGCGCAACGAAGGGCAGGACTACGTGCAATATAAAGGAAAAGGTAAACGAGACACCACCGGTGAACAATTACCGAAACAAGGGGGCGGAGTTAGTGAATACACGAGGAACCGGCACCACAGGTAAACAACACACACACACACAGATCACACAGCCATCGATCACCCAGCAGTCATGACATATGGGTCGTGTACTCATTGATACAGTGCTAAGGATCAAATTCATACAGTTTTATTAATTCGTGCCCAGTAGGCTGTCACGTACTCTAACTCTACTAATACAAACGATAACGAGGAAACAGGATTCTATATATATACTCTGGAACTTTATTCAATACACACAACGATGACGAGGAACAGCTTCACATAACATGCACATTCAACGACTGACAAGGGAAAGACACATGAGGGCAGAATATAAAGGGTGTGCAAACTAATTGTAAGAACTTAACTAATAATCAAACAGGTGAGACTAATAATAATGAAATGAGATAACAAATTAACTAAACAAGATGATTAACAATGAACAGAACTAAATGCAACACAAAACCCTGACATAGGCTATTTAATAACCGGGACATTAACGTGACGCTTAATGCATTAATAAAGTGCTATTTAAAGATCAAGTTTACTATATACCTTATTAATGAGTCATACTATAGCCTAGTTTTATTAATTCCTGCGCAGAATTTAAAAAATATAGCTTAATGCATGCTAATACATTAAATACAGTGCTATTAAAAGATAAAAATCACTATAAAACTTATTAATGAGTCATATACATATTCCGTTTTATTTAGCCACATCAGGCAAAATGTCAAAAGGTTTAAGGGTTGACGAATAAAAAAATTGGCATGGACTAAACAGTTAAGCGGCCGGTGTTGTGTGGAAGTCTGTTCCCCCTATGTTTCCCTTTAGTGTAGTGTTTTAATAGCATTTATATCACATTATACGTTTATTCTTTATATACATTGAAAGTTTTAATGGCTACTGAGATGTACATGTGTGCATTTATGTAATGTATCTTGACTGTTCTTGATTGTAAGTCAATTATTTTTACAGTATGAATCATATTATATGTATAATATATATTTATTATGTTTGGAAACTTAACAGTTTTAAAACAAACAGTAGAGAAAAAAAGAAAGAAAAAGACAGGCTATATGTTAAAAGACATAAAACTGTCAAATATGAAATATTTAATAATATGTATAATAGAATACATGATATTATTGCTTTTTAGTATAACCGATTGAAATCTTTAATCTTTCTAAATAAATTATAAATGTAACGTGATGAAAACGCTATAAACATAGAGGGAACAGACTTCAATGAGGAACAAACACCGGCGCCGTCTTTGATTCATTAGTTCTGATACCAAATAAAGTCAACTGCATAAATAGTCCTGTATCCATTGCAAACATATTTTATTATAAGTCTTAAAAATGTCCATAACATAAAATCATTGTCAGCATACCATAGTTTGACGATAGCGGCGATAGCGTTTTGCGCTCAAACAACGCTAAGAGAGAGCTTACGAATGGTCCAGACCAACCTTACGAAAGTGTGACTCTACAGAAGATATAATAAGCGTACAAACGTTTTGGGAATCGTGCCATAGAGTTAAGAGAGAGGTTAAGGAATAGGTTAAGGACTACTTAGCGATAAAAAAGTTTTACCATGTCATGAGACGGGCTCGGTATGATCTCCCCCAACCGTAAAAAATATTGGTCTTCTGTCCTGGAGGATAAGAGAGAGGAGCAGGCCCGGATTGGCCATAGGGAGAACCGGGAGGATTCCCGGTGGGCCGGTCTGTTTTTTTTGGCCACGAGGGCCGGTGTTGTCATGCCACCGGGATGACGTGTATTTGCGGGTGAGAGATGTGTCCCGAGTCCCGACCACTTATTGGAAGAATTCTTGCATTAGGGTTCATTGACATCTAAAACGCATGGGAAACGCAGGACGTGCCGCTGTCTTCTGGTTTTCAAAGCGCTTACTTGAACACGAGTTTTGTTTCAGACGCGTCTATATTGAGTGCGCTTGCCGGCCGCGCGTC
This sequence comes from Misgurnus mizolepis, assembly GCA_025389145.1. Classification (NCBI taxonomy): domain Eukaryota; kingdom Metazoa; phylum Chordata; class Actinopteri; order Cypriniformes; family Cobitidae; genus Misgurnus; species Misgurnus mizolepis. The sequence continues at coordinate 60,677,585 of JAIFKI010000002.1, forward strand.
TATATTTTAAATAAACTTGAGTGCGTCTTTTAACAAACGGGCTGGTCTCTAAAAGGAAAAGAATTTACAAAACTTATTTTTTTATCCAAGTCATAGATGAACTCTCTATGAATAGTCATTATTCATCGTTTATTGCAAGGAACAAAAATCTATTTGATGCAAAACTCATTAGTTTATTTGAAAAAAGTCGTTTCAAAAGTATATCCATTATGTTTTCTTTTTTTTTAACACAATGTACCTTAGCCTACGTTATTTAGCAATAGACATGATCTAAGTACTAAAAAAATAAGATACAGATTTTTTCCATTTGTTTCCAATGCATACTTGATAAATCTTGCTTGTGTATTGTATATCAGGGGTTTCCAAACGTTATCAACCCAACAGTTAATCTCAAGACTCACCATTTTTTAGAAATAGAAATATAGAGGAAAACACAAACACATTTGTTTCCTTTAGTTTTTGAATAAGTTTACTTTAGTAATATTATGGTCTTATGGTAGGGATGCATGATTATGGCAAAAAATATAATTGTTTACTGCATTTGCACGGAATATGAAATTATTTGAAAAATACAGTGAATTGCAAGGCTGCAGAGAACAGTGCACTACTGCAGACTTATACTACTGAGGGTTTAAAGATATTATTTTAATAGTCAGTCGTGAACTAAAGTGGGCCGGTCTAAGGCATGAAACTCCAGGGCTGAAAATGAGTCCCACTCCGGCCCTGGAGAGGAGGGTCTAAGATTGGTCATTTATTTAATAAACGTCAAATTAGGTCAATCCAGTTATTACAGCAGGAATTTAACCTGCCCAGTAAAGATTTTTATACTTTTTTCAAATACGACACTTTTTAGAGTCAAAATAATATACGATTTGATCTTACTGAAGTGGAAAAACAGATTCTCTCTTTATTTACTCTTAAGAAGAAGATATCTTATTTTATTTATTATAAGTTATATGCTTTGCTGTCCAGTGTTGGTCCTTCAACTTTTGACTTTCTGAGGGTGATATGGGAAAAGGGCTTAGGATCAAATTTTAGTAATGAGAAGTGGTTATCTGTTTGTAAATGTATTTTCCCCAAAGGTGTCTCAATATCGGCCCACGAATAAAATTATACATTTATCCACAGGACTTATCTAACTCCAGTTCGCCTTCATAAAATGGTCCTCAGTTCCTCTCAATTATGTTTAAAATGTAGGACAGATATTGGCACAGCGATGCATGTGTTTTGGGATTGTGATAAAAAAAGGTTACTGGAAAGAGATCCCTAAGATTATTCAAAAGATTATCTGACTTTTGTATTATCTCCAAATGTTTACCTTTTGAACTGTAAAGCTGGTCTGTGCCTAGACTGTGTCAAAGAAAGTGTACTGAACTTTTGTATATATTTAGCGAAAAAAAGTACATTATCACTATGGTCAACTCCTCAGATACCCACAGTTAATATGTGGATGTCAGGCCACAACTCTTCTACCTCTGGAAAAACATAACTTCCCAGATAGCATGTAACCATTGAAACAATGTTAAAAATTGTTGATTTGTCAATGTTAATACCATTGAATCAATATCACGTTTGCACCCTCCATTAATACTGAAAAGATATTGAAATTTCAACAAATCACCATTATAGTAATCAGTGTTTGCTTTAGTTGGGCCCTTGACTCTTGTGTTTTAATGGTAAGTTTTCTTTGGCTGCTGAAGCAGTGTTTTAAAATACTTCTGCTATGGCAAAAAAAATACAAAGATCTAATGTTATCAAGTAGTTTAATTCTTGTAGATATACACAAATAATATTAATGAAATACTGTTAAAGATGTGTAAGAAATGGATATTACAGTACTAGTTGGAAGCAGTGTCAGATCTGTTATTTTGAGAATCATAAAAGCACTTAACAGGTTAAACTACGGAATCTATCTCTGACATGCTGCAATGCATGCTGGGTATCATCGTAGTACTAAACTAATTTATGACTCCCAGCATGCATTGCAGTTGATCGTTTTATCTGAATTTGTTTGATGATTGTCACCTTTGCTATGATTTGTTGGTTTTATGGATTAAATTTTAAAAGTAGATCCAAGCTGCAGAGCATTGTAAATCTAGGATCAAAGATTACAGGCTCTGCCCAGCTGGGTTTGACTACTTTATGTGAGAGAAATGTTCTTAGAAAGTCATTGACTATTATGGGCGATTCATCCCATGTTCTGTTTTTAGAATTTGAATTGCTCCCTTCAGGTAGGCGATATAGAGTGCCCAAGTGGAGAGCTGTTAAATCTTCTAGGTCTTTTGTTTCAAATGCAGTTTTGAGTTTAAATACTTACTTGAAACATAAAGATAAAGGTGTAGCCATGACATGATATTGTACTGTAAATGCTTTGGGATTGTTTTATGGTTGGTTGTTGTGTTGTTTCCTTTCATAAATTGTATGTTTGTGAGGTCTGTTGCTGCATAAATTGCCATGTAAAGGGACAAATAAAGATTTACTACTACTACTACTACTACTACTACTACTACTACCATTGTTGAGATTTGTAGGATGAGTAATGATGTCTGAATGTGTCAGCATTTCATCTGTTTGTCTTGTCACAGTTATTTACAAACCAAACAATTATAATTGTCAAAAATGGATCAACATAATCATGTAAAGCTGCTTAATTTTATATTATTTTGACATCTTCACAAAAAGCAATCAGTTTCAACTTAACTTTGAAACACATCTTTCTTTCCCAATGCACATGTGTTTAAACACATACAAACACACAAAAAAGTAAATAAAAAATTAGCTTAGTTAATGTCAATAGCCATGACCAAACTTAAGCAAACACTGATCACGATAATGGAGATTTGTTGAAATTTCAATATCTTTTCAATATTAATGGAGGGTGCAAACGTGATATTGATTCAATGGTATTAACATTGACAAATCAACAATATTTAACATTGTTTCAATGGTTGCATGCTATCTGAGTTACGATCTGCGAACTTGGTCGTCTTTGTGAAACTTTCTGGAAGATGTTCACTGACTGATATATCCTTTTAACTACAAATAATTTCGTATTATTATACTGTTTTTGCATTTTATATGTCTACATATGAACATGTATATCTAAAGATTGTAAGAGAATGTGTCTTTTATGGCTGTATGTGCTACTATTAGATACCAGTACCACTGTGTTGTGTTTTTATTAAAAAATATTCTATACTGTGAAAAATACATTAATACAAATATATGTTATCCTTTGTTGTATTACTTCTAGTAGTACATGTTTTATTCAGGTATTGAATGTTCTTGAACTGGATAGTTACTGTATTCAATCTGGAGGATTCATATTATAATGACAGAAATACATACAGAATCTGACAAAGCTTCATTGTCTTGGTTATAGGAGCTTTCAGTGCATAAAAAAGACAAACATACTGCAGACATACATAGGAATTACACAGTGAAATTAAAAGAATGTAACATAAGAAAACGTCTCCGTTACATATGTAAGTTGATTGGTTTTACGAAGCGCGTACCCAATACTTCGGTCACAATGTGACGACTTAATTTCCTTCCTTCAGGGAATGAGAGTTACATACGGTCACTACGACTGAAAGGAAACTGCAGAAGGCCGGTACTACTTGTTCCTTAACCCACGATAGTGAACTATGCAAACTGGGAAGTGAAACTGTCTGTGCAGAACTAGGAATGTTGCAGAAGCCACCCCCTAACAAGGTTTACTGGGTGGCTTAATATAATATGGAACAACCGATAAGTTCTTGCATCTATACATCTCTGAAACAGGGACGCAGAGTTGACTCTGCTAAGGGAAAGCATGGGCTGGTAGTATTAACCCCACAGAAAATACACACATAGGAACCCCACGCAGAGGATGCTATATGGACGCCAGACCTTAACAGGCTACAGTGAATACAGCTGATGAAAGGCTGACAGCCGATACTCTGCAACATTGACCGCCAAAGGCGGTGGAGGATTACCAAACTTTTTGTGTAACATTTATGGACTAATTTAGCTCCATAATGGCACTATGTAGCTCAAAGAGCTGGTCTGAGGTCCTAAAGCTTTGAGTTAGGTCCACATACAACCGTAGTGCACGTACAGGACATGACAAAGCTAGGGCTGGGTCTGCCTCCGCCGAGGGCTGCACTTGCAGGCTCACCAGCTGATCTCTGAAAGGAGTGAGGGTTCTCCCTGTGTTAGCGTGGGTTTACTCCAGGTACTTTGGTTTCCTCCCACAGGCCAAAAACATGCAAGTTAGCCAGATTGGACATGCCAAATTGTCCCTCCTCAACCTGTGTATGGATCAACTTGTCTGAATAAAGCTTGTGTATGGATCAACTTGTTCTCGCCATGAATATAGCCGTAGATGCTGGAATGGCGTAAAGAAATAAAGGAAGAAGTAGAAGAAAGGAGTGGTGGGAACCTTCGGCACATAGCTGCGCCTGGGTCTTAGTGTAACGCTAGAGACAGCAGGTCCAAACTGAAGGCACAAATCGGCGACCGAAAATCCATGGAGGTCCCCTACCCTCTTCACAGAGGCCAATGCAACCAGGATCAGAGTTTTCATAGAGAGATACTTGATACTTACTGACTGACTTTAAAAGCTCGAAGGAAGCGTACTGAAGGGCTTTTAGCACCACGAACATGTCCCAAGGAGGAATAGAGGGAGGTCATGGGGGATTCAATCTGCGCGCTCCTCTCAGAAACCTAATGACAGTGGTGTTGTCCCACTGACCTGCGTGTTCCCAACGTCGGCCACGACGGGACGTTGTAGTGACCAACTGAAAGGGAACTTAAAAATGGTACAGTAATAGAAATATTACAACATTTATGAATATCCAGATATTGTTATTGTAAAGTCATCAACAGGACTTCATAGTGGTTTACAGTCTGGTGTGCAATTAAACCTCTGCTTCACACGCATAGAGGAGCTCATGAATGTGAATATTTAGATAGAGATTAATAAAGATGAATGCAAAATAAATATTATATTATGGCTTAACTTTACCAAACACATGACCTTGAATCTTTTTTGTCTTTCCACTCTGGATTTTAGCCAGACACAGTATATCTCAGAGCATTTTGTCTGAGGTGACTAAAAAGGTTAGTAATAAAAAGGAAATGTACAGTTTTGCAGCCACAGTTCACAACAAGACAAGAAAGTTGAAACATGATCGCATACAGAAAAGCAACTAATTCCTACACCATCATCTGGTTTTGCTTCATTTTAGGTGAGATTTTTCAATGTTCAGTGCTGTTTCTAATGTTAACTGATCATGTTTATAAATACACATTCAAGTGTATAATTTCATTTTTATTTCCTGTGATGATATAATATTGTTACAGTGACATGTATTGTTATTGTGTCAGTGTTACGCTAATAATAGTTGATGTGTTGTTTGTTCAGGTCCTGAATCCTTTAGTGATGGATCAGACAGTTATGGTACAAGACAGCTTTCAGTTAAGATTAGAGGATCAGTCACTATCCCATGTTTTTATGACAGGAAATACACACAACAGATGAAATTCTGGTACTCGGAAAATGATAACATTCGCATTTACACAAACACTACAGCTGGAGATGTGAGAGTAATTGATTATCCTGCTCAGAGTCTTTTTACTGTCAGTATGAGAAACCTGAAGGGTGAACACAATGGGACTTATTATTGTGCTGTAGAGACTAGATGAACAATCAGGAAAGATGACCACCACAGATGAGCTTCATCTCCATGTTCAACCTGGTATTGTACAATTATTTACTTTAAAGTACAGTTGTTTTTGGAAAATTACTTTAATGTATATTAATTTATCTCTCACGTTCCTCATGTAAATGATGACATATGACTCCTGTGATGACAGCTCCTGATCTCTCTGTGATGTCCAGCAGTGTAACTGTAGATGAAGGTGGTAATATCAGTGTACAGTGTCTCTACAGCACTAAATATAAGAATAAACACAAACAGTGGTGCAGATATAAAGACAAGAGCTGTTATACATACCAGAATGCATCAGTTGAGATCAGTGATGATGGGAGAGGATCTTTGACTGTGGTGATGTCTGGACTGATGAAGAGTGATTCTGGCTGGTATTACTGTTCTGTTAAAGTTCATGATGGTCTTCTTCAAGATCTACAGGTTCCTGTTCAACTCACAGTCACTGCTAAAACTCAGTCAATAATCAAAGCTACAGGTGCAGATCTTTTCCTGCTAAGATAAAAAAAATAAACTAAAATGTTTTCCTTCTTATTTGCTGTTTCTGTTGTAATGAATCATACAGACTTGTTTGGTTCCCACATTAAAAATCTGTTCTTTTATTAATCAGTGCTCACATTTGGCTCTTGACAGTGTTTTTCTATCATTCATTTCTCCTAAATGTTTGTTTTATTTTTTTCAGATGCCACATGGCCCATTTCTGTCTGTCTCAAGCCCAGATAAATTCACAAGCTGTTCTCAACATTGACCTTAATAGTTACCTATTCAAAAAGATATACTGCAATTTGCAAAAGAATAATTAAAATTTAAACTAAAATATTGAGTATACTAGACAAAGAGCACTATAATAATAAATTCTACTCAATTATATTATTTTGATTAGTATCATCCTGATTTAAAATGCAGTTATTAATATTTTTAATAATTTTAAGTGTTTAATATTACATTATTAAGTATTATTAATTTAATCTAATTTAAGAACGACAGACAAAGATGAATCAATTCAAAGAGCAGGAAAGAATCTCATTTTAAAGGTGTATTTGCAACAGTGTAAACTTCAAAAATTACTTTACAGTCCTTAGAGAGAAGCGTCCACCTTTCCTGAACACAATGGTACCATGTTTGTTTTCTGCAACATTGATCCACACTCAAAGCATCTCATTTTAAGACGGCAATTTAAAGTAGGCTTGAGATATTGTACTCAACACCTCAAAATAAAAACATTAGCCTGGGATACTGGAGATTCAATGCATAAGTCAATCCAAGGAGGATATAGCATGCCCTGGGAACACCTTCAAGGCATGACGAAACCTTTACTCCCTTCATAACAATTCCAGCATCCTTTGGGCTGTCACTTGTAGACGATCCATTTGTTACAATTACAGCCATCACAAGCTGCTCAAGTCTGGCCTGTTCTTAATTTTCCTGCAAAATTAAGCAGCAATTATGTCTTAAAACCTTTATAATACTTATGAAATTTATATAGCTTGAATATTGAAATAATGCATAAATTAAATTCTTTGATGAGGTCTCTATGTTCACAAATGTATTATTCTACTATGTAGCTGATTACTTCTTGTCACATGAACAGGACTTGACTCATCCAAAAAAAATTAACTTTGTAGGTTCTTCAAAATATTGGTGCAAATGGTGTCAAAATTATGTGTTGAAATTTCATATGTGTTTTTTGTTCATATGTGTTATTTGTAGTGCATCATTAAGGAAGTAAAATTGAAGGACAACAGTTACAGGTATTACGATATTAAAACACTCCCACTTAATTTTACAATAGCATTAAGCCATACTATTGTAAATTATATTACATTTAACAAAAAATAGCTTCCTTTTTTAACCATGTTAACAGTTTTGAATTGTAACATTTTTAACACTAAACACAGCTAAGCCATTTATTACTAGACTAAACAGAACAAAATGAGACAAAGTCCAATCTTACTCCTATGATTCTCAAACTTCTCTCTTGCCAATGGTTTGGTCAAGATATCTGCCTTCATGTCATCTGTTGGGCAGTATTGCAGCTGTACTGTATTTGTTAATTCTGCACACATTCACAACTGTAAGGATAGCGAATGTCTGTATGCTTAGTACTTGAATGATCAACTCGATTATTTGCGATTGCAATGGCTCCTTGGTTGTCCTCCAGAAGCATTAAAGATGTAATATCCATTTCAAGATCATTTAGTTGTCTTTAAGGCCAAATACCTTACTGAGCTACTTGACTAAGTGCCACATACTCAGCCTCTGTTATTGAAAGAGCAACAGTTGATTGTTTCTTACTGAGCCATCTCAAGGCTCCTTCACCCAGTAGAAACAAATTAACAGTTGTCGAGTAAAGATCGTCCTGATCTCCCTACCCAGTCTCATGTAGATGCATATAAATATCACGAAGTGTGAAAATCGTGCAATACACACGCCAAATTCCAATTTGGCGGGCATATGATACACCAGTCCTTCACATTTACTTAAACTGCACATCTTTTTTTGTCGTTTTATTTATTGGTTTTTCTTTTTTTTCTGTTTTTTAAACCATTTTCGCTTGGGTTAAGGGTTAGATTTCAGATTTGCTTAAGGACGTTATTTAATATACAGATTTATCCATGTTTTTGTCTATATTTAAGACATGGTCGCTTGGAGTTGGGGTTAGAATTGGGGTTTGGGTTAGGATGTCATTTTATATAACAAAAAGTTGTTCTAACCCTAAACCTAAGGGAAAATGGTAAAAAATAGCAAAAAAAAGAGAAACTAATAAATAAAATGACAAAAAAAGATTGGCGTATCATATGCACGTATTGCACGATTTTCACACTTCGTGGAATTTTTACACAATTCCGTGAGACTGGGTTCGATCTCCTGCCCAGTTGGCATCTGAGAATCCGATCCAAGTTCCAGACTCTGACTGCTCATACTCGAGAGTAAGATTTAAGGTACCCTTCAAGTACCATAGAATTCACCTCACTGCAGTCAAATGCAAAGAACTTGGATTTGCGTTGAACTTTGATACAACATTCACTGCTTGTGCTATGTCAGGTCGTGTGGCCATCAGTAGGTTGCCTACTAAGGACTGGTATGTACTTGGGTTCACAGGCTTACTGACACCATTGTTCTTTCTCAGCTTCACATTTATATCAGCTGGAGTTGCAATGTGGCATCATGCATACCACAAGAATGTATTCGATGTAATGCCTCGGATGAAGAAACACACAGGTGTTCCATGTAGATTTAATATGTCCAGAATTCCATTTAGAAATGCGGTTACTACATTCTTCTGGTGCACATGTAGTTTATTTTGGATGGCGAAGAACAGCAACGTGCAAATTGAGCTGATTCTTACCAGAAAAAGTTTCATCATAGTCAGCACCATACTTCTGTGAGCACCCCTTAGTCTGCACTTATATCTTTCCACTCATCCATCACTATAATGTTTGAGTTTGAACACCCATCTTGATCCTATGGCCATCCGATCCTTTGGTAATTCCACTAAATCTGATGTCTCATTTTTCAGTAGTGATTAATATTTCAAGTTAACTGCTTCCTGCCATTCCTTGGAAGTAGGACTCATCTTGGCCTCTTTCAGTGTGCTTGGTTCTGCAACATGACAAACATTTGCATGATGATCAACAGTCACCAGGTCAGCTGGTTTTCTCACTCTGCTGCTTTCTCTGCTGCTGCAGTTTCCTCTACGGTATTATTGACTGATGTGTTCTCGGTAACTTCATTCTCTGAACAAGAAATGTCCACTTCTTGTTTCCAGTCAAAGTTTGAATCATTGAAGATCACATCCCAAATTTGAATTCTTCTTTTTTCGTCATCAAACAAGCGGTAGCCTTTTGCATGAGATGGTCCTCACCAAGGCCGCCTTAATGCAGCCCAGGGGCCTCCCAAGTTCAGGGGCCTCCCAAGTTCACGTTCATATTGTTTTGCAACTTGTCAGGTTATCTGTCAATCACTCTAACTGCACGTTACATGGCTGCTGATTGGTCCGTGGTAACTTACCGTGAAATAAAATATCAGACGTAACAGATTTTTCTATTCCGCGTAATGTAATTAAGTGCGCGTTGTCAACTTGGCATTCCTGTATGTTAGACTAAGTGTGACAGAGAAACAGGAAATAATCCACCATCAAATGAAAGAGTAATTTATGAAATTTCATAATAAGTACTGAGGTGCAGGTCTCTCTGTCTTTCGCGCGAGTGCGCTCTCTCTGTGCTCGTGCAGCTGAGTCTCTGGCATGCAGAAGTCTCTCCAACTGTGCGCAAGATACTGTGCCGCCAAATAAAGAAAGGAGTTCCCGAACATATTAATGCTGTTCGTTGTTATAAAGTTTAAGTTTACTCGCGTTTATATCAGTGACGCGTGCGCAGCTGGAGCGATGTAGTTTGACGCGATGTAAGCTCACAGTACACATCTGTTGGTTTAGAAAGACGACGCAACGGTAAATGTGCAAGTGAAAGCGCGACAAGACCATCTCAAATGATCATCCCCTGATCGCACCATTCATATTTATAATCTCCTTATCTAAAGATCTTATATACAGGTATGTTCCCTGTCTGTTTTGTGCATATTTATACGTGTTCGTTTTACATGCGTATGCATAAATACCAAATACAATGCATACTATATCTTCAATAGCCTACAAAATAATTAACTGATTAAAAAACAAGATTCTGTCTATAAAGACTTATCTTTTGTTAACATTAATGCATTTTCACTTTAAAACTAACTTTAACTTCTTATATTTTTAAAACTGTGGTGAGCATTTAGTTAGTGAGTGGCAATTTTCTGCAAATTTGTATATTCCAAAAACTATATAAACATAAAGCTTATAAACACTTTAGTTTTATTATCACCACAAGTTGCTGTGTGTGGTTGTAAAATAAACTGTCTTGTGTTAATGCTCAAGTGGGCTCAGTAAAATGTTAATAACAATATAGTATGGTGTTTTCTGGGTCAAAGACGGAAAACTCACTGTTGTATGTATTGAAAGAAACTAATACATTTTGTGATGTAGATTACCTAGATATTACTTTTTTTTTTAAATGAGACTATAAATTTAGGGGATGGGGGGCCTCCAAAACCTCTCAGCCCCAGGGCCTCACATTAGGTTAAGGCGGCCCTGGTCCTCACTGCAGAACACGACTATTTTGTTCCCCCAAATGAACCAGAATATTTGCGTTGTTGCAGCCCTCAATTAGTTGCAACCTGTGGTCACCAATGTTTGCTCTTATCAGTTTAAGTGTACATTTGATTAATAATATAGTCGAGAAAGATTTATAATTTAGAAAGTATCAGTTAGGTGTAAGGGAATGTAAGGGACACGTTCTCGAATTATTTGTACATTATCCCACTTAATACACAGCTATTCCTATACGAGTAAATATAAAAACACAAATTTATTTGATATCTTTTATTAGCAAAAAAGTAAACGTTTCCTAATGGCTGTAAGCAAAGACGCAATAAAACAAGTTCAAAGTCCATACAAGATAAACATTCAATTTATTAATTTCAAAATAACATGCCATATGTTTTACTCTAACATTATAGCAAAAACTTACATTTCACCTTAACGACACTACTTTTATTGTAGTAATAAGTAGAGTTTGTTTTTAGGTAAAAAAAATAACTAAATTTAGTTACGACTTAATGCGGAAATGGTAACCCAACAACATGTGTATGACGTGTCTTGTGGTAAAACTGCCGACCAATCAAAATGCAGTGGGAAGAGAACTCTGGATCCAGCTCGGCCCCTGGATCTGGATCCAACCCCGCCCCCTGGATGTCGTGTTCTGCAGTGAGGCACTATTGTTTTTTATTGTTGGCATATCCCACGAAACAAAGCTTTACAGCCTTCTTGTCCAGTTTACTTCCTTCCACATCTGGAACATGTGAATAACTTCAACTTCAACTTATTTATTTATAAAGCCCATTTTCATGCAACTATGTTGCCCAAAGTGCTGTACACAATTAAAAATCATAAACACACTTTATATAGCACACACTAACTAAGCGACATAGAAACATTAGACCAATAACAAGTACAAGGAATAAAACATTTTAAACACATAATACATTTACAGACAACCCAATAAAAACCAGCAATCACTCCTCTTCAAAAGCCAAACTAAAAAGATAGGTTTTTAGCTGGGATTTAAAGATCACTAATGATGGCGCCTGACGGATGTACATTGGTAGACTATTCCACATTTTGGGGCTATAACGGAGGATGCCCGATCCCCTTTTGCCTTCTTTTTGGATTTTGGAACAATCAACATCAACTGGTTTGCAGATCTTAAAGGCCTTGCTGGTGTTTACAACTCTAAGAGGTTAGAAATATATTTGGGGGACATACTGTGTAGTGCTTTAACCCTCTGGGGTCGAAGGGGTTTTTAGGTCCCTGGGGAAGTTTTGACATGCACTGACATTTCTGCTTTTTTCAGTTGCTTAAAAACATATTAATGGCAAAAGTCTCATAACACTGTGTTCATCACAAACTGGGCTACAATATCATATAATCAACATGTATGTACATATGTATGTACATGTTTGATTTTTGAGAGACAAATGTTTATGCGTGGTTTTTGAAAAAGCAAAATTTTTAAGTCACTATTATAACTCCACAAAACTCATTCTAAACATGTTTTCCCAATACTTTCCAAACTGGATCTAGTAGTCTAGAGTATTTTCTTCAAAATGATGTGAAAATCATATGGCCTACTCAATCACATAAAGCAATACATTGATTTACAATTTCTAAGACACTTTTGCTTGGGAAAGGCTGTATGCGTGGAGGCGGGAAAGCTCCTGAATAATCAGTGATTGACAGCTGAGAGACAAAAGAGTTGAATAATGAGCCACATAATAAGCCTTGTGGGGATGTTCAACAGGAATGTAACTTCCTCTGTAGTAAAACCATGATAAGGTTTACTTTTCAATATAATGTAAATACACACACACACACACACACACACACACACACACACATTATATATCTATTTTAATATTTTATATTCATTTCACAAGTATAAGTTACCTTTAGGCTAATCCATAGTAGGCTAATCATGGTAAACATACTGTTTGGCCATCGTAAAATGAACACACTTCAACACAGGGTTAGTGTTTGGTTGGCCAGCGAGAGGTTTACTTTTGTGCAGTAAAAAGCTCAAAAGAACAACTGCCTATCGTTGTCTGGACTCTTATTTGTGTATTTGTAATCATTATAGTAGAAACACAACAAGGGACACGCGTGGTAAACTTATCAATGTTTGTTTACAGCCGCCGCCATTACCTCACGTGTTGATCATGAAAGCAGTGAATGTGTGCACACGCGAGTGATCCTGTGTTTAATAAACTTGCTGTGCAGAGATATGCGCTTAGACTAGTGATGAGCGAGTCACCCGAAACTCGGATCATTTAACCCGATCCCTAAAATGACTCGAGAACCATGAGTCCTTAGTGACCATTAACCCGAGTCAGTTGAGTCCTCTCAAATTTTGCATTAAAAATGAGAAATTGTATCAAACACAAAGCTCTTCAAATGTTTACAATAGCAATGCTGACATCGCGGGCACGCGCGTCGAATTTCTGGGTCGAAGAATCTGTTTCAGCCCATGCAATACTTTTAAATGTGTGTCATGCAATATCCACTTCTCGCCGCAAGGTTGTAGTATGTTTTTACTAAATACGACAATAAATAGGTCAAGTCCGACCACCGGAAGCGTTTGATATTTTTAACTTTCAACTCGGAGGTGTTTTTAATTCACAGCAACTGTTTAAACATTTGTGTCAGTTTCAACTGCGCGGTGTGCTTCCACTAAGCTCTGGTCCCTAATGAAAGGTAGATGGACCCAAATAAATATCTTTTATCTTGGTCCTGAAACATTTTACTCATAGTCTATGGTGGAGAAGGTATTTAAATAAACCGCGGAAATTTCGTAGTCGCGTATCTATAAATAGACTACAGTGAACGTTCTGTCAGAACGTCCACTGCAGGAATCGTTCTAAAAACCATAGTTACCATGGGTCTGATGCACATTCCAACTAAAGTTTGATGCCCATTCCAACTAAAACAGTAAATGTTTATAATTTATTTTGAAAGTACTAACAAAATTCTACCTTCTGTTAAAATTTCATGCAAATATCTGATAAAATGAGAAAGTTACAAGCAAAAACTTGTGAAAAAGCAGCATTTCGGTCACACACATTCCATAGACATCCATATATAACTTTTTCCCCTGATTTCTAATATTAAAAATATCATAACTTTCTCAATACTCAATAGATTTTTACAATCCTTGTTTCTTTGCAAATGGGAATGTCTGCTCTGTCTAGTCATGTGTTAAATTTAGAGTTTTGGGGTTTTTGAAAATTTTGTCATCATACCTATTTACAACAGAATTACAACAAATAACTCTACATAAGCTGCCATAGGTTCTATAACTTGCAACAACGAGTTAATTTACATCACCAAATGTCGACTGGGGGTACCGAGTGAACCAAAAGCTGCTATTCCGGATCATTATTTCTTGCAGCTCCGAGTCCGAGTACAAAGGGATGCGTGCGCGCGACAATGAGTTGGTCGGCGGCTCGGGGATTCACACAGAGAGTGACTCAACTCATGGAGCTTGAATCCTGGGCTAGGAGAAACAAGCCTTGCTCGTGTTGTTAACCCACTGACTCATGTAGGCTAATCTGTTGAAATATTTGACTGGCACAATGTTTCGGGTAGAAGCTAAATGTTTAACATTTTTAAATACGAGGACTGCTGCAGCAGTGCTGCTGGAAAGATCCGCCACTGACGGACGTACACGGCTCCTCTTGTTGACTGAGTCACTCAGAGTGACGTGAGTGGTTCACTCACAGGACCCGTGCAGGAGCGGGCGAGCGGCTCTGTCTGGGACTCACTCACAAGATTAACCGAAGCCTATCGTGGATCTTTTAAGTCAATCTGAAACAGGACACGTTCCTCTCACGTCCAAGTCAACCAAGCCTGACATCTTCTAAATGTGGTGTTGATATATTTGTCGTTATGAAATGAAACTAAACACACCAAACTTTTACAATTATGTTATTGATAATGTTACCACGGGCATGCATGTTTTTTACGAGTTCCTCAGGTCACATAAGCCCTTTTTTGTGAGCAGAGGAGTCAAAAACTCGTAGCTGCACGCGTGATCCGAGTTGCTTGGTTGGCATTAGTATGACTTAGCGATTGGAATTGGGAGATTTTGACCAAGTGACTCAAGTGACTCGAGTGACTCGCACAACCCGGATCATATTAGTGAGTGACTCAGAATAACCCGAATCCTTAAAAAGATCCGGGTTGACCATCACTAGCTTAGACACAACTAAATAAGGATTGTACTGTTTGCAATCGTGTATTTTATAAGAATACCAAAAAGCGCGTCGAGTTTCCTGACTCGCGTGTTTGTGTATGTGTGTTCCAATCGCGTGAACTGTTTGACGGAAGAACAAAGAAAACACTCGCGTCTGGAGATACTGACACACATACACAAGTAAATAAGGATTTAGATGTCATGTTTGGTGCAATCGGATGGAACAACAAGGAATGGAGAGACTGGATTGTGGATTGCATATCCATTGACTGCAGGAGGCACGAGTCATGCATATGGATGTTTCTGCTCATTCACTTCAATGGCGCAGGGGTGTGGCGATCCGATCTCATTACAGATAATGAGGTAACTGGCGAAATACGGTACTTCTCCTCCTTCTCATACAGTTTACACCGAATGACAATATCTGTTTTCAATATCACTTACATCATTTAAAAGGAGACATTCCAAGCATTATGTAGACATTAATCTTTTGTTTCTACGACAAGTATTCTTTAACTTACAGTTTATTTTTCTGACGCGTTTCTGAAAGGACTTCACTGAGGGAGAGAGAACAGAACGTGCATCATGTTTATTTTCTTAATTTTGCGAAAAGCACAACATTCTGTTTTTATTGGGAGTGGACAGAAAAAAAACTAGACACTTTAACGTTTTAAATGATGTTTAAATCATATCTGTATGTCAAAAATCAGCAGAGTAATTTAAGTCTCTTTGCGGAGTGATTGAAAAATAAAGAGTTTGCGGCGCCCGCGCCACCGTCGACCCCAGAGTGTTAAAAACCATGGTAAAAATTTTAAACTCAATTCGAAACTTAACTGGTAGCCAGTGTAGTGACAATAAAACCGGTGTGATGTGCTCTCTCTTTTTTTCCCCGTCAGTAGTCTAGCGGCAGAATTTTGTACTAACTGTAACTGTTGTTATTGCCGTTGACCGATCCCTACATACAACGCATTGCAGTAATCCAGTTTAGAAGTAATAAAAGCATGGATCACTACCTCTAGATCTTTAAAACTCAAAATAGATTTTAATTTTGAGATCATTCTTAGTTGATAAAAACTACTCCTTACCACCAGGTTTATTTGTTTCTCGAAGCTAAAATCAGGATCAAAAACGACACCAAGATTTCTCACTGTCTCCTTTACTGTCATGTCTAAAGGGACTAGGGCTTTTGTTATTACCTCTTTCACATTCTTTGGTCCAAAAATTAAGATCTCCGACTTCCCTTCATTTAGCTGTAGGAAGTTATTTGCCAGCCAGGATTTTATCTCCTCTATACATGTCAGGAGGGATTGTAAAGCTGATTCCTCCCCAATTTTCAGCGGAGAGTATAGCTGAGTGTCATCTGCATACATGTGATATGAAATATCGTGACGCTGACATGACATATGAGGCCCAGAGGGCGCATATACAAAGCAAATAATGAGGGACTTAAAATAGAGCCCTGGGGGAGGCCATATTTTACAGAAGCCACAGATGATGGGACATTTCCGACATTTACATAGAAAGATCTATTTTCAAAATATGACTGGAACCATTTCAAAACAACGCCACCGAACCCCACTTCCCTCTCAAGCCGATTTAAAAGAGTGTGATGGTCCACAGTGTCGAAAGTGTCACTGAGGTCCAGCATTATTAACACTGAAGCCATACCGGAGTCTGCTGCTACTAACAGGTCGTTTAAGACCTTTACCAGTGCAGACTCTGTCCTATGGCCAGTTCTGAACCCTGAATGGAAGTTATCTAGCAGATTATTCTCCTTTAAAAAGGGTCCGATTTGAGCTAAAACAGCATTTTCTATCACTTTAAAAAGAAAGGGGAGCTTGGAGATGGGACGGAAATTCTTTAATTCTAGAGGGTCTAGACCAGGTTTTTTAATTAAGGGGGACACCACTGCCAGTTTAAGACATGGGGGACCCAACCAGTTGTTAGAGAGCTGTTTACAATAGCTAAGATAGAGGGCCCCAGGATGCTGAACATCTCTTTTAAAATCCGTGGAGGGATAGGATCAAGTGGAGTAGAGGAAGGTTTTAGCTGTTTTACATGATCTGCCAAGGCTGGAAGAGAGATCAAGTCAAAGCTCTCCAGTTTACATGAAGCTAGCATCGGGACTTCCAGATAGCCATTAGTGATAAAAATACCTTCTCTGATCAGTTCAATCTTTTTAACAAAGAAACTCAGAAAATCATTACTGGTGAATGGGTTAAGACCTGACGAAGAAGCTATATCCGGGTTTAGTACTGTGTTTATAGTACTAAACAAGGTTTTTGGATTTTGATGAGATCTGTTTATCAAGTCTGAGAAGTATTTACATCTTGATGTTTTCACAGCACACTGATGGTTGTTTAATGAGGTTTTAAACATTTCATGATATATTTGCAGTTTGTCTCTCCTCAATCTACGTTCGGCTTTCCTACAGGTTTGCCTAAGAGCACGGGTGTCATTATTAAACCATGGCTGGGGTTGCAATTTCACCTTTTTGATCCTGTAGGGGGCAATTTTGTCCATAATGTTCACACATGTTTAATTAAAAACAGCAGTTAGCTTCTCTGTATCAAGGGTAGACTCATAATCCTCCATAATAGCCAATCCAGAGCTTACAGCATAAGCATCCGCAAAAAGCTGAGCAATGCTGTCGTTTACAAAACGAACATAGCGAGCAGCAGGTGCACAGTTTGAGATCCCTGCAAATCAAAATTAAACATTACAGTTGCATGGTCGGATATACAGTTGTCCGCAATAGATAGATTTGTAATACACAAGCCCATGGATATAACTAGGTCTAGGATGTGACCATGTTTATGGGTGGGCTCTTCCACTAGCTGTGTTAAATTGAAAGAATCAGCGAGGTCCAGAAACTGTTTTGCCAGTATAGTAGATGGACAGCATACATGAATGTTAAAATCACCAATAATAAGAAGATTATCAGTGGCTGGCACAATGATCGATAAAAAGTCAGCAAAGTCCTGTATAAAATTCTTATCATATCTGGGCGGACGATAGATAAGAACACAGTATGTAGACAGATCCATTTTGAATGTCTGAAATTCAAAGCTTGTATAATTTCCTATTTGTAACTGGACACATTTAAAACTGTTTTTATACACTGTGGCAATGCCTCCACCCCGACCTGTAGATCTCGGGGTATTTAAAACACAGTAGTTCATTGGCACCAGTTCAGAAAGTAAACTATGATCCCCCTGCTCCAGCCAAGTCTCAGTTAAAAACAGAAAGTCCAGATTTTGGGAAACAATAAAATCTTGAAGTATAAAAGATTTATTTCCCACTGACCTCGCGTTTAAAAGAGCTGCTTTTACCGAGGGACGTTCAATGGGCTGTGGAGGTCCTGCCGGTGAGTAGCGTAGTTCTTTCAGAAGTCCGTGATTTTGTTTTCTATTCCGAGGGTGTTTCATAAATAGCTGGCGGGATAATAGCGGCGATTGGCTTGGATATAACGATCGGAGCAACGCGTGTTGTGGCCATCTATCGTCATGGCCCTCGCGTGCCTTCCTCGCCAATCTTCCACCACACAATCCCGTCTTTTTTGCCGCTTCCTCTTAGGAATCCAACCTCCATAGAACCGCAATATCTCCGGCGGAATAGACCATGGGTATTTGGGGAAATTGAAGTTGTCACTATCTGCATTTACCAGGCAATCTCACCAGGCAAGCATAGTTCTTGCTGCTATAATTATTGTCCTGGTTTTTTTTCTGCAACATAATTTTGCTGAGGTATGTGAAGGACAGTTGTCTCATTTGGGACACCTTGAGCTTTCCAATATTCTAGAAATTAAATGTGTGTTCCCCATAATTGTCTGTTCTTAGTCTTGTCACTTTTTGTCCGCACTCATTGGTGAATGTTTTTTCCAAATTTCCTAAATTTGCTCTTTTGCTTCATAAAGTATACCTTGCAATATCTAGAGTAATGTCACAAAGTACTTTGACCCACATATTCATTCAGTCTGCATTGTACCACAGACATCCCTATGGATCAACTGCAGTTTTCTTTGGAACAGAGTTCTCCGACTGGCTTGTGTGGCTTCCTTGACAGCTTGCCCTCCGTGCAGGCTTCACAGAAGGGAGCTTGTTTCTCTGCAGGAAAGTTCACTGCATTCACCAGATTTTTAAGTCCCAGTCTTTGGTGCCACAAGCTGGCTGTTATTGTTGCACAAAGTGACAGTCGGGTAAACTTTTCTCAACATCCTGCTGATACAACCCATCAGATCTTTGCGTTCCCATTCCTTGAGGATCTCCATCTCATTACGGATGTAACAGCTAATCTTCTTCAACTGCACTGTATTACCTCTTCTGGCGGCAGCTCCCACTGAGAAGAGATTCCCGGATAAATTGGGTACATACATTACATGCAACATTGTGACATTTTTGACCTCACTGACTTTGAATGTCATCCTCAGTTTAACATTACCAAGTCCTAGGGCATCTGCTACTCACCCAGCTAACAGAAAAAAGTTCTAAGAACATTCCCTGAAAGTTTTCAACGTTCCCAAAAACGTTCTGCCAACATAGAAAGTGTCCAGTTTTCTTGACGTTCTAAGAACGTTTTTGTGTTGTCTGAACGTTAGAGGAATGTTACATTTTACCATTTTTAAACGTTATGACAATGTCATGTTTTAATGTTCACACAATGTTTAAAACAACAACTGTTTATTATATTGACTTATTTGATTGTTATGTAAAGATAGAGAAACATTGCATTTTATTATTTTATAAAAAATTATTTCTGAATGTTCAGTACATTTATTGCTGTAGAAAACACAATCATTTATTAGGTTTGTATGTTACCTGCGTGAAGTTGGTTGCTTCGTTTGTGCTGGTTTGTGCAGGTAAAAGTTTCGTTTATGCTGTTTCGATTTTTATAATATTTGACATTGAATTATGGCGATGACATCACTCAGCCTACCGCATGCTTCAAGTTCACTCAAAACTATATTTGTTCGTTTGTCCTTCGTTTGTGCTGGTTTGTGCAGGTAAAAGTTTTGTTTGTGCTGCTTCGGCTTTTATAATATTTGACATTGAATTATGGCGATGACGTCACTCAGCCTACCGCATGCTTCAAGTTCACTCAAAACTATATTTGTTCGTTTGTCCTTCGTTTGCGCTGGTTTGTGCAGGTAAAAGTTTTGTTTGTGCTGCTTCGCCTTTTATAATATTTGACATTTGAATTATGGCGATGGCGTCACTCAGCCTACCGCATGCTTCAAGTTCACTCAAAACTATATTTGTTAGTTTGTGCCTCGTTTGTGCAGGTAAAAGTTTCGTTTGTGCTGCTTCGGTTTTTATAATATTTGACATTGAATTATGGCGATGACGTCACTCAGCCTACCGCATGCTTCAAGTTCACTCAAAACTATATTTGTTCGTTTGTGCTGGTTTGTGCAGGTAAAAGTTTCGTTTGTGCTGCTTCGGTTTTTATAATATTTGACATTGAATTATGGCGATGACGTCACTCAGCCTACCGCATGCTTCAAGTTCACTCAAAACTATATTTGTTCGTTTGTGCTTCGTTTGTGCTGGTTTGTGCAGGTAAAAGTTTTGTTTGTGCTGCTTCGGTTTTTAAAATATTTGACATTGAATTATGGCGATGACGTCACTCAGCCTCCCGCATGCTTTAAGTTCACCCAAACTATTCTTGTTCGATTGTGCTTCGTTTGTGCTGATTTGTGCTGTAAAAATGTACAGGTCTTAATGATCACTAACGCAGTTTCAACGTTTAATGGACACAACGGATCACAGGATGTGTTGTTGAACAAGAATTCTGAGGTAAGCGTTTTTATTATGTGTTACAGAATTGTTACGTAAATAACAGTAGTAATATTAACATACACACAACATAATTCTGTTTGCTCTAGCTCTGTGTATACAGTACATAGGCTATTTATGTGTAAAGAGCTTAAATGCAAAACCCTCTAAGTTTGAATGACATATTTTCTTGCACATATCAGACTTTTAATGCACACACACACACACACACACACACACACACACACACACACACACACACACACACAAATTTAACTACTTTATTTAAGTCCACAATTCATAATACATATACATAAGGACATAAATGTTACAGATACAAAACATTGCTGAGGCCAGATCCACCAGTGTGAATCTAATGACAATTTAAACAGCAGATTTATGGATACACACAACACCTTCTTCTCCATATATGACGACTTCCAATGATGGAGGATATTATGCAATATTTAGCCATTTGCTTTGCCCTTGCTTTTGTAAAGCCAACTATGCTGAACCCCCTAATGAAAAGCCTGTGCACATGCCCCAGGCTGCCAAAAATTAATACCAAGTATTGACATTTATAGCCAAGGCCAGTTATTCGCTGTACAAGAGGTTGATATTTTACTAGCTTTGTTAAGTAAGCCTCCTCTAGACATGAATCAAAACAGCAGCCTACTTCCAGGATGAACACATCCTCTTTGTGCTCATCAATGATTATAATATCAGGCCTGGTGGATTTTAAATCAGAGAACACAGACACTGTAAGACACTTAGAAAACATTTGTGGATTAACAACACGATTTACATGTATTGACACATTTGAAGAAAATAATAATGATAAATTCTTAGATAAAATTTCCACTATCCTAGCATGCCTGGAAACGTAAATAATTTTGTAATAGTGACACCCATTTAATACGTGTGACATAGATTCTATTACTTGTTCTTGCCCATGATGTATACACCACGATGGGTAGGAACGAGGATACCAAATTGACAGATTTAACCTTGTTGGATATACCTGAAGCCTCGCCTTAACTGTAAAAATCAATATATCTTCATCAATAGATGAGTGTGTGTGTGTGTGTGTGCGTGTCATGGCGTCCATGCTGAGCCCATGCTGAGATGTTAGCGAGAGCTTTAACAAATAACCTGAAAATCTAGCCCGCACACCCGTTGTAATTGCCATCGTTAATGCAAACAGATACATAATGCTTTGGAAAACGATCCTGACCATGTGTCTATTATCGACCATTAAAACAGCGCACAAACAAGACTTATTTAGTGGTAAGATCTACAAGCAAAAGTGGCGTGGCTATGACCCGACACCTATGCAACAACTGACGAGAGAAGATCTCCAGTCTGTGGATTTTACTGCCTACAACATTCAACTTACAGACCAACAGTGGATTACTTTCCAGGCGAAAGAAAGGGCTTGCACACACACACACACACACACACACACACACACACACACACACACACATATATATATATGGGGACTCAATGAATGAATTAAGCCAAAATTATTTTACTTGTAAAATAGAATTACTGTGTATTAGCGAACACCAAATAACAATTAGAATAAAACCTTTAAAAATGTAAAAACTATTAATACTGACAAGCCACTGTCTGACTTCAAAACAAAAACACCACACAGAATAAACGTGTGTGTAAACACCAAAAACAAAGGTGTGTGTTACTTTACAGAAATTAATTTAAATAAATTCAATAACTCTTTTGTGTATAAAACAGCATGTGGACATATATATTTTTTTTTGACACTCCTGTCATTCCACTTCTCAGGTCATCATACATCTCCCAGACACACGAAGACCTCCTGCAGTAGGCCACATAATGTCCAATAGAATTCTTGGTTAAGCCTCCTTTAAAAGCAACGACTGCCCTTAAAACAAATCTCTCCCCTTTAAGCATCAGGTTGGAAGGAAATTCCCACAAAGGAAATTGGACTCTGGATTTGCTTCCTAGGGCAGTGTCAATCCGTGTCAAACTGTGAGAAACTGTCCCTTCACAGAGCACTTTTTCTGAGGTAGAGTCTGTCTTGAATGGAGAGGGGCACTGCGACTGACTTTGGATTGGCCTGAGGCAGGGGGACTTTGGAAGGTTAAGCCCTTCTTCCACTGCAGTTTGTAGATGAGCCACGCCAGAAGCCCGCAGTACAGCATCAGACGTACAAACAAAATAAATTTCCCTTGTGAGTGGTTTGCTGAGACTGCAATGCTGTGAGGAGCACTGTTTGGTAAGGGAAACACATTTTGTCATTAACTTATTAATGATTGTGGAGATGTGACATTGTGCATTGATTTGGGGAACACCAGACTTCAACTGTACAGCTTCAAAAATTTCACTTAGCAGCTGTGCCCTCTGTGTGTAGGCATGTGCATTTAGACCTTTTCTGGTGATGGTTTTTACTACCTGGAGGAGGTTGTTGGAGTCCTCACTGCAAACAGTGTTTCCAAAAGTGACACTATAGCAGAAAGCACAACATAAGCATTGACAAAAAGCATCAAATGCACATGTGTTCAGCACAGAGATTCTTGATTTCCCAATTTTAACAGGCTGTTGATTATTTCCATTTTTCAACAGTTCCACTTTTAGTTTTTTCCCTTTCACAGATTAATCTTCATGGAGCCATTCAGGACAGGGAGAGAGGTATGAACTCATCTTCCTCTTTTTGGGTGGAACTGCTAGGCCTCTTCAGTTTTCAACCGCATCTTCATCGGCTGGATGGATGTTTATGACAGCATCAGAGGTCTCAGAACAGGAAGCATCCATTTCTGGCTTTACATCTACACTGCAAGTTGTGGTGGGTATTGAATTGGCTCCTGTGACAAGCACTTCCCCAACAGTTACATCTTTTTCTTCACCTTTTTGTTTTGCAGAACAAATTCGCATGTTGCCTTCAATGAAGGACAGATGTTGAGCAATGAATCTATCCACCCTAATTGGCAAGTTTTCATGCTTGAAAAGACCGCACTTGATGTTTTTGAATTCT
The DNA here is from genome assembly GCA_025389145.1 of Misgurnus mizolepis. Taxonomy (NCBI): domain Eukaryota; kingdom Metazoa; phylum Chordata; class Actinopteri; order Cypriniformes; family Cobitidae; genus Misgurnus; species Misgurnus mizolepis. The sequence continues at coordinate 60,701,433 of JAIFKI010000002.1, forward strand.
GCTTCAACATTGGCTGAACTTGCGGTAATGTTGGTGCTTCGGAAGTGAGGGACCATTACTGCTGTCCAGAGTGGCAAGTAACTTGCAAGCCAGATTATATTAGGAATAATCTCAGGGAGAAAGTGCATATTATCGTGACCACCATTCCCGCTGGCAAGCCACCTGCTCTCTTCACATATGTCTATGACCCACTGCCGTAGGTCTGTCTGTGTTTGGTCACATGGATCCTCTTCTCCCAGGTCCTTGCCCTCTAGATCTGGAATGATGACACACTCTTCTGCAATCCGGGGGCCTCATTTATCAAGTGTTCGTACGCACAGAAGTGTGCGTAAAGTGTGCGTAGGAACAGTTTTACGCAAAGTGTGGAATTTATCAAATTGCACTTATAAGTAGAAATGTGTGTAAATATACGCACTCCTCGGAGTATGCATATGCAGAGCATCTAGTGGTAGAATAGCGATACTACACAGGACCGTCCATCCCCAGTGTTAAAAGAAAACTTTGTCTATTTATTATCCACCCCCTTGTGTAAAAAATGATTACTGTTAATAAAGTAACTGGAAATCAGTGTTGAAGTTAATTAATGAAATTAGTGTCTAACCCTATGTAAGAAAGCTCTGTCAAATGCTTGACACAGTGCAGGGGCGCCGTAAGGGGGGGAAAAGTTAGGACGATTCTAAGGGCCCATGAACTTTTGAGGGCCCCAGCCAAGGACTGTGCCGCAAACGCAACCCCCTTAAGATGAGCCCTCTTAGCTCCGCCCCGTCTTTACTCTGCGTTTTAGCGCCGTCTTTAATCCACGGTCTCCAGTGCGCGTGAACTTCAGAAGAGAACAAGGTGTGTGTATTTACTGCTATTTGCTATGATATCTGCATATGTGCGCTTCCTTACTATAAATGTAGTTTACACAATGTGACGCTGGATCAATACAATGCAGTTTTCTTTCCACTGTAAAGTTCGCTCTGTTCACCTCAGTTTAAAAAAGCACAAGGCAATTTACGTTCCCTGTTTTGTGTTATGATTCTAACGCGAAGCCAGCCCTTATAAGCTGTTTAAATTAACGTAGCCCGTATAATCTAATTAACATAAATTAGAAATGCGATCGGTTACACACTTCAATGTTTTTTAACGCAATATGCCAAGGAAGTATTTTTATGCAGTCGTGAATCGAGTTGATTGTGATAAAACGGAAGGCTAAACTAGTCCAGTTATGTATATTAAAGCTTCTCACCTTGCAACAGGTTTAAGAAATCAATGGAAATCTATGTTGCAATCTGCTATAGTTGTCATTCATTTCATTTTAGAGTCCCGTTGATAAAAAACAGTCTGAAGAGTCATTTACGAGTATAGCTGTTTTCTCAAGTTCACAGTTTCAATGATCAGTCGTTATTTTTGCTTTACTGAAGCTGCTGGTGTGTGAAGCTTGTTCTTTACCTTATAAATAATGCTAATAATTATAATACAGGCTTTGGTCAAGCATTTTTTACCCAGTCTTATTTGAGGCATAAGGTAACTGTATAGAAAAGATGCATTGTTGTTGTTCGCCATTTTTAAATGCTACAATGTTATTGTTGGTGTGTGTAACAGCTCAAGTATACAGTATGTCACTGAGACTGCCTGTGAAAATCAGTCTAAAGTCTCAAATCTTATTGTGAAATAAAAACATCACAGTTTAATTTCAAGCATTAATTTCACTTTGATTTCAATCGCTGACATGACATTACTCAGTCAATATTAAAGATATCAAGTTTATATTTTCACAAAATGTTCTTTACATTATGTAGGATGAATTTATGTGGAAAACCGTAAACCACAAAGAAATACTTCAGCTGGGTTTTCACAGGCATGGTCACATTTATCTTTAATCTTTAACAACGTTGCATTTTCTCTGAATATTCGATTAATGTACTGTATTTTTCAATTAAATTTACATTGCACAATAAATTATCTTAGTTTCAGTCATTGTAGGTGTCTATAAATACTGATAATTGTGGTCATAACAATAGCAAAATAAATAGTTCTGTATTATTAAATTACAGACAAAGATTTTGAATAGCTACAGTAGGTTGGATTGTATGTTTGGTGCGAAATGGGTATGGTGGGGGCCTGACCCCCTATTCTTTCATAGGGCCCAAAATTGCTAGCGGCGCCCCTGACACAGTGCCATGGTTTATCTTGCATTATTGAAAGACTTGTCAAATAATCCATTCCGCCGGGAGCGCGTTTTCAAAGATCGCGCCGATTATGCTGGTTATGAAGCAGTCCAAGTTCTGTCATTGTCTGTCCTCCTACAGTTGCACTGATTTCACGTCGGTGTGCTGTGACGCGTTTTTTTTTGGCTGATAATTTAATGTCAAACCCATTTTTTATTTCTAGAAGTGTTCTCAAACCCAACGGAATTAAACTCACTGGTAACATGTTCCCATTCAGATTTGTTTTCTTTTGTTAGTCATTCCTCCCGTACTAAGTGAACCAAACAGATGTGTTATTAACCTCATCCACCAGTAACTCAATGTCTGTGTCTGTAAAGTTCGTCTTTTACGCTCTATTTGCCATTATTGCAGTGAGGGAAAAAGCACAACCACGTGACTTATAACGGGAGGTGTTGTCACCATATATGGTTCATCGGAGGCGTTTCGGATAGGGATGGGCACGGATATTCGAATATTCGATCGGCAATAGTAATTCGAATTTAAAAATTATTCAAATGTTTTTTTTTTATGTGCAACCAAAGGGTTACAACTTATTTAATGCTTTTTCACTTCATCTATACTGTCTTTTACAGACTTAAATGTAAAATATGAACATTAATTTGTATGTATTTCTGATTGTTTGGCAATGCATATTGCAGACGAATTTAAGTTTTTCCTTTATCTCCGGGTTTGTCCGCGGCGCGCCGTGTTTGGCCACTGGCTCAGTGAGGGCTCACGTGTTATTAAACGTGCTTCTCCGCCGCCCGCGTCAACACATCATGGGAGATTTGTAAGCTTTCTGTTATAAAGTCTACTTTATTTTGTTAATAACGAGATAGACACGGAGAACGAAATGAAACGGAGAACATTTATTATATGCGGTGCTCTTTCGAAAATTAACCGGATAACTGCACATGGCAGTTTAAAAGCAAAGCTCCATCTTTGTGAAATGTTGTTAAATTAAGCTAACGTTAGTAACTTTGCACAGTCGACAATAAGGTATCGAGCCGCTTACGTTATTTGTAAAATAATATTAAATACAGATATTCAATCTTGTTCAATCCATCTGTTGTTTTTATTGGATAACCATCATCACGAGGAAGAGTTTTCTCCGCAGCACCGTCATTATTGTATCTAGTCAGAAGAACGGGCTTTCACTGAAGCAGGTAGGATAAATATGGTTTTCTTTATTCACAAATACATGTCAAACTAATCTGAGAAGATATTTATATGGCGACTGAGCAGTCGGTTATGTAGATGTGTTTTTTTTCGTTTGCTCCGGGCTCTGTGGTGTTGGCTCTGCTCAAGCATGACCTAAAAAAAGGCCATGATGCTGCTGTTACCTCCCCTTTATCGGTTCCAGATCCTGTCTTGGGCAAGCACAAATCCTACAGCAGTATTAATAAAACCTTAACATATAAACCGATTTATGAATTAGAGTCTGCACTGGTTTATTTGGTCTCAAATCTATAATAGTTATTGAGTACTATTTGTTGTGAGTGTTTTTTAAAATACCTTGAATTTTCTTTTAAGGTTTTCCCTAAATCTCACATCACATATTACAGTTTTATACACTACACTGTTACATTTTAACTTAAACTACTACAAATTAAACAATGACTGAGTAAGTATGTGTCAGATTTATTTGCACGTTGAAATGATTATTTTATGCTCATTTACCACTGTTGCTTCTATTTGTTTAAAGATGTAATGCTATAGTATAATTCAGTGCGCTACTTTTTTTAAAACAGTGTAACCTCATGTTGGCGATTAACTTAACTGTACAAATGATGAAATGATAAAAGTAGGGTCATTTACGAAGTTACAAACTGTATATGATACTTTCTCTGACATGCTTGCCCATCAGTGTGAACTCCTCCCATCCGTTGTCTTATTGCTCTTTTGCAAATTCTGGGTTGGTAAAGTGTGTGGAGCCTGCTGGAGTGTAGGCTTTGCCCAAGACCGCATCAAGGGTGCAAAGGGGGCACTGATGAGCACATTTTGGAGCATGAAAATGACAGATGGGACTCCCTACGGACTTGTAGACTAAGCAAGCGCGTGCAATTTAAGGCCACGAGACCGGAAGTGCTGATATTATTAGTACTTCAAAGGTACATATTGATAGTTCAAAGATACATATATGTACCTAAGTGGTACATATTATACAATAGTTATTAAACCAGAATTGATGGCTTCTGTTTAAATTCTTCTACTGTAAACTGTGTGCCCGTACTGTAAGTTATATAACCACAATTTGTTACACTTCACATATATTATTTATATAAAGATTAAATAATAATGGCCTCAACACGGAACCCTGTGGCACCCCACATGTAACCTGCACAATTGTTTTGTATTTCATAATATTGTTTTCTATTCTCTAGGTAATTGGATAACCATGACAGTGCAATTACTCTTATATCATATCGTTGTAGTTTTTTAATCAATAATTTGTGATCTACAGTGTCAAATGTTTTTTGAAATCTAGAAATATCCCTACTGCATGTTGCTTACTGTCTATTGTGTTTGTAACTTTTTCTATGAATTCTATCATTGCAAATTAAGTTGATCTGGCAGTTGTTCACACAGATTTTGCAATGAAGTCATCAAGCCTTAAAAATAATATTTTTCCAGTATTTAAGAGAACTGTGGAAGCAATGACATGGGTCTGTAGTTATGTATTATATGTTTGTCTCCAGTTTTATATATTGGTATTACCTTGGCTATTTTCATTTTGTCTGGAAAGACACCAGTTTGTAGGGACTGATTACAAATATTGGTTAGATGCTTTGCTATAGATTCAATAATGTTTTTAAAGGGGTCTAAAATCTTCTGAAAAATATTATGTGACATTATATTTCTACAATGTTTTTTTTTTAATTCAAATTCCAATTTTTCTTTCAGTTCAACCTATAATGGTCTTATTAACATTATATCATGCTTACATTACCAAACCTGTTTTTGATATTTTCAATTCAAAGCAAAACTTAAATAAGAATAGACAAAACACCAATAATACTTTATTGAACAATCACCTAAACATCATCTTGCTGTAAACAGGAGAAAGCAAAGAAAAAATAAAAAAATAAATTGTGTTAGTGACCTTACTTTCTATCTTTAATTGCATTAAAAGGAACTTCGGATAAAAGCGTCTGATAAATGAATGAATGTAAAATAATGTAAATGCATAAGGGAAAACAATTACTTCCTGTTAGGTGTTTTTTCCTTATTCTTTCAGTCTTTTGAAAACTGCACTGTCATATTCCTCAACTTCACTACAGTAAAAGATGAATGTTATTGTCAAAAATATTGTGTAATAACAAATGCAATTTTTTGCAAATTCAAATTACAAGCATACCTAGAGTGATAAGAAGGGGCACGGAGGAACCCCTCCTCAGCTTCCACATAGGTCATGAATGATGGCCTGTCCATATAAATGAAAACATCAATTAATTAATATAAAAACATTGCATATATAACAATAATAGAAAAAAAACTGACTCATTTGTACATACATGACTTATTTAAAGTAAAATAATTACTCCTGCATTAATTAATTCAATTTATAGTTTTAGGAGAAAAGGTCCGACAATTAAAAAATGGTCAAACGGTAAATCTGATTAAGTAATTAATGATGACATTCTTTGATAGTAACACATTTTGAGTGGTTTCCCAAACAGGGATTAGTTTAAGCCAGGACTGGGCCTTTGTTAAATTTAGAAAATATAACTAGTATCAAAAATGCCTTATTAAAAACATTACTTAAAATGTGAAGTAGTGAGTATTTGCCAATGTATGGTAACCCATACTTGGAATGTGACCTCTGCATTTCACCCATCCAGTGAATAGTGAACACACACTGCAAGTCGTGAACACAAACACCCTGAGCAGTGGGCAGCTATCCCTGCAGCACCCGGGGAGCAATTAGGGTTAAGGTGCCTTGCTCAAGGGAACCACAGTCGCAACCCACAGGTCGTGAGCCTCAAACCGCAACTCTCGGGTTACAAGCCCGGCACTTTAACCACTAGGCTACAACTGCCCCCAAGTACTTCTGTACTTTCTGAGGCGAAACATTGATGTATTTTAAGACATGTCAGTGCAAGTTGTTTTCAGTTTGGGAGCTCTTATATTTATTTTAGTTTAAGACTAGTCTAATCCCTGTCCTGGAAACCGCCCCTTAATGTATTTAATTGGTCTACTTTAATTACTAATTTTAATACTAACTAATTTTAATCAAATTTTTACAATGGCTTGTCTACAAAGAGTCCAAGTTTAAAAGCTAATGTTAGCTAGCTATATTATTTAGCTATAAACATTTTTTTTGGGGGGGGGGGGGGCGCATACATTAACGGCTCAAATTTTGTTACAGTCTATCTTTACAAATATTAAATGTACTATTCATATGTTGGTGTATCGATGAGCTAAAGTAGTTTGATTAAGAAATAATTCAAATGAGTATGATTCACTTAATAAAATTGATGATACTCACGTTTATCCAATCCAATTTGATAGGAGGCGCTGTCTCAAAAAACGAGGGGTCTAAGAATAAGGGTCTCTGGGTGGGGACTGTAGCTGCAGGCTCCGAGGCTTCATACTACTCTAAAAATCGGAAAGACTGTTCTTTCTTTTATAAATCTGACAACGCATTGAGGCATTAGGGGTTGAGTCTCCAGGTGTGAATCACATCAATATCCATGACCATTGACCCTACCTTGCATATTGCCTTTACACAACAAAAAAAAACTGGGTAAAATGGGTTTTACATCTGGTTAAGGTAAGTAATACTAAACATTTTTACACTAGTTTGGGTTAATATACTGATATAACATAAACACCAAGAACATAATCCATGATAAGATTAGAAATATTTGATTAATACATTTCCATTATACATTTATGTGTGAATACATGCATGAAATCGAAAGTTTCTTTGTCTGTTTCAAAATTGGATGAAGAGAGAGTGAATCTCCCACATTCTTTTGTGGTCATAAAACTCTAATCTGGATATCATTGCATAGTCACAAGAGGCTTTGTCCTGCTTCTGAGTGTTAAAAGCAGTTTGGGGGACCCCGGGCCTAGCCTGCTTGTTGGGTAAAGGTCTGGTGGTTATTGTGTGTCTGATCTGGTTCAGTAGTTACTAGGGATGTAACGGTATTATAAATTTCGTGGTATTGCGGTATAAAATTTTGCCGGTACAACCGTGGTCACGTGATTCGGTAAAACATTAGGTCTTCCGAGCAACACGTGTAGTTTTTTTCTGGCCAAGTGCAGCGAGTGGAGGGACGTGGGAACTACAATTCCCATAATCCCATGCGTGCCACTCTGATGCCTCTCTACAAGTGGAGCGACAATGGCGGAAGCAAAAAAGAAACGCGGATTTTAAATCTGATGTGTGGAAAAAGTTCGCGTTCGCTGTGACAAGAAACGAGAAAGGACAAAATGTGATGGACATACAAAAAACGAATGTGAGTAAATCCGTGAATGAGGAGAGCGTGTATGCCGTTTCTCAATTAGAAAGCAGCCTCCTTAGGTCGCTGCAGGCTGCATCCGTCATTACACGCCTGGTGTATTTAGGTTAACTGAGTATTATTACATTCGCAAGTCATAAGCGTGTTACAACAATATACGATTAAATAAGAATAATTGTCAACTTGAAAAATGTGAATATTCTGAAATAAGACGGTCTTCTTGACGTATGCAGCCTACAAATGCGACCTATGGAGGCTGCAGACCTCGATCGGGAAATGCACCCATGTATTGAGTGAGCTGACCTTAGCTCTAGGTCCAGCTACAATAAGTAAGCTGCTATTTTCATTTTTACTGGGTTGTTTTTGTTTTCATGAATTGACCCGCTTAAAACCCATCATCTTTTCTTGATTCTACAATCACAACTGTTGCTTTCATAGGAGTATCAAGCATTAGCATAGATAATAATAATAATAGGTCAATTGAGGGAGTGACTCAATTCTTAAAACCTGACTGATTGGGAGTTGTTTAAAGTTGACAAACTAAACTGAAACTTGATTTTTTTATTTTATTACATGGTCTAATTATTTTTGTCCTTTTTATGAAAATTGTAAACACTAAGCTACGCTACACTTTGTACATTGTAATGTTCAGTCTTGTTTAATTGAATACTTATGGCAGTTTTTCCAAGTCTTCATATGTTTTTTCCTTCCTGTAAATGTTCCAATAATTACCGTACCGTGGGCATCCTACCGAAATACTACTGTACCGTGAATTTTTGATACCGTTACATCCCTAGTAGTTACACTTGCTTCCACTGATCAGTACTGTGACTAGTAGTCTTGATTAACTTATGACATGACTGGGAGGGTTTAGGACAATTTGAAACAAGCCATTTAGAGCTCAGCCTCAAGTCACATGCTTTTAACAAATTTAGTGACCTATATACACACTTGTTTGTGTGGAGCCCTAGACACACATTCGACACACACAAAACGAAATACAGTTTTTTTTAAATAAATTATAGTATGAATTAATGCATGAATAACAGCCACCTTAATTACATGTTAATACATGTTAGTTAGTTAGTTAGTTAGTTAGTTAATGCATTAAATAAAACTTTGGGTAGCCCAAATCAAACAAGCTTTCTAGAAGAACAAAAATTACTAGTTTATGCAAAATGTTTAGGTTTGTATTGCAAAACTGTTTATACATTTGCCCCTGCAACTTAGGTACAAACATCTTTGGATGGCACTGTATTTCTTGCAAGTTTGGGAACCCCTGACAATTTCCATTATTTTCATTTATAAAATGTTGGGTGTTTGGATCAGCAATTTCCTTTTGATCCATCAAATAACAGTAATATTTCAGTAGAGAAATGACGTTTATTTGAATACCTGTAATATTAAGCAGTATGCAGTAAACACACTAAACTCATAAACATGCTGATGCTTATATGCTAAATGAAGTTATTGTAAAAAAGACAAAACATTTTGGTAAATTATTACTTTAAGTTATATTAAGATCAGTTACAGACAGACATAGTAAAGATGCTGTGATATACTGGGGTTGGGGAGGTAATCTATAAATTGTCTATAAAATATATTCAATCAAAAATATATAATGCATATGTTATAGATTTCAAGTCTGTAAGCACACATTTATAAGTGAACCATGGAGCTGTTAAAAAATGCAGTTCAGACAGAATGTGTGAATGATGTGTGAATGATCACAAGAACAGAAACAACAATTTTCAACACAACAGCACACAGTCTGTACTAAACAAAAATCTTAATGTACATATGTATGATCTTAAGTTTATCAAATCAGATATCAAATTATATTCCACATGAATCATATTAAAGTCTTTTAATGCTGTCTGCTATCGCCTGTATTGCTGCGTCTACATGTTTTGACAATAAATAGCCCCCGTCTGCAGCAACTTCCTTTAAGAGCAAAGGGACAAATATATGTAGTGTAAAATCTTAAAAATAACTACATGTTGCCAGACACAAACTGTAGGAAACTTTTCTTTTGCTTGCATGAGGTGAAATAATTCTCATTAAGAATTTAAATGATATTGACTTAAAATTACATGAAGGAAAAAGGTAAAAATTTTCATACAAGATAAGACTCGATCTCATTTGTAACTGATAAAACAGAAGCTTAATTCAGATTCACATGTTTACATATCAAATTACAATGGGATGAATCATATTATACTGTTTATAAGGTCTGCTGTCTATACCTAAACAGCCCACTTCTGCAGTGACTCATTACTTTAGTTTATTTTTGTCCTCTATGCAGGTATTGTAAACCCATGAAAGGAACTGCAAGCTACCCTCTACAAACAGCAGGAAATTGCTTTTTAATTGTAAATGGTGTTGCCAGAAATAACATGAAGTAAACGCAAAGTTTGTTGACTTAATAGTTGCACAACATGAAAATTTAATATTTCCTTACAGTGTAAAACTTTGTATTTTTTAAAGTTTTGCCATGTTTATCGATCTGAAGGCTGAGGCAGCAACTTCAGAAAAGAAAATCAGGAAGTGAGAGATGCTATAAAAATGTAACATACAGCCATTATGACAGATGATCTTCAGTTCTGTGTCTCCTTCAGTTTCATGTTTCATTTCAAAATTTTGTTTCATTACATAATAGATTGTTTCTGTTATCCCAAATTGATAAAAATGACAAAGATATGGAGAAAAACTGAAACATCAAGGCTTCTTCGAGTGCAGAGAGTCAGTTTGAAGGTTATTTTGGTTATTCTTTGGCTTATAACAGGCAAGTGTTTACTCATATGTGCTGTTGTCATGTGTTGTGACTCGCTGTTTACGGTTTAAATACTTTTAACAGCATTATCTTCATTCGTTTTGAGCATACCGATTTTATGACTTCATTGTAACTGAGAAACAAATATTTGTAACTACTTGTTCAAGTTAACTTGGCAGACTACAGAAACATAAAAAATGTAAAAGAAATGTTAATCATATCATCAAATATGAATGTCTTATTAATATTTAAAGAAATATTGTTAAAAATGCCAAATATACTGTATAAAAATTAAAACAGATAAGCATCAAAATCATTCAGCCATCATTGTTAACAAAAAACTGACAGGTAAATTTGAAATGGTTGTTGTTTAGGTGGTGAGTGTAGAAGTGGAACTGTTCAGACTGGTGGATCTGTTATTTTTCCATGTCATTATGAAACTAAATACACCCAACACAAGAAATACTGGTGCTATAATAAAAATCCAACATACAGTTCATGTTCTCCTCTGGCATATGCAAATGAAACAAAAGGAGACGTGTCAGTAATTGATCATCCTGATCAGAGTTTATTTACTGTCACTATGAGAGACCTGCAGCATCAAAACACTGGAACTTACTGGTGTGCTGTGGAAAATGAAGAAGACATGGCTGTTACAGAGTGGTTTAACATCACAATCCAATCGGGTATGAGATTTATTTTACACTTAAACATCAGATTGCTCTTGTTTCTGATAAATGTCAATGACAAATATCATCTATCTGTGTAATGACAGTTCCTGATCTCTCTGTGATGTCCAGCAATGTAACTGTAGATGAAGGTGGTAATATCAGTCTACAGTGTCTCTACACTTCTACATATAAGAATAAAACAAAACAGTGGTGTAGATATAAAGATAAGGGCTGTTACACAGTGGGAAGATCTGACACATCCCAGAATGCATCAGTTAAGATCAGTGATGATGGGAGAGGATCTTTGACTGTGGTGATGTCTCGACTGATGAAGAGTGATTCTGGCTGGTATTACTGTTCTGTAGGAGATCTACAGGTTCCTGTTCAACTCTCAGTCACTGGTAAAACTCATTTATTCCCTTTCGATACGTTTCACTTCGCATTGCATCAGTTGCTGACACTATGGGGGAACCTCCTGTTTTCTGCAACAGTGAAGACTATTTGTAAACGTCTTTGAAAATCACAGGCCAATGGCATTCGATCCTGCCATTTCAGATGGGGCTTACACCTATATAGTCCATGTCCAATTCCATTCACTACCTTTTTTCTTTTTCACCGGAAAGTTTGATGATGCCAACACCAGTGTCCAACCAGTTCTATCACACCCTCTTGCACCAGCGGTGTGGTTTCATTCAGTGGCTCAGACAAGCTGGTAGAAATGATGTCTTCCACCTCTGATAATGAGGATTGAGCAGCTTTAGATAAAGATACCCTGTCAGTGGATGAACCCAAAGATGTTCGTCCTCACTCTTGACGGTTTCCGAACTCTGGCTTCAGTGGTCCTCCCTGGTCAAGCCCAAACACATCTGACTCAACTAGTGGTTTCTCAAGCTGGGACGCCGTCAGGCCTCCTGTCACAGACTAGTTCTTTCTTCTCTGAGGTCCACCAAGAGCTCATGCACTCCTGGCAGGCCCAGCACTCCATCCACACCCTCGGTTCATCTGAGTTAATGGTGCAGAACGCAGCTACAATAAGCTTCTGCCAATTGAGGAGTTGGTAGCTGCCCACCTCTGCCTTCATCGGCCAGCAGTTGGAGAGAGAAACCTTGCAGGCCGTGCCATATTACATCCTTGGCCTCCAAATCCTATTCCGCTGATGGTCATGCAACTTCTTTGCTTCATTCAATGGCAATGCTACAGGTTTACCAGGCCAAACTCCTTTGGCTCTTTGCGCCACCAAGATTGCCATCCTAGCAGTGTGCTGTGCTATGGCCAGCCTCATGGTGTTGGAGCAACACCTCTTGCTTTACCTCAAAGAGATTAAGGACACGGACCGTACGCCACTTCCTGACGAAAGGGACAAGCTCCTCAACTAATGTCGGCAACCCCAAACCACTGCTGCAAAGGCAGCGCTCTTAACCTGCACCAATTCCAGTGCAACCAGGGCTAAACCTGACCTCAAAAGTCAGTGCCCAACCAGACATGCCGGCCCACAAAGATGCCAAGGGCCCTGTCGCAGACTAACCCTGGACTGCGACGAATACCTTAAGCGTGAAGTTCAAAAAGGGAAAGAGGCTTAAGTCTCACTTTAAGTAAATTAGTGTTTAAAACAAGCAAAATCTGCCAATGGAATAAGTCAAATGTTCTTGTTTTTCATAAACACTTCAAGAAAATTTGGCAGATTTTTTGCTTGTTTTAAGCACAAATTTGCTTAAATTTTATATTTTTTGTCTAAAAACTAGACTTATTTTTCTAGGTCATTTTGCTCACCAAGAAAATGCATCTTAATGCATCTTGGTTAAGCAGGTCAGCAATCTGCATGACTTTTTGACAGAACCTTGCTGTCTGGAATTCGGTCCTAATGACAGCAAAGTGGTCCTTAGGCCAAGAATGAAGTACGTCCCCAAAGTCCAGTCGACCCACCTTCAGGGTCCAGGTCGTTTCTTTGCTCGTCCTCCCCTCAGCGGAAAATGAGCAATCGCTACACCCCCTCTGCCCTGTGAGAGCCATTCAGGCCTACAAGAACCATTCTGCCCCTTTAAAAAAAAGTCAGAACAGCTTTTCTTGAGCTTCGTGGACCAACCATTATGTCTGCCTATCTCTAAGCAGAATAAATTCAAATAGATTTTAGATGCCATCACACTGGCATACACATCCCTGAACCTACCATCCCCAGTGTAAACTTATATAGGCATAGGCCCTATACAAAATGGCGGTTTAGAACACCATTGGTCTGTGATTTTCACAGACATTAACCAATATGCTTCAATGTCAGAGTAAGTAGGAGTTTCCCCTATAGAGTCAGCTGCTGATGCAATGCCTGTTCCCGTTATCTAAGAGAACCAGGGTTACGTGAGTAACCTTAACGTTATCAACCTTTACTGCTATAAAATTAAAAATGCTTTATTTATCTGTGTTCAGTCACTAAAGTCTCTGTAGAAATTGAAAAGGTTTCTGTTGAATTAACTATTACAGAAGCAACAGCAGATAGAGACTCGGTACATCTTGTTTGGTGGTGATTAAATTATAAGTAATAATAAATATTACTATAACTTTAAATTAATTTCTTTTTATCTGTATTTCTGTTTGACAGCAGTGATCACAGACCGCACGTCAATGAAAGACATGTTAGTAAGCTATTATAAACAACATTGACACAGTCACTTTTTATGATATACGCTAACACAAATCATTGTTATGTATTATGACAGACAGTACGGTGATCTGAAGATGTGGCTTCTACCCATCACTCTGCTGCTGATTCTGGTTACTGTGACATCTGTAATACTGAGAAAAAAACACAGTCAGTATTACATTACATTTGTATTCATGCATTTGGCAAATGCTTTAACCCAAAGCAACTCATAGTGCATTCACTGTACATTTTATATCAATATTTGTGTTCCTGGCGTTGATATGTAATGATTTTTGTCTTGTTCTATTAATCATTTGTATGTTCAAACAGTTTTTACTGGTGTACATTATAATTCTAACAGAGAAATAAAAAAATCTTCTTTTACTAATAGGGAGAAATAACAATCACATCACACATGAGAAAAATGATGAAGTCGGTGATGAAGTGAGTATTAAGCATTTGTTCACTTAGCAGATGATTTAATCCAAAGTGACTTTAGTTCTGAGGAATGCAACACAAGAGATTCATCCTATATGGAGACGATCACATCAGAAGTGATGTAGTAGTTACACAATTGTCTGAAAAAGTGACAGTAATGTATGTGAGAGACTGAAACAGATGTGTGTTTATTGACAGGACAACTCGGTTAATTCATCCTCAGTGAAACCTGAATGTGATGTGACGTACAGTTCTGTCATTAAACTTCCCAAGACTGAAGCAGTAAGTGAATTCATGACAACAAACACAATCAATCTCTGATCTCAGTACAGTGCTTTAGTTTATGTTACAGTAACATTTGTGTTATTATCAGTATGACTCTATATGATGTATTATATTTTCAGTACAGTCCAGCAGATGTAGAGGACAATGTGATCTACAGCTCTGTGTGTGAATAGGTGAGATGTTACTGTTGTGTTAATCACAATAAACACACAATATTGTAAATTCGGTAAATACTGTAAAGATCATTTCTCATTTTATCACACAGGACAGACTGGATTAAATACCTGAACAAAATATAAACACAGATGCAAGAGCTTGCATGATGCCAACACAGACAAATTTGCTACAGTCAAAATATATTTTGTTTGTTGAAGTGTGCAAATGTTTGTAAATATGTTTGGTTGTGATCTGCTTGTATGACCAGTTAAATGTTTTTACTATACTTTCTTATTTCCGCTTGTTAATTCATGTCCTGATCTGTATACAGTATATATTAATTGTCAGACACACAAGTTGTATGCCTTGTTTCTGATTATTGAACACACCTGCACTATTTAGATGTGTTTGACTTCACTGACCGGCGCATGACATCAAGGTACCGCAAGACGATGTAGAAGCCCAGCTTTTAAACTTTTGATGATTTGTTGCCAAAAAATGTATTTAGCTCTTCTAATAGTTTTCTAAAGGCCCTGTGATAAAAGAAGCAGCAGCTGGCATCAGACTGTCACGACAGGTATGAAAGATAGGAGGCAAATGCAGGTGAAAGGTTAACAGTTTATTAAATGATAAATGTACAGATGATATGATTGGCAGTCCAAGGACAGACAAAGGCTACGGTGGCAGATCCAGGTGCTTGTGGGTGAATGCTGTGTGACGGAGACAAAACCGGATACACAAACTGGCATTAATCCACACGAAGACGAGAGACTGGAACACACGAAGACAGAGCGACTTGGAACAGACTTGTAGTACAATCATCTGGCAGTGAGAGGAGAGAATGAATGAGTATATATACTGGCTGGGAAACTACCACCAGCTGGAGCAAAGCAATCACACACACCTGCACTCACTCAGGTAATCAGCCTACAGACACGCACACACTCATACTTCAGTCATACAGACAAACAACACACAGAAAGTCACGATAGACTTATCCTACCGTGACAGTACCCCCTCCCCCAAGGACGTCACCTGACGTTCTCGGGCTCCTTGACCTGCGATGGAAATCATCAATAAGGGAGTGATCCAATATGTCCCGGGCAGGGACCCAACTTCTCTCCTCCGGACCGTAACCTTCCCAATCCACCAAGTACTGAAATCCGCGTCCCCTCCGTCTGGAGTCCAGAATACGATTAATCGACTAGGTTGGTTCCCCATCTACGAGACGAGGCGGGGGGGGGGAACCGGGACAGGCGGATTAAGACGAGATTTAAACACGGGTTTAATTTTGGAAATGTGAAAAACCGGATGAATTCGTCTGTACACAGGAGGAAGATTAAGGCGGACTGTTACTGGGTTAATGATTTTAGCAACAGAAAATGGGCCAATAAATTTGGGAGTCAACTTATTCGAGACGGAACGCATCGGAATATTCTGAGTTGAAAGCCACACTTATTGACCCACGACATAAACGGGAGGCTTCGACCGGTGGCGATCAGCCTTAGCCTTGGTGCGTTGTCTCGCTTGGAGTATAGCCTCACGTGCTCTACTCCAAGTGCGACGGCACCTCTGGACGAAAGCGTGTGCGGAGGGGACCGCGATCTCGGATTCCAGACTGGGAAATAAAGGTGGTTGGTACCCTAAGCTACACTAAACGGAGATAGGTCCGTAGCTGACACTGGTAATGCATTGTGCGTGTACTCCACCATAGAGAGTTGTTGGCTCCAGGAGGAAGGATTCTTGGAAACCAAACATCGCAACACTCTTTCCACGTCCTGATTGGCTCGTTCGGTTTGACTATTGGTTTGGGGATGAAACCCTGAAGACAAACTAACCGTAGCCCCTAGCAACCTGCAAAACTCTCGCCAAAATTTGGAAATGAATTGGGGACCCCTATCGGAGACCATGTCTGTCGGGAGGCCATGTAACCGGAATACGTGATCAACGATAGCAACCGCTGTCTCCTTGGCTGAAGGTAATTTGGGCAAGGGAATGAAATGTGCCTTCGAGAATCGGTCCACTACGGTTAAAATCACCGTATTACCCTGGGAGGGTGGGAGGGCGGTTATAAAATCTAGCGAAATATGGGACCAGGGTCTCGAAGGTACAGGCAGCGGTCTGAGTAACCCATCGGGAGGACGATTAGATGACTTACCCACAGCACAAACCGAACAAGCCAATACAAAATCATGTGTGTCGCGAGCCATCCCTGGCCACCAGAATCGTTGCTTAACCAAAAACTTGGTTCGACTGACCCCTGGATGGCAAGCTATACTGGAATTATGACTCCATTTCAGTACATCTGATCTCAGTCCCTCTGGCACAAATAAACGGTTCGGTGGGCAACGAGTCGGGGCGTTACCCCTTCTAAGGCTTTAGTCACCTTCGATTCGATCTCCCATGAGAGCGCGGAGATGAATAGAATCTCTGGTAAAATGGGCTCGGGAGTAGAGACACGATCGGAACGCTCAAAAATACGGGACAAAGCATCAGGTTTGATGTTTTTAGAACCTGGACGGTAGGACAATGTGAAATCGAAACGACCGAAAAATAATGCCCACCGAGCCTGCCTAGAGTTCAAACGTTTGGCTGATTTGATGTATTCTAAGTTCTTGTGATCAGTGTAAACTATGAAGGGCACACCCGACCCCTCTAGCCAATGACGCCATTTTTCCAGTGCTAGTTTAACTGCCAACAACTCGTGATTACCAATGTCATAATTACGTTCAGCAGGCGATAAGCGATGAGAATAAAACGCGCAGGGATGCACCTTTCCGTCTGAAGATGTGCGTTGGGATAACACGGCTCCTACCCCCACATCTGACGCATCGACCTCCACTATGAACTGACGTTTACGATCAGGGGCTACGAGAATCGGGGCTGAAACGAAGCAGCCTTTCAGTTTGGAGAATGCAGCCTGAGCTGCATACGACCACCTGAACGCAGTACTAGGGGAGGTCAAGGCGGTCAGAGGTGCGGCTAGTTGGCTGAAATTGCGAATAAAACGCCGGTAAAAATTGGCGAACCCCAGAAATCTCTGCAGGTCCTTGCGAGACTCTGGCGATGGCCAATCCACCACAGCCTTAACCTTCTCCGGATCCATACGGACACCCTCAGTCGAAATGATGTGCCCTAGAAAAGAAACAGACTGTGCATGAAATTCGCATTTCTCCGCCTTGACAAAAAGCCCATTCTCTAGCAACCTGAGAAGCACTCGTCGTACGTGTTGCACATGTTCCTGGAGAGACGTAGAAAAAATCAGTATGTCATCCAGGTAGACATACAGAAACTGGTCGACCATGTCTCGCAACACGTCATTAACGAGTGCTTGGAAAACTGCTGGCGAGTTAGATAATCCGAAAGGCATCACGCAGTACTCAAAATGGCCACGAGGGGTGTTAAACGCAGTTTTCCATTCATCCCCCTCCCTTATGCGGACCAAATTATAAGCATTACGTAAATCCAATTTTGTGAAGACGGACGCTCCTTGCAACCTCTCGAAGGCTGAAGACATTAACGGCAAAGGATACATGTTCTTTACCGTAATGTTATTCAACCCTCGGTAATCAATGCAAGGTCGCAAGGATCCATCCTTCTTACCAACAAAAAAGAACCCCGCCCCTGCTGGAGAAGAGGAAGGACGGATGAACCCTGTTGCTAGAGAATCAGAAATATATTTCTCCATGGCCTCCATCTCAGGAACAGAAAGAGAGTAAAGCTTGCCTTTAGGCGGA
Organism: Misgurnus mizolepis; assembly: GCA_025389145.1. Classification (NCBI taxonomy): domain Eukaryota; kingdom Metazoa; phylum Chordata; class Actinopteri; order Cypriniformes; family Cobitidae; genus Misgurnus; species Misgurnus mizolepis. The sequence continues at coordinate 60,719,788 of JAIFKI010000002.1, forward strand.
GACGTACCTGGCAGTAATTCTATCACACAGTCATAGGGACGATGTGGAGGGAGAGAAGCGGCCTTGGACTTACTGAACACTCCCTTCAAGTCGTGGTACTCCGCGGGCACGTTAGTTAAGTCCATCGTTTCCTCCTGAAACACAGACGCAGAGACAGGTACACAAGCAGAGACAAGACAAGACCTATGACACTCTTCACTCCAACCAATGATAGTACCCAGCCTCCAGTTGACAGACGGGTTGTGTTTTAACAGCCAGGGATGTCCAAGTACAACGGGAGCCAGAGGGGAAACCGTGACATAAAACTGAAGAGTCTCGGAGTGGTTGCCAGAAACACATATGGTGACAGGGTCCGTGATATGTGTGATGACAGACAGTTCACTACCATTCAATGCAAAAGGTGAAATGGGTTTATTTAGTGCAGTCAATGGAACTTTGAGCTTACGTGCGAAATGATGGTCGATTAAATTCCCCTCGGCTCCCGAATCCAACAGTGCATGACAGGTGAGGTGTGTCCTTTGCCACCGTAGTTTCACCGGGAGGAGGGTAGATGTAGCTGTGGTCTTTGTGGTGGAAATTCCGCCCGAGAGTAGCCCCAGATTTACTCCCGGGCGTTGCCTTTTACCGGACACCGACGGAGTGGATGTCCGGCCTCCCCGCAGTAGAGATAAAGACCCAGTGATCTGCGGCGAATCCTCTCCTCCCGGGAAATCCGAGCTCGACCCACCTGCATGGGCTCCGGATCGGGCATGGAGGAACCGCCCGCTTTCTCTCTCCCGGGTGACGGTCTTTCCTGACGACTGGGGAGCCGAACTTCATCGTCGTACGCTGGGATGGTTCTCAGACGGATGTCGGCTCGGATGGCAGCGTCGATCACACCGTTGAGAGAGGATGGTAATTTGCCCCGTTGTAACTCGCGCTGAATGCGGCCGGTTAACCCATGCAGGAACGTATCCCACTGCGCCTCTTCATTCCAGTGAGTGTCGGCTGCCAGCGTGCGGAACTCAATGGCGAAATCTGACACAGAACGGTTCCCCTGCCGGAGATCGGCCAACTTCCTTGTGGCATCTCTCCCCACCGCGGAACGATCAAAGACCCTCTTCATCATGGTGGAGAGAGCCTCAAAAGATTGAGTGCACGGGTCATGGTTTTCCCACACCGCTGTTCCCCATAGCGCCGCCTTCCCGGTCAGCAATGACAAAATGAAACCAACCTTGCTTTCCTCTGTCGGATAGGTCTGAGGCTGGAGAAAGAAATGCAGAGCACATTGTGAAAGAAATGGTCTACAAAACTCAGGATCACCTGCATATTTCTCAGGCGTGGATAACTTCGGTTCCTGACGGGAGATGCCCGCTGGTGGTGTGGGAGGAACAGACGGTGCGGGTGGCGCAGTGGGTAGAGACAGCTGTTGGATCGCTTGGGTGAGCTCGGACACTTTGTCTGTCATATCCTTCATCGCCCGGCTCAGTTCCTCGATCCTGTTGTCCTGTGTGGTGAAACGATGAATGGCTGCGGGGGATCCTTTTCCTGCTGCTTCCATGTTTGGCCAGATGATTCTGTCACGACAGGTATGAAAGATAGGAGGCAAATGCAGGTGAAAGGTTAACAGTTTATTAAATGATAAATGTACAGATGATATGATTGGCAGTCCAAGGACAGACAAAGGCTACGGTGGCAGATCCAGGTGCTTGTGGGTGAATGCTGTGTGACGGAGACAAAACCGGATACACGAATTGGCATTAATCCACACGAAGACGAGAGACTGGAACACACGAAGACAGAGCGACTTGGAACAGACTTGTAGTACAATCATCTGGCAGTGAGAGGAGAGAATGGATGAGTATATATACTGGCTGGGAAACTACCACCAGCTGGAGCAAAGTAATCACACACACCTGCACTCACTCAGGTAATCAGCCTACAGACACGCACACACTCATACTTCAGTCATACAGACAAACAACACACAGAAAGTCACGATAGACTTATCCTACCGTGACACAGACAGTCAAGCACATGATCAAGATCATCATGATGATCTCAGTGGTGCATCTTCAGAATTTGGGGAGGTCTTAAGCCTCCATAGAAAGCAAAGCTACAGATAGTTTCTGTTGTGGTATGCAGGGACTAATAAAGATCAAGAAGGTTGACTTCAAGGAACTTGATGCATCTGACTCGCACATTAGTCCATTTAATTTGTATTGAAATCTGGTTGTCCTATTCCCACCTGAAGTACATAATCATACAGTATATGTGGTTTTGTCAAGTCAAGTCAATTTTATTTATATAGTGCTTTTTACAATTGTTTAATTGTTTCAACACAGCTTTACACGTATAAAAGCAGGAGAAAATACAGAAATATCAGGTGACAACAAATATAGCATAGTACTGCGGCTAAAATTAAACCGTGCTATCGAGTGAAGTAATAATGTAATGTATAGAAGAGAGTTATGAAATACAAGTAAATTAAACGGGAAGCGTTTGATGGTCGTTGGTCAGACATCGGCTGGGCCAGTGTTGTGCCTGAACGAGTTCATTGAACGATAGTTCATGAACTCGTTCATATTTTGGGCGAATGTGAACTGAACGTACTGTATTCAGACCTGGATTAAGAATTCTGAGGCCCCTGGCCACAATGTCTTGTAGGCCCCCCAACGCACACAATCAAATTATATATATATATTATATGGTTCTTTTTGTTAGAAATACCTCTACTTTTACAGAATTTACACTGACACATTACAGCCGGTGATCACTACCTGTAGGACAATATCAATACATGTAGATATTTTTGTTGCAACCAGGGACCTGCACAGAGACCTGCACAGGGGGCAGATGCTCAAGTGAAAAAAGGGCACTTCTCTTAGGCCTAATTCTTTTTTTAACAAAAGATTAAATATATTGACACAACTTCCTATCCTTACCAGTTTATTTTAATTCCTTCACACACACCCAACGGTTTCATACTTTCATACAGATTTCTACAAAATACAAAATAATCAGTTCACACAAAGTGTTTATCACAAGAACAGAACACAGCAAGTGATGCTGCCAACAATGTGAATGTTTTCTGTTCTACTACTTTCAAATATATTTAGAATAAATGACTGCGCCAAGGAGAGGGTAGACAGTTTCACTAATAATGTGTTTGTTTATTTTGCACTTGGTAAATCTTTTTAATTCTTTTGATTTTAAAATAACACATCTTTACACTAAACTAAAAACGGAGGGTTGCTGCTATATTGTTAATTTCACAGGAAAAATGCTGCAAAAATAATGGGGAAAAACACTACAGATTTAACGTCGTTCAATAGGGTGCCAGATTTCTATAGAGTCTTCCAGGCGAAAACCCGGCTTAAACACACTGTAAACAGGGCTTAATGTGTAGTGGAAAAAACATGCAATCTGACATCACCAGCCACCAGTGTTTCAGCGCTGCATGCGTCAATAAAAAATGAAAAAAGCATGGAAGTGACAGCAGCATGTAGGCAACAAATCAGCAATGAGTTTATGACAAAGTCAGTGAGGATGGGAAAAATCGTACATTTCTGTGCAAACTTTGCCGGCCAGCTTTCAAACAGAAAATCCACAATTTAGTCACATTCACAGCAAACCTGAAACGACACAAAGGTGATCGCACACCGGACGAGAAGCGACGCATCGCGTCATATATCTAAAAATCAAACACATTATGTTTTATAAATGTACACACACACTGACTCTTAGTGATGGAAATTTTTGTTCATTTAGGTGACTCGTTCATTTTCAGTTCGTTCACCAAAATGATTCGTTCAGATTCGTTCACTGATTCGTTCAGTGACCATTTCTTAATTTTACATATACGCCAATAGGTGGCGAAGATGTGTGTCATTATGTGTTATAAGACAATGAAAGACTTTTTGCAAAAACTCATTAGTTAATAGTTAATAAAGCTCAAATTGTGAAATACTAAGCATAATTTTATCAAGCTAAAGAATAGACACATGTACATTTATAGTACATCTAATCTGGATTTGTTGTAAATAAAGACTCCCTGTGCTGTGAGTGATTGGCATGCCTCCCTTCACGAATCATAATTTCGGTCATGTCGTTCAAGACTTCGTTCAGACGCAGATGACTGACTAAAGTTCAGTGAAAGGGTGGATTAAACTATATAGATATATAAAACTATATTAAACTGAAATACCACATTTTTCTACAGTAATTACCTTGATAATCATTTGTATTAAGGTAAATAGTCCGCCTAAACATGGTTACTGTAACTTTACTAAAATAAAACCACATGATTCTTTCACAAGATTGTTTACGTTGCACTCGCTTTTTGTACGATCCTTCTCATTCATTAGGTTGTAACTTGTACCAGTCATTCAGTTTGTGTAAGAACGCAATCTCTCTCGTTCGTTCAGACTCAAAACAGCGGCTCGGTCAGTGAAGTGCGTATTCATTCAGTACGTTGAGCCAATCATATCCTCTGCCACAGGCAGCTCATACTCCATTGCCATTGGCTTGTACTTTTGTCACTCTTTGAAGGCAGAAAGAAAGCCGCGCTTCATTTGTCCGTGCTCCTCAAGAAGGGAGGGAAATTTAAGTGAACGAGAAATATGAGTCAATGTATTGCGTGAACGAGAAAGATTCGTTCACCTAAAAGATTTGTTCAAAAAGAACGATTCGTTCACGAACGTAACATCACTACTGACTCTGGACGCTGCTGAAATCCCTGCCTGCCATTCACATAGTTTAACATTAATAACATCATATTTGTCCCAAATCGTTAACGATTAATATAGGCTGCTTATGCATATTTTGGATCTTGAAGTAGGCTCTGACTATGCTCACGCAAATTAACGTTCACATGCGGTGTGCAGTACCTGCAAGTTGTCCTACATGCGACGCCACACAGCACTTCTCGCCTAGTGTGCGACCCAATTGAAGCACCTGGCTAGCCTTTCAAGGTATGTGCAAGCAAATACAAAAATGAAAGGACAGTCAATGCTAATGTAAACCATGGTTGGATAAGGATTTAAAGTTGGATATGAAGGTGAAATTTGACGCATTTAGCTTTAGTGTTAAAACTGATAAAATAATTGCTGTCTGTGGTTCTATATTGGCTATAATGGCAATAATTTTTTTAAATAATATGGGAAAACTAGTTCAAAATGTAAAAGTATGAACTATGAACTGAACTAGTTTATTTTAAAATTTGTGAAGTGAACTTTATCAACACTGGGCTGGGCATCACGTTGAAGAAAAGGCCAGTAGATCAGTGGTGTGATTATATTTATGGCAGCAGGAACTGCGTCAGTTAGTCTCAGTGTACAGTACTTGGGTTCAAGGATGAGACAGAGAAAGAAATAACTAAATCCTATTAGCATAGGGGCCGTTCGCATGTAATGCAAGTGTTATACAGTATAGGGGTAGAATATCTCCCTGGTTCCGGACAGTCTAACTATTGGGGCAAAACTATAATTCCAAGACAAATTATGAGAATGCTTTGTTCCAGACAGGTTAACTATTGCAACATAAGTATAATTATAAGAGGAGTTATGTGCATGATTTGTTAAAGAGATATGTCTTTAGTTTAGACTTAAATTAAGTCAGAGATTGCTATTATTGTTATAGCACTCTAACCTCATCTCTGCAAGATGTCTCATCTCCATTTGTGATAAGGCCCAGAATGGAGGTAAAGTCAGAAAACTTAAAGATGATGTTAAAGCTAAAAGTTAAACTTTGTCATTTATGTGTATCAACCTGTCTGGAAACTGTTGTCACAAGCTACATAGATGAGATTCAGGAAGTGAGAGGTGCTATAAATGTCTAACACACTGTGAATAGACACTATAATGTCAAGTGATCTTCTTTTGTTCTGTGACTCCTTTATGTTTTATTTTTAACATCAAACCAATGAAAATTCAAATGGACATGATGAAGATACTGAGAAATGAAACATCACAGCTGTTTCGGATGCAGACAGTCAGTTTGAAGTTCATTCTGGTCATTCTTTGGCTTATTACAGGTACAGTAGGTATTTAATTCAGTTTACTCGTAATTGTTGTTGAAATGTCCTAAGGTATGACCTGATAAACTGAAAAAAAAAGGGTTTTTTTAAAAACCAATGATGGGTAAAAGATGGACAAACCCAACCATGCATGGGTTATTTTAACCCAACACTATGGCTTGACAGTCTAACCTAAGCTTCTTATGGGTAGTGCTTATTTTTTTGTTAGGTTGTTACAACCCAGTGTGTATGTATGTAATGTGTTTTAAGTTGTGTGTGTAAGTTTAAATTGCAATACTGCATAAAGTGTAATATTTATTGTTTACTATCTTCCATTATTAAATAGCGTGTTTCGTAAAACGTAAAAAAAAACATAAATCAATTCAAGTCCTTTAATATTACATGCATACATCCAAGGACATAACAAATGCTTTCAGTGTCTGTCATGGATATTTAGGAACGAACCCAGATGCAGATTTTGATTATCTAAATTCTCTATTTATTTATAAAGCGCAATAAAAACAACGGTGGTTGACCATTGTGCTGAACAAGATAAAAAAGAGAAAACATTAGTTTAAAAATAAAACACAAAGAAGGCAATACAGCAAATCAATGTTTAGATAAAAAGCCCATGTGATCTCATGGATTAAAAGCATTTTCAATTTTGCTTTGAAAACTGATTGTGATAGGATTAATCTTACCCACTGCGCAAAGTGACGTCGGAATTACGTCTTTTTCATGTAATTTTTGGACGTCCGAATCCGGTCCATAAAAGGGGTTGTTTTGTAACGCCAGGTGACGTCTTTTTTTCGACGTGTTCTGCACGTCTAAAAATGTTGACAACCGTAGGACCGCCGTGTAAGGAAAAGAGACATGAAAAAAGCGAAAAAACATGATTGCCTCTGCACTTCACCCATCCACCGCACCGAAACCTTTCAGACATTTCCTGCCGGCTGTGGGATTCGAACCCCCGATCTCCGTGTTACAAAGAAGTCTCTCTAACCACTCGGCCACGTGGCCATACTTTCAGGTTGTATATAAGGCATTCTTATTGCATTCATATCATGAACAATTTAACATGACAATATTTTCATGTTAAATTGTTAGTATGGTCATATACTTTTAATATAACGAACTACACATTTAATTACATATTTTTAATGGTACATTTAGATGAATTTTGTACGTAATTCAAGAAAGCAGAAAAAACAGTACTGTAATAATAATATAGACTATTCGTATGTATTAATCATGTTGGTACAATAATGCTGATATTTGTAAATAAACACATTTTTATAGGCCTAATCATGTAATATAGACATAGACCTGTCATAGACGTCCTAATGACGTCCAAAAATTACCCAGTTTAAATGTCAAATGTTGCCCGTAAATATGACGTCCAAATGACGTCCAAAAAATAACCCAGTTTAAACGTCAAATGTTGCCCGTCAATATGACGTCCAAATAGGGTCATGGTGGGACGTCCAAATAGTGGACCTAGTTTGGACGTCGAATACATGTCCAGAATTGGTCATGGACCGACGGACCCAATATAGACATGATCTGCACGTCTATCCGACGTCCTGTGTTTAGTGGGTATAGAGAGTGGTAGGCTGTTACGCAATGTCGGGCTGGATATGGCAAAAACTTGTAAAGCAACTACGAGCTTCAACCGGCAGACAGCCACGCTGACATTATCCTGTAGAATATTTTTGATAAACTTTGCAATTAATTTTCCCCTCAATGATGGCAAGTTTGTTCAGGCCCTGAAGCAGCAAAGCATGCCCAAATCATGATGTTCCCTTCACCATACTTCACAGTTGGGATGATGTTTTGATGTTGGTAAGCTGTGCCAATTTTGTGGCGTAATACTCTTCCTGAAAATCAACAAATCAACTTTTGTTTCATAAGTCCATAAAATATTTTCTTCTTGGGTTTGCCAAGGTGCTCTTTTGCAAACTCCAGGCTGATAGCAATGTTTTTCAGGAGAGCAGCAGTTTCCTCCGTGGTGTTCTGCCATAAACACTGTGCTTGTTCAAAGACTTACGTATGGTAGACTCATGAATAGAGATGTGTGCCAGTTCCAATGATGTCTTTAAGCCTTTAGCTGTTACTCATGGGTTCTTTACTTCATTGAGTATTCTGCGTTGTTCCTTAGGAGTAAATTTGGCTTTGCTCCTACTTCTAGGAAGGGTAGCTACAGTATTAAACTGTCTCCATTTATAGACAACTGTCGACTGATGGATGTCTAAACATTTTGAGATTGTTTTGCATCCCTTTTCAGCCTTATGGAGTGCAACAGCTCTTGATCAGATATCTCTAGAGAGCTCCTTCTTGCGAGTAATGGTTCATAAGAGCAATCAAAGTTGCACAAAAGCACACTTTTAAACTTATTGCATTAATTGGACTCCAGTTTGCCAGCTTCTGACACAAATTAGCTTTCATTAAAGTAATTACGTTTACTTACTTTTTCCTCCAGCACTGTGAATGTTTAATGGGTGTTTTCAAAAAAGACACGACACAAGAAACTAGAATTATTTGTGAGTTGTCAGCTTATGCACATTGTGTTTGTCTTTTGTTGTGATCTAAATGAGGATTAGATCAAATTTTATGGCAAATCACAGTAGAAAACCAGTTTATTCCTAGGGGTTCAAATACTTTTTCTTGCCACTGTATATTTTCATATATTTGTTGCTAAAAATTAAACCTGACAAACATCTACATCGTTTAATGATCAATATTTACAAAAACCTTTTTTGATAAAATTTTAATTGTTGTTTTGTTTATGATTTATAGGTGGTGAGTGTAGGACAGTAACTGTTCAGACTGGTGGATCTGTTGTTATTCCATGTCATTATGAAAGTAAATACACACAAAACAAGAAATACTGGTGCTTTGATACAAGACCATCTTACGATTACTGCTCTTTTCTGGCATATTCAAATGAAACCAACAGAAACGTGTCAGTAATTGATCATCCCGATCAGAGTTTATTTACTGTCGCTATGAGAGACCTGCAAGAGCAAAACACTGGAACCTATTGGTGTGCTATTAAAATTGAAGGTGCTGCCTATGATGTGACAGAGTGGTTTTATATCACAATCCAATCAGGTATGAGAGATTTATTTTACACTTCATCATCAGATTGATCTTGTTTCTAATAAATGTCAATAAAAAATATCATCTGTCTGTGTGATGACAGCTCCTGAAGTCTCTGTGATGTCCAGCAGTGTAACTGTAGATGAAGGTGGTAATATCAGTGTACAGTGCCTCTACACTTCTACATACAAGAAAAAACACAAACAGTGGTGCAGATATAAAGACAAGAGATGTTACACAGTGGGAAGATCTGACACATCCCAGAATGCATCAGTTGAGATCAGTGACGATAGGAGAGAATCTTTGACTGTGGTGATGTCTGGACTGATGAAGAGTGATTCTGGCTGGTATTACTGTTCTGTAGGAGATCTACAGGCTCCTGTTCAACTCACAGTCACTGGTAAAAGTCCTTCAATGATCAACTTTATAAAGCCTTTTAAAGAAAAAAATCTAAAAATGTTTCATCTGTGTGTAGTTGCTAAAGTTTCTGTTGGAAATTCAACACCTGTTAAATTCATTAATGTGGAACCTACAACAAGTAATACAGTAACTGATGGAGAACCAACAACAGGTAATATAGTCTTAGTATAAAATGATTTAAGTCTAACTGGTGGTGATAACATGATAAAAGCAAATAAAACATTGTAATTCGTTATTTATTACATGGCACTCTGGAATGCTTGATTCTGATTGGTCAGTCACAACCTTCCGAAGTTCACTAACCTCAGAAAGCAATCAGCTGACGGTAACAACACAGTCTCATCTGAGTACTGCCAGTCATGTTGACAGGTGCAGTTTAATCCTTACAAATCAATTAAATATAAAAATGCTTAATTAATAACACATACATCAATCTCTCTCTCTCTCTCTCTCTCTCTCTCTCTCTCTCTCTCTCTCTCCCTCTCTCTCTCTCTCTCACTTCCGGTGTGACTGTTGAGCAAGAGTTGAGTTGCAGGAGTGTGGGCTGGAGTGTGTGAGTTTTTTGTCCTTTTCTTGGTGAGTGCTTAACTTTAGCTGTTAAATCATTTACTGTTTGTCTGGGGCGCGTGCTACCGTAATTGATACGGGCAGCATGGCGGCCCCGCGGTCACAAGTTTTGAGTAAACTCACTCGCCGTCATGGGGTAAAGGTAGAGGCTGCAGTAAGTGTAGAGGATTGCTGTATAACATTGGGAGAGGTTGTTGGACATGAAAAAATTATGTCAACTTCGAAAATGAATAATGCCAAATGTTGTTTTTTCTTAGTTCTGTTGAAAAAGCAAACGAGGTAGTTGAAACTGGTATAGTCATTGAGGGCCTTTTCATCCCTGTAATTCCTTTGTCCATGCCATCTAAAAAAGTGCTACTGTCTAATGTACCACCATTCATTGTGATGAAACACTACAGCGAATTTTGTCAAGATATGGTAAAATTGTTTTGCCTATTTAGATGATTCCGATTGGTTGTAACCCTCTGCTTTTGAAACATGTGGTTTCTTTCAGGCGCTTTGTTTACATGATTCTTAAAGAAAACGAGGAACTTGATTTATCGTTACATCTCAAAGTGGATGAGTTTGATTATGTTATTTATGTTACAATGGAAAAGTTGAAGTGTTTCAATTATGGAGAAGGGGGTCATTTAATTCGTGCCTGTCTATGGAAAAGTAGAAACAATTCGGTGATGTAATGGTTATTTCTTGTGTTCTGTTTTTAGGTCTTTTATTTTGATATCATGTTCTCGTTTCTAGTCTTTTATTTTGAATTCTTGTCATGTCATGCTTCACATTCCACTTCCTGTTTGTTACTATAAAACCGGTTCAAACTCATAGTCACTTTGCTAAGTATTGTCGGCTGTAACCTGCATACCAAGCGTTCATAGTTCTTGTGTTGTTTCCTGTATCTTGTGTTAATGTTTTGGATTTTGACCCTTGCCTGTATTTTGGATTATGTTTGTGGATCACCCTTTGGATTTGTTAGCAAGACCTTTTGAGATTTATAAATAAACTTCTTAGCATTTGGATTCTACTCGCTCTCTCTCTCGCTTGGTGTAAGGAGCCCCTTTTTTACAGAATACTTAGCCTTACCAGAATCCAGCAGAGGATTATTTATCCCAGCCAGCAAAATGGAATCCACAGCTCTACATTCGATACGCCAAGGTGAGGACTCTGTATTGGATTATATGGTCAGGTTTTGGAGTTTGGCAATCATGACTAGAAGTTCCAAACCTGAGCCTCATGAACATTCTGTCACTAGTGGCTTACCTGAATCGCCTGGTTCACCCGAGTCGCCTGCACTTCCTGTTTGAAAGTCTGAAGCTGAGTCCCCTGAGCTTCTTGTATGGGGGTAATTTCATGCCAATATTATCGAAAATGGACAGAGTAAAAGTCACAAATAGATATTACAACTTGTAAATACAAAACGCAATCTACAAATAGATTAAAAATCCACAAACACAGTCCTCGTGATCCGCAAATGTAAAACAAGATCTACGAATCGTCTTTGTGATCCACAAATATAAAGCATGATTTACAAAAAGAAATCAGTCACTTGTACTTGAAAACCAGAATTTGAATGAATGTAAAGTGACTTCTTTGCAGATGAATATCATTTTCTATTTGTAGATTGTGTCACATTTGTTTTCAGAATTCTGACACTATTGTTTCGCTTTGGTGACAAAATAATGCCATAATCGTTGAAAATGAAGAGACTGCAATTTGTAAACACGAAACAAATCTGCAAATAGGTTCCAAATCTGCAAACAAACTCCTCATGATCCGCAAATGTAAAACGAGATCTACAAATATATAAAAATCCACGAACAGACTCTTCATGACATACAAATATAAAATGCGATTTACAAATAGATTTAAAATCCGCAAACCAACTCTTTATGATTCACAAATAGAAATCATCGACTTGAACTTGACAAACAGAATTTAAATGAATGCAAAGTGATTTGTCTGCGCATGAGGGTCATTATTTGTTTGTAGATTGTGTTGCATTTGTTTTCAGAATTTTGGCACAACTGTTTCGCTGTTTTCCATTTAAAAAATCTACAAATGCCCTCCTCACAATTTGCAAACAAACACAGTCTAACTTGTATTTTCCAACCATTGTAAAAAGACATTCTTACACATTCTGTGCAATGTTTAGCATGCAAGTGTTGAATCTGTGTTTGCAAATCACAGGGCATTCACGAATCCTTCTGCACAAGTCTACAGATCTTTTTTTTTTTTTTTTTTTATTTATTTATTTATTTATTTATTTATTTTGTCTACAGATCTTTTTGGCACTATCTTTCCGCAGAGTTTGTCACTACGATCCACGCGTGTAGTCAGCCAATCAGGGGTATTGCTTCAAAGTAATGCCACGCCCCCTCAATAAGCTCTTTTCAAAATAAAAGCTGGGCTCACTGCCATTTACCGTTGCCGGTGTTACAGCGCTGAAAGGCGGCCAGACCGCGTTATCGATATTATATTAATGATATTAAAGCATTTATGTATAGCATGGCAAATATGTAGCATTAACGTGAACTAGAACAACCCCTCGTTTAAGTTATTATCAGTGCCTGACAATTCAGCCGAGGTCATTAAATCGTTAAAAACACTGCATGAAGCGGTTTTATGCTTAAAACATCAGTGTCTCTTCAACGAACATTTGCCGAGCGTCAGCGAGCCAGCTGGATGGAGTGGAGCTGCTAAGGTGACGCAGCTAAAATAAAGCAAGCGGGTGCAACGATAATATTGGATGTAACTTGCCGTAATTAACAAAAACATGAGCCTTATTTGACAGCAGCACTAATTGAACTATTTGACCATATGCATTTGATATACATACCGTGACCGGAATGCACTTACAAATCGCGCTGTTATTAGAAACATTTAACTGTTTCCAGACTGAGCATGGAGACAAACAAGCGCAAGCCGTTTACAGAAGCAGCTGCCTGTCAGCGTGTACGGAATGAAGTCAAAACGGTCTCGGTTTTAAGACCGGCAGTCTGCCTGTGCCATTCCACCCTAATCCGGACTGCAAATTACATGTTAATATTATATCCACCATTTACAATCCTTCCTTTAAGGTCTGTTCTGCTTTTAACAGCTCAAAGCTATTACTGTAGCTACCCGTTGTAGGCTACAGGTAAATTTTGCAGTTGTTTTAGTTAACTTTGCAGAGCATTTTATTGTCGGAAATGGTCCTGGGCTGGGTTTTCCTATAACGATTGAACTTAGCACTCAAGAGCGCTTTCTACAAGGTAAAACGATCGCTCACAGCTGGGTTTTAAGTGCTACTAACGAGTCGCTATCCCTTTGTCGAGTGCTGAAATGTCACTTACTGAATGACTCGTAATTGTAGCAGAAGCTTGTTTAGGCTAATGATCTTCAGCCGATGTGCACTAATATTTTTTTAAATATTATTAATTATTTTTCAATGACTTATTACATGTTTTAATAATTTGTGCATCATGAAATATTCTTTTTTCATATTTAGTTAGGACTCGTCCCACTGCGCAATGCCTTCTGCATTTTATAATATAGTTTAGATTTTTCTTTTTATTTGTTGTTTATTATCTATGTTTATTTATTATTAAGGATTATTGCATTACCCAGTTGCGAGCGATCGTTATACGTGCATCTTTGGGAAACGCACGTAAATGAACAACGAATGTTCGTTAAGTAGCTCGTAGAAAGTTTAATCGTTATCGGGAAACCCAGCCCTGTTCGTTTGGAATGTGCCTGGCACACAGCTCTAGTCAGGACTGATTAATCCATTTATCAAGTATTGATTAATTATTTTCAACTTAATCCCTTTTGCATTTTACAAAAAGTAGAATAGGCAGGCATATTCTGAATTTAATCAAAATTATGACTGTGGCGTTGAAGGAACCTTCCATTAGTGATAAATAAATAAGTTATTTTGCTATTATTATCTAGCAAATATGACAGTTTTAAACAAACTAAGTAGCCTATTTATTTATTTATTGGCAAATGCAGAACAACAAGGAACATGTAGAACATAGGCGACACGCCTCTACCTTGCGATGAGAAGATTAATCATGGGGAACATAAGCTAAATGTAATTTTAAAATGTATTTAATTTAAAAACAAATTTAAACCGAAAGCGGACTGTTTAAGCTTGTCAAATTTATGCTGGCTCGGTCACAAAATTTCGTCAGGCAGTATTTGATATATGTATTTGTGTTCATGGAAAACAATATAGGCTATAGAAATTCAGAGTGACAGGAAAAAGAAAATCGTGCTAATTGGCACAAAAAAAAAAGGGTCAATGAATACGAACAAATAAATCGAAAAAAAAATTAAGATATTGTTGATTCTGCATTTATCCAGCCAGCATAAATTTGACAAGCATGTGCTTTCGTTTTAAAAATGACATTTAAGCCTTTAATCATATAAGGGAGAAAGGCGTGTTGCCTACCTTTGCTTTCTCCTCATTGTTCTGCATTTGCCAATGAATAAGTCAGTCATATTTGTTATAAAAAAAATCAATGTATGCTACATAATAATAGAACTTGTTAATTTTTTACCAAAATAGGAAAAAGAAAGTCGGTAAAAATGTGCACCCAGCTAGACACTCAAAATGAGGGCCGGAGTGGGACTCGCTGACTATTAAGTAAGGGATAATGTAGAGGCAGCCGGTAGTTGTTGGGAAATAAGCCCCGACAGTGTGATCAGGACCCGACGCGAAGCGGAGGGTCTTGTATCACACTGAAGGGGCTTATTTCCCAATAACTACTGGCTGCCTCTACATTATCCCGCTTATTACACGGCTACTTGCCACATAAGAAAAAAAACTGGACATCAATATGAATTTGAAACATTTTATTGGCATATTTGTTTTAAATTAACATTTTTATCCTTCCGCGAAACTTTGCACAGATGCATAAAATGATCGTAATACCTTATTAAGATCCTCTGCTTCATACTTGTCTGTCTCCATTTTTTCTCTTTTAGCCAGTCTTTGAGAAGTTTTAATGCCCATTCTGTATTTTTTTGTGTGTTGGCTTCGTAGCTGTCATGCTCTATTTTGTCAAGTTCAGTCTCAGTAAGCTGTCTGTGTCTTGTCGTGGTTGTCCAGTGTTTGTCACAAGATGGCGCCAAACAGATAAAGATCTTATTGATCTTAATTGGCGCGGAGCGATTTTACTCGTGCAAGTAGTCCGGCTATGCGTTATTAATTTGGAGCGGTTATTATTTGAAAATAACGAACCTGCAAATGTCTCAACTGACCAATCAGAATCAAGCATTCCAGAGAGCAGTGTAATAAAATAATATAATTAAATCCTCAGTAGCCATATCTGCTATACTGTTCTCTGCAGCCTTGAAAATTCATTGTATTTTTCTAATATATCATTTCCAATTCAGTGCAAATACAGTAGCCTAAACAATTATGATTTTGCCATAATTGTGCAGCCCTATATTTTAATATTATTTAAGTAAACTTGTTAAAAAACTACTAAAAGGGAACAAATGTGTTTTTCCCCTATATTTCTATAAAAAAATGTAGGTCTTGTAAATACGTATGGGGTTGCAATAGTTTGGAACCTACTGATATACAAAACTGGCTAATATGTCCTGACTGGAGCTGTGCGCGTCTGCGAAAAAAAAAAAAAAAAACGAAATAGGCGTCAGCTCATTTAATGTCATTGTGCTTTCAGTTAACCTGTTTAGAACTAGAAGTGTGCGCCCTGCCCTCGACTTTAGGCGGTGCGTTCAAGTTCATATACAGCGTGCAGACAGAGTGCCCGAGCGCGAGGGGGAAAAGTCCACGGGAGAAACTCAACAGCTTTAATGTACAAAAACCTTACGACAAACGAGAAACGTTCTAACGGAAGCCTTCAGTCAAGCAGGATTAAAAAGAGGATGAGAAACGTGCAAAATATACAATGTACAGTATATACAGTTATGTCATTAATAACTACTGCTTTTAAAAGGACTTTTAAGTTATTGTTTTTGTTTCATTTTCAAAGTTTGATACATTGTGCATAATGACATACTTGGAGAAAGGGATAATTCAACAATAATTTATAATTGTATATCTTTTATTAATTTTATGAAATACATTCAACTATATTTCAATGCACATTTAGGCCCTGAACAAAAAACAACTCGCGAGGGGAGGACTAGGGATTAACCCTTAATTAACTTTAAGGAATTAACTTTAGTGTTTAGAATTCAGTTAAAAACCAAAAAAAGAATTCTGTGCGCTTTTTGTTTAAAGTGCTTGTTTTTATTTAATGTATTTATTTATTCACTGGTGGTAGGGTTGGGGGACAATGAAGGGGAGGGGGGGGGGTTCGGCACATATGCTTGAACCACTACTGATTTGATGTAACGGGTGGAATAATTTTAACATGTCACCTGCAGTCCGGGTTAGGGTGGATTGCAGACTGCGGGTCTAAAAGCCAAGACTGTTTTGACTCGATTTGAGTGCCTAGCTCGATTTGAGTGTCTAGCTGGGTATGCGGTTTTACCTACTTCGTTTATCTTATTTTACAATGTAAAAAATGTTTTGTGGCTTAGTCAATTTAACTAAATAAAATTAGTCAATTATATAAAAAAATAGGTTAAAACAAAAACTATTTTTGTGTACAAATAATGCAAAAATGTGAGTAATTCTAGATTTATCATGTAAAATTTGTGAGAAGTAAATTAAATAATTATAAAAAAATAATAGGCTGTATTAACTTAAAAATATGCATCATTTTTGCATCCACTTTTTAAAGTAAATTTGACATGGAATTTTTAGTAGGCCTAATTGCTTCTCCATGTAAAACTTACTTAAACATTGCAATTGCTTAAATTGCAAAGGCTTAAATTCAATGTAAAACTTACTTTAAAAAAGTGTATGTAAAAATGATGCAAATATTATTTTTATCAGTGTACTTGTTTTGTTTAAAACGGTCATATTTGTTATTAAAAATCATCAATATATGCTACGTCATAATAGCAAAATAACTTATTTATTTTTCACTAAAATAGGAAAGTTTCTTCATGCCACAGTCATAATTTTGGCTAAATGCAGAATATGCGTGCCTATTCTACTTTTTGTAAAAAGCAAAAAGGATTAAGTAAAAATAATGAATCGATACTTGATAAATGGGTGACTTGTTCATTATTGTAATATATAGAAATGCATTACATTTTTTTAAAACAAAGCCCGCCTTTTAATCTTTCTGACTAGAGCTGTGCGCCAGGCAAATTCCAAACGAGCAGGGCTGGGTTTTTCCAAAAGCATCGCTAAGTAGATCGTAAAAACAATCTTAAAATTCATCTTAGAATTATGGGCCGTTTCCCAAAAGCTTTGTAGCTTAAGTAGCACTCGAAAATCATCGTAGATCTACGAGTGCTCTGGAATAATCGTTAATTTATAAGTGCATCGTAAGACAGCAGTGTTACAAGGTCACCTGCAGGACAACCAGCAAATTGCACTCCTGCAATAACGATAATGTAATGTTTTAAATGTAGGCTATATTTATTTATTGGGTTTTTTTCTTTGTTTATTTGTTTAAATTACTTTAATATAATATATTTAAAATTCAAACGAGAAATGAAATTTAAATGACTAAACATAAATTAATTAAGAAGGAAAACGTATTTGGTACAATTTTGGTAAAAGTTGGTACTAGCAAATTGATAAATGGTTCCTACCAATTGCTGCTATAATTCATCTAGGCTACAGTAAAAAAATATTTTTTTGAAGGGTATGGCATCTGATTAAAGAAACCAAATAAATATTTACGGTACAATGCAATAATCCTTAATAATAAATAAACATAGATAATAAACAACAAATAAAAAGAAAAATCTAAACTATATTATAAAATGCAGAAGGCATTGCGCAGTGGGACGAGTCCTAACTAAATATGAAAAAATAATATTTCATGATGCACAAATTATTAAAAATGTAATAAGTCATTGAAAAATTATTAATAATATTTTAAAAAATATTAGTGCACATCGGCTGAAGATCATTAGCCTAAACAAGCTTCTGCTACAATTACGAGTCATTCAGTAAGTGACATTTCAGCACTCGACAAAGGGATAGCGACTCGTTAGTAGCACTTAAAACCCAGCTGCGAGCGATCGTTTTACCTTGTAGAAAGCGCTCTTGAGTGCTAAGTTCAATCGTTATAGGAAAACCCAGCCCAGGACCATTTCCGACAATAAAATGCTCTGCAAAGTTAACTAAAACAACTGCAAAATTTACCTGTAGCCTACAACGGACTCGAAAGCTACAGAGAGTAATAGCTTTGAGCTGTTAAAAGCAGAACAGACCTTAAAGGAAGGATTGTAAATGGTGGATATAATATTAACATGTAATTTGCAGTCCGGATTAGGGTGGAATGGCACAGGCAGACTGCCGGTCTTAAAACCGAGACCGTTTTGACTTCATTCCGTACACGCTGACAGGCAGCTGCTTCTATAAATGGCTTGTTTGTCTCCATGCTCAGTCTGGAAACAGTTAAATGTTTCTAATAACAGCGCGATTTGTAAGTGCATTCCGGTCACGGTATGTATATCAAATGCATATGTGACCAGTCACGGAAAGTAGGGACACAAGTCGGATCTGGGCATTTTGAGTTATTCACAGATTCTGAAAGTGCAGTTTCTAAGCTTTCCAACGATGTGTAACACATGGAAATCTGATAAGATTTGGAGAAGTTGTGGCCATTTGAATATAGGAACTCAGAAATACTCAAACCGAGAAAATCGAGACGAAAGGGACTCTTCTTTTCAGCTGGGGGAGACAATAGGGCTCATTTACATCTCATTTAGCTAAGCCGTGCCCCCTGTAAAACCCTTTTTGAGATGTTCTAGCATCATATGTAGTATTTTATGACCAAATGACAACCCGCAAAAATAAACATGACTCTTTTACCTTTGTGGGGATCACAAGTCGAATCCAATCTGTTTCAGATTATCCAATGACCATATTTGTTCACAAATGCGTATAATCCGTGAAATATAGATTGTTTACATCAGATTTCGCATGAATGTCTGGTAATACAATATAATATATAATCTGAAGACTATTTAAATCGTAACATGTAAGGGTATATGAGCTTCCACTCCGTTAAACACATGAACCCGCCTTCAAAGTTTGTATTTAAAATAGGGAAGTAGTATAATAGATCATCCAAACAGCGCCGTCGAAAACGTGACATCCTTTAGAGAGGTTACCAATGGCTCGCTCGTTTCTCCATCAGCCAATGACTTCATGGAAAATATTGATAGACAAAACATGTAGCCAATTATATGAAGAATACAACTATATCTGTGTAACTTCTGTGTGTTTGGACTCATGCTGCGCTGCAAGAACTGACATACAGATGACGTCAAAGTACCGCGAGAGCGATTCGAAATTAAACTACTCCCTAAGATTTCTTGAAGAGCTCTCGCGGTACTTTGACGTCATCCGACTGCGGCGCCGCATAAAGTCAGTGACGCGGCTGACGTACGATGCGGCTGACTGTTATTTGTTCCGCCCCAGCTTCTTTTATTTTTCTTTTGTTTTGTGCGCCCGAGCTTTACAGTCTGGGGAGACGCAGGCTATAAGTTTGAAAAAAAAAAAAAACTTAGCAAACATGTCTGAGGAACAGGGCAGCGCGTCACTACAGTCACGTGACTTCACGCTCGAGCCGGAAGAGAAGACAATGCTGAATAAAGTCGTAATTCTGCTATTTTTGGACCAAACTGTATTTTCGATGCATCAACACAATCTTACTGACCCACTGATGTCACATGGACTACTTTGATGATGTTTTTATTAACTTTCTGGACATGGAAACCATACATAGATTTTTAATGAAGGGGAAAGCTCTCGGACTAAATCTAACGATAAAACATCTTAAACTGTGTTCCGAAGATGAACGGAGGTCTTCCGAGTTTAGAACGACATAAGGGTGAGTCATTAATTACATTATTTTCATTTTTGGGCGAACTATCCTTATTTAGTATTCACGCTGTTCCCTTTGGGGGCGGAGGCGAAAACACAAGCTTATACAGTATGTAAATATACACACAGACAATGACGCCCCCCGCTGCACGCTAGAATCTCCGGAAAAACAAGCCTATTTTAACCGCAAAATGTACGCTTTTAAATATACAAAAACTGCTATCTCAAACATGGAGAGGCTTCTTCGTGATCTCAACTAACAGATTCTGCAATAAAACGAAAATCACAAATTTCGAAAAAAAAACTTTGTTTCTCATTTTCTCGAAACTTGTGCTGCCGACTTGAGTCCCTGGTTTCCGTGACGGGTCACATATGGTCAAATAGTTCAATTAGTGCTGCTGTCAAATAAGGCTCATGTTTTTGTTAATTACGGCAAGTTACATCCAATATTATAGTTGCACCCGCTTGCTTTATTTTAGCTGCGTCACCTTAGCAGCTCCACTCCATCCAGCTGGCTCGCTGACGCTCGGCAAATGTTCGTTGAAGAGACACTGATGTTTTAAGGATAAAACCGCTTCATGCAGTGTTTTTAACGATTTAATGACCTCGGCTGAATTGTCAGGCACTGATAATAACTTAAACGAGGGGTTGTTCTAGTTCACGTTAATGCTACATATTTGCCATGCTATACATAAATGCTTTAATATCATTAATATAATATCGATAACGCGGTCTGGCCGCCTTTCAGCGCTGTAACACCGGCAACGGTAAATGGCAGTGAGCCCAGCTTTTATTTTGAAAAGAGCTTATTGAGGGGGCGTGGCATTACTTTGAAGCAATACCCCTGATTGGCTGACTACACGCGTGGATCGTAGTGACAAACTCTGCGGAAAGATAGTGCCAAAAAGATCTGTAGACTTGTGCAGAAGGATTCGTGAATGCCCTGTGATTTGCAAACACAGATTCAACACTTGCATGCTAAACTTTGCACAGAATGTGTAAGAATGTCTTTTTACAATTGTTGGAAAATACAAGTTAGACTGTGTTTGTTTGCAAACTGTGAGGAGGGCATTTGTAGATTTTTTTAATGGAAAACAGCGAAACAGTTGTGCCAAAATTCTGAAAACAAATGCAACACAATCTACAAACAAATAATGACCCTCATGCGCAGACAAATCACTTTGCATTCATTTAAATTCTGTTTGTCAAGTACAAGTCGATGATTTCTATTTGTGAATCATAAAGAGTTGGTTTGCGGATTTTAAATCTATTTGTAAATCGCATTTTATATTTGTATGTCATGAAGAGTCTGTTCGTGGATTTTTATATATTTGTAGATCTCGTTTTACATTTGCGGATCATGAGAAGTTTGTTTGCAGATTTGGAACCTATTTGCAGATTTGTTTCGTGTTTACAAATTGTAGTCTCTTCATTTTCAACGATTATGGCATTATTTTGTCACCAAAGCGAAACAATAGTGTCAGAATTCTGAAAACAAATGTGACACAATCTACAAATAGAAAATGATATTCATCTGCAAAGAAGTCACTTTACATTCATTCAAATTCTGGTTTTCAAGTACAAGTGACTGATTTCTTTTTGTAAATCATGCTTTATATTTGTGGATCACAAAGACGATTCGTAGATCTTGTTTTACATTTGCGGATCACGAGGACTGTGTTTGTGGATTTTTAATCTATTTGTAGATTGCGTTTTGTGTTTACAAGTTGTAATATCTATTTGTGACTTTTACTCTGTCCATTTTCAATAATATTGGCAAGAAATTACCCCCATATTCTTGTCTCGGCCAAGTCTGCTGAGCCTAACTTTCCTGAATTTCCTTTCATGACCATAATGCCTGTTTAGAGGTCTCATGTAGAGGCCGAGATGGTTACACCTGAATGCCCTGTGTCTTGTAGGTCAGCTATTATGGTCACTCCCAAGGACCAGGGACTCTCTGCCCTTGCAATAATGACCAACTCAATTTGACCAACCCTGAGGTCTCTGCCTGTTCCAAGATGGATATTTTTATGCTCCATGAACTATCTGCCTGGCCCAAGATGGCCAGTTTTTAGACTCACTGTATTTTCTGCTTTTATTGACATGTCTTCTGCTAACTTTGCTATGCCAGCGAGGACGTGACCAAGGTGTCTAATCATCCACGTCTTCCTCATGATCCAGGTTCACGTCTGCCCCATGATCCTGGCCCACTGCTTCCCCATGATCCTGGCCCACTATTGCCCCATGAGAGGGGTAAATGTAAATCAGTTCTTTCCTGACAATGAGCAGTTTGTTAATAAAACTAGACTGTTTATGTCAGATGGTTTATTTACAAACAAAGAGGTGTACCGACTAAAGAATAGAGTAAGGAAACTCACTGCTGACAATACTAATGATGGAAAAGACAAAGAAATGAAATAATGAAATGAAAACAATGTCAATACTATTTGTGGATATCTATCTATTAGGGGTGAAACGGTACATGTATTCGTTTCGAACAGAATCGGTACGGGGGTCACGGTTCGATGCATGAATTTAAACGGCGAATACACAGTATGAAAATAAAAAAAACTTGCATGCAAAATAATTAATGTAATGCGGAACTACTGTTAGATACGCGAGTTCTTTAGGGACAGCTAATCTGCAGCCCCGCTTTAGCTCTGAACCTTTGATTGGCGCCGGTGCAGCCGAGCTCCGCCTATGTATGCGCTCTATCAAAGCCCGTCTACATTCTCTGGCACTCTGCAGTTTTTTGTCAGGTTGACGGTCTAGTGAGTGAGTGAGTAAGTGAGATAGCAGTGACAGCGAGTATGGGAAATGGTGGTGAGGATCCGCTGGCCTCTTCAAGATCGCAAGTTTGGCAAAACTTCACTTTTCCAGTCAGTTACAGTAGTACAGCCGAGAGAGTGGTGGAAAAGACGAGGACTGTGTGTCGCCGTTTTCAGCAGTTGTTGGGTATGTGAGTGGAAGTACATCTAATCAGGGCTCTCAAGTCTCACGCATTCACCATGAGACACACGCATTTCATTCAGTTCACACGCCACACCTTGTATTTCTCACGCTGAGAAGTAGGAGATAAATTGTCCTGCTAATATAAAATTAATGGACAAAGCGCAGGCATGCAGGGCAGTTCTGTCGAGTTCAGCTGCTTTCAGTTTTTTAAGTGTGCTCAACTTTATGCAGCGCCATCAGCGTCAGAGTACAGTGAGAAATCTTGCAGAGGAGGCTGATTTCAAATCACTCTCGCGTTACTCTGACGTTATCCACTTGTCGTTTCTTGCAGCGCCTCATGAAGTCGTACACACCTATTAATGCATCCTACAAACCTACTTTTTTTGTTTATTAGTACATTAATATGAAATAAATGTGCTAAAATGTAATTTAAAATGTATTTAGGTCACTTGTAATACATTTGAAACCCATCTTTGTATGAAAGATGAGTACAAGATTATACATTTTTGTTATACGAGATAGTTTGTTACTGGTAAATGCATATTCAGTTCATATTCATGACATCTCCCAATAACACAGATAAGGACACCTATGTTTTTAAGATTATCTTAAGTACTAAAATAAATATTTGTATTCTGCATTTTTGTTTTGCTTTTCCCTCCATTGTACCGAAATTGAACCGAACCGTGATTTCTGTGTATCGTTCCACCCCTACTATCTATTGTAGGCAGATATATAAACAATATCCACCTTTAGTATAAAGACAGAATTTTATTGAATTATTTGTGTTTCAACCAAATTTTCTATCAGGTGTTGCAAAAAACCCTCTGTTTGTTACAATTAACACCACCTATGGGGTAAGTTGTAACGTTTACACTCCTGTCGCTTTCTGTGTAATTGTACAATAACAGTAGGTCCCACAAACAAACTTTAAGTGTTCATTTGTAGCAGAGACGTGTGTTAATTGTGTAAAAAATTATTAATCTAACCTAAATATTTTTTTAATGATAGAGCCAAAGTCAAAAAGCGTTAGGTTGTGCACCGCTTTCTGTATTCATATTGTTTTGGTCAGACTTTAGGAACACAAAAGCATTATTTAAGTCTTTGAGGCAGTGGTGGGATTACGGTAAAGCCCAAATAAAGCAATTTTATGTACAGTATATGCAAAATGTCACTAAAAAGACTAATTTTAATATAAACATCTTGGAGACTGAAATTTTTAAAATTACAAAAATTGGCTGCACAAACTGGTGATCGTAATTTGTTAGACATATTGTCAAACAAAAAGACCCAGTTAGCCGATTTGCTGGGAACTAAGATGCAAGGAGCTCTGGTCAGGTCACGGTTCCAGAGGGTAAACCAGATGGATGCTCCATCTAAATTCTTTTTTCATTTAGAAAAACGGGCAGAGTGGCGCAATTCATGCCTTACTTTCTGAATCTGGTACTTTTCTAACAGACCCTGCAGACATTCGTAGGAGAGCATTTTTTTAAATGAAAATTTACATCAAGATTAGATTGGGAATAATATTAAAGATGATAGTGTCACAGGTCGGAGCGGACCCGAGATAGCTAAAGGGTCACGCCCCTTCCTAGGTTCCACCACACAAGGTGAGAATAATATTAAAATAAACTTTATTTAAATTATTTAAAAGAAAAATAGGGGAGGGAAAAAGGGGAACTTAAAATAACGGCCTCCTCAGGTTCACTTTCTCTTCCTTTACAGGCAGTCGTTTCTCTGGTAAGTGTTCAGGGTTCTCTCTCCACAGGCTGCTGGCTGAGACACAAAAGATCAGTTATTGACACTGCTAATGACTCTCTCTCACTTCTCCAGCTTGGGACGTCGCACAGTAAGTACGGTTCAGGTAAGGCTTCAGGTTTCATCTCTCCACAGGCTGCTGGCTGGGACACAAAAGATCAGTTATTGACACTGCTTATGACTCTCTCTCACTTCTCCAGCTTGGGATGTCGCACAGTAAGTACGGTTCAAGTAAGGCTTCAGGTTTCCTCTCTCCACAGGCTGCTGGCTGGGATACAGAGGATCGATTATTTACCACTGATAGCAACTCTCTCACCTTTCCAGCTTGGGACAGCATACAGTAAGTACGGTACAGGTAAGGCTTCCACGTTCACTTTCTCTCTCTCCCCAGGCTGCTGGCTGGGACACAGAAGATCGGTTATTTACACTGCTATTGACTCGCTCACCTCTCCAGCTTGGGACAACGTACAGTAAGTACGGCACAGGTAAGATTTCCACGTTCACTTTTTCTCTCTCCACAGGCTGCCGACTATCACCACAGTAATATTCACATCCAGGGACTCGCCCACAGCATATGCCAGGTAGTAAAATAACTGGTACCCGCAGCCTTTCGTTTTACCACGGCGAGGTTGGTGGAGGCGGGGTTTTCTGACAATATACACACACAGCAACACACTGCACCACTTCAAAGTGTATTTCCACAGCAAACACAGACTCACCCACAGCACTCGAAGTGAACACTTAGGACGCCCCGTCTTCCTCCACTTCACCGGAGCCCGTAGGCGCTGTTAACACGGGCCAGTAACGTCCACGTCGCTGTAGCGGGCCCAAACTCTCCTTCTTCCGGCTCTCCCACCACACTGTTCCGTGGCAGGGGCGTCACTCCCTTCACTGGAGTCTTACAACACAGAACAAGTTATTACACAGTGTGACCGCAATTAATATTGCCTACTCACAGTCGCTGTACAATCCTCTCCGATACTCTCCTCCTCCTTCCACACAAATATATGTTTCCAACAACACACGGCGAGGTATCTCTTCCTGGTGACAGTGTTACACAACAATTCCGTTAAGTTCTAATTTCTTCATAGATGTGTCCACTCACTCTAACTCTGTTTTTCTTCTGTTTCGTTTCAGTTTCCAGCGATTTCCTGTCGTCTCCCAGCTACTACGGTTTGTTCCGTCCCACACAGCCACGCCAGCTTCAGCCTAAATGACACCAGCAGCGAAGACAACCCGCAACAACAACAACTTCTTCGTGGTGCTCCTTTTAATGATCCACCGCATACCTTCCTTTCGCCTCCTGCGGCTCTGTACTCTCTCCGCTCGCTTCCCAGCGATACCCGGATCAACAGAGCCTTCGGGCCCTTCAAAAGGTGCGTTTTTTCAGTCCGCCCTTGGCGGAAAAGGAGCTTTCCCGAATCAATCGCCGCCTTACTTGTGTTCCTGCAGAGCTATTTCTCTCATCCTCACACAGCCTCCAATCACAATTTGCTTCTTTAATTCTTCGCACCTGTGGCTCATAAAGCCCTGATTGTGTTGCCCTTGGAAACCAGGAAGTACTAGTGTGTCGTCAAATGCGGCCTGGGCGGAAACCCCATCTTCAGGCGGAACCAATCTCTGTCACTTTTGGTTCCGCCCTCCAATAGTCACCCTGTGACAATAGTACTTTTTCTGATGATCATTCTCAGCTGTCGCATGAAGCCAGCAGTGCAATCTCAGGTGATTTGAGAATGGAGGAATTGTATGAAGCCTTACAACATATGGAGTCTGGGAAAGCTCCAGGGATCGACGGATTACCAGTTGATTTTTACAAGTCTTTCTGGCCAGTACTGTGCAAAGATTTGCTGGATGTACTGTGTGAAAGTTTGGCAGAAGTTCAACTACCTTTGAGCTGCCGTAGAGCAGTGCTAACCCTCCTTCCAAAGAAAGGCGACCTTACAGATATTAGGTGTTGGCGACCTGTTTCGTTACTTTGTACCGACTCTAAACTGCTCTCCAAAGCATCGGCCAGTAGGTTGGCAAGGGTGATGGAGTGTGTTGTCCATATTGATCAGACTTATTGCATTCCCGGCAGATCTATTTTTGATAATGTTTCTTTGATAAGAGATCTGTTTGAAATCTCCAAGATTTTTAACCTAGATTGTGGTCCAATTTTCAAGATTTCCATTTGCCAAGATTTTATTAATAATATTAAAGTTCTTTATAGTGGCGTCCAGTGTATACTGAAGGTTAACAGAGGTTTATGTGCCCCTTTTAATGTTTTTAGAGGTGTTAGACAGGGTTGTTCATTGTCTCATATGTTAAACTCGTTGGCAATTGAACCTCTTTTACACCAAATAAGAATTAAACTTGAGGGTATTTGTCTGCCAAATTGTGATAAAAATCTTGCTTTATCTGTATATACGGATGATGTAGTGGTAATGATTAGTGGACAAAGTGAAATAGAGGCTTTGTCAAAATTACTTGTTGATTTTAAAGAGTTATCTTCAGCAGTGTCAACTGGAAAAAAGTGAAGCTGTTAAATTGGGCAAGTGGTCAAATGGAAGACCACAACTCCCCAAAGGCCTAAACTGGGTAGAATCATGTCTACAATATTTAGGTGTGTTTTGGGGCGACAAATCAATACTACAAAGAAATTGGGAAGGTGTTATGAAAAAAATGACATCTTAATAAATGGAAGTACTTATTGCCAGCAATGTCATTCAGGGGACGCATCTCAATCATTAACAACTTGGTTGCATCCTCATTATGGCACAAATTAATGTGTGTTGATCCTCCTATTCATTTAATAGCAAAGATTCTAGCTTTAGTGGTTGATTATTTGGGGGGATTAAATGCACTGGGTCTTACAAAGTATTTTATTTTTACCCAAAGAGAATGGTGGACATGGTTTAATACACACACAAAGCAGATTAGCAACTTTCTGGATGCAGTTTGCTCAAAGGTTGCTTATGGGTTCACGTAGTTTAAAATTGTCTGCTGCTGCTTATGTGATTTTACATAAGACAGAAAGCTTGGGATTGGATAGAACTCTATTTCTATTGGAACCTTTGAAGTTGAACATTTCTACCTTGCCAGTATTTTACAGGAACACTCTTAAAGTTTGGAGTCTTTTATTACTTTAAACAACAGACTTTTGCAATCTCTTCATTGGCTCCTACAAGAGCCATTAATTCATGGATCATGTTTGAATTTATCTGGAAATGCTTTTTTTCCTGGTCTCAAAAGGCACTCATTCATAACAAAATCATCACCTTGGAGCATTTATTGGATATATCCGGATCTGATTTTAAGAATGAAGAAGCGGTAGCCCAATGTCTGAATATAAGATTAAACCGTTTAGTTGCACAGCTTCTGTCGAAGTGGCAGTCAGCACTCAGTTCATCGGAAAGGGCCTTGCTGACAGATCTTTGTGATGGAATTGCGTAAGACAATCCTATGGTCTTCTTTCCTGATTTGTTTATCTCACTGAACTTGATAGATTTTTCTGGTGTGTTTTTTTTTTAGAATCTGTTGAATTTGAGAATGTGTACCTCTCTCTTGTGCCAGAAAAACACTATACAAGATTGTGTGATTGTCCTTTTTGTGCTGAGAGAGAGACTCTCTTTCGTGTTTTTTTGCTTTGTTCCAGATTACAGCCTTTGTTTGATCTGGTAGGAATTAATGGCTCTTGTAGGAGCCAATGACAGGTGCAAGGAAGCATTCTCTCGAGAAGTTTTTATTCTAGGCTTTAAGTATGTGGCGAAAAGAAGATATCTTTGCCAGATGCTAAATTTTGTCTTGGGCCAGGCTAAAATGGCAGTCTACATGAGTAGGAAGAAGAAAATTGAGCAAAATTTGAGTCAAGATATTAATGTTATATTTTCAAATATGGTGCGATCAATGATTTTGATTGATTTTAATTAGGCTATTATAAGCTGGTGGACGATTTCTTCACGATGAGGCGTTATGTTGCCTAATTGAGGGTGATTCGTTTTTTACTTTATCAGTGTGACTCTTTTATGGTGCTTATGGTATTTTAGTTGTAATATATTTTTGTATGTAGCGATGTTAAAACTCTCTCTCTCTCTCTCTCTCTCTCTGATCTTTGTTTCTTAGCAGACATACAGCTCTCCCTACTATAACACCAACTCCCAAAAACAACAATCAAATATCAAGTACTAAAGAGCCAAAAAGGTATTAAAAAAAGAATGTTTCCATTTTTTTCTAGTTAATTATTTTATTAATTTTATTTGTTTTTATGCGTTATGATCTATCATCTGCATTTAGTTTTTGCATTGTTATTTATTATCACAGACAGTATCTAAAGTTGTGGCTTCTACCCATTGTTCTGATTCTGCTGCTGATTTTGGTTACTGTGACATCTGAAATACTGAGAAACAAACACAGTCAGTATTACATTACATTTAATGCCAGTATTTGTGTTTTCTGGAGTTGATGTTTCCTGTCCAATAATCATTTATATGTTTCAACAGTTTGTATTGATGTATAAGTACACATTAAAAATATATATATATATATTTTACTAACAGAAAGAAAAAACAATCATATCACACATGAGAAAAAAGATGAAGCCAGTGATAAAGTGAGTAATTATTTGTTGACATTTGTTTATATAGCAGATGTTTTTAATACAAAGTGACTTCAGTATTGTGGAATGTAACACAAGAGATTCATCCTATATGGAGATGATTACATTAGAAGTGATGTAATAGTTACACAAGTGTCTGGAAAAGTTTTATGTGTGACAGTAAAGTATTGAGAGACTGAAACTGATGTGTGTTTATTGACAGGACGACTCGGTCAATTCATCCTCAGTGAATCCTGAATGTGATGTGACATACATTTCTGTGATTAAACTTCCCAAGACTGAAGCAGTAAGTGAATGCATACAGTGAATGTCTGGCAGATGGTTTTATCCAAAGTGACTTGCACAGAGATTAAAGGCTCTATCTTTGCCAAACTTACGTGTATTGGCATGACACTTAATACGTGTGAACTACTGAGGGTGCATGCAGTTTCATTACAGCACCACCTAGGGGTCAGAAAAAAGTTTACCTGCCTAGTACATTTACATTGCATTTACATTTAGTCATTTAGTAGACCCTTTTATCCAAAGCAACTTATAATTGAGGTAAATAGAAGAAATTTGAACATTACAATAACCCATAAGTGCACTAGAACAAGTCTCATAAAGTCTAACACAGTATACATACATAGCCAATGTTTTCTTTTTTTTAAAGACAGAGAGGCAAAGGTAGAAAAATAGAAAATAATATTTAAGTCTGTATTATTAAAACCGCTCTATGCAATTCCGCGTTTTTGTCAAACAGCGAGAGTCGCTGGAGAATACTTGCAACTGTCGTAATTTCCCACTCTAGTACTCCAAAGATAATGACCAGGTAATGTTTCACAATTTCATACAAATATTAGGCTACTGCATAGTCTACTAAACTACAGATGATGGTAATAGGCGGATAATAAGAAGTTTATTCCAAGTGTAGAGTGCATATAATAATAAAATACCGCATTTGCTAGCTTATAATGTTTTAACATGATTACAGCTAAATCACAAGTAAACATTACAAAATGCCATGACAAAGTTAATTGTGTACGTTGCATTATCTCATAACATTGTTCGTTATAATGTCACTATACATGATTATTGCTATTTATCATAATAGTTTGCAAATTGTGCATGTTTACACTATTTACAACCTCTAGGCTTATTTATGCCCTGATAATTATGTGAGATATTGACAACTGTTGTCATGATAATCGCATGACATACTACAAGCAAGCGCAACAACATAGACCGCAAACAAGTTTACAAATGAGAGATTTACTTACTAGTCCATCAACAAGATCGCCAGATCAGCATCCCTCCAGTGCTGTCTTTTAGCTCACGCCAAGGAGTAAAAACCTGACCGAGTGGGTTGTTGTTGTTATATGCTTGATTGACTTCATGCAGCGCTGCAAGAACCGATTGCCGGATGACGTCAAAGTGCCGTCTCGGATCACTCTCGCAGTACTTTGATGTCATCCGGCGGTCAGTTCTTGCAGCGCCACATGAAGTCGAACAAGCCTAACGTGTGTGACGTCGTTGCCGTAAAGCAAGTCGTGCTTCTCGCAAGATTTGTCAGGGGCGGTTCTCTCAAGCTTGCATTGCTGGTTTTGGTAGCGGCGTCCTCCCCAAGCTTCAACAGGAGGATGATTCGCCTTACTATCACTTTGTTTACCACCGAAATAACTTTGAAGCTGTTATATTAAGGTAAAATAACTGCATAGTGTGTCTTTAAGAGAGGTGTTGGGAATTCGCCTTTTAGTAAGTTAAGTGTTGCGATATATCTTTGTGAGCAGTACTCTGATCGACATTAATTGGAATCAAAGCTAATATAGATGGTTCCAATAGCAACAACATAAACAAACACATTTTGTGGACTAAACACAACTTATGCTAGACTTCCACATAGAATCAATAACAACAGAGTCTATTTAGAGTAGTTTATTTCTGATCACAAGGAAAATAAATTACAAGTAAATTACCTTAATTAATATATCATATCTAACGCATATCAAGTATTACACTGAGCTAACATTAATGTGTAAAATTAATGTGTACAAGTTAAATATAGGTCCTTGAATTCTTGCCTGGCTGCCAAATCTCTCCACACAGTTGTGATTCATGCTTGTCATTTATTTCTTTGTGTTTTTATGCATTTCTGTTCTAAACCGAATTGAAATGAGACATTTTCACAATATTTGCCATGCTGATGTATGGCCACAGTCAGAGGACAGACTGAAGAGGTGGTGGGACTGCGCCACTTTTTGGCCTTAAAATAAAAAAACATTCAAAGGCAAGCAAGACCAATGGTCACACAGCTGTATATCCACAAAACCTAATTGTTTTGTCATGAAGCTTGCTACGTGTCATCGCAGACATGACCTGAGGTTGAATGTACAGTTTTCTCACAGCGCAACATACTGGTTAAAAAATGGAAGATTGCTGTTTTTGCTTATAACTATTGCAAACTTGAGTCAAAAATCACGACTGTTGTCTCATTTAATTCCCAGAGACATGTTGAGTTAAACAGTACCCAGTGTTCCTCAGTTGGCCATTTCGGGTGTTGCCCATTTTGAAGATTGGCATGCAGTGTCTTTATCTCAGTTGCTATCATTGTCATTCATTATGGCACTGGTGTACCTTGATAAACATGTGTGACAGTAAAGTATGTAAGAGACTGAAACAGATGTGTTTTTATTGACAGGACGACTCAGTTAATTCATCCTCAGTGAATCCTGAATGTGATGTGACATATAGTTCTGTCATTAATCTTGCCAAGACTGAAGCAGTAAGTGAATTCATAAGAACAAACACAAACAAAATGAATCTCAGATCTCAGAACATTGCTTTAGTTTATGTTACAGTAACATTTGTGTTATTGTCAGTATGAATTTATATGATATATTATATTTTCAGTGTGAACCAGCAGATGTAGAGGAAAATGTGATCTACAGCTCTTTATGTGTATAGGTGAGATGTTACTGTTGTGTAAATTTACAATAGACACATAATGTTGTACACACTGTAAATACTGGAAAGATCATTTCTCATTTTATCACACAGGTGTTTGGTCTGGATTAAATACCTGAACAAAATATGAAACAGTAATACAAAACACCAAAACAAACAAGATTAGCTTTTATAATTCAGTCTGAATAAATATGGTTTGTTTATGTATGCAAACATATAAAGAACGTGCCTAAATGTGTCTTAATTAAATAAACTGTTTGTATTTCATTCATGTTTGGTTGATTTATATAAGCATCTTCAGAAACAAGCCATTGGTTTTCAGTTGGTTGTAATGTGCTTGCCTTTAAGTGTAAATGTCAAAAGAAACATCATAATAAGAAACCATTGCTTCTGAATATGTTTTATCATTTTATGTTTAACATTTAGCATCATGTAATTTTGACATCAGTGATTTCAGTATTAGTCTTTTAAAGAAAAAAAGAAAAATGTGAAAAGCTATTTTATTTTAAGTTTCTTTAGATTAAGTAACTGCTCAATAAAAAAAAACATGTAAATGTATTTGGTTTGGGGCAGCAGTACTCAAAAATGCTTAATTAATTTGTAACAAGAAAATAAAAATGTTTTGAGTAACAACATACATCTGCACATACTGGACATGTCTGTACAACTAAATATCTGCAATCTACTAATAAATCTTCTAATTTCATACATCTACTCATTATATCAGTTAGGCAGAAAATAAACACTGCAGGTGCAAGTTTTAACTAATTTACTAACTTTTCATTTTAATAATGCATTTGTTGAAATTAACAAAGATCATTAAATGCTGCAGATATACAGTTCATCCCAGATAGCAAAATTGCTGTGGCCCAGATCTGGCCCACCTTTGGCATGGAATGATGGTACTTGAGCTGTCCACTTCTTTTTTCCAGATCTTTGCCACAAGCAAGCCATAGAAACGCCACATGTCAGCCGAGCACAAAGCAAATAATGCAGATCTGGCCAAAATCTGGGAAATAGTTTATTTAAATTTAGGCCCAGATTCGGCCCACACCTGGCATGATTGATGGCACTTGTGTGGTCCACTCCTATTTAACACACCTCAACCACGAGCAAGCCAGAGTGATGCCACAATCAGAGTATGAATCTCAACCATGGTGATAATTAAATGAAAACCTCATGCTGCAATGCAAGCTGGGTATTAACAAATTACAAATCTCATCCAGGACTCCCAGCATGCATTGCGACATGGATAAATAATTAACTTTTTACAATTTTCTTTGTCACCATGGTTGAGATTCATAAGCACTATTCGGACGGGAGTAGTTTTCCAAACAACGTTTGAGTTTCAACGTGTCCCCCAGGACGTTTGTGATTTTATGTACCGATTTGGACGGGATTAAAATTTTCAGGCTATTCCAGATAATTTATTAATTTAATTTGAACAAATCAAAATAAAATGTACAAATCCTACTAAAGTAACATTAGCCTATGTGTTTTATATAACTCTCTGCTTTAATAAACTCAAAGAAATGAAGAAATATTGATTAATAACAATTTGTTATCTTTATTAATTAACGTTCCAGTTTAACAACTTTGAACAGAGTTTCTTACCTTATAACGTTACTGATATTTCAGTGGCCAGTCTTAACAGTGTTTAATATTCAGCTCGTCTTGATTTAATTATTTTATTTTGCTGAATGGGAAAAACATCCATATGTGACCCGTCACGGAAACCAGAGACTCAAGTCGGCAGCACAAGTTTCGAGAAAATGAGAAACAAAGGTTTTTTTTTCGAAATTTGTGATTTTCGTTTTATTGCAGAATCTGTTAGTTGAGATCACGAAGAAGCCTCTCCATGTTTGAGATAGCAGTTTTTGTATATTTAAAAGCGTACATTTTGCGGTTAAAATAGGCTTGTTTTTCCGGAGATTCTAGCGTGCAGCGGGGGGCGTCATTGTCTGTGTGTATATTTACATACTGTATAAGCTTTTGTTTTCGCCTCCGCCCCCAAAGGGAACAGCGTGACTACTAAATAAGGATAGTTCGCCCAAAAATGAAAATAATGTAATTAACGACTCACCCTTATGTCGTTCTAAACTCGGAAGACCTCCGTTCATCTTCGGAACACAGTTTAAGATGTTTTATCGTTAGATTTAGTCCGAGAGCTTTCCCCTTCATTGAAAATCTATGTATGGTTTCCATGTCCAGAAAGTTAATAAAAACATCATCAAAGTAGTCCATGTGACATCAGTGGGTCAGGAAGATTGTGTTGATGCATCGAAAATACAGTTTGGTCCAAAAATAGCAGAATTACGACTTTATTCAGCATTGTCTTCTCTTCCGGCTCGAGCGTGAAGTCACGTGACTGTAGTGACGCGCTGCCCTGTTCCTCAGACATGTTTGCTAAGTTTTTTTTTTTTTTTTCAAACTTATAGCCTGCGTCTCCCCAGACTGTAAAGCTCGGGCGCACAAAACAAAAGACAAATAAAAGAAGCTGGGGCGGAACAAATAACAGTCAGCCGCATCGTACGTCAGCCGCGTCACTGACTTTATGCGGCGCCGCAGTCGGATGACGTCAAAGTACCGCGAGAGCTCTTCAAGAAATCTTACGGAGTAGTTTAATTTCGACTCGCTCTCGCGGTATTTTGACGTCATCTGTATGTCAGTTCTTGCAGCGCAGCATGAGTCCAAACACACAGAAGTTACACAGATATAGTTGTATTCTTCATATAATTGGCTACATGTTTTGTCTATCAACATTTTCCATGAAGTCATTGGCTGATGGAGAAACGAGCGAGCCATTGGTAACCTCTCTAAAGGATGTCACGTTTTCGACGGCGCTGTTTGGATGATCTATTATACTACTTCCCTATTTTAAATACAAACTTTGAAGGCGGGTTCATGTGTTTAACGGAGTGTAAGCTCATATACCCTTACATGTTACGATTTAAATAGTCTTCAGATTATATATTATATTGTATTACCAGACATTCATGCGAAATCTGATGTAAACAATCTATATTTCACGGATTATACGCATTTGTGGACAAATATGGACATTGGATAATCTGAAACAGACTGGATTCGACTTGTGATCCCCACAAAGGTAAAAGAGTCTTGTTTATTTTTGCGGGTTGTCATTTGGTCATAAAATACTACATATGATGCTAGAACATCTCAAAAAGGGTTTTACAGGGGGCATGGCTTAGCTAAATGAGATGTAAATGAGCCTTATTGTCTCCCCCAGCTGAAAAGAAGAGTCCCTTTCGTCTCGATTTTCTCGGTTTGAGTATTTCTGAGTTCCTATATTCAAATGGCCACAACTTCTCCAAATCTTATCAGATTTCCATGTGTTACACATCGTTGGAAAGCTTAGAAACTGCACTTTCAGAATCTGTGAATAACTCAAAATGCCCAGATCCGACTTGTGTCCCTACTTTCCGTGACTGGTCACATATCTGAATGAATGGGACTCAGGAAATAAAATATGCGCGCATTAGTAAGACCTTACGGCAGGTCATGTTGGCCAAAACACGAAATGAACCGCGTTTTCAAAAGATATTGCGGGCAAACACAGACATTTGCATCCGGACGGGATTAAATTTCTCAGAGGACCTCTGAGTTCGGCGAAAAACAGTAGGTAAATTGCTCTGGAATTCTTACGGAGGTCGTCAGAGAAAAACACAGACATGGCCGATTCGTACGGGATTAAAAACACAGAGGACCTCTGAGAAGCTCGTCTGATTCTTGATGTTTGTACATCCCAAATATACAGCAGTTAATTTTTGCCAAAGTTTCTAAAACTCCTTAATAAAAAACTGCTGTGAAAGTGCTGGACTTCATAAATATTATTGACAGTAAAAAAACTCTTGAAGAATAAACCAATTAATTAGATGATGATTTTTACCATTATATACCAAACACAGATTTGCAGATTTATTGCAATTAGCTTTGCACAACCATAACAAATGTGTTTTATACACACAAAGTAAGGCAACCACGGAAGAACTAGTAAATAAGTCAAGAGTCCAACTAAAACAAACACTAATCACAATAATGGTGACTTAAAATTAAACAAAGCATCAACATCTAAATCTAATAAGTGATTTGTTTTCTACAGCAATATTTTTACTGAACATTCAGAAATAATGCTTTATAACAGTTCAAGCAAACAAGTCAATATAAAAACAGTTGATGTTTAAAACATTTTTGGGAACTTTAGGGAACATTCTTAGAACTTTTTTCTGTTAGCTGGGTATGTGGATCACTTCAGACTCACACCCATATGAGCCGGGGCTTACTGGGCAATATCTTTGCCAAACTGGCCCTGATGCGTCTTTATACAGCTGGGCCACATTTGCAACAACATATGTGGGCCACTTCAGACTCCCACCCACATGAGCCGGTGCTTACTGTGCCACATGTTTGCCAAAACCGGCCCGGATATGTTTTAAAAGAACTGGGCCAGATTTGCTACATCATATGTGGTCCACTTTAGACACAAACCTACATGAGCCGGTGCTTACTGTGCCATATCTTTGCCAAAACTGGCCCTGACATGTTTGTAAAGAACTGGGCCACATTTGCTGCAACATGTGAGGGCCACACTAGGCCGTGTCTGTTGTGCAGCATTTTTGCCAAAGGTGGCCCACATGTGATTTGATATATTTGGCCCATTTTTGCTATTTTACATGTGAGGCACTTTAGGTTCACATACCTTTTATTCGGGCCATAAGAAGGACAGCAGTGCTGCATCTTTCCCTGAAGTGGCCCACATGTGCTTGCTATTTGGGATGTTAGTTCATAATGTTGATCAATTTCAATAGGCCTACATAGTGGGAGTTTCTGTTTGTCATAATTGTTATAAAGGCACGTCATTGCTGACATTCTTCAAATTGGTTATTTTATAGC
Organism: Misgurnus mizolepis; assembly: GCA_025389145.1. NCBI lineage: Eukaryota > Metazoa > Chordata > Actinopteri > Cypriniformes > Cobitidae > Misgurnus > Misgurnus mizolepis. Next base: position 60,756,934 of record JAIFKI010000002.1, read on the forward strand.
ATCAAAAACAAAATGTTTATTAAAGTTAAGAATAAATCATATACAGAAAGTCAGCAATAGACATTCCCTAGCACTGAAACTTTTGTGTTCACCATGGTGGTTAAACATGTTTGAAAACACTAGGGGCTATGCCAATTTGTGGGCGCTTGCCAGCATTTTTTGTTTCTCTTCTAAGTACGGTCTTTGTTTCCCTTCTGCTTTGTACACTTTTGGATTTGGTTAAATAAACTTTATCCACTTGGATCCGCTGCCTTATCTTGCCTGCCTCGCCGTGACAGAATACTCCACCACACTATAGATCCAGCAATTCACTTTGTTGGACCACACAAGAGACTTTTTGGATATTGTTCACCTCACTAACTACCCTTATTTTGCACACAGTAATTTCTACTGCTATTGACTCAACTCATTACTCTAGGAACAACTCACCCGTGATGTTCCTCAAAGGTCAATAATTCTTTTTAATTATCTTCTCTGGGAGAGCAGTCTGAACTTCAGCATCACTGTCCTGCTGCTTTCTCCAGAATGCCATTGGCCCACTGAACAATGTCATCTACACTTTCTCAAGCTATTCTCTGTTCCTGTAACCAAGTGCTGTGCAGAAAGAATATCCATGTCACTTGTTTGCAAATATTTAGAGAGAGGGGTTGTCTGCTTAAAAATCCTGAGAAAAACTTCTGCTGTCAGTATGGTTTCATACTTTAGGTGAGCACACTTGTACCCTTGGGCCTTGATTCGGATGATAGGTTTTGATGGTCACATCCTTTTCAATTTTTTCCATGGTGATGACCAGGGGCCTCATTTATAAAACTGTGCGTAGGATCCTTACTAAAAGTCTATGTACGCACAAAAGCCAAAAATATCGTGAGCAAAAAAAAAAATTCAGATTTATAAAACCCATGCGTAAGCACACCAGCAAGCAATATTCCTTTTATAAATCACAAATAACCTGAAAGTGTGCGTACGTGAATCTTCCTCATATCCCGCCCTGTACCTTTTTTAACCATAGTTGAAATAGTCAATGCAAATCACCTCCTGAATGCTGATCCTCATATTAATGAGACTGGCATCCAATTGTTAGTTCGTAAGCTAAATGCGCCCAGCCAATAAACGCAACAAGCTATTGTCGTAATCCTTGAGCATTAAAAGGACAAAGCATTACACACGGGGGTCACCGCAGATATATTTTTACAGCAATTATATTCTGTAACACTTTGCCAAAATCACAGCATAAATGAGAGGAATCACTAAAATAAAACAGATGTGTGTTTTCTGCTCCGTTTGTGCACGCGTCAGATATATGCGTACTGTTCTCCAGCAGCACTACAAAATCCTCTGCTCTACAAAAAGCAGACATATAAAAAATGTATTATTTAAATTAAAAAACATTAATAGTAATTTCCTTTTACCTATCAGACTTGCACTCTAAACTTGTACACGTGTGATTAAATATTTATTTTAGTGTAATAGGCAAACATGTTTCTTCATGCAGGTTTTGTTATGAACATCATAATTAGGACTATTATAACAATAACAGAGAGAAACGATTGTCCAGGAGAATGTGTCTCCGTACGCATGAGTCAGAGTTTGCTTACAGGTGCGCACATTCTGCTGTCAAGTTTTTCTTTATAGATCACAACCTTTGCGTGGAAAGTGGCGTACGCATGTTTTTAGCCCCATTTTGTGCGTACGCACGCTTTATAAATGAGGCCCCAGATCTGTGTAAAGTTCATGGTCAGGCATTGCAAACCTTCCAAATACTTTCTTCAAGGCCTCGCCTTTGGCCCGACAGCGTGTTTCACCAATTACACCAAGTCGCCTGTATGTCTTGTCCTCACTGGTTGCCTAGCTTCATGCGCTTGTAGGAAGCACAAATGAACACTGCAATGTCATTTAGTAGTGAGAAAAGATATTCACTTGCCACAACAACCACAGAAATGTCAGCTAGCACAAGGTAAAGGACATGCGAGTAACACCATTTGTGTACTTGGTTAGGTGATACTCCTTTGAGCAATGCAGAAAAACCTCTGTCCTGTCCCTGCATGTTAGCTGCTCCATCTGTTGCATTGCCAATACACTTTTTGATGTCCAAGTCCATCTTCTCTAGGGTCTGTTTCACAAGCTCCACAAAGTACTCTCCAGTTGATGAATCACAATCAATGACAGCAAGGAGTCTTTCACGGACAACATCAGTAACATACAGTATCGGAGAACTACTGCACACTGGCCTTTGGATGTTAAGTCCTGTGTTGTGTCCATTTTTATTGAGAACATCCCTGCCTTTCTTACTTGAACAGCAATTTTCTGTTGAATCATATTTCTTATTAATTCACTCTTAAAACAGAATATAACACAACCTGTGTTAAATTTTAACACACCAGTGTGTCTAGTTAAGGACAACACATTTTGTGCTAATTTTAACACAGCCAGTGTGTTATTCTTTTTAACACAGTCAATGTGTAATAAGATTTAACACACTAATGTGTTATAGATGTGCTATTTTTGTGAAGTGATTTTACATCAGCAGCTTTGCTCAAATTAATCACTTTGTATTAATTTGTTCTTTGTACTGCATAGGCATAAAAGTGTGGGTGAAAATACACTTATGACAAAACTCTCACAAAAACTAAAAAACATTATTTTACACATTGTGGAACTATGTGTAAAACCTCACAAAAAAAACCACTCTTCTCTTAAAGGGCGATTTATAGTCGTGCGTAGGTGCTACGCCGTAGCTACGGCGTAGGCTATCCGTAGCCTGTGCGTAGCTCTGCGTAGCCTGACGCGCACCTCACAAAATTCCTAACAGCGCGTCGGCTCTACGCGGACCGCAAGCTCTGTGATTGGTCCACCAGAACCCCTCCCGTCAGGTAAAAAAACTGCGTCATAGGTATTTCCGGTTGAGACGGTGAAAACAAAGATGAGCCAAGTTGAGGAGTGATTTAACTCAAACTGCAACATAAGTCACTGTTTATTTACTTCCATCATTGCTGGTCTTCTCAAATTATACACAACAAGTTGCTATTTCTTCTTCGTTTGTGGGTTAACTTGCTTAGCTTCTTCTTCTCTGACGACTTCTGCTGCTACTGTGGTTACACGCGTGATTACTGCCAACCAGCGGTTTCGCGTGTGTTTGCACGTCGACGTGGACGGCGACGCACAAGTATAAATGAAAACCGGCGCGGAACCTACGCCGTAGCTGCTACGCCGTAGGACCTACGCACGACTATAAATCGCCCTTTAGTCACGGTTTAAAGTAATTGTCTCTGTTAATGGACTTCCCAAATTCCAATGAAACATAGTCTGAACCTGACTCTTGTAGGCTAATGTCTTACTTATATTTTTGAAATTACACACAGTTTGTGCATGTTTTTTTAGAGGACGATGTTTTCCCTCAAATCTCATGCACAAAAATTTAGACAGTGGGCCGAATTTTAACATCCTTCGCCAGTGATGAGGCATAAAATGATGCTTTGGAATTAGTGATTTGTTGGGATATAGAGTCTGAAACAAGTTATGGTGATCAATAACTAGCTGCTTAAAAAATACAGCTAATTCCTTGGTAACAACTGGTACAAAAATGATGCTACAAATGTCTCTAAGGAGAAGGAACAATTTCCAGTGACTATAACCTTCACTTATAAAATTTCCAATCAGGAATGGCAAAAAAAGGATGAGACACCACATTTGACTGGCATTTTGCTTCATGGGGTGATGTTCTTAAATTAAGAATGGCACTGTGCTTGTTTTTCTTGTTTGCCACACCATAGTCAAGACTGACCATTATGTCATTCAACTTTTCTGAATTGAAAAGTTTTTCCTCATAAATAAAATGTTGTAACATAAGTTTGATCTCAAGTGGAGCCACACACTCTAAAATGTCATGCATAATGCCAAAGCAGACATTATCAGTAATATGAAAGTACTTTAGACAAGTTTATACAAGAGTCTGCTTTTATCTCTGTTAAACCAATATTTTTAAGCATAACATATTGACTGTAATTTACTTTATTGCGCAACTCCAAACAATTGTCATCAAATATACACTGCATCTCATGTTTGTCAATCAGACAGAAATGACAGAATTTGTTGTCTGCGAAACTCTTCAAATATCCTCCAACGAATGGCAGGCCAGATTGTCAGCAGTGAATAAGCATATTGTGGCAAATAACAGTGTACTCTGGCCATTGATCTGAACTTCAATCCCTCTGGTTTCAAGAAACTTAATATCATCCAACAATGACTCAAATATTTTGTCAAAACCATAAACTTCTTTGTCAATCGAATTAAAAAGCAAACATAGGTGTCTGTTTTCAAGAGATGAGTTAAATTTAGCAGGTAAATTCCTCAAAACAAAAATAAACGGCTCCTATTTTGTGAACTTTGGTTTTAGAACCTAAAGCGTTGGTTTTTTCAGTTCCGGGTACATGTCGACTGAATCTTTCCATTTTTACGCAGCAATCTAGCATCCTTAGCAATATCAGCATTCTTCTTAGTAAGATGTTCGTTGAGGTAAACCTTCATGCCCTTCAATTGTCACAGGTAGGGGTGGACCCAGATGTAAATAAGGTCACGCCCCTTTCTCCACCTCGAGGAGATTCCCAGAGCCACCCCAATGACCAGACACACAAGGTAAGCATAAATTAAAATATACTTTATTTAATTTACTTTAAAAATAATAAATAGGGCAGGGAAAAAGGGGAACTTAAAATAACGGCCCCTCTAGGCTCTCTTCACAGCTCAGTTTTTCTCAGCGTTCACGCTAGCTCTCTTTCTCTCCACAGACGACCGCTGGAACACAGGGACACAGTGAATCATCTTCAAGGCGTTCGCTCACCTCTGCGCTGGTTACAGCTTCTAGGTAGGTATGGCTCTCTCCACAGCTCAATATCTCAGTGTTCACGCTGGCTCTCTTTCTCTCCACAGACGGCTGCTGGGATACAGGGACACAGTGAATCGTTCTCAAGACGTTCGCTCACCTCTGCGCTGGTTACAGCTTCTAGGTAGGTATGGCTCTCTCCACAGCTCAATATCTCAGTGTTCACGTTGGCTCTCTTTCTCTCCACAGCTCTCACGACTCACTCACTTTCCTGTCAATCAGCAGACATAACAGGTTATATGGAAACTTACAGGGTGGCGAGCTTACGCTGGCTGGTTCTGCAATGCGGCGATTTAGCAATGATTTGTAATGGGACGCCGGGGGCCAAGACCCTCTCGGCGAACTCGTTGATGAACAGAGGGGCGAGAAAACCACGCCGGCACACCGGGTCGAGCGCTGCCCTTTCCTCGAGACCCGTTGGTCAATCGAAAACTGGACCGGGGCGCCCTTTCGTCGAGACCTCGGGCCAGCGGATCTCTTTCGCCTCTACTCTGTGATGATGAAAAGGACACAAGTAAGGTAACGATAGTAGGTGTAATACTCACACACACTGCCACTCGCACAGTTCTTCGCCGCCACTCTGTAATTCGGTGAAGCTGAAAACACACTACAGCATTATTGTACAGGTATTCTCTAGCGCCGTTCTTTCCTCTTCGTCGTCCGGGATGAGTGACTGAAAGCGGGGTTACGTCAACCAAGACACAGCACTCACACTGCAATACACGGCATTACACAGCACCACTTCAAGTGAAAATTTCCAAAGACTCACCCCACCACGCTCAGTGCACGCAATAGACACCCGTCCTCTTCCACTTCGCTCTGGGCGAGAATAGGGAGATGGCAGACGGCCTAGCGTTTGTTTGTTGTCGTCGCTGTAGCTGCTTTCCCACGAAACCTTCGGCTCACCCACCACGCTGGTACAGGGGTAGGGCCACTCGATCTCTCTTAAGAACACTCAAACGATGTATAAGTCAAATATGTACAAACACCTACTTCAAGGGATTTGGTTACTCACAATCTCTGTCTTTCTTCGTCCTAGGTTGTCTTCACGCTAATAATAACTCCAGGTACCTAGACAGGGCGCTTTCCAGCCACCAACACCACTTTTCCACAGATGTATACTCACAACGGTAAGTTTTTCCTCTCCTTCCGTTTCTCTCATCCAATGTCAGTGTCCGTCTAGCACTTCACCTATAAGGTCTTCGATATCCTCATTTACATCGATCTATGATCCAAACATGGAGAGAGAGAGCAATACAACGATCCAAATATAGCGTATCAGGCGAGCCCAACTCGGCGCTACAATACACACCAACACAACAGGGGATAACATCAGCGATTTCGGGGTGCTCCTTTTTAAAAGATCCACGACTTGCCTTCCTTTCACCCTCTGTGACTCTGTCCTCTTTCCGCCCGCTTCAGCGATCGCCAGATCAACAGAGCTTCGGGCTCTTCAAAAGGTGCGTGTCTTTGTTTGCCTTTGGCAAAGGAGCTTCCCCCGGGTTGATCGCCTCTCGTGTCTGAATCTCCTGCTTTGTGTTCTTGCAGAGCTATTTATTCATCTCCCTCTCACACAGCCTCCAATCACACTTCACTCGCTTAACTCTTTACACCTGTGGCTCATAAGCCCCGATTATGTTGCCCTGGAAACCAGGAAGTGAGACGGTCTGTCTTCGAATGCGGACCGGTGGGAAACCTTCCGGGCGGAACCAAACTTCCCTAACTTTGGTTCCGCCCCCGAAAAGATCGTCACCTTGTGACACAATTTCACCCCTTGTCTCAACAGTGCAGCTTTGTGTTTGGGGTTCACAAAGTGCACAATGATGGCAGGAGGCCCAGGAAACGTGGAATGACGCTTCCTAGGTAGCAAGTGACATGCAGAAAAGTTTTCACTCTGAACTTCAATATCTTTGCTCACCAAGAATAAAACAACCTGCTGTTCCAGAGATTGGGTCTCTGTCTCCGATGCATTAGCATCGAGGACTCCTGCCACTGGATCCGCCACCCTCGCATAGGTACAGTGTTTCGTTTCCAAACCAGTTAAAATGAGGTTGTTCATTCTTGTGTGCTGTTCAAGGTCGTCGATTTGTATCCAACATAGCTATTTTCTCATCTTTCTTCATCAGTAACATCTTAAGCGACTGAATAGTAGCCGACAATTTCTCAATCAATGGCGTCAAATTTTCCTGTTTAGTTACGTTTCTCGGCATTAAGCTGATCAGTTCCAATTGTTCCTCCACTCTTTTCATCTGTGCAATCGTAGCCCCCCCCCCATACTTGCTTAGATTATTTACAAAAGGTGTAATTACCGTAAATCCTCTAATATAGGGCCCGGGCCTTTATTTTACTCAAGCACATCGCGGCCCAGGCCTTTATTGGAAGGAGGCCAGAATTAGAGACAGGCCTTTATTTCTATTTGAGCAAAACGGACTACCAGTAGAATTAATAAAAACGAGATTTTGTGTCAATTTGAACCTATAAAATACTAGGTTCATTTATTGAAAACGTACAGTTACCATATAACATTATGGTATGCATACAGAACATTTACAAAAAATAACAGTAATTCAGGCTACCGGCAAAAACATAGCAAACATAACGGTAGTGCATTTTAAACATTTAACCATACACTGTGATAATTACCGTAGGCTATTCATAACAAAAGGCAACTTACTGGTTTAGACACCTTACCACTCCAAAGTTTAACCATCCTCAGATTTTTCAATTATAGTCCTATGTCATGTTGTTGTGTGTCCGGTTTCGTTTGGTTTAAAGTAAAAAAAAAAAAAACAATTCTGTTTAATCCTCCTCCTCCTCCTCAGTTTCCTCCTCTTCATCTCTCCCTGTAATTTCCTCATCACTTGCGCTAGCCTCTACAACAAGTTCATTATTATACAGTTCCTCTTCATCCTCCTCATGTTCCGCTGCGCGTCTGTTCTCTTCCTCACGCAGGCGGGCAGCAGTCAGAGCCTCTCGTCCAGCAGCGCAGGGCTGTAAAGAACGATACATTAATAAACAATACATTAATTAATTCGTTTGGCGTTATAGCAAGGCACAGTGGACAGGCTCACTCACAAATGGAATTTATCTAATGGTAGAGAGCGACAGGAAAAGCGAAAGAGAGAGCGAGTGATAGTGATAAATGTGAGTGCTAATTTCAACATACCTGTCCCTCTCGGAAGCACAGTATGAGGTCGTCCTCACTCCCGTCGGGTTTCACAGACTGCCCACACACTTTAAAGGACTTAATGATCAGGTCTTTGTCCAGCTTGTCCCAAGCAGCGAGAACCCATTCCACAAGCAGACGTCGAGATGGTGCTTTTAGGTTCCCTCCACTTGTGTATTGCTTGTCTGCGTCCCCAGCCATCCACTCATCATAAGAAGCATGTAAGCTCGCTTTGAAGGGCTGGTTCCACATGACATCGGGGGCTTGGACATACTTAGTGCAGCCTCCTGGGATCACCGCGGTTGTGATGTTGTACGACCTCAATTCCTGTTTGGTAGAGGTGCTGATGTGACGGCGGTAGGCGTCCCATACCAGGAGGCGCGGGCGAAAACTGAATTTGCCTACCACTGATCTGAGCCATGCCGTGGTCAAGTCGTCATTCATCCAGCCGTTGGCAGATGTGGCAATGACTGCTCTTGAGATCTCTTGCTGCATTGCCTTCACTTCACGTATGGCCCCCCGGAAGACTACAAAAGGCTTGAGTTTAGTGCCATCAGCCTTGGCAGCAAGGACAACAGTGAGGTGGCTTTTTTCATGGCCTGTTGTTTTGAGCGCAACACTCTTCGTCCCTCTTACGTCAATAGTACTGGGAGACACCATATCGAACCAGACGGCTGTCTCATCCATTGCAATTATGTCGTTCTCTGAAATTAATTTCGAGACGACAGTCTTGCTCACGTAGTCGACGAATGAGACAAGTTTCTCTGTGAGGAGATCTGGGTCCTTCTGAGCCATTGTAGTGCGACGTCGCAATGCGAAGCCATTTCGGTTTAAAAACTTTTGCAGCCAACCCCTGCTAGCCACAAATCGCGCCCCTCTATCACTCACTGTAGGGTAGATTTCCAGAGCCTTGTTTCGGATCATTTTCCTCGACACTCGGTTATGACTGTCCCTCATTGAATGAATCCACTCAGAGAGTTTTGTGTCCAACTCCTCACTAACCTTTTTTCTCCCTCCTCCTGGCAGTCTTGCTCTCTTTTTGTTTGCCGCGGCTAGATCCATTTTCTGCTTTTTCCAGTATCTTATTCTTTTCGGGTCAATGTTAAAATGTTTAGCAGCTTGCTCCCCTGAGTGCGCTGCAGCATATTCCAGCACGTCGTCTTTGAACTTAATGTCAAATTTCCGTCTCCTCTTTGGCTCCGCAGCTGCCATGGTAAATAATGGTGACTGAAGTCTCACGTGCGAGTCAAAAGCGAAGTGATTGATTGATTGACATGACCAGGCTACCGTAGCGATGGGTTGGATTCGTGAGCAAACATTGCTCCCCTGTGGTATTTGCATGTATGACAAGCATAATGTTGTGACCTGCCCAGAATAATGTTACTTCTAATAATAGCCCCGGCCACTATTAGAGACCGGCCTTTATTTACCTCCGCCGACAACGAGACCGGCCAATGTTAGAGACCCGGCCGCTAATGGAATACAGGCCAATATTAGAGGATTTACGGTAATATAATAGATTAAAGTGTTAATGTAGTGAAATGCCAACAAAGCCAGAGCTCCATTCAACAGCTGAGCTACGTGCTGAGCCATAGCTGAGGGTAGTCAAGTTGCTTACCGGCATTATTAAACAATAGGACTTTTAAGTTGTGTAAATATGGTTTTAAAGAGAAAAAAACATGTACAGGTTTATTTTATTTAACCTTATTTAACCTGATGTTTTAATATTACAACCGTGACGTAGCAGCGATGTGATTGGATGATATTTAACACATGTTGTGTTAAACACACTGGCCCTCATTTATCATTCTTGCATAGAAACGGCCGTATATGTTGGCGTAAGATTATGCTTACACTCCTCTCACCGCCTGATTTATGAAGCTGTGCGTACCTTTGAAAATCAGGTGTAAGCAATACCTGCCCTTCATAAATGCCACGGCTAAAAACGATCGTCATTAGAATAACACGCCCATATAAATTCAAGTCTCCGCTTCGCCCACGCCCTCATTTTACGCCATTGACACATTAATAATTGTATGACAATTTGTAATATTTTTATCAATGACGCTTATTGATATTTAGAAGAATAATTATTTATTATTATTATTATTATTATTATTATTATTATTATTTACTGTTGCCTACATCTAAATTCTATGTCTGCTTAATGGTTCGGTTAAGTTTTTTTTTAAATAATATTTTTAAATGATGTAGTAACTTCTGTAGTATGTTGTTCTGTATTTACATACAGTTGTTTGTTAGCTAAATCTTAGATCCAGTGTGATATGGAGCTCCGGATATAATTCAAATTAACAATTTATTTCCACGACATCCACATGTTTTACTAGGCTAATTCATAATTTGAAGTAATAATAATTGTAATAATAATTACAAAATATTATAATAATTAATTCCAAGGAACAAACTTGAATATTGGGAACAAATTCTAAATGTATGGCCATACTTTAGACTAAATAAGAAAAATAATTGTTAATTTGTGTCCATAATGTAGCATAAAAGATAATTCGTGGCCATGATTTTGTCCGCATGTCATCATGATCGGATTTATAGCTTCATTCAACACAAGCCTTACCTATTCATGTGTATTTATTTATCATCGAATGGTATGTAACTAGCTTAACTTTTGATGCATTACCATGTTTTCGTAGCATATCCTTGTACTTTCTTGCAATGTGCCGCTTCAGATACCAGGATGAATATTTGCTAACTCTCCGCATTCCCTTTCAATTTCTTCTCCCTGCTCAATCTTAACTTTGATTTTTACTTTACATTTATGTATGAGGCTTGAATTCCATAACTTATTGCTAGACGTTTTTACAGATTCTCGAACTAGCAAATTATCAAAGGGCGTTCTGGGTTCAACGAGCAATGCTGAGAGAGCGGAATTTTCGGAAAGGGGCTCTGATGGTAATATTACCGCACCGCTCAACGCTCCGCTCACATACCCTGAAACGTCAGGTAAAGCGCACAGGCTCTCAACTGAAGGAATACATATGCCTACAAATCAAATGCTTTGGTAAAGTCACACAAATTAAAAATTGAAGTTCATGTTGTACAAAAAAAAAATAAGTTTATAATTACTATGTTGTTTTTGTTTTTTTACAGTGGGTCATAATATATGATATACTATTTTGGTTTGTCAGTGCATTTTGTTGTGTTAGGAATTTTTTTCTGTGCATTTCCGCACTAACTCAAAACGTGCGTACACCACCTCCTGAGCTGGCGTAGGATTTGAGGGTACCGTATGTCCATATTGATATATCTCAAAGTCACCGTGGTTTTGGGTGTACGCCAAGTGTACGCTGGAAATTTGGTGTATGCACTTTTGATAAATGAGGGCACAAGATGTGTTAAAATAGCCATAACACATTAAATGTGTTATTTATTAACACATCCGTTTTAAGAGAGTTCTAAGGACCCTCTTCCTTTAGTTCCCATCTGCTTCTTGCTCTTCTTGAAATTACAAATCTTAAAAAAAAAAAACGCTTAAGCATTTGATTTTATTGAAGCATAAGTTATGCAGACACATTTAAGAATCATTCTTAAAAAAACATGTAATAAATCATGAGGCTCCTTTTGTCCTAACACTCAGAAAAACTTCCATATTGTCCCTGAATTGTAAACGAAACATGAAAGGCTCTTTGGCCAGTTATCTGTCATCATTTATTTCCTCTTGATCTAGTTGAAGAAGGGCCTTTTACTGGTCTTCCTTGTTTAATGTCAGATACCACGGCTCTTCTGCAAAACTTCTAAAGGCAGGGCAGTTTTCCCGCAGCCATCCAACTGCAGTAAAGTGGTCTTTGACTATCTGTGGTTCCTTAATTGGAGAAGAATACAAAAAGTATAAAATATTTATATTTAATATCATTTATATTATTTTAATAACTACCTTATTTCCATCTGTTATCCCTGGGCAGATGTGAAGAAACCTTTTAATCAGAATGTAGCATGTAAATTCTGTCATGACTTCGGTTTTATTGATTGCTATGTTTTGGTTTCTCTGTGTTTGTGTTTTGTTTTGACAGTTCTCACGTGCGCGTCTCTCTCACGGGTGTGATTATGTTATCTCCTTCACCTGCGCAATTCACAGCTGCAGCTCATTTGATGGCCCATCGGTTCAGTATTTAATCCCCTGTGTGTTCTGTGTCTGGTTGCAAGTTCGTCTGTGTATGTTCTCGCCAGCTACTAGCTTTGCTAGTTTCTAGTCCTGTCTTGTCGTGTGTTTTTGATAGTTCGAGTCTGTTCATTGATTATTTTCCCACCCTTAATCTATGCCCTCTGCTGCCCAGGAATATTCTCTAGATACTGTTTCTGTGAACACTGACCGTTAAAGAGACTGTTTTCTCCATCTGCCTGCTTAAGGACTGCGGTGCTATCTGCCAGGTCATCCACTGCTCTGCTCTCCTCAGCGGCTCCGGCTGCCTGTTGGTTGGGCGCTGTCCAGCGTACCCATTCAGGGTACATTAAATCTCCGCGGCATTTTACATCTCACCCTGCAGTCGCGGTCCAGCTAGGCTGGTTAAATCTCCGCGGCATTTGAACATCTCACCCTGTCTCTCCTCAGTGGATTATTCACCCCATCAGTAAGCAGTGGAACATTTTGTGTCGTTTGTGGATTTACTAAACTGTTGTAATATACTCTCTCCCACCGTTCGCTTGTCTGGCCGGAGCCCGAACGTGTGTGGCCCTTCTCCCCAGTGCCTGTGTGTGCTCCCTGTCTCCAGCCGTCTGCCTCGGAGTGGCCTTTGCGCCCAGAAGTGCTACTGTCTGTTTACATACATTATTATTTAAATAAAGCTTTCTGTTATCCACACTGGGATCCATTGTATTTTCTGCCTGACAAATTCTGTTTCTCTCCCAATTTGACACAATAAAAACAGCCTTTGTCACCCATTTCAGTGGCACTTGCACATCCTGTGATGAATTAATTTTAAGTTAATTTATAGACACATGGACAAAGACAAACTTGAGAGAGTGAGAGAAATACCTTTCAATAGCAAAATTCTCCATCAGAATAAGGCACCACCATTTTTGAATGAGGGAAAATTAGACTTGCATATCGGAGAAACAAGTGTTAATATATCAACAATTTAATAGATTATATTAGAGAGTTTATAGATCATATTTTTAAACAAAGCTTACAGTGTAAAGAATAAAAGGGCACCTCAAAGACCATGTACAGAGCATACTGAAACAAGGAATGAGATGTTCAGGCAACCATTTCATTTTTTTTATTCTTATGAAAAATACATTCATAAAGTTTTTTCCACAACTGTTTTGGAACATTTTAAAACAATGAAATATCAGTTATTCCTGGAAAGAATGTGACAAACAGATTGTGTGTTTTATGTAGCTTGTATTTTTAAAACCTAATAAAACTAACCTAGTTTTTGATCAGCTTCCATGATCATGAAGTGATTATGCTTGTTAATTTACTGCAACAAAATTAAATAAATATTTTATAATATTTTAACCATAAATATTATAACCATAAAAATTGGACTAAGGCGCCAAGTTTCTTTTTTTTTAAGTGAAAACAACCACTGACCACATTACTAAAACAACATTTCACATTCAGAATATTAGCAAAACATGCAGAGTATCATGCCAAGAACAAAAAGCAATGAACAGAAAACTTTGGAACTGTGAACTTTGAACAGCAAACCATGAACTGCATAATATCTATATTTGTAAGTGCATTTTGAAGACAACCAGATATCATGAATCACCATTCCGGGATGATTTGAATCAAAAAGTACATCGCCTTGTTTTGCTATATTCTTTGCTGCCAACACATTTAGTTCCTAAGCATAACATTCAATTGCACATCGATTATCATGAGAAATAACGTCTCGGTTACGGATGTAACCCTCGTTCCCTGAAGGAGGGAACGGAGACGTCACGTCGTGACCGACGAATTGGGAACTCGCTTAGAGAGACCAATCTGCTTCGAATACTACTAAAACGCCAATGAACTTGGCATTGAGATATTTGCATAATGCTGGCGCCGCCCCGCCAGGTGCGTATATAAGCAGCAGGTGCAAATAGGGAAATTAGCTTCTTATTCGCTGAGAAAGCCGGAAAGTGTGACCGGCCGTAACAGCAGGTGGCAGCACCTGTGGCGACGGGACGTGACGTCTCCGTTACCTCCTTCAGGGAACGAGGGTTACATCCGTAACCGAGACGTTCCCTTTCAGTCGGTCACTACGACGTCACGTCGTGACCGACGAATTGGGAATCCCTATCAAAACGCCACTAGGGGCTGACCTCTTCCAGTGACTGCGTAAAAGCCCTCCGGTTCCACTTAAGGAGGAGGAGGTACGTTTTAAGGCAGAAGGCCGGGCACTAGATGTTCCTTTAACCCCACAGAAGTGCCAGCGACTGGGAAGCGCCCTACCTGAGCGGGATAGGAACGCTGCGGAAGCCACCACCCGTCTTAAGGGCTAATGGTGGGCGAAAGTCAACCGTAGTTGAGGAAATAAGACAGCCGTGGCTGTGTAAGCAAAGCAGTGCTCTGCTAAGGGAAACGTGGGCTAGTAGGATTAACCCCACGGAAAAATACTCACAATGGAACCCGGTGGGACACAATGTGGAGCCCGAGCCAGACACGTAGGCTCGCGAGGATACAGCTAGTGAAAGGCTGACAGCCAATGCTCCGCAACAAAGGCTGCCAAGGCAGCGGAGGAAGAACAATTCAAACCATTACGCATTTTTGTTCTGAAGGCCTTCCATACTGACACAGTTATGAAGCATCAGTTGGAGGCTGCAAGCCGACCTGCGAGACTGTTCTCCGTGCTCCCCCTGGTGAGGAAAGAACACGAGAGGATACAGGCTCGATACGAACACTGTAGAATTTAATGAACGTATTAGGTGTCGCCCAACCAGCAGCTCTGCAGATGTCTGTTAGCGAGGAACCACGAGCGAGAGCCCAAGATGAGGCAACACTCCGTGTGGAGTGCGCTCTCAAATTAAAGGGGCAAGGAATACCCTGAAGATTATAAGCCAGGGCGATAGTATCAACTATCCAATGAGACATCCTCTGCTTAGTGACAGCTTTCCCTTTCTGCTGGCCACCATAACAAACAAAGAGCTGGTCTGAGGTCCTGAGGCTTTGCGTGCGGACCACGTAGAATCGCAGTGCGCGTACGGGGCACAACAAAGCCATGGTTGGGTCTGCCTCCTCCGGGGGCAGCGCTTGCAAGCTCACCACCGAATCTCTGAAAGGAGTGGTGGGAACTTTGGGCACGTAGCCTGGTCTGGGCCTCAATGTTACACTCGAGGCAGCAGGACCAAACTGAAGGCACGAATCGTCAACAGAGAATGCATATAAATCCCCTACTCTCTTCACTGAGGCCAAAGCTAGCAGGGTCAGAGCTTTCATTGATAAAAGCTTCAGACTCGCAGACTGCAAAGGCTCGAACGGGGGGGCCTGAAGGGCTTTCAGCACCATGGACAGGTCCCAAGGAGGAATAGAAGGAGGGCGCGAGGGGTTTAGCCTGCGAGCGCCTCTTATAGTGTAATAACCAAATCATGCTGGCCAACTGATCTGCCGTTGATAAGTGAGTGAGTGACGAGCAGAAATAGCGGCGATATCAACTTTAATGGCGAAGGGACAGCCTACCATCTAACCTATGTTGAAGATATAAAGCACAATGTTAATGGGGCATTCTCTGGGGTCCTCGCGTTGCAAAGAGCACCAGGTGACGAAAAAGGTTTCATTAAGCGCGTAAGCCCGTCCTGTGGACGGTGCTCGAACCGCGTCGATGGTGTTAGATACTGTTTGCGATAAATCACCTAAACCTTGCGCGCGCTCAACGACCATACATGGAGATCCCACGGGTCGGGGCGCGAGTGCCAATGTGCCCCTTCCTAAGAAAGAAAGTCCTTCCTCAGGGGAATCCGCCAGGGAGGGCTGTCGCGAGGAGCATTAACTATGAAAAACCAATTCCCAGTCGTCCAGTACGGACGATTAATAAAAGGCTCTCCTCGTCCTGCCTGACTTTGCACAGTGTCTGTGCGATTAAGCTCACTGGAAGGAATGCGTATTTGCGCATCCCCCGAGGCCAGCTGTGTGCCAATGCGTCCACGCCGAGGCTGCCCTCGGTTAGTGAATAAAATAGGCGACAGTGGGTATCGTCCGGCGACGCAAACAGGTCTGTCTGCGCACGACCGAACTTCTTCCAAATTAGCTGGACCGTCTGGGGGTGGAGTCGCCATTCGCCGGGGCGCGCAGCTCGAGAAGCGCGTCTGCTGCTGTATTGAGCGAGCCCGGAATGTGAATGGCACGAAGGGACCTCAGATGCTTCTGACTCCAAAGGAGGAGATGACGAGCGAGATGCGACAGGTGACGAGAGCGCAAAACCGCCTTAACGGTAAATAACGCAACAGTCGCAATGTTATTGGTGTCGGCTAATACATCCTTCCCTCGCATCTCCATAGCGGAGCGTACAAGTCCCAGATATACAGCGCACCGCTCGCGGCAGTTGGGGTGCTATGCACACCCCTGAGACTGCAAGCCCGTCATACGTGGCGATCATCCCGTGCTAAGGGCATACATGCTACAGAATGCCAGGAGACCTTTCAGGGGCGCATTGTCTATCGGAAATGCCGGGTCTACCACGGGGAAGTTGGAATGACACGCAGGTGTAATGTTTACACGGTGTATGCCGGTGCGCCACGCTCTCCTCGAGACTCGATCGTAAGCCAACGCTGAAGCGGTCTCATATGAAGCAGCTCGGGCGGTGTCACAGCCGCAGCATGCTGTCATATGTCCAGGAGCTTCTGAAATTGTTTCAGAGGGACCGCGTACTTCCCTCGAATTAAACCGAGGCAAGTCAGAACTGACTGGTTGCGCGCTCTTGTAAAACACGCCATTTAGTCGATCGAGTCTAGTTTCCATACTGAGAAAAAGGATCCTCTGCACGGGGCAAAGTACTCTTTCCCAGTCGACCTGAAGACATAAACGAGCGAGATGCCGAAGCATTAACTCTGTGTTCGCGCACGTCTGCCAAGAACGGGCTATTATAAGTCGACGTACATAAAAGCAGAATGCGAACAACCCTCTCTCTGATATTTTAAAGCCGTGACTAGCACATGGAGACACGGAGAGAGAGAGACAGCTCGAATGATGTACTTAGTATTAATATGCCCACCCCACGACGCAGAGCGAAAAACGGTCTAAGCGAGGGGAGATGGACACATAAGTACACGTCTTACAGGTCTAAGGCTGCAAACGATCTGAATATTGAAATACGAGCCTCGGCGTTATCGTCCAAAAGAACACCTTTGTAGAGGCGGTGCGTAAATCAAATCGATCGTAACCCGCCGCGTATTTTGGGTACTATGAGATAAAGGCTGGAAAAACCCTTTCATCATCTCGGTAAGAGGGACCGGCTCGATACATCCTTCGCCAACAGGACATCGACCTTTGCACGCAGTACATGTGCATCGGGCGCTCTCACCACAGTGAAACGAAAGCCCGAGAATTTTGGGGTGTGCCGGATCTTGTAACCGAGGCGGATTGTGCGTAAAACCCAACGAAACGGGCTGGGAACTGAAGCCAAGCACCCAGGCACCGTACGAGGAGAATTAACGACACTACCGAAGTACCCGCGGTGGGGCAGCGAAGCGAGACAGGTGGGACTGCCGGTGCGTCTGCTGTGACAGCATAAGCATCTACAGTATGTGTGTGTGACACTGACCTGAGCCCGCTGAGGGTGACGGTCGTCTGGTCTCCTCAGCGGAGAGCACAGACTCCGAGGAGGGTGCTGGTGGTCCCGTCTCCTCAGCGGAGAGCTGGAACTCCTCAGGACACCCGCTGGCGATAGAGGAGAGGGAGGAAGAGCACGTAAATGCCCGCTCACATCTCTCTCGATCCTCTGGAGACCTGGAGAAGGAATAGGAATGCACTCTTTTTGTGGTTTTGTGGGTGCCGGCTGAGAAGCCGGCGGAACAGAACAAAACGAAACCAAAGATTCTCCACCCGGCCCTCTACCGGTGGAGGGAGCGATGCCATCACCGTCTCCCGTAGAGTGATCCCATCCGAATCCAGGTCGCCCGTCTCAGGGCCGCTTCGATTTCCGTTTACCACGGGAAGCGGGTGGGGCGGGCGGGGCGGGTTGCCGACGGCTGTTCCCCCTCCGTGGCCTGGAAGATGTTCTAGTGGGGGGGGTGGAGGCAGCCGCCGCAGGGCGCCCTCGGCGAGGAGCAGACGGGGCCGCCGGCGCTGGAGGGCGAGATGCAGGTCGCTTGCGCCGGGGCATGATCTGAGCGATCGCCTCCGTCTGCTTCTGGGCGGCGGAGAACTGCTGGGCAAAAGACTCCACCGACTCACCGAAGAGACCAGCCTGGGACACGGGAGCGTCTAAGAACTTGTTCTTCTCCGCATCCGACATGTCCGCCAGACATAGCCATAAGTGGCGTTCCTGGACCACCATCGTGGACATGGCACGACCAATCGCCTGCGCTGTCACCTTCGTAGCGCGAAGAGCCAGATCAGTGGCAGCCCGGAGCTCCGAAAGGACAGGCGAGTCGTGTCCTCCCTCGTGCAGATCCCTCAAGGCCTTAGCTTGATGAACCTGCAGCAACGCCATTGCGTGCAGGGCTGAAGCCGCCTCTCCACATGCCTGGTGGGCAGCGCCCGTTAAACCGGAGGACTGTCTGCAGGCACGAGAGGGGAGGGTTGGGCGGTCCTTCCAAGAGGGAGCGTGAGCCGGACACAGTTGCATCGCGACAGCACGCTCCACGGGAGGGATCCCCGTGTAACCCTTAGCGGCTCCGCTGGTGAGGGAGGTGAGGGGGGAGGGCTGAAACGGCCGTAATCTCATGGAAAACGGCGACTTCCAGGTTCTAGTCAGCTCCTCGTGCACCTCAGGGAAGAAAGGCACCGGTGGAGAGGGTTGTGACACCCGGGCAGCTCCAAAGAACCAATCATCCAGGCGGGACGGTTCGGGCTGAGGGGGGGGAACCCACTCTAACCCTACGGTCTCCGCCGCTCGAGCGAGCACGGCCACCATCTCTGGATCGAACTCCGGCGTCCCAACCCGACCAGAGGGAGGAAGGGCGTCGGGGTCCACGTCAGGGGGAGGAGGCCCACCCTCGGATGCTGCGGCGTCGGTGGACCCGGAGGGAGGCACAATGGATTCTAGAGACATCGTAGAACACGACGCTGAAGTCTCCATAGGCACATCAACCGGCTGTGGATGAGGAGGCTGAGAGCATGAGGACGAATCCCCCGACCGGCTCAGCACAGTGATGCGGAGGTCGTCCTTTGAGAGCTTTACAGCCGCACCGTGGCGGCGTTCAGCACTCGCATGACGAGGGTTGCGCTTTTCCCGGAGGAAAGACAACCGTCTCCGCAAATCCACAAGGGACATGCTCTCGCAGTGAGAACACTTACCCCCAGCGAACGCTGCCTCTGCGTGCTCGATGCCCAAACACGAAAGACAACGCTCGTGACCGTCCTTCGGACCCATGTATTTGCCGCACCCAAGATCGCACGGACGAAAAGCCATCCTGAAAAGGACGCTGATGTCCGGATATACGAGAGAGTGGCTGCCTTTAACAAGGCACAAAGCTCTCTCGTATCACTCTTTTAGGGAAATTCACTCAGATGCTTAGTTGATGAGCGCACAGGAAGGCAACGCACACACTAAACTCAAAAACAACAAACAGATGTAGAGCCGTGGAATAAGCGAAGCGTCCGCTGTGGTACTGCTAGTACAACCAACTTCAGCAATCAGGACCCAACAGAGTAGAGTAGCTTCTCAGTAGCAGATACTGCAGGCTTTCGAAGCGAATAAAAGCTAATTTCCCTATTTGCACCTGCTGCTTATATACGCACCTGGCGGGGCGGCGCCAGCATTATGCAAATATCTCAATGCCAAGTTCATTGGCGTTTTAGTAGTATTCGAAGCAGATTGGTCTCTCTAAGCGAGTTCCCAATTCGTCGGTCACGACGTGACGTCGTAGTGACCGACTGAAAGGGAACTTTTCCTTAGACGCCATGATGATTAAATTAAGATAGCTGTTTGCAATCTGTAAAAAAAAATCAGTTGTACAATAACTATTTTTGAAATCATGGGGTTTCCATTTACTGTTGCCTCAAGCTCTGCATTGAATCCCAAGATCCAGAAATCCTTTTTACTGTAGTGTAATCCTTCCAACTTGAGCAATTTTCACAGCTACACAGCTACTAGTTTATCTCTAGTCACTGGGTGACTATTTAGGTCTGGTGCTGTCTTTTTAGTGTTCTGCCAAGGTAGCAATATTTTTAGCTGTCCACATTTGGCCAGTTCTATGTTGGAGTGAGTGGGTTCTGCTAAGCAACCTTCAGATGGAGAAATGGGTACCTTTTCTGATGCCCAAGTGCGTTGCAAGACCCCACGCACAGTCATATGATGACATTTGGTATATGCTTTTAGGATAAAAGTCTCCAGGGCTCTCTATTCACAGATTGCATTTGATACTACAGTATAAACAATCCCACATGGGCACATTATCACTAACAAATCAATGTACACATTGTACTGTTCTTACTGCACATTCATAAAGGTTATCTGTAGAAAGTTTCTTTGGGTCAAGCATAAGGGTATGTCGAGGAAGATTTGGTTGTTACAGTTCTGGAGTTGGTCTTTCCACTCTTGGTAGCGGTAAAACATTCCACACAGTGAGCACTGCTTACAGTAGGTTAAAATCATTTCATTCATTTTATGATGTTGTGATTGCAGGAATGAACAAGAGCAGCATTTACTTAACTTCTTAGCTTAGTAGTTATTCATAATCGTAATCTATTCTTTTTTTTTTCTCTCTCTCTCTGCAGGTTCCTTAATCTCTGTCCTTAAAACTAGCACTTCTTTACATAGACAAATTTGCACTTTTAAGAGCCACATTTGACTTGTTTATTGTCTTATACGTATTGTTTATTGTCTTCTTATTTCTCTCTCTTTCTCTCTTTACCATCTGGTGGTTGCTTTTAAGAGGGACGTAGAACCTGGGTTGCTGCCTCTTCTTCACTCACTGTTATCAACTGAAAGTGTAAAGGTTGGTATCAGCGAATATAGATTGATTTGTTGGCGTTGTTCTAAGTGCACAATATACCAATTTAATGGATAGAGACTGGCATATAATACCTGGTTACTGCACCAAATGAAATTTGCAGGAGTCTGCACAATATAGGCCAACCTGTAAGATAAGATTGCTGTTGGCATGAAGTCTAAGTTAATCAAAGTTAAGTCTTCTGAGGAATGCCAGTATTCAAAGATGGTTTATGACTACAGGAAAGCAAACAGCTCGCTTAGCGACTATGTTTCACAGTTTTTCTGCACTGCAATAAATTGCCAGCTTGCAAACATCCAGATCTAGTATTACCTTTGATAATGTTAGAAAAGTAATACGTTAAGCATAGTCTACTGCTGTATGACACATGCTAATAGATTGACTAGCTCTGTCTTTCTTGTACTTATGTGCAGTGGCGGCTTGTGACTGCTCATTCGAGGGGCGCAAATTCAAAATATGTTTTCGGAGTGTCATGTGTGTTGCTCGTGTTTTCAAAATATGTGTTTGTTGCGTCATGTGAACCATGTGCATCACGTGTTTTTTAAGTAAGTTTTTTAAGTAAGTGCCTGCTGCATACGCGTCAAAACTGTTTATGATAAAAGAGACACTTACGATCATAAAATACACACAAGACACTCCCTTAACAGTAAATCTGATTACGCATGCGAGTATCTGGCAAACGCAACCGTCTCTTTTATCAAAAACAAAAATGCTTTGCCTCTTCCCAAATAGTTGTAAGTAAAAATGCTTATGCTGCATTCATTGAGTGGTAATCAATATGTGACCTGTCACGGAAACCAGTGACACAAGTCGACAGCACAATTTTCGTTTGTTTTTTTTTTTCAAAATTTGTGATTTTCGTTTTATTGCAGAATCTGTTAGTTGAGATCACAAAGAAGCCTCTCCACGTTTGAGAGAGCAGTTTTTGTATATTTAAAAGCGTACATTTTGCGGTTGAAATCGGCTTGTTTTTCCGAGGATTCTAGTGTGCAGCAGGGTGCGTCATTGTCTGTGTGTATATTTACATACTGTATAAGCGGCTTGTGTTTTCGCCCCTGCCCCAAAGGGAACAGCGTGACTACTAAATAAGGATAGTTTGCCCAAAAATGAAAATAATGTAATTAATGGCTTACCCTTATGTAGTTCTAAACTTGGAAGACCTCCGTTCATCTTCGGAACACAGTTTAAGATGTTTTAACGTTAGATGTAGTCTGAGAGCTTTCTGTCCCCTCCAATGAAAATCTATTTATGGTTTCCATGTCCAGAAAGGCAATAAAAACATCATCAAATTAGTTCATGTGACATCAGTGGGTCAGTAAGAATGTGAAGCATCGAAAATACATTTTGGTCCAAAAATAGCAAGAATTACGACTATTCAGCATTGTCTTCTCTTCCAGCTCGAGCGTGAAGTCACGTGACTGTAGTGACGCGGCTGCCCTGTTCCTCAGACATGTTTCCTAAGTTTTTTTTTTTCAAACTTATAGCGTGCGTCTCCCCAGACTGTAAACGAAGCTCGGGCGCACAAACAAAAGAAAAATAAAAGAAGCTGGGGCGGAACAAATAACAATCAGCCGTGTCGTACGTCAGCCTCGTCACTGACTTAATGCTGCGTCGCAGTCAGATGACGTCAAAGTACCGCGAGAGCTCTTCAAAAAATCTTACGGAGTAGTTTAATTTTGACTCGCTCTCGCGTACTTTGACGTCATCTCTCTGTCAGTTCATGCAGCGCAGCATGAGTCCAAACACACATAAGTTACACAGAGATCGTTGAATTTGTTATATAATTGGCTACATTTTTTCCTCTATCAATATTTTCCATGAAGTCATTGGCTGATGAAGGATCGAGCGAGAGATTGGTTACATCCCTAAAGGACGTCACGTTTTCGATGGCTCTCTTTGGATTATCTATTATACTACCTCCCTATTTTAAATACAAACTTTGAAGGCAGGTTAATGTGTTTAACGGAACGTAAATTACCGGAGTGTAATCTCATAAACCCTTACATGTTACGATGTAAATAGTCCTCAGATTGTATATTAGATTGTATTACCAGACGTTCATGCGAAATCTGATGTAAACAATAGACTATAAATCTATATTTCACGGATTATACGAATTTGTGGACAAAAATGGTCATTGGATGATTTACACATCTGAAACAGCCGGATTCGACTTGTGATCAACATAAAGGTAAAAAGTCATGTTTATTTTTGCATTTTGTCATTCGGACTTCTGTCATAAAATACTACATATGATGCTAGAACATCTGTATCTAAAAACGGCTTTACAGGGGGTATGGCTTAGCTAAATGAGATATAAATGAGCCCTATTGTCTACCCCAGCTGGAAAGAAGAGTCCCTTTCGTCTCGATTTTCTCGGTTTGAGTTTTTCTGAGTTCCTATATTCAAATGGCCACAACTTCTCCAAATCGTATCAGATTTCCATGTGTTACACATCGTTGAAAAGCTTAGAAACTGCACTTTCGGAATCTGTGAATAACTCAAAATGGCTCAGATCCAACTTGTGTCCCTACTTTCCGTGACTGGTCACATATTAAGCCCAAAATACACACATTATGTGGTACTATGCTTGTTAATAGACAGAAGACATAGCAGCCATGCTCTGTGCTGTGTATCAGGCTTCACATGCATGTCTGGATGTTGGAAGCACATCTTGTCAATATGAAATTTTAGACAGACAATCACTTTAAGAAACACCCCATACATCCCTATAAAATTGCTTTTGCAGCACACATGACGTTCAAGGGATATATGCACATCACATGCAAGTTGCTCTGATAAACAGCTTGCTAAAATGCTCCCCATACACAAGATACTTTTATTTTATGCAGGTGTACTTCTGTTGTGAAAAAATCTTGAAAATACATTGGTGTATGTACATAAGTAGGCAATTTTCTAGACTACACTTTTCTTAGAACTCTTGATACACTTTAGCTATGTTTGTACTAAGGTATTATATGTGTTTATCAGAAATAAACTACTGTTATTGATTCGTTGCGGAGTTTACCGGAAGTTACGTGTGTTCAACGATAACCGTTTGTTTATGTTGTTACTGCTGAAACCGTCTATACACCATGTAAACTGCCCTCTGTTTCTCATTCAAAGTGACAGAGTTAGTGTGGAGTAGACGCCATCTTCATTACTGTCACAACTAGGGCTGTTCCGAATACCATTTTTTGAGCTTCGAAGCTCTAGTAGAAATCAAATCGAATATTCGAAGCTTCAGAAGGAGGGGCTGAACATATTTTTCTCTTTTATAAAGGCAGGAATCTCTGTGTGTGTATGCGTCTGTGTCTGTCTGTCTACAGTTTTATTATGTGGCGGATGTGTTGCTGCAGACCCAAGGGAGTGTAGTGCCTTTTTTTCGTGCAATATGGACATGTGACACGTTTAGAATGAATAAACTTTAAAAATACTACAGAACAGCACAAGCCGGAAGCGGCGTGCCTGTCACGTGTCCTGCGAGAACAGCATTAGTGAAACAAAACACAAGAGCATTACTTTTAATAAGGTAGCCTAACATTTTTCTAACAAACAAATACTCCCGTATCAGAAATTAACAGCACAGTAATTACTGACAACGTAAAGGGTAGGCTATTTAAATAAAACAACAAAAATAAATGAACGAAGTTCAACAAACTGTAATAAAAAGGTAGCATACTTTCAAAATCAAGTTTATTTATAACACTTACACCATCCAATATGTTTTTTCGTCAGTAGAACAATAAAGAAGATATTTTGCAGAAATCCCAGTGCTCCGTCATGCAAGTCAACCGATCCGCACACTTTAAGAGCTAAAGCATATATATATCCAATACAAAAGTAATCCCCTATAACTCCATGTGACATATTGACGTCTTGTGAAGCAAATCAATCAGTTTTTGCAAGAAACTGAACGTTATTTACAACACTATTAGCGTGAATGCCAAAGCAGGAAGCGCGCTTTCCGTTTGAGGCGATCTCTTATACTGGTGGCGTTTGGTGGCTGTTGGCTATGGATGTTGGTCTCTCTGCGCCACCTATAGAGCGGGAGCGTGAAGCGCACTTCCTGCTTGGCAAAAGCTCTGCATTAACGCTGTAAAAAATATTTATATATATATTCGAATCTCAAAACTGAAAATCGAATGTCAACCCACGGAACGAATATCCAAAAATTCTGGTCCAGCCCTAGTCACAACATCTAATTATTTTCAAACAAAATCGAGTACTGACAGTTACAATTTAAGAAATACTCACTAATACTACACTTGTTGAAAGTTTTTTTTTTTTTTTGCCAGATTAGGTCTTTAACCCTTGTGCATCAATTAAAAAAAGTTACACATAGGTTCACAGGGGACAAAAATGTCCATGTCCAAAAAGTGTCATAAAAATATTATAGATTTATATTTTTTTCCACTTTCACTGATGCCATTTTTTAAACCAGCATCAGCTCTAATCACAATGACCAAACATTCATTAATTTTCAGAATTTTAACCCTTTAAATGCTGGTTTGTTTACACAATGCCACTGCTGTTTTTTTATGAAAAAAAAGAACATTTTTAATTATTTTCAATTTACTAAATGCTATGCAGATTTTTTTTTTCTTTGAGTATTACAGCCTTGGATATGTCAATGATTAAAAACAACATTAATTTTTATGCATACAATATTTTTTATGCAGTATCAGTTTTAAAAAAAAGTTACCTCTCAGGTCCATAAAGGACAAAAATGTCCATGTCAAAAAAGTGTCATAAAAATATTATAGATTAATATTTTTTTCCACTTTCACTGATGCCATTTTTTAACCAGCATCAGCTGTAATCACAATGACCAAACATTCATTAATTTTCAGAACTTTAACCCTTCAAATGCTGGTTTGTTTACACAATGCCACTGTTGTTTTTTATGAACAAAAACGACACCTCCTTTGCAGCGGTTGTAGTCTTGTGATATCCAGTACAATATTTTTTATTTCATTCAAACTGTTCACACACACACACATACACACACTCACGCACACGCGCGCACACACACACACGCACATTCTGATTTCTATGTTTTGTGGGGACATTTCATAGACGTAATGCATTTTATACCATACAAACTGTATATTCTATTCCCCTTACCTGCCCCATTCTCTAACCCCAACCATCACATAAACCCTTCTACTACTTCACATTTTCAAGAAACGCCATTCTGTTTGATTTATAAGCTTGTTTTCTCATGGGGACCTCAAAATGTCCCCACAAGGTCACAAAAATACTGGTATTCTTATCTTTGTGGGGACAATTGGTCACCACAACGTGATAATTGCCAGGTACACACACACACACACACACATAAAATTTTCAGCACACACATACAAACCACACTCTGACATCCATACCAACACACCCACACAATTATAGTTTCATAAAATATCTAATTGGCTCTATAATATGCATAAGCAGAAAACAACAATAAAGCGATAATTTGCTTTACATGCCAAACCTAAAAAAATGGCACCATCTGGTAAAAAATAGTAAAAATTTAAATTTTGAAGCTTTGCCAACAGAATGAAAGCCTGTTAACAAAGATTGCATCATTTTATACTTGAATGGCACCGGGATTCAAAATTGCAGTTTTAATGGGTTTCAATGGGGACATTTTTGTCCAAAAGGTCCTGAGAGGAAGTATTTTGTGTACCTAGTAGAAAATAGATTTTTTAAAGGAAATGAAGGTGAAATATTAAAATTCCAATAAAAATGCACACCTGTGGCAAATTTTATGCAGTTAGCATTAACGCAGGCAAAGTTATCAAAAAACAAAACTGAAAAGGACAAAAATGTCCTCAAGGATGCACAAGGGTTAAATAGTAGATGGACTGCTATGTATGTAGTAATATAGCAACATAATATATTGAAAATGTGTTGATTAGTTTGTTTCATTTCAGGTCCAAAAACTTTTTGCCTTGGGCTATATGCCCATATTATTTATCAGCCAGAGGCACAAGGGCACATCCAAGTTGATGGCAGATGTAGTCACGCATCTGCCACAGACCCAAAACAACAAATGTTTTGCCACAGTTAGCCCGTGGTTCAATACATACCTCAGTTTTTTACAACGGTTTTCAGTACGGTGGTTCGCTACATACCTCGGGTTTTTTTCCCGGTGCGGTTCGATTTTGGTGGGCTGCCATATAGTAGTGTTTTTTTTGTTTGTTTGTTATTCTGTGCTTAGCCAATAGGAACAGTAAGAGTTTAAGAATAAATTTTAAAATAAACACTGACATCTCACAGCTGCTGGTAGCCCATGTACAAACTGAGGAACACATACATTTTAAAAATAATCATACAAGAAAGTTAGTAAACATACATTGACCATTTCAAATAAATATACTTGTACTTCAGTAAACATAAATAAACCATCTTAATTAAGTTAACAATACTGCAGAACAGTATCATTCATTCAGAATGTAAAGTGCAATTTCACTCAGGTCAGCTATCTATTCCTGTATTTTGAGATTCTTCTGTAAAAATATAAGCCTGTCAACATTCTCTGTAGCAAGGCGAGAGCGTTTTGCACTTACAATGTCCCCGGCAGTGGAAAAAATTCTCTCACTCACAACAGAGGTTCCTGGGACACAGAGGTGTTGTTGTGCAGCTTTTGCAACATGGGAGAACTTGCATTAATTTGTTTTCCACCATATGAATGGATCAGCATCCACATGAATACTGTCTGCTAATGTGGTTACTTCCTCCTCAGAGATCTAGGCAAATGGCTTACACTGCTGTTGCTCAGTTCTGAAAAACTTCCCTAATACCTTTGACATTGCTGTCTTCTTCTTGGTAGGGAGAGGGGATGGATCGTCTACCTCTGTGGAGGGCACAGGATTCTCCCTTTGCATTAAAGATAATAATCTTTTAGTATAATTATTAGGCTACACATATAAGCTCACACCGCTCAGAACCACAACATCTCAAGTGTCACATTTGACAAATGTGAAATTTATTAGATCAGTGAAAAGGACACAAGATATAAGAAACATCTAAATAGATAAAACAATCCAAATCACACACAATTAAAAAAAATAGTACCTGCTGTTCATGCTCCAGAATTTCACGAATGATATTCATGTAGAGCTTATCATGAGAGTCTTTATCAAGGTAAGGCAAGAATTTAAACCTGGGGCCAAGAGCTGTGACCATTTGGAGGTTATCATGAAGATTAGGGTCAGTGTACAGTTTGCCAGGTCATTTGTAATGGCTGCTTTGGCTTCTTTGACTGTTGCACTGTCCTGGTCTCCTGGTGACATGGATTTGAGAATCATCTCTTACAGAGGAAGAATCATTGATATAGTGGGAGTTGTTTCACTGCTCATAGGAGTTGTCACAGTTTTCAGTGGTGTCAGGACCTGAATCAGTTCTTCTGCCAGTTTCTGTTCACTGTCATTTAACATGGTTATGTTCTTGACAGACAGCTTCAGATCTTTGTCCAGTAAGGCAGAATAGATGGCGGGCTGCTGTTCTGTGTATCTTTCCAACATGTAATGTACTGTATTCCACCGAGTTTTGACATCATGAATTAACTTGTGTTTGGGCAAGTTTAGCATCTCCTGCTTCACAATCAAAACATGGTGGGCTTTGGTGCTTTGTGAAAAAAAGTCACTATTTTTCTAACCCTCCGCAGGAGGCGGGACACTGCGTTGATTGACACTGCTTCTTGGCTGCTAGGTTTACAACATGCGCAAAACACCTTATCTGTGGCCCCAGCCCATCAGCTTCATGGACTGCATTCACAATATTCTGATGGTTATCTTTGGTGACTGGGAGTAATATATTTGGCCTCTTTAACTTCCACATATTTACTGTGTCTGTCAATTCTTCTGCCAAATGAGCGCTTGTATGACTTTCATCCAGGGGACGGGTTTGGAAAAGAGTGCTTTTCATTTCCCACTCCAACATGTAGTGAACAGTTACAGTGAGGTAAGTCACGGTTGCGTGCGAGGTCCAACCATCTATCATCAGAGCAAGGCTCTGTGCTTTAGCCAATTTGTACTCAATACTGTTGATTGTCTTTTCGTAGAGGTCGGGAATTATCTCTGTGCCGAAATAAGTGCGAGACACTAGTTTGTAATGCGGATTGAGTGTTTTTAAAAGATGACAAAATCCTGCATCTCCATTCGCCGAAAATGGCTGCAAATCTTTGGCAATGAACACCCCCACTGCCTTTGTTATTTTTATGTGTCTCTCGAAATCAGTTAGGTATTTATTCTGGAAGGATTCGTGATATTCAGACAGTGATATTGATGGGTGATGGCGCCGCAGATGTGCAGTTATGTTGGAAGTGTTTCTGTGCGAGTAGGCTATACATAAAAACAATGCTTGCAGACAGTCTGATTTTTGTTTACTGTTTTTTCTTCCTCTGCATTATACTCAACTGCAAATCCAAAATGTCTCCACACCACGGATTTGAAAGATGCTGGCGCTATCTCAACAAAAGCCTGACTTCACCGCCGCTCGCCATGTTAAAGTGTGTTTACAGTGATGTTCAGCGCCCCCTAACTAGAGCATAGTGTGTGAGTGACTCGTGGGGAGGGGTTACCTCATCTCAGCTCGTAGACTTACAGGCACACACAAACAGTCAATTCAGAGAGAAATAAAATGCACATAAATAATTTAAACGTAAAAAAAACCCCCGCAATTCACAAGCACGTATTGAATCGTGGATGTCGTACCATACGGTCCAATTTTATATTGAGAATTTTGGCATCCCTAGTGTAGTTAATTTGTGTTTATCATTGATTTCTTTGACAATGTGTACTGAAATTATATTTTTGCTAACTTCACAACAGATGTGCCTCAGCCCCAACAAGATCAGCCCCTCCACATAGCCCAGGCCAGCAAGACCAGTCCCTACACCTAGACCAGCCCCAACAAGACCAGTCCCTAGACCAGCCCATCCACTTAGACCAGCCCCAGCAAGACCAGTCCCTACACCTTGACCAGGCTCAGCAAGACCAGCCCCTCCACCTAGACCGGCCCAAGCAAGACCAGCCCCTTCCCCTAGACCAGCTAATCCCACAAGACCAGCCTACCCCAAAAGACCAGCAAAT
This sequence comes from Misgurnus mizolepis, assembly GCA_025389145.1. Classification (NCBI taxonomy): domain Eukaryota; kingdom Metazoa; phylum Chordata; class Actinopteri; order Cypriniformes; family Cobitidae; genus Misgurnus; species Misgurnus mizolepis. The sequence goes on from JAIFKI010000002.1 coordinate 60,787,151, forward strand.
TATTACACTTGAACTATTTACAATCGACTCTCAGGCTCAGCAGCATGTGGAGCCTCTACCACCCAGGAAAAAAATAAGTAAGTAATCTTGCATTGCACCACATCTGTAAATTTGTCCTATGTTTTTTTGCAATCAGTGCACAATATACAACAAGTAACACATGGTGAATTTTGCCTTTTTTAAATAATTAAGCCACAAGATACTGAATACACAATTCTTAAACTTTAATCCTTGCACCTTAAGTCCCACTATCCACCCCAGGCTCACCATCATTTTAATGATCTGGTCGGTCACGTATTACTGTCGGTCGGTCACGTATTACAGCGTTGTCGCGCTACACATAAAAACACTTACAAATTGTTCATTTACATTGATTATACAACAACATCTCTTTATCGGAGTCTTTTATCAATGACATGGCTCCTAAGAAGTGTCAGAAAGAGCTTACTGCAACTGAAGAGGAATATGTTACTGTGAATGTTCTAACAGAAGTGTTAGAAACGCAGAAAATCTTTTTTAAGGATATGATGGATCTTCAGGAAAAGAATTTTAAAACGTTTTTACAACTCTTCATGGAGACAACAAACAAGCGAGTTGATGATCTTGTAAAAGACGTCACAGAATACAAGCGGAGTTTGGAGCACACACAAGTGCAGCTGGATAATCAAGAGATGAACGCCGAGGAGATTGTTAAAATGTGCAGAGAAGCACGCATGGATTTAAACAAAGTGTTTGAATTGACGCCCTTACTGGATGGAAAACTTGACAATCTTGAGGCGAGGTCAAAAAGGAATAACATTATCATTGATGGAATTCCTGAATCGCAATGCGAGAGTGAGGAAGAAACGGAGAACAAAGTCCGCCGCATAATAACTGAAAAGTTAGAAATGAATGAAGAAAGGTTCGAGGTGGAACATGTTCATCGGATGGGTGATCCTACAACAGCAGGAAAACGACATAGATCGATAATAGTTAAGTTCTTAAGATGGAAAGACAAGGCAGCTGTGATGACCAGGGTAAACAAGCTAAGAGGTACGAACATTTATTTTAATGAGGACTATCCTGAAGCCGTAAGGATTAAGCGAAGGGAATTAATTCCGGTCATGAAGGCTGAACGAGCAAAGGGAAATATTGCCTACATTCGCCATGACAGACTTATTGTTCACTCTCCCTCTCAGAGGATGACCGGTCCAAATGGAAAGATCAGCTAAGAATGTGGGCTGAGTGAGTACTCGTATGAACTATAGGACTATACATATTTGAACTGAACTTGTGTTAATTTTATGACACTATAATGTTTTTGCCCAAGAAAGGCTTAAAGATAGCTCATATAAATATTTGTAGTTTGAGTAACAAAATTCCAGACATAAGTAACATCTTAACATCTCATAATATTAATATTTTAGCTATTTCTGAAACTCATTTAGATCATACGTTTGATGATGCTACAGTAGAGGTACAGGAATATAGTATCTATAGAAGAGATAGAGATGTTTATGGGGGTGGAGTTGTCATATACATTCAGAGCCACATTCCAGTTAAAATCAGAGAAGATCAGAGGCGCGGGAAGATATTTTCGGTAGGGGGTGCTGGGGTGCGGATGCAGCCGGGGGGGGGGGGTTATAACATTTTAAAGTTGTTCACAAGCTTTTAATTCTGCAGACCACTCTACCTATAAATGTCTTCTTTTAAAAACTCACTCGCACCTCCCATCCACAAAGTAAAGATGAGCTGACGGCGCACACAAACTATATAGCCTATTGCAACATAGTAGAGTTTGAATTCTCTGCCAGGGTCGTTATTTTCTGCTACTATCCTATAGCCGGCAATTGATATTTTTCATTATTACTTTATTAGCCTCATTGGGTGGGGAGAAAGCTATGCCATATAATCAGAAATATTATATATAGACTAGGCCAAAGTAACAAAGGTGTCCAAAAAGTTACACAAATTACAAAATGCTTTGTAAAAGTTACAAAATGCAACGTGAGTCATGTGCGGAGTCTCCTCTGGCACGCATCACGGGCTGTTCTGTAGCTTAAGTGCAACATGGAGTTTAAAGATGTAGAGAAAAAAAGAAAAACAGGAGAATTAACTTTGAGCAAGTTTGCAGGAAAGTCGAAGGCATGGAAACAGTTTATGTATACATTCTCACTCGTGCCAGTAGCCTATACGCCTTTTTTGTTTTCCTTTGCTTAAGTTTTTACTATTTCTAAATTCTAACATGGAAACTTTATTGACATCACTCAAGTTAAGGCGATTAGTGGACCTTTTAATTCACGGGTTTCATTTGATTCTATTTTTACACGTAAGTGTAATATTTGTGTGTTAAGTTTTGTTTCAGTTTGCCATGCTCCTGCACGGCGGTGTAAAAATAAGATATTTTTCGACTTTAAAATTCGAACATCATATCCTAAATTGTCGGAATATATTCCATATAGATTCATTTGAATTTATAGATGTTTAACATTAAAATCGATGCATGGGAATAATTTATATAAATTTTTGAAATGCCCACCACTCTTAAATGCGCATGTTCCTTGTTGTACATCGAGGCTTTACACTTTAGTTCCTTTCATGTCGTTTTAATCATTTAATTCAATATTTTTTACTTTAAATGTTACTTTAAATGTTCTGTAACATTTACATGTGCGTAAACACCGCAATACAATTTGGCTATATTTTTTAATAGTTTTTGAAAAGATGACCTTTCTCTGATATGCAGGATGAGGAGTCAGTTGGAGAAATAACGTTAGTCCTCGGGGCTTTTGGGCTGTGTGATTGAAAAAATCCAAAATTCTCTTCTGAGACATTGCGAAGCTGATAGATACAGATAGCCTAAATGCATTCGTCATTGTGACTGTGAGTGTGCATGCTTGTCTGTTATGCTTATACGTATAGACGGGTTGCCGGTTTACTACAGGGTGCGCAGCGCGCATCCAGGACGCAGAAAGCCCGCTTGGTGAGCTGATCCGCTACTGCAACAACCTTAATTATTGAAGCGTTCTTTATTGTTTGTATATAATTAAACTTGATTTTAGTTGGATCTGTTTTTCTGTCTTTATTTTTGCAGTGTTACTGTGATACATGTATGAATTATAATGTCAGACTAGTAACGTACTTGTCGCATCTATGTTAACATCAGGCACCCAGCACTGACTCTGTTGGTACTATTTTCCCACGCAACAACTCCTTGGCATTTTGACTTACAGACACAGCTAGCCTACAACACAATAGACATCTCTTCTTTCTGCCTCTCGGTTGCGCGCAACCAGTTAATGATGTTGCCGTGCAACCCGTCTCTTCGCAGGGCTGAATCGCAATCACGTCGTCAAAACAAATCTGATTGGCTAATAAACACTGAATTAAATTAAATAATTTTAAAATTACTAAAATTATCCCTCTCTTCATCACACACCCCAAGCATGACATACAAAATGTCTTGGAACAGAAACAAACAATCAGAGATATTTATAAGCCATCATTTTATTGTCATTGCAGTTTTAAATCTTTGCCACCAGGGGGTGCTGCAGCCCCTGCAGCACCCCCACTTCCCGCGCCCATGGAGAAGATCTAATGTCATGTGATGTTGAAATGTTATGGTTACAAATTCATCTACCCCATTTAAAGCCTATGTTGATTGGATGCTGTTATAGGCCACCAGGGTCTGGCAGTCAGTATCTGGATGATTTGGGTGAAATGTTTGAGCGAGCATGTGATGAAAATAGGGAAGTTTATATCTTGGGAGACCTTAACATTGATTTTCTTGCATCAAAATATCCAATGAAAAAGAAAATTCTTACAATAACTGGGGCCTGTAATCTGGTTCAGGTCATTAAGCAGCCAACCAGGGAATGTATTAATAAGACCGGACTCATATCATCTTCATGTATAGATCATATTTATACTACATTTATACTACATACTACTATTGAAGAAGAATATTTATACTAATGTAGCTGATCTCTGTTCTAAAGCAGTATCAATTTCAATCAGCTTTAGTGATCATAATTTGGTGGGTTTATCAAGGAAAATTAAGGTTCCCAAGGCGGGTCCAAAAATTGTATATAAAAGAATGTACAAGGACTTTGATTGTGATTTATATGTGGAAGATGTTGGAAATATCTGTTGGTCTGATGTCATTCAACAGAAAGACCCGGATACTGCACTTAATGTATTCATGAAATTGTTGGCCCCAGTTGTGGATAAGCATGCACCTGTTAAGAGGCTGACTGTTAGAGCTGCTGGGGCTCCTTGGGTGGATGAGGAATTAAAAGGATATATGGGTCAAAAAGAAAATGCGAAAGACGTGGCAAGGAAATCTGGATCCGTATATGATTGGCAAATATATTGTAAATTGAGAAATTATGTCACCAACTTGAATAGAAAGAAGAAGAAACTGTATTATGAAACTAAGCTTGACTGTATAAAACATGATGGAAAAAAGCTGTGGAGTACCTTAAATAATATCATGGGTAGGAAAAGTAATTTGACCCCATTATGGATTGAAGTAGATGGATCATTTTTAACTAAACCTGTAGATATTGCAAATTTATTTTAATGATTATTTCATTCATAAGGTTTGTAAATTAAGGCAGAAAATGCCAACATCACACTGTGAGCCAAATTATTCATGTATATCAGAAGAAATAATGAATGATAAGAACTGTTCATTTAAATTTCGAGAAGTGACAAGAGAAGAAGTAAAACAACTATTATTGTCTATTAATAATGATAAGCCACCTGGTACGGACAACCTTGATGGAAAGCTATTGAGGATGGTAGCAGACCATATTACCACTTCCATATGTCATATTTTTAATCTGAGTCTTAAGAATGGAATGTGTCCGCAAGTGTGGAAAGAAGCAAAGATAATCCTCTTATCGAAAAATTGTGTTTTTTTTGGCTCTAATAGTCGACCAATTAGCTTGTTACCTTCTATAAGTAAACTTTTAGAAAAAATTGTATTTAACCAGATACAAGGCTATTTTACTAAGAATTGAATTGTTAAGTAAATACCAGCATGCTTATAGAGAAGGACACTCAACTTGTACAGCTCTGGTGCAAATGACAGATGATTGTTTAAAGTATATTAAGTATATTGATCAGCAAAATACTGTCGGGGCAGTACTATTAGATTTTAGTGCTGCCTTTGACATAAATGACCATAGTCTGTTATTAGGAAAGCTCAAATGTTATGGTTTTGCACCATCCGCATTAGCATGGGTAGAGAGCTACTTGACAGATAGGACACAGAAGGTGTATTTTAATTGAAGCTTTTCTGAGGTGAGGTCTGTAGCATGTGGATTCCACAAGGGTCTTCATTAGGACCATTGCTTTTTTCTATCTTCACGAATGATCTCCCAATGATCTGTGGAGGGGCTTCTGTGTCTATGTATGCGGATGATGTAACACTTTATATGCCTGCTTCAGCTTTAGAAAATGTTTCTGCAGCTCTAAACAATGAGTTGCAGATGGTATCTAATTGGGTAATTGATAATAAACTTTTCCTAAATATAGGCAAGACTAAAAGTATATTATTTGGAACTAAATGTTCATTAAAAACAAGGCCCAGGTTGGATTTGGTACTAAATGATGTTGCTGTTGAGCAGGTGCATGAAATAAAGCTTCTTGGGGTAACATTAGATTATTTGTCTTGACCACGACAAAGTACAGAGGAAGTGTTGAAAAAAATGGGGAGAAATATATCTGTAGTCAAAAGGTGTTATTCGTTTTTAAATTCATATTTGATTAAATCTGTTCTGCAGACATTAGTATTATCGCACTTAGATTACTGCTCTGTGGTTTGGTCAGGAACTACAAAGAAGAATATAGGGAAACTACAAAGGGTCCAGAACAGAGCTGCTCGGTTAGCCCTTTGCTGTACAATGAGGGCTAATGTTAAAAAAATGCACAGCAAGTTATACTGGCTACCGATTGATGAGAGATTAACACTCTGGGGTCGGCTGCGGCGCGGGCGCCGCAAACTCTTTATTTTTCGATCACTCCCCAAAGAGACTTAGATATCTCTGCTGATTTTTGACATACAGATATGATTTATACATCATTTAAAATGTTAAATTGTCTAGTTTTTTTCTGTCCACTCCCAATTAAAACAGCATGTTGTGCTTTTCGCAAAATTAAGAAAATAAACATGATGCGTGTTTTGTTCTCTCTCCCTCAGTGAAGTCCTTTCAGAAACACGTCAGAAAAATTAACTGTAACTTAACGAATATTTGTCATATAAACAAAAGATAAATGTCTACATAATGCTTGGAATGTCTGCTTTTGGAAGATGTAAGTGAAATCGAAAACAAATATTGCAATTCGTTGTTAACTGTATTAGAAGAGAGAGATGTACCATCTTTCTTCTGTTGCTTCATTATCTATAATGAGCCACGCCCCGCTCCATTGAAGAAAAGAGCAGAGATCATCCATATTCATTAGTCAACCCCACAGTCAATGGACATTCCGTCTCTGCAGCCATTCACTGCTGTGTTAAGTTTTAATCCGAGTGCTGGAAACATGACATGTACTTGTTTACTCGTGACTGTAACTAAAGTTATCTCCAGACGCGAGTGTGACTCGATCGACGTCCAAACGCACACACAAACACACAATGCCTCATATTTGAAGCGCTTTGTGGTATCATTATAAAAGATGCGATTGCACACATCACATACTTGTTTACTCGCGCCTTAATCTCCAGACAGACGCGAGTGTGTGTGCTTCGTCAGTGTGACGGGATCGATGTCCGACATATAAATCCTTATTTACTTGCGGATGTGTGTCAGTATCTCGACGCGAGTGTTTTCTTTGTCTTCCGTCAAACAGCTGAGGCGACGGGAACGCACATACACAAACACGCGAGTCAGGAAACTCGACGCGCTTTTTGGTATTCTTATAAAATACGCGATTGCAAACAGTACAATCCTTATTTAGTTGCGTCTAAGCGCATATCTCCGCACAGCAAGTTTATTAAACACAGGATCACTCGCATGTGCACACATTCACTGCTTTCATGATCAACACGTGAGGTAATGGCGGCGGCTGTAAACAAACATTGATAAGTTTATCACGCGTGTCCCTGGTTGTGTTTCTACTATAATGATTACAAAAACACAAATAGGAGTCCAGACAACGATAGGCAGTTGTTCTTTTGAGCTTTTTACTGCACAAAAGTAAACCTCTCGCTGGCCAACCAAACACAAACCCTGTGTTCACTTATAATGGCCAAACAGTACCTTTACCATGATTAGGCTACTATGGTTTTTAAAAGGTAACTTATACTTGTGATATTAATAGAAAATATTTCAATAGAAATATATATATATATATATATATATATATATATATATATATATATATATATATATATATATATATATATATACAGGGTGCGATTTGTGAAAAAAACAGAGGGGGGGATGTTTTCAGAGGCGTCGATTTCGGCGACGGTGGGTACTCACCATATTTCGTCATGAGTTATTTTGAACCCACCACCAGTTTTTACTTTTTTGACTGTTTTCAGTGGTTATGAAGAGCAATATGAGAGAGAAATTTGGTAATCATTGTCCGACCTAACAAAAATCCATTATAATATATTTTTTTTATATATATTTCTAATTAAAATATTTCTAATATTCAGAAATGCGCTCTCCGCTCACGAGCTCTGATCGGAACAACCCGAACCTCACTGTCTGCTGAACTTGCGCAGAAACATCAAATAACCAGCTTTTTAAAATGGTTTTAAACTAAACAATTAGACTATTTTAGCGCAAATTATGAGCTTATTGACGATTTTTTATCATTCTTGACATAATGCGTCTGTTCACAGCACATTTCAAAACATTTTAATTCATAAAAATAAATCATGAGAACATTAACTTCATCACTGCATTTGCAGGAATTGTAAAAAAATTCTTAACTCATGAAGCAGCCTAACGCAATATTTTTACACTAATAGTTTATCTTTCCCCACACATATGAACTGTGATCATGCACAACGAAAAAACACGCAAGAATTAAATCTTGAATGGCAAAACTGTATGGCACAACGTAGTGTCAACTTAAACATATATGAACAATGTATTGATTGCAAAGTTAAACCATAACAGTAGAAACAGCTTTACTGCTGCTTTTAAAGTAATAACATTAACTTTACACCGCAATGCTGAGCTACAGTGAAATGATAGAAAAGACAGATGCATTATGTCAATTAGCCTCATTTGCGCAAACTGGACGCGCCCGCGCCTCGCTAAACGCCTCATCGGCATTTATCATGTGTCACTTCTGCCATTCTCAGTGGTGTGACTGGGACACTTACTCTGCTTGTCATCATAAACAGATTATCAGATTGTGATGTTTATTCTCGCTTTATTAATATGCGGATGAATATGCTGCCTTCCATCGTTTCGACACACAGCTCCATAACCATCTCGCATGTGTTGATAGGCTTTTACTCGTGAGGTGTAACCGGGTCTGTAACCAATCAGGTAGCGCCGTGGGCGGGACATTGAGCAAGTCTTCAGAGTGGTGAATACAGAGAGGCTGCGCGGCAGCTGTATCAGAGCCAGCCAAAGCAGCGCATTTTAAAACAAAATTGACTTTATTCAAACCACGGATCCGTGATAAGTTTTGTGATCCGTCTCGCCACTAGTGTAGTAGCACTGATCACTTTGAGGGGGGGATAAATTTATCCCCACCGGGGATAAAAATTATTAAGCAGAGGCAGGGATACATTGACCAGAAAGGGGGAAATCCCACGCATCCCCCCCAGCAAATCGCACCCTGTATATAATATATATGTATATAATGAGTGTGTGTGTGTGTGTGTGTGTGTGTGTGTGTGTGTGTGTTTACATTGTATTGAAAAGTAAACCTTATCATGGTTTTACTGAGGGTTACATTCCTGTTGAACATCCCCACAAGGCTCATTAGTGGCTCATTATTCAACTCTTTTGTCTCTCAGCTTCAATCACTGATTATTCAGGAGCTTTCCCGCCTCCACGCATACAGCCTTTCCCAAGCAAAAGTGTCTTAGAAATTGTAAATCAATGCATTGCTTCATGTGATTGAGTAGGCCATTTGATTTTCACATCATTTTGAAGAATAAACTCTAGACTACTAGATCCTGTTTGGAAAGTCTTGGGAAAACATGTTTAGAATGAGTTTTGTGGAGTTATATCAGTGACTTAAAAATTTAGCTTTTTCAAAAACCATGCATAAACATTTTTCTCTCAAAAATACAAACATGTACATACATTTTGATTATATGATATTGTAGCCCAGTTTGTGATGAACACAGTGTTATGAGACTTTTGCCATTAATATGTTTTCAAGCAACTGAAAAAAGCACAAATGTCAGTGCATGTCAAAACTTCCCCAGGGCCCTAAAAACCCCTTAGACCCCAGAGGGTTAAAAGGATCACTTCTTGGCTTTATAAATAAAATTAATTTAATGAAGATTCCAGATTGTCTGTATGGGCAACTTCGTATGAGCTCTGATGTACATACATATCTCACGAGGCATGCCGTTATTGGTAAATATACTATTCCAAAATCTAGAACAAATTTAAAACAACATACAGTGTTGTATAGAGCTATGGTTGAATGGAATTCTCTTCCAGGTCATATTGCTAAAATTCAAAATATTTTGAGTTTTAAAAAACAAATAAAATAATTTTTTATGTTAACCTATATTGGTAGAGTATATTGTATGTGTATGTAGAGGTATATGTGTCTGTATGTATATGTGTATATGTGAGTGGTTATATGTTTATTTGTATTTTATGAGTATTTGCTGTTTGTGGTGTAGGACTGGATAAAAGGATTGTGTATTGTTATGTGAGTTTTGTGTTATGTGTGGACCCCAGGAAGAGTAGCGGATGCATTTGTTGCATCAGCTAATGGGGATCCTAATAAAATAAATAAATAAATAAAACGTGGCGTTAAACGTGAAAATGATAATTCTGCCAGGTTGAAACTAGCAAAAGACACTTGCGTCGCGCATTGTGGTGCATTGCGCCAGGTGTATGATCGAGCCCTAAGTGTCATTTGTTTAATTATGTCATTTTTAATGTCAATAAGTGTTAAAACTCTGTCATATCGTTTTATAACAGCATCATGAATATTTCCCTTGACCTCATCTACAGTGGTAAAATTATAATTTGTCATTAACCCTTGTACATTGTTCAAATTTACTACCTCTCGTGTTGTTAGTGGATGAAAACATTCACTTAATTAAAAGGCTATAAAAATGTATCGGATGAATATTTTTTCCAACATTTTTACATAAATCCGTTAATCAACCTCAGTACTGATCAAAACTACCAAATCTTCCCAAAATTCCATGATTTTAACTCTTTAATTGCCAAGGTTATTAGTGGTGTCACTGATTTCATGCACACACACACATGGAGACACACACACACACACACACATTCTGGTTTCCATGTTTTGTGGGGACATTCCATAGACGTAATGTATTTTATACCACACAAACTGTTGTCACAGGAGTGACGATCTTTTAGGCGGAACCAAAAATTTGGAAAGTTTTGGTTCCGCCCGGATGTTTCCGCCCGGACCGGGAAGAGAAAACACCGGACATCCGGTAGCACCGCGAGGGCTGTAATCAGCCAAACTACGGACAGCTGTGAGTTATTAACAAGAGCGCCGGGTGATTGGACGAAGGCAACACCCAGGCAAATACTTAAGAGCAGTTTAAACCACAGTGTTTGTTGTTGTTAGGACGAGTGTTGGTGTGTGCTGCAGCGTTGAGTTAAACTCACCGGGTACGCCAGTCGGATTGCTGGACTCGCTCTCTCTCTCTTTGTGCATCGTGGGATTTCGGCTGATGCAGATATTGAAGACCTTACGGGTTGGAAAGTAAACGAAGACTGACCTTGTAGGAATGAAGTGAAAGAAGACGGAACGTGCTATCGTGAGTACCCATCTGAGTAGTGGTGGTATTGACGACTGGAGAAAACGTTATCTGTGTAGCTGGAATCATCATACAAAGGAGTTAACCTAAGGAAACGGGAGATAACCGAAGCACCACAGTTGTGAGTAAACGAATTCATTCATTGAGTGTACCTTGTATATACTTGACCTGGATATCTTTTAAGCGCTTTCCAGCAAGAGTGGGTGGCCCTGCCCCTGAGTCAGCGTGGTGGGTGAGCCACCGGATCTTTGTGTGAGACAGCCACAGTGACGGAAAACAACTGCTAGGCCGTGTTACCATCTCCACATTCTTGCCCAGAGCGAGGTGTCGTGGAATTTTAGCCGCATCAAATAATACTCACTAAGAGTCAAAGTCAAGGATCACACAGACACACTGTCGACAGAATTTTCTTTGTCTGAATTTTATATATTCTGCAGAATAGGCTCTCACCCCCATGGTGCAAGAAGTTTAAAAACCTAAGAGCCCCGATCACAAGGTTGAAGACACATTTATAGTAAGATGCTGAAACACGTACAATCATCCGTTTCTACGTCATTTAGAAGATAGCCTTCAGTTGTCAGTGATTAAGAGCAAATAATATAATCATAAAGGACAGTACATGCTGGTACATGATGTTTAAGTCCTTCCTTGGATATTGTACTTGCTGAAAAGACAGAAAGAGCATAATTCTGTACGTTAGCAGAAAAACATGATCTCCATATGAATCACAATTTGTGAGCTTCAGATTGTTATTAAAAAATGAAAAATAGGATGAAAAATAAAACATAATAATATGAAAATAAAAGCATAATAAAAGTCCTCCACTACACTCCTCCCTTTTTATGATTTATTCATAACTTCATTTACTGTCATCGTTACGTAGCTCTGGTTATTACCCTTAACCATAGTGTACATATAGTTCTGTGCAGTTGCAAAAGTAAAAATGCACACACATAGTATGATCATGAATCTCATTTTTGAAAGAAGAAAAATAGTTCGTTTTCTTGAAGAAATTGAGCACAGTTAGAGTTGGGGTCGTGAGCCCTGAGCACAGTTAGAGTTGGGGTCGTGAGCCCTGAGCACAGTTAGAGTTGGGGTCGTGAGCCCTTGTTGATTAATTTCCTTTGTAGGTTCGGGTTTGGTAGGACCACACGGTGCAGTCGTGCCAAGCTATCCTGCTTTCTTGTTCGAATGAAATTATCTTAGTGTCTAAATTAATGTGGGGTCTCAAAGCTGGTGTTGTAATTACAGTTATTAAGCTGCAAGCGTCGTGTCGATTACCCACATTAAAGATGTCGTGTGCGTGTGTCCAAACCAAACCCAGAATACTGGAGTCGTCCTCCAATACTTTGTGAGCTGTTGCAGTTCTCTCGTGTCGTTCTTCGTATAAACTTGCAGTATACAGGTATCTGTGGTTCCCACCAATACGAAAAAGTGGTCCGTAGCAGTCGACTAGCCGTCCTCCCTTTGGTTTACACCTTGCAGTCCCGGACCAAACCTCCGGCAATGGGCAACGTGCACCCAGGTGGCACGCTCCGCGACCTTCACAGCGGTGTGAGTCGTCAGCAGAACCTGAAATGGCCCCTCCCACCGTCTGGCTTTCCACGGTAGAAGAGGATGAAGGGGGACCTAAGATAAAGATCTTTACCACCACGTAATCCCCTGGTTTGATGTTGTGTAATGGTTCTTCTACTGGACGGGGTAGGGCTGATTTAACCTGCTTTGGAGATATTTTGAAATACAGAGGACATAGAAATACAATATTGCAACATGTCATTTTCATTTTGAAGAGTATCGCATGTCACCGTGGTCCCCATGTGTCAACCTAGCAAAATGGGAATAAAAATGTTTAGGTAAGCAAGGTTTTTTTTTTTTTTTTTTTTTTGATTTGGACCCATCCAAATCCCTTCAGGAGTTTTGGTTGCTCCACACGATTTCCATAGAGCTATTTCTGTTGGAAGAGAAAATGTTTGCATGCTTATTAGTGACTCCTGTGGTGTTTCGGCTTCCTTTTCCTGGGAAATCTGTGTAAGAGAAACGTTTTTGTTAGTAGTCATGAGAGATGCTTCCGCATCCGTGCGTGCATTTCCTCTGGAGATCACGTCCTGTTCCTTGGTGTGTGCTTTGCATTTGCACACAGCTATTTGAGAAAGGAGTAAAATTTGTTATAGGAGAGAAACTGTCAGTAAAATCAGCAGTCAATGTAAATGGTTATAGATTGATTAGTAGCAAGTTGACAAGCTTGTGTTAGTGCATGCAATTCAGCCACCTTTGCAGATTTGTGAGGTGGTAAGCATCCGGATTTCACTACTTCAAAGTCAGACACAACTGCCCACCCCATCCTATTTATGCCTCTGTCATCTCTGGAAGAGGAACCATCCACATAATATGTGAGAGTCCATTTAGGTATGGGTGTGTCAGCAAGGTCAGGCCTTGGTGTGCATACTTCCCGTAGGGCAGACAAACAACAATGTGGTGTACCTTCATCAGGTGTAGGTAACAATGTCGCCGGGTTTAGCACTGTACATCTTTCAACTGTGACATTAGACATCTGAAACAATGCACAGGAATAACGCAGCCATCTTGCTGCAGACAAGTGAGATGTGCGCTGTTCAAGCCCTGAGACATCCTGGTAGGCCCCTGGCCACCGCATCAAGGCGTCCTGAAAAATATGCAACTGGTCTCAACTTGTCACCATGTTCTTGTAACAAAACAGATGTCATACAGCCATTTCTTTCATCCACAGTTTGAACAAAAGGCTTTTTTGGGTCTGGCAAACCTAAAGTGGGTGCCTGCTATAGTGTCTGTTTTAGTTCCACAAATGCCTTTTCAGCCTTCTCTGTCCATTCTACCTTCTCTGATGGTGCCAAAGGTTTCTCATAAATCATATCATGCAATGGTTGTTGCATCTCAGAATAGTTAGCAATAAAAGTCCTGCAATAAGATGTCATACCCAAGAATGACATCACCTGTTTCTTTGTAATGGGTTTTGGTATGTTAGCTATTGCCTCTATTCTCTTTGGAGAGAGAGACTTACCCATAGGTGTAATTTCGTGTCCTAGAAAGGTTACTTTCTGGACAGAGCACTGTACCTTTTTGGGGTTGACCTTGTGGCCCTCCTCAGCTAGATGAGTGAGCAGCCGTATGGTGTTGTCTGTGCACGACTGCTGAGTCGGTGCCGCCACCAAGAGGTCATCCACGTACTGCAATAAAGCAACATCATCATCCAACACAAGTGTCTGTAATGAACAATGCAATGCAGAGTTTGTAAATAGTGCGGCTCTCGCTATACCCCTTAAATGTAAAATCAAACCAAAACTGGCTATCAGAATGGACAGGAACTCTGAAGAATGCACTTGAAATATCCACTACACTGAAAACCACTGGCCATCAGCTGGTATCTGTGAGAGAATTGTGTAAGGGTTTGGCACGTGAGGTGCTCTTGCTTGTACCACAGCATTTCCTGCTTGGAGATCTTGAACAAACCTCCACTCTGTGGGCTGACCTGCATCCCTGACCTTTTGTACAGGAAAAATGGGTGTTCTCACAGGTGAGTGTGGGCAGGGAATAATTATCCCAATAAGGCCTAAAATACTGGCCTTATCCCCTCAAGCGCCTCCCTTTTCAGAGGATATTGGGGTTTACATGGTCTATAATCACTCTTTGGGGTGATAGTTACTGGTTCACACCCTTTAATCAAGCCCACATCATACTTGTCTTTAGCCCACAGGTAATCAGGTACATTGTCAAGAACTTTTTGCGGTAAATCAATACTAGCACACGTCATGTGTACTGACAAACTGTTTTGTGAGTTGAAATCTGCAGAAACAGCTTTCTGTATTACAACTCTCTCTCTCTCAGCCATGAAAAAGCAGCATAATCTCTTCTGTGTGCTGATAACTGCTCTGAGAACTGTATGCTATCTGCCAATGGTTCCCAATCAACAGCCTCGCTGCAGGCCTTTGCAAATTCACCTGCATTTCTAACGGCTGAGTAGTATTTTTGCAATGGAGATGTGGGGTACTGAATTGTCAAAATCAAAAATTTGTTCCTGCTTTCCTGTCAACTGAACGAGTGCCACACACCATGAGTCATTCCAGCATATATGGGTTTAAGTCAAAACCCTCTGTCTTTACAGAAAACCATCTCTCTTGCCACTCTCTTTCTGTTATGTCAACAACATGAGCTTGTGCAATGCATGTTTTCAGCTGGAATGACCTCGCTGGCTTGTGGCAATCTTATCTTCCCTTCAGCATGCAACTCTTCATTCAGAAAGGCCCATTCATACACATATACACAGAGACATACATATAGATGACATTCTGGGATCCCAACAAGAAATATTCAGGCCTTGGTTGTTACATAAGATGCTAGCATTCATTTTACACATCAAATCCCTCCCCATGAGGTTTACCGGACACGCGTCAGATAAAAGGAACATATGCATAAACTTGTTACCGTCATGCATACAACAGAGTGGAGCAGTAAATTCTTCCCTCACTATATGCCCCGTAGCACTCATAGATGAGTTAAACTGCCCACTCAAGGTGACAAATGGGAATTCATCTTTGCGTATGACAGAGTTGATTGCACAAGAGTCTACCATAAACAACAATGCCTGTCCCTCAAACATTATTTCTTCGAGAGGCAGTTTAGAGATGTTGCCTCTCGTTCAGCATCAAGCAAAGCAAGTTCTTCATTGCATAGAGCGTTTCTTTCCCTTTCACACACATCAGAAAAACAGAATTAGCAAGCAGATAATATGGCATTTGAACCGCAGAAAAAACAAGATTGGACTTACCCCCTTCCGTCCGATTCTCTCTTTCCCTTTGTTGCCAATTCTCCTGGAAACGTTGTCCTTGTGAAGGGAAACTGTGCTGATTATTTCGTTGCTGGCCCCATTCGCTTATCTTGACAAAAGCTGAAGATAGTTGTTGATTTGCCTTTCTCTGCTGCTTTCGTTTTTCTTCATGCAGGCGTTCAGCATGTAGAGAATGTGTAATGACCTCACTCAGCTTTCCTGATTCCCATCCGATGCAGGTTTGCTTCACCTTTGTTGAAATTACAGGTTGAAGTTCCCCGAGGAACATTTGCTTTAGGTAGGATTCCCAGGATGTTACCTCTCCTGTGTTGATGTTTTTATCTGGACTTCCTCCTCTTCCTCTTCCAAGATGCTGTCGAGGAGGATTGGTGGGTTTAGCCCAGGTGATAGTTCTTGTGCTGGCGGTGGCGGGGGTGCAGTTGGTATTTTTGGTAATGCTTCTTGTGCGGGTGGTTGTGGGAGTCTTCTTGGAGGGGGTTGGAGATCACCGTCTAGAAGAGGTACCTTTGTATAAGAGAAATGTACCCCAGGTGGGGTACGTGCAGGTGCATATGGAGGAGGAAAAAAAACAGAAAGTTAGGTTCATCATGTAATGAATCTGATGTAGGAAAAACATTTGCTTAATGTTTAGCTCTGACTTAGTCTGAGTCAGTTCGTCCTTGGTTCTTATCTTACTCTGTGCTCTCATTTCTCTGCCATCCGCAATGATCTTTTCCCTTAATAAAGTGAGTGCTTTTACACTCAGTGTCCCTTTAGGAGGAAAATTATACCTTTTCTCCCAGATTTTACGCTTTCCAACGCCCCCGTGCCCTTTGATTTGATCACTCGAGCATACACGCCATTTTCCAGATCCATTGACTTTGTACTCCCTTTCGAATTACCCTGACCCATGGTCACGAACGAAATAACGCTTACCGTATTATCTATTCAGATGCCACCACAACGGTTCTTTTCCAGATTCCGTCAGCTTTGACTTCAGAAATGGTTGAGACTCTCCCTTCCCTTAGGCCTGGGGTACGGAGCCCGAGACCTCTTGTCTCAGGGGTGATCAGTCAGTCTCTCCCAAACCTGGAGTCTACAGCTGTAGAATCCGCATCCTCGTCGCCATTATTGTCGTGGAATTTTAGCCGCATCAAATAATACTCACTAAGAGTCAAAGTCAAGGATCACACAGACACACTGTCGACAGAATTTTCTTTGTCTGAATTTTATATATTCTGCAGAATAGGCTCTCACCCCCATGGTGCAAGAAGTTTAAAAACCTAAGAGCCCCGATCACAAGGTTGAAGACACATTTATAGTAAGATGCTGAAACACGTACAATCATCCGTTTCTACGTCATTTAGAAGATAGCCTTCAGTTGTCAGTGATTAAGAGCAAATAATATAATCATAAAGGACAGTACATGCTGGTACATGATGTTTAAGTCCTTCCTTGGATATTGTACTTGCTGAAAAGACAGAAAGAGCATAATTCTGTACGTTAGCAGAAAAACATGATCTCCATATGAATCACAATTTGTGAGCTTCAGATTGTTATTAAAAAATGAAAAATAGGATGAAAAATAAAACATAATAATATGAAAATAAAAGCATAATAAAAGTCCTCCACTACACTGGCGAAGGAAGACGGGCGTCTATTGTGTGCACTGAGCGTGGTGGGTGAGTCTTGGATGTAGAAATTTCACTTTGAAGTGGTGCTGTGTATATTGCAGTGAGATTGCTGTGTCGTGTCTGACGTACCCCGCCTCCAGTCACTCGCTAGGGGCGCTGAAGAGGAAAACGGATCCTAGAATAAACCTGTGTACAATTATGCTGTGAGTGTGTTTCAGCCTTAGAAACCACGGAGTAGTTCCTGAAGTACTTTCATAGCCAGACGCTTGGCGGACTTGTGTTAGGAGTGGCGGTGAAGACCTGTACGACAGGCGGTGTGAGTATTACCAGTTTCATTGCTACTTTACCCGTGTGCCGTTTATCATCACAGAGTCAGAGGCGAAGGAGATCCGCTGCCCCGAGGTCTCTACAAAGGGGCGCCCCGGTCCGGTGTTCGATTGCCAACGGGCGTCGAGGAAAGGGCAGCGCTCGACCCGGTGTGACGGCGTGACACTCCCGCCCCTCTGGGGAACCAACGAGTCAGCCGAGAGGGTTTGGTCCCCGGCGCTATCTTGGAAACCACTGCCGGTCGATGCAGTATGCCTAGCCGTTATCGTAAGTCCGCCACCCCGAGAAGTATAGCATAACTTGTTCAGTCTGTCCATCAATAGGGAAGAAAGCTGTCGTCTGTGGAGGAAGAGAGAGAGAACCAGTGTGAGCTCCAAGGAGACCCGTTGTGAAGGAGAACCATACGTACCAGAAGCTGTAATCAGCGAGGAGGTGAGAGAACTAACTGAGAACGATTCACTGTGCCTTTGTGTCCCAGCTGTTGTCTGTGGAGGAAGAGAGAGAGAACCAGTGTGAGCTCCAAGGAGACCCGTTGTGAAGGAGAACCATACGTACCAGAAGCTGTAATCAGCGAGGAGGTGAGAGAACTAACTGAGAACGATTCACTGTGCCTTTGTGTCCCAGCTGTTGTCTGTGGAGAAAGAGAGAGAGAACCAGTGTGAGCTCCAAGGAGACCCGTTGTGAAGGAGAACCATACGTACCAGAAGCTGTAATCAGCGAGGAGGTGAGAGAACTAACTGAGAACGATTCACTGTGCCTTTGTGTCCCAGCTGTTGTCTGTGGAGGAAGAGAGAGAGAACCAGCGTGAGCTCCAAGGAGACCCGTGGTGAAGGAGAACCATACGTACCAGAAGCTGTAAGCAGCGAGGAGGTGAGAGAACTAACTGAGAACGATTCACTGTGCCTTTGTGTCCCAGCTGTTGTCTGTGGAGGAAGAGAGAGAGAACCAGCGTGAGCTCCAAGGAGACCCGTGGTGAAGGAGAACCATACGTACCAGAAGCTGTAATCAGCGAGGAGGTGAGAGAACTGACTGAGAACGATTCACTGTGCCTTTGTGTCCCAGCTGTTGCCTGTGGAGGAAGAGAGAGAGAACCAGCGTGAGCTCCAAGGAGACCCGTTGTGAAGGAGAACCATACGTACCAGAAGCTGTAATCAGCGACGAGCTGTCATCTGTGGGAGAAGAGAGAGTACAAGTGTGAGCACCAAAGTAACGAGTCGAGGAGGAAAATTCATACTTACCCAGCAGCTGTAGTCGGTGGAGAGGTGAGGAGACTCTCGGGAGAACGATCCACTGTGTCTTCGGGTCCCAGCGGTAGCCTGTGGAGAGAAAGAGGAACAGGAAAGGAGAGTGAGTCGACAACCAAGGAGCTGCGTGGGAAGACGGCGGAGTGCCGCGAACTACACGCAGGTACACGGACGGGAAGCAGTACATGCCCATATTCATTGTGATTTTATTCTGCCTCCAGGAAGGAAGAGGAGCGCGCCACGGGCAGAGGGAACCAGAGGCGGGAGCCCGTTCCCCGACGCAACTTTCACCCCCCTGTCACTCACTTGCTCGTGGCCCCTTGGAGGACAGATCCCGACATTAGTTTTAATTCCCCTTTCCCCTATCCCCAGAATCTTTTAAATATTTAAACAAATAAAGAATATTTTTTTTATACTTACCTGTTCCTCGTTGTTGTTTGGTCATGGGTTGGTTTTGGGGACCTCCTCGAGGTGGGAATTTAGAAGGGGCGTGGCTTAACCATTAGCAGCCAGCCCCTGGCTTGTGACAGATTTTGGCGTAGTCGGCAGGGCCCCACCTCGAGTTGAGTAACCAGACTAGCCCAATGACCGACAACGCGGGGCCCGCAGCCCAACCCCGTGCGGTGTCTGTCTTTATGGGTAGCCCTTGGGTCCAAAAGTATGGAGGGATAGAGTCGGGAATACGACTGACAGAATGGAAGGCCCAGTTGGAGTATTTAGCCGACCTGCAAAGCCTTAGTGTAGCCCAGCGGCTCCAGTTCGTGTTAAACTCCTTGGAGGGAGAAGCGCGGCGAGAAGTACAGGCCGCCCCTGAAGCTGTCCGAGCCAGTGCCCAAACTATATTTCAGTTCCTTACCGAGCAATATGGTGACCACACCCCCGTAGCTGTCCTCCGTTCCCAATTCTTCAACAGTAAACAAGGCCCCCGACAACCCATTAGAGCTTTTGCCCTGAGACTGCGGGAACAGTTCACCCGGCTACAGGCCCGCCGCGACCATGGATTGGGAGATGGCGAGACTTTGCTGCGCGACCAATTCCTCCTGGGGATGAAAGAGGGCCCCGTGAGACAGAGTTTGAGGGTCCAGTTTCGCAGAGACCCCGACCTCACATTTGAAGATCTAAGGAAGGAGGCGTTAGCCTTAGAGGGCGACGAGGTCGAGGTGAGTGAGACCCCAGTATGTGCAGCGGTAAACGAGAGTGTGCCACCACCACCAGAACGCACGGATTGGAAGCAGGCTCTAAAAGTCGAACTGTTGAAGGATGTCCGGGAGCAGATGTCAGAATTATCCAAAACTCTTCTGGGAGAGCTGCGCCAAGGTAGGGCGCGGGAGGAGCCAAGTCCGGCACCCCGAGAGCGAGTATACTCGGAGAGGAGCCGAGAGCCGCCGGGACGCCCAAACCGTTATAATCGACCCCGTTTCGAATGGGATGACCAGGGGCGACCAATTTGCAATCGTTGTGGGGAGCCTGGACATTACAGTCGTCAGTGTGGGCCTCGCAGGGCATCTGAAGGGGGTTTTTAGGACGACCGGCCACAGTGGGTCGTGTGGCCGGGACCCCTCGAGAAGACCCGGGAAGGAGGGACAGCTCTAGGCAGCAGATGATCGGGCATAGCCCGGTGGCAGAAGTAAAAGTGTGTGGCAAATGGATTCAGTGCCTGGTAGACACGGGCTCACAGGTAACGATGTTCGCAGAAAGCCTCTCCAAGGAGATATTCGGACAGGAAGGAACACGAGGAACAGAGGCCCCCTGGCTGACGTTGAAGGGCGCTAATGGCCTAGAAATCCCCTACATTGGCTATCGCCTGGCGGATCTTGAAGTGCATGGGGTGGTCGTCCCCCAGAAAGGTGTGATCATTGTGGAAGATAGGTGTTTGGGCGCCCACCGAGCCCTATTGGGCATGAATGTCCTCTCCGAATGTTGGGAGGAGATATTCCAGGCTAGGCCTGGTCCGAGGATTTCACCCACTGAGAGACCCAAGTGGGAGCGTGTAGTGGCCGACTGCCGTCGGGTCCAAATGAACCAGGTGCGTAGAAATCGGGAGGAAGTGGGAAGAGTAATGTGTCGTTTTGCTTTGTCTATTCCCCCTAGGAGTGAGGCTATCGTATGGGCAAGAGTGCCCCTTCGAGAAGCGAGCCCAGAGGAGTGGGTGTTGGTAGAGCCACATACAGACTGCCCACAAGTGGAGGTAGCACGGGGACTAGCGGCGGTCCACCGGGGGAGAATCCCGGTAAAGGTACGAAACGAGCACCCCTATGCAGTACAGCTACACCGGCATCAACGACTGGCCCGGCTGACGACGGTCACACCCCACCAGGTGAGGGAAGAGAGGGACGTCAGTTTTCGTCAGGTGTGCCCCACTGTGATCGAGGTGGCCCTGACCCAGTTGGATGCCCCGGCGAGTAGCCAGGAGGGAAGTGTGCCAAGACACCTAGCGGGTGAGTCACTGCAAGGGGACGACCTGGGACAGGTACAGACACAGAAACTGCAGGCACTCCTTCGAAAGTGGCAACATGTGTTTGCGAGGCACGATGAGGACTACGGGTGCACCAGGGTGGTGGAACACCACATCCCCACCGGGGATGCAGGGCCGAGTAGGGAGAGATATCGACCGATTCCACCTACCTTGTATGCGGAAGTACGTACACTCCTGCAGGGCATGTTGGGCCGGGGCATTGTCCGAGAGAGTAGCAGTCCCTGGGCGGCCCCCATCGTGCTCGTACAAAAGAAGACGGGAGCCTGGAGGTTCTGTGTGGACTATCGCAAGCTGAACCTGGTAACCAAGAAAGACGCCTTCCCCTTACCTCGAATCGAAGACTCCCTTGCTAGCCTCACGCAGTCAGCCTGGTACTCCACCTTAGATCTGGCCAGTGGATATTGGCAGGTGCAAGTAGCCGAGGCCGACCGGGAGAAGACCGCCTTCACGACCCCGTTCGGACTATTCGAATGGGACCGGATGCCCTTCGGACTCTGCAACGCTCCAGCCACCTTCCAACGCTTGATGCAACGCTGTCTTGGAGGTCAGTTGATGGAGTCAGTACTGGTGTATTTGGATGATGTGATTGTGTATTCCCCAGATTTCGATTCCCACCTCCAGCACCTAGAGGAAGTCTTCCGAGCCATGGAAAGGTACGGGCTGAAGCTGCAGCCGGACAAATGCCACCTGTTGCGGCGAGAAGTGAAGTTCCTGGGCCATGTGGTCAGCGCAGCGGGGGTGGCCGTGGACCCCGAGAAAGTCTCCGCAGTTAAGGATTGGGACGCGCCTAAGACTGTGAGGCAAGTACGATCCTTTCTGGGGTTCGTGGGATATTATAGGCGCTTTATTAAGGATTTTTCGAAGATTGCCAAGCCCCTTAACCAGTTGCTGGTTGGCACGGGACGAAGCTGGGGCCATGGATCGCCCTCTATTAACTGGGACAATGAGTGTGAGATGGCTTTTCAGAGGCTGAAGCAGGAGTTGTTACAGGCCCCCATCTTGGCGTATGCTGACTTTTCTGAACCTTTTGTCTTATATACAGACGCGAGCAACCTGGGATTGGGGGCAGTATTGGCCCAACGGCAAGAAGGAACAGAGCGGGTGATCGCTTATGCGAGCCGGAGTCTCCATCCGGCAGAGAGGAACGACGCAAATTACAGCTCCTTCAAGCTGGAACTGCTGGCCCTGAAGTGGGCCCTGAGCGAAAAGTTCAGGGACTACCTTTGGGGAGCTAAGGTAACAGTCATCACCGATAACAACCCGCTAGTACATTTACAGACGGCGAAGCTGGGGGCCGTGGAACAGCGATGGGTGGCTCAGCTGGCCAACTTTGATTATAAGCTGCAGTATCGGCCGGGACGAGAGCATACGAACGCGGACGTCCTCTCAAGACTACCTGAGGGAAAGAGCCCCAGACGCCAGGGGTATCAAAGGGAGGATAGCCGTGAGGAGGGCTACATGGTCGGGGCCGTGGAGGCGCCAGGAGGTCAGCAGGAAGCTGCACCAGGGAATTGGGGGTGGGACCCCCGCCGCTGGATAGAGAGGCAGGCCCAGGACCGGGACGTGTGCCAGGTGAAAATGTGGGTAGAGCAGAGCAAACGGCCAACGTCGGCGGAAAGATTGGCCCAGACGGAGACTGGGAGAAGATTACTGGGGCAGTGGGAGAAGTTGGAGCTACAGGAAGGGGTGCTTTGTAGGAAGACCCGCGACCCGAAGTCGGGCGAGGAAGTGAGCCAGATCGTGGTACCCGCCGACCAGGTAAACGCATTAGTCACAGCCTATCATGACCAGTTGGGACACCAGGGACAGGAGAGGACCGTATCCCTACTACGGAGATTCTTTTACTGGCCTGGGCTGGAGGCGTCTGTGCATGACTCAATTCAAGCCTGCCCCCGGTGCACACTGTTTAAATCTAGACGAGAGGCCCGAGCGCCGATGGTACCCATCCATGCAAAGGCCCCCCTCCACATAATGGCAATGGATTTCCTGACGCTGGGCCGTCCCCAGGATCGTTATCAGAACATCCTGGTGATCACAGACCTGTTTACTAAGTACGCCTGGGCGGTCCCGACGCTTGATCAGACAGCCAACACCACCGCCACAGCTCTATGGCGCAATGTGTTCCAGACATTTGGATGTCCCGAGTTTCTGCACTCTGACCAAGGGACCAATTTCGAATCTAAAGTAATCCGTGAGTTATGCCAGTTGTATGGATGCACTAAAACCCATACGACATCATATCATCCCCAGGGAAATGGAAGCTGTGAGAGGTTTAATCAGACCCTATTGGGACTACTGGGGACGTTGGATCAACGACAGCAGAGCGACTGGGTGAGTGCTTTACCAAATCTTCTACAAGCATACAATAACAGTGTTCATAGCACGACGGGGTATGCCCCCACTTACCTGATGTTCGGCAGACACGTCCGGATGCCCACTGACCTGGTCCTGGGAGTGGCCGCGGACCGGGAAGAAGTGAGTGTGACGGAGTGGGTGGGGCGCCACCACCAGCGTTTACATCTTGCATATGAGCAAGTGTCAAAGAAGATACAGACAGCGGGAGAGAGGAACAAACGGTTGTACGATCGGACTGCTCGAGATGCCCCCCTGTTACCAGGTGAGAGGGTCCTGGCGAGGGATAACCGGCGACAGGGAAAAGGAAAGCTGAGCGACCGCTGGGAGGCTATCCCGTATGTGGTCTGTAAGCAGCAGAGGCCGGGACAACCGGTGTATACCATCCGGCCCGAGGGAAAACCTGGCCCCGAGCGGGTGGTACATCGAAACATGCTTCGCCCCTGCCCGAACTACCCCGAGGCTGCGAAGGAAGGGCCCATGAAACCAGGACCGGCGGCCCCCTGGATGGAGGGATGGGCTGTGGTACCGGGTCGACCTGTGGTGGCGCTGCCCCCGGCGGCTCAGATGCAACCAGCGCTGGCACCCGAACCGGTTGAACCTCCAGCTGCCCAGATGCAGCCAGAGCTGGCGCCTGAACCGGCCGAACCTCCAGCTGCCCAGAGGCAACCAGAGTTAGCACCCGAGCCCGTTGAACCCGATTCACCCGTGAGACGCTCCCAACGGGAGAACCGAGGACGCCCCCCGGCCCGGTACGGTGAGTGGACGACACCGAGGCATTCCAGGGACTAGAATGCATTGGCGGGGGAAGATGTCACAGGAGTGACGATCTTTTAGGCGGAACCAAAAATTTGGAAAGTTTTGGTTCCGCCCGGATGTTTCCGCCCGGACCGGGAAGAGAAAACACCGGACATCCGGTAGCACCGCGAGGGCTGTAATCAGCCAAACTACGGACAGCTGTGAGTTATTAACAAGAGCGCCGGGTGATTGGACGAAGGCAACACCCAGGCAAATACTTAAGAGCAGTTTAAACCACAGTGTTTGTTGTTGTTAGGACGAGTGTTGGTGTGTGCTGCAGCGTTGAGTTAAACTCACCGGGTACGCCAGTCGGATTGCTGGACTCGCTCTCTCTCTCTTTGTGCATCGTGGGATTTCGGCTGATGCAGATATTGAAGACCTTACGGGTTGGAAAGTAAACGAAGACTGACCTTGTAGGAATGAAGTGAAAGAAGACGGAACGTGCTATCGTGAGTACCCATCTGAGTAGTGGTGGTATTGACGACTGGAGAAAACGTTATCTGTGTAGCTGGAATCATCATACGAAGGAGTTAACCTAAGGAAACGGGAGATAACCGAAGCACCACAGTTGTGAGTAAACGAATTCATTCATTGAGTGTACCTTGTATATACTTGACCTGGATATCTTTTAAGCGCTTTCCAGCAAGAGTGGGTGGCCCTGCCCCTGAGTCAGCGTGGTGGGTGAGCCACCGGATCTTTGTGTGAGACAGCCACAGTGACGGAAAACAACTGCTAGGCCGTGTTACCATCTCCACATTCTTGCCCAGAGCGAGGCGAAGGAAGACGGGCGTCTATTGTGTGCACTGAGCGTGGTGGGTGAGTCTTGGATGTAGAAATTTCACTTTGAAGTGGTGCTGTGTATATTGCAGTGAGATTGCTGTGTCGTGTCTGACGTACCCCGCCTCCAGTCACTCGCTAGGGGCGCTGAAGAGGAAAACAGATCCTAGAATAAACCTGTGTACGATTATGCTGTGAGTGTGTTTCAGCCTTAGAAACCACGGAGTAGTTCCTGAAGTACTTTCATAGCCAGACGCTTGGCGGACTTGTGTTAGGAGTGGCGGTGAAGACCTGTACGACAGGCGGTGTGAGTATTACCAGTTTCATTGCTACTTTACCCGTGTGCCGTTTATCATCACAGAGTCAGAGGCGAAGGAGATCCGCTGCCCCGAGGTCTCTACAAAGGGGCGCCCCGGTCCGGTGTTCGATTGCCAACGGGCGTCGAGGAAAGGGCAGCGCTCGACCCGGTGTGACGGCGTGACACTCCCGCCCCTCTGGGGAACCAACGAGTCAGCCGAGAGGGTTTGGTCCCCGGCGCTATCTTGGAAACCACTGCCGGTCGATGCAGTATGCCTAGCCGTTATCGTAAGTCCGCCACCCCGAGAAGTATAGCATAACTTGTTCAGTCTGTCCATCAATAGGGAAGAAAGCTGTCGTCTGTGGAGGAAGAGAGAGAGAACCAGTGTGAGCTCCAAGGAGACCCGTTGTGAAGGAGAACCATACGTACCAGAAGCTGTAATCAGCGAGGAGGTGAGAGAACTAACTGAGAACGATTCACTGTGCCTTTGTGTCCCAGCTGTTGTCTGTGGAGGAAGAGAGAGAGAACCAGTGTGAGCTCCAAGGAGACCCGTTGTGAAGGAGAACCATACGTACCAGAAGCTGTAATCAGCGAGGAGGTGAGAGAACTAACTGAGAACGATTCACTGTGCCTTTGTGTCCCAGCTGTTGTCTGTGGAGAAAGAGAGAGAGAACCAGTGTGAGCTCCAAGGAGACCCGTTGTGAAGGAGAACCATACGTACCAGAAGCTGTAATCAGCGAGGAGGTGAGAGAACTAACTGAGAACGATTCACTGTGCCTTTGTGTCCCAGCTGTTGTCTGTGGAGGAAGAGAGAGAGAACCAGCGTGAGCTCCAAGGAGACCCGTGGTGAAGGAGAACCATACGTACCAGAAGCTGTAAGCAGCGAGGAGGTGAGAGAACTAACTGAGAACGATTCACTGTGCCTTTGTGTCCCAGCTGTTGTCTGTGGAGGAAGAGAGAGAGAACCAGCGTGAGCTCCAAGGAGACCCGTGGTGAAGGAGAACCATACGTACCAGAAGCTGTAATCAGCGAGGAGGTGAGAGAACTGACTGAGAACGATTCACTGTGCCTTTGTGTCCCAGCTGTTGCCTGTGGAGGAAGAGAGAGAGAACCAGCGTGAGCTCCAAGGAGACCCGTTGTGAAGGAGAACCATACGTACCAGAAGCTGTAATCAGCGACGAGCTGTCATCTGTGGGAGAAGAGAGAGTACAAGTGTGAGCACCAAAGTAACGAGTCGAGGAGGAAAATTCATACTTACCCAGCAGCTGTAGTCGGTGGAGAGGTGAGGAGACTCTCGGGAGAACGATCCACTGTGTCTTCGGGTCCCAGCGGTAGCCTGTGGAGAGAAAGAGGAACAGGAAAGGAGAGTGAGTCGACAACCAAGGAGCTGCGTGGGAAGACGGCGGAGTGCCGCGAACTACACGCAGGTACACGGACGGGAAGCAGTACATGCCCATATTCATTGTGATTTTATTCTGCCTCCAGGAAGGAAGAGGAGCGCGCCACGGGCAGAGGGAACCAGAGGCGGGAGCCCGTTCCCCGACGCAACTTTCACCCCCCTGTCACTCACTTGCTCGTGGCCCCTTGGAGGACAGATCCCGACATTAGTTTTAATTCCCCTTTCCCCTATCCCCAGAATCTTTTAAATATTTAAACAAATAAAGAATATTTTTTTTATACTTACCTGTTCCTCGTTGTTGTTTGGTCATTGGGTTGGTTTTGGGGACCTCCTCGAGGTGGGAATTTAGAAGGGGCGTGGCTTAACCATTAGCAGCCAGCCCCTGGCTTGTGACACTGTATATTCTATTCCCCTTACCTACCCCATTCTCTAACCCCAACCATCACATAAAACTTTCTGATACTTCACTCTCTCAATAGACATCATTCTGTTTGATTTATAAGCATGTTTCCTCAGGTCACAAAAACACTGGTATTCCTATCTTTATGGGGACAATTGGTCCCCACAACGTGATAATTACCAGGTACACACACACACACACACACACACACGTATTATACACATGAGGTATTATAAAAATTTCTTATCATTTTCACAATCGTAAGTTAAGTGGTTGTGTTGTGTTTATTTTGTAAATTATTTTGTTAATTGACTCACCTCAGGCAAGATCACATCAGTAATAACCCAGCGGGCACCTTGACGTCAATTTGACATCAACAAATAGTCAAGATTTTGACCACCATGTATAACGTGCATGAATATGCATATTTTCATTATATTTTGTAATTATTTCCTTGTGGTTGTAAAGAGGCCCAACAAAGGTATCGATCTGACATGTTTTTTCTGGTCCCTATATCTCAGGTCAATATCATTGACATTAAATCGATGTTGATTTGATGTCAGGAAATAAGATGTCAAATTGATGTTAAATTTATGTCAAAACAATGTCTGTAAAAGTATATTTCTTACTCATTGTAAATCAATGAGACTCATTTTTAACATCTTGAAAGTTGTAGGTCTATGTATTTTGCATGTGTTTTTTTTATTTATTTAAATCCTAGCATGTTTACAAGTAGTTCACATTTAAAATGACACTATAATTGCATATACTATAAAAGGTCAATTTAATCTGATATCGAAGCTTGATATTGAATGATCCAAGCAGTCATATGACCGACCTTCAACGTTGAAATTTGGTTGAAAAAGCTTAGTTGTTTGTTCAACGTTGACACAACGTTGAAACAACAGTGAATGGTAAACAGTTGCAAAGGGTCAATAAAATAAATGTTTAATGACATTGTAATTTGTGAATCAATCAGTAAAAAGCTGAAAAAACTCGTTTTATGAAACTGATCAAAAATACTATTTAAAAATTTACCAAAAGTAATTGGGAGAGTTAAAAATGTAATAGACACATGCAAATAAACTATTATTATTGTTGTTTTATTGTTATTATATTTTCATCACAGTGTCTTAAATATAACATGTTAAATATAAATTTTAAGAATACCATTAATAATAAAATACATCAAGACTTTTATCGGTTTAATTCATACAAGTCAGTTTGGAATGTTTGATCCTGACTAAAAAAGTAGCGAGGTAATCTCGCGAGATTACAGCCTCCCCATATAGAGATTACACGAGAGTCCGAGACTGGAGAGTTTAACGGCTGTCTGCGTGATCATCGAGAAAGTGCATCGAGGTAAGGAAATATCAAGTCAATAAGTCAATGTTTAAAACGCGTAACATTATTTTATTCACACATAAAATGTTTTATGTTTAATATGCATCGTGCTTTTTCTGTTATTTGTGAACGTATCCGTTATAATGGTTGATTCGCTATTCCACGGCATGTTCCCGCCGAAATTGGACTACGGTTACATTAATATGATTGTAATAATATGAATATTAATCAATTAATATGATATCTGGTCTTATCAACTTAACCACTTGGTTGTTTATTGCTTCAGAAAAGCACTTAAATGTAAGGGCTTTTTGGACAACTGTTCGGTAGAAAAGCGTTGATATCGTAGTTCAGTCAGTGAATATCTGATAGGTCTTACAGGCGCCACAGACACCTCTGTCAGTCATTTGTAAAGAGGAGCAGCACGGCAGCTGGATGAGTGCGGTCAGTTAATTAATGCTGCTTGCTTAATTTCATGTTACTGATTAAGTGTTTATACTTAACATTAGATGAGATGTTGGTGTTTTATTGCTCGTGAATTTGCAATAACTGCATTTATCAGGCATCACACGTTACGTCACACGCTTATGCTTGTATCTGCGGTCCCTCGCGCTGTATCCATGATTTAAAGCGGAATAAAACTCTTAACTCCTTTGTAAGGAAAAAGTCAAACAGTGTAAGTTGTTGGCATGTGCTATTTGAATTGAAATGAAGTGTAATGGTATTATTTTGCTTACTTCTCTTGATGAATAATTAGCAGGTTTAATGGAACTTGAAAATATTAGTTATCCAGACAAATGTGCTCTTGTTTTCAGTGTATTTTTATAACTCTTTTGTAATGTCTTTGTTATCAGAGCCCTTCGAATTAAAAATAGTGATGGTGATCTTGTCAATGCTGAGATTTTAATGCATCAACAGCCATTACATCTGTCTGGATCAGGTAATGTTGTGACATGTTAACCCTGATATTTCACAGTATATACTTAAATGCATTATGCAAGTGTATGCATTACATTCTGATAAAGGTCATCATTTATAGAATTCTCTTTTACTATTGCACTAATTTTACTTTTTTATATGTTGTCAGGATTGAAGAAGAATCAGACAGCAAGGGTTGTCAGATCAGAAACGTAATAACACAAACATAAGAAACTTCACAGGTAAGCTTTTTAAAACCACCTACTACTTGTTTCTCAGTACTGGTTTATCATTGTCATTAGGAAAATATAAGAAAATAATTCAGGATGCAATGGTCTCTGTTCAGCACAGCACTTAATTTCTTCTGTATGTCACTATTCCCTCTATATTATATACATGTTTCACACCCTTTGTTTTCAATAGACAGAGCCAGAATTTAATTCATAGTTCAGAGCAGATGTTGATGGAAGTTTTGAAAAGGGTTCATATTGACAGACAAAATGGATCTTTGTGGTTGTGTACATAACAGCTTTCTTTCCTTCTTATCTTTATTAGGGCTGTGACAGTGACAGTATTTTACCACCGCGATGGTAATGCACCAATTCACCACTGTGGTGCGGTGGTTATAGAATGTGTTTGTGTGAGGGGGGAGGTATATATCTTTTATATATATATATAATGCATACATATATTTTGAAATATAAAAATGTAAACAAAGATCAGATATGATGTTTCTTAACAAATGTGTGTGTTCGTAGGCGGCAATTTCTTTTTCCGCCGGTGGGTGCTCATCACAACCTCAAGCTTTACTTCGCAACGCCAGGTGCTCTAGAGTCTGGAGCGTTCAAAGGCTTTGAAGAGGTGGAAAGTGGCGCAGTCACGTTTTCGTGTGAATTGTGAAGTTAAAGGTAATGTTTTTCCTGTGTTTTTGATTGTGTTCATGTTTTGTGTGAAAAAACAGTATTTTTCACACAATTTACTGTATAGTGCTGTTTTCAATGTCCTCAAAACGGGCTGATGTCTTCCTTGTTCTATGAAGTCCCTCCTTCAGAAATATGTAACGAGTTCTGATTGTGTAGTTTGTTTAGTGTGTTGTGATTCAACAGCAGCTTAGCTTAGTCAGAGCTAGGGCTGCACGATTAATCAAACACGATTGTCACACACATCTCGTCAGTAAAGCTGGTTCCTTGATAAGTAATAAATCACCATCAGCTGCTTTCAGATGGAGCACCATTTACTACACAGACCCGACAAAAGGAGAAATCATTGCCGATTATGAATGCGATATTTTCCCTTTTGTCAGTGAACTACGGCTCTGTGTAGTAAATGGCGCTCCATCTGAAAGCAGCTGATGGTGATTTATTACTAATCAAGGAACCAGCTTTACTGACGAGATGTCCGTGACAATCGTGTGTGATTAATTGTGCAGCCAAAGCCATTTGAGCTTAGCTGGCGACTGACGTGTTCCTGTGGGCGGAGGTTAGTCAATGCTCGTCATTCAACCAGGAATTAGAGGGCTGTAGTACAAACTGGCCGTTCACTGTATGGTTTGAAAGGGGAATATATCGCTTGGCAGTAGGCTTGTTGCGATAGTCGGTGAAACGGTGATTACCGGTGCTTCAGCCTCTCACCGTTTAGATCACCACCGCGACACCGTCTTTCACCGTCGTTTTGATATTTTCTTGTAATTAAATCATTTAGTTTCGTTAGAGAGAGCAAACACTTACAACTGAATGTGTCTGCTGTTTGAATTCAGCGGAGCTGAACGCGCATCATCACAGAGCAGCGGCTGCGGGTGTCAGATTTCATTTATTCCTGTCAGACTGCGGCGAGCAGATGATGGCAGAAGCCGCGTGCTTACTCGTTTTTGTTATAATATACATATATGATGTTTAATATAGGTCAGATCGTTTTGTTGTTGTGTTTTTCATTAAGAAGAATAATAAACCCATCATTCAAGCAGCGCTTTATGGAGGAATAGCCGGTTGCTCTGCTTGGGACTGGCGGGTTCTGTCAGAAGTACCTGCGCACATTGACTGAAGCACTTAAACCAGCTGTTGTACTCGCATTTGCACGCAAATTCATACGCAATTTAACGCAGCGTGCGCAAGCGCTGGATTTAAACAACAGTTGCATCTAATTCAAAAGTGAAAGTAAAATGCCCCTATATAATGCATTTATAAGCCCCTTCCACCCGGTGAAACCGGTATCACCGGGTTTGTCACGCGCTGATTTACCGGTGGGAAAATTCTGTCACCGCAACAACCCTACTTGGCAGTGAACTTAGAGCATAAATAATACCTTAGCTCAAACAGCAACATTACACACATTACACACAAACTAAATTTGCGATCAGGAAAAACAGTACCTTTAATGTGAATAAACTGAACATATGTGCTTTGCCATTTCGCTGGGTGCTTGAGCCGAGCTTCTGAGCACCCACAGGATTGGCGCCTATGTGTGTTTATTGTAGTACTTCAATCCATGAAACAAAAAGTGAGAAACCTTATTGGGGTTACAATGTTTCCAGCAGCACTAAAAACATGTTCTACGGGTAGCGCAGATTGATACTTTTTCGCAACCTTGAGTGACCAAGAAAGAATATTTTGCCTCTGTTCTGCTCCCAAGCCACCGTGTCATCACTGATATCAGTTGCAAATAGCGCTCTAACTCTGAATCTGCTGGCTGTTTGCGTTCACACAAACTTGAAGATATCTCGCTGGGGGAGATTGTACTTTATATTTTTTCATAGTTTGTGACGTGCACGCAACCGCAGGCCGCACTTTACCACCACGGTGGTTATGAGAACTGTCACAGCCCTAATCTTTATGTATTATGGCTCTAATCATCACTTTTAAAATTATGGCTATGCCCATGAGTTATAAAATTCATGTTATCACCAACCATTGTAATCCACCACCAAGCTACCATGTAGTAATGGAACCTTACAATATATTTTTTACTTGTTTTGGATTGTATTCCGATCAAATTCTAGTAATCCTAATAATTAAGATGCAGTGTTTTGTATTTCACAATTTATGTTTTCTTTTTAAAAGGGGCTATGACTTGTTTTTTATTTTTTTATGTGTTTTATATTGTAGGCAGATCACCGTGCAACTTGGTGAAGTCATGTGTCTTTCCAGATGGCCAAATCTGTACCCCTCAAAAAGTAAGGAAATAGTCGTGTCCCATGACAAAAAATGGAAACATTCTTAATTTTTTTTAATAGTTGTGCTTGGGCCAGTTTTTTTATGTTTTTGTACAAATGAAATATGTTTTTTTTTTCAGAACTTTATTAAACGCCATGATAGACAAGATGAGCCTTAAGAGGAGATTTGGGAAGATGCTGTTTCATAAGTCTTTGCTTTGCCAGATTATCTGTGGTAAGTTTGTAAAATTTATATTAAAAATAGGACAAGAATATCTCCTAATCAAAAATTTTTGATCAGGTTGGGGTGTCTGCCAACGTGATGCCTTGCTGGTCTGGTTTGAGTTTGAAGTCTCTCACAGACAGTCCAGAAGGTCTGGAGTCCATCTTAGCTTTCATTGGTAAGTGACTGCACAAGAGGCTGTTTGACCCACACGTAAGGTAAACAGTCAATGTTTGCTTTGTTTAGCATCTCAATTTGGGGGGGGTATAGAGTCAATATCACCCAAGTATTCAGACCCTTTACTCTGTATTTAGTTAACGCACCTTTTGAAGCAGCAGTTACAGCCTCAGGTCTTTTTGGGAAGGATGCAGCAAACCTTGCAACACTTGGATTTGTTTTTAAAAAAACAGTTAGAAGCACCATTCACTTCCATTGTATTCTTTTATCCTGCTATGGAAGTCAGTGGTGCTTCTGGTCAGTTTGGTTACAGACATTCCTCAAAATATCTTTGTGTTCATCAGAACCCTTTAAGGTGTAGAAACATCAAGACCAATAGGAGACACCTGAGCTAAATTCCAGGTATTGTTGGAAAGGGTCTGAATATGTATAATGTAAAAAATTATACATTTGCAAACGTTTCAAAAAAACGTTTGCAAATGTAAAAAAATGTATGAGGAAAAATGTAAACAATTGCAGTATCATGAAAGAACATAACAAAATTGAAAAGTGAAGAGGGTCTTAATACTTTCTGAATGCACTGTAGATGATCTTAATTGAAGCTCATTGTCACATTTGTAAACACAACAGCTTTCTTCCTTCATCAGCTATGCTATGTTTCTAGTCAGACCATTAAAGAACACACATCTTGCCTTCATGTGCAATAACTTTTTTTATACATGGCCTAAATAACTTAGCATTTTTGACAATGAAATAACATGCGGTTTGTTTTTCCTCTTTAGATGCTGTCATCATTTTTTAAGTGCATGAGCCAGAATGGACGGGTGGTGGTGGCCATAAGAAGACTGTCAACTAAACTAGGGTGACCATACGTACCATTCTTCCCGGACCCGTCCTGTCCAGTCTTTTGGAACTCGTATTTGTCGACCGCATACGTCACAGAGGATTATTATTATTATTACAGAAAAGCAACCGTTACATTTTAAGGTAAGAAGAATGAAACTACGATTGTATATCTTATGTTTTTAACTGAATGGCGTATGCGGTCAACAAATACGACTTCCGGAAGACGCACCGAAATCCTGGACGGGATGTGTCCGGGAAGAATGGCACGTATGGTCACCCTAACTAAACCAACAACAAAATTCATATTTGCTGTTATAAATAAAATGACTTTTAAACCTGATTTTGTTTTCTTATTTTATGATTTCATTCTATATTTGGAATATTCCATTTTTGCACTACTAACTGGAAACTGTTTGAAAGAATGTGTTTTTATTAAAAGACAAATTTCAAAGGTGAATCATATGCCGGCTGGGATATCAAAATAGCATTAAAATGACATCAACATCATAACATCCTGATATCAAATAGATGTAGAATTGACATCAAAATGACATCAGCAGGGGTCAAAATCTTGACATCAAATTGACATCAACACTTTGACGTCAAAATGACTTTCATTTTTGACCTATTCTGTGACGTAATTTTGACGTCGATGTTTGATGTCAAATTGATGTTAAATTGACATCAAATGCCCGCTGGGAAATAGCTCTTTTTCAGCTACAGTTTCATGCATTGGCAGTAATTTTTCCAGTCGCTGGATTATTTGATAATTTTATTAACATTGTTGGTATGAAAAACACACATAAAGTGAGGCTTCTCCTAGCAAGGCTCTCTTCAATACGACATGTCTTGGCAGTTTTAATTAACGTTAGGCTCTCTAATGACTTCGGGCACTCTCATGGTCCTTTACTGCCTCAACTTTAAAATCAGTGCTCGAATTGAATCAAGTCTCCCCACCATGACAGCAGCAAACCCAAAATGGCAACACATTACTACCTTTAAAGACATATGTGTGATTTATGTAATACTTTTAAAAATTAAAAAAGTTTGTATAAAGGCGAAAAACTAATTTATTAATCATTTCAAAATATAAAGTTTGACTAGATAGGACTTTAATGTGTTAAGCCTAGGGTGAGTGAAGGTTAATGTGTTAAGCCTAGGTTGAGTGAAGGATAGCCTACATTACATATTTTCTAGGTGGGGGAATTATATGCATTCAAGCAGGGTGCGATTTGTGAAAAAAACAGAGGGGGGGGGGGTGTTTTCATAGACATTGATTTTGTTGGCGGTGGGTACACCATATTTCGTCATGAGTCATTTTGTATCCACCACTTTTAACTTCCGTCCATAATAATTTGACTTTTGGTTCAATTTTTTTGACTTTTTCAGTGGTTATGAGGAGCAATACGAGAGAGAAATTTGGTAATCATTGTCCGGCCTAACAAAAATCTATTATAATATTATTATTATTATTATTATTTTTTTATATTTCTAATTAAAATATTTCTAATATTCAGAAATATACGCTCTCATCTCACAAGCTCTGATCGGAACAAACCCAAACCTCACTGTCTGCGCAGAAATATCAAAATATAACCAGCTTTTTTAAATGGTTTTAAAACTAAACATACAGACTATTTAATAAACCATTACAGCAGAAACAGATTTACTCCTGCTTTTATAGTAATAACGTTAACTTTACACCGCGATGCTGAGCTACAGTGAAATGATAGAAAAGACAGATGCATTGTGTTTCTCATTCGCGCGAACTGGACGAGCCCGCGCCTCACTAATAGCCCGTGAAAAGTTTGTGATCCGTCTCGCCACTAGTGTAGTAGCCCTAATCACTTTGAGGTGGGGGATAAATTTATCTAGCCTGGTAGAACCATCCTCTGCTATTTTGCTTCGCTTCATAGACAGAGTCTGGCTGGGCATAATTGACAATCGTTTTCCTTCTCGTGGGAGGGGCTTGTCTGAAGTTTAAAATCATTGGTCTAAACGTAAGCCAATCACATAACGTTTGGATATGATGTGCGTTATGCGCCAGCTCAGCCGCATCAAATTTCTGCTGTAAAACACACGCATGATGTGAAAACAAACCCATCGAGCGAAATACCGAAGTTAACATGGCTATGAACGACTTCTGCAGATTATGTAAAGTAAATCGGGCCAGAGCTAGTTGAACACTATCCTTACGGTGTCTTTCCACTCACGTCTAAGTGGAGGAACGCCCCTCTCTCCTCTCAAACTCTTCCACCAGACGGCCATAACCATATGTAAATTAAATCTTCCTACCTTTTTTTCTTGTTAATCAGGAACGTCACCAAAGAATGTTTGCCCACGCGTCCTCCACCATTAACTGTGAACAATGAAATTTCCTTCCATGATATCTCGATTGTTGTGCACGTCAAGCTGTGCTGCACACAATTTCTTGCTGACGATCGATAATAGTTGATAAATTAAACTTTTCCCAAAACCTGTCGGGAGTAGGGCAACAACATAATCTCCATTCAAAATGTTTAACAAACACTTTTCTTGTTCGGGATTAAGTTGGCAAGTGCCGGTTCTCCACAACAGAGCAAATAGCTTTCTGTGCCTCCATGTCCACTACAAACTACAACCGTACATTCGGCGCTTAGCGTCTACGTCACGGCTCTCAGCCCGCCCTCTGTTCATTGATTCGCCGGTTGTTTTGAGACCTGAGGAAAACGGTTTGAATGGGAGGTATCTCAGACTGAGTACAGAAGCGTAATGAAATTTAGCGGAAGTACAAAGTCTGACGTAGTCAGGCTAAAATTTATCCCCACCGGGGATAAAAAAAATTAAACAGAGGTAGGGATACATTGACCAGAAAGGGGGAAATCCCACGCATCCCCCCACGGCAAATCGCACCCTGCATTCAAGTGATCGCCCCCTCTTGGTAATTCAGACGCCCCCTCATCAGCGCTTGGCTGGCGCTGGCACTCCTGAAACAGCGCTAAGCAAGTACAAAATGAACATGCGCTTAGCAATGGGCATTCACATGTTTAAATAGACACAACATTTATTACTGTAAATAATTAATTCACAAAATTTACTACATCCTAACAGGTTTGTCAGCATTATTTTTACTAAAATAAAATATCTTAGGGACCCCCTTAAGTATAATTTTGACTTCTAATAGGGACCCCCCCTAATGCCTTATGGGGGGTCCTGGATCCCCCAGCCCCCCCTCAATTCGAGCACTGTTTAAAATATTTGCTCCCACCAATAAATTGTTCGTTTCATTTTTTCTTTCACGTACATGCATATTTTCAACATTATACATTCATTTTATGACTGTTATACTAAAATAACCTCAGTCATTGTTACTGCTAACTGTGTATGTAGTGTCCTAGAGTTAAACATTAGAAAACTAAATATTAATTTCATATCTGAAAATAAAGAACAGTATAACACATACATGTGTTGATTGATTTTCTCAGCAACAATGCAATTCTATAGACTTGACAGAGGTTTTCCTGAGATTTTTCCTCTAATGTTGTAGACCTGACAGGGTGAGGATAATTTCTCTTAAAGGAGTCATATTGTCAGATTTCATGTTTTCTTTTGTTTTTAAAGTGTTTAATGATGTCTGTGCACATAAAAGATCTGTAAAGTTGCAAAAATTTAAGTTTCAAATCCAAAGAGATCTTCTTTTTAAACGTGAAGCCTCATCCACGCCCACCTAAAACAGCTTGTTTAACACGCCCATGCAGTTACAAGTCATACTGGTTTGAACATTTTCATAACACCGCCCTCATATGCAAAGTTAGAGGGTGTAACTTTTAGTCACGCTGTAGTATTGTTGTTTCGGCCATGTCGAGCAGACACTGTGTTTCGTGCAAAACTACTTTGGTTGGCATTCCAACAGAGTAAATATTAAGAAACCAGTGCTTAGGTTTTATTTACAACACTGTTTCAGAACAGCACAACCCAAATGTTCGATTGTGTGCTGCACATTTTAAGGACGATTACTTTCTAAACATCGGGGAGTACAACCGCTGGATGTACACAAAGGCTTCATCTAAAAAGTGGAACAATTGCAAATTTGCAACTACACTGACATCCTGTAAGTAGCCGATGTTTTCATATTTAATTAATTTCCCCACAGACGATTCAAAGACGAGGTTTGAGCAGACGCGCCTGTGTTTTCATACAGATGTGTCTCGTTCCTGGTTCCCGCCCCCTTGTTCTCCCTGTTAATTATTCATTATCAGTTTATCCCATTCACCTGTGTTGCCCTTGTTATCTTGTTTAGTTTTTCCCCTATTTAATCTCCTCTTGTCTCTTGTCTTGTGCTGGGTCATTGTGTACTGATGTGCATTATAATGTTTGTTTATTCCAGTTTAAATGTTACATCAGAGTCTAGTTGATTTAGTGTTTTGTCAGTGTCTTTGAAAATCATGTTTAATGTTGTGTTGCCCCCACGTGGGCTTTTGCTTTCAGTGTTCTGTTAAATAAATGTTCAGTGTTCACTTCCCCGGCATCGTTTGCATTTGGGTTTCCTTGTTCTTCGTCCGATCCTCACTGATTTTTTTTAATCCTTTCAGCTGTAATTCATAACTGTAAAAATATTTAGTGGCTTTGTAAATATCACTTAAATAATGGATTAAAGTACTTTATAAAATCTCTTAATGTCACTTATGTATTTTTTAGTTGGTCAAACCAAAATAAATGACTAGAAATAGAACAGACATTTTTATTTAAAATTTACTTTATATGTAGGCTGTACTACATCTAATAAAATAGCGAACAGAGAAACTGCGCCTTTTACGGACAAAAAACACCTCTGAAGTGTTGAGTTCATGAATATTTACACTTACAAAATGTACTTTGTGAAATGTGTGTGTAAAATAATAAATTTAATAACATGTGGCTATATAGACAAACACGCCGCGTCTCCTTCCAGATATCTTATTTCAGACGTTCGCATTCAACACTTTTCAAAACTTATTTATATAAAATCTAATTTATAAATTAAAAAAACTAAGTTTTAAGTTAAGACAATAATAAATATGTTTGTCTTTATTGAAAGAAAAAAGTAGACATTTTTATTATGGGTATAGTTGATGCAAATAAAGTGTGCAGTACACAATAATGCAAACAAATTATTTCAAAGGGGCGGTTTCCCGGACCAGGATTAGCTTAATCCAGGACTAGGCCTTAGTTTAATTAGGAAATATAACTAGTTTTAACAAACATGCCTTACTAAAAACATTACCCGTGTGCATTTTGAGGTAAAACAAACAACACTGATGTATTTTAAGATATGTCAGTGCAAGTTGTTTTCAGTTTGGAGAGCTCTTTAAAGTGTTTACCGTA
This sequence comes from Misgurnus mizolepis, assembly GCA_025389145.1. Taxonomy (NCBI): domain Eukaryota; kingdom Metazoa; phylum Chordata; class Actinopteri; order Cypriniformes; family Cobitidae; genus Misgurnus; species Misgurnus mizolepis. Next base: position 60,826,598 of record JAIFKI010000002.1, read on the forward strand.
AAACTTCAAATAATAGCCGAGTCCCAAATAGACGCCTGTCTCTTTTAGACGCCTGGTGTGACGACAGGTTTGGGTAAATAAACGCCTGTCTCAAATAAAGGCCTGGTCTGTTTTTTAGTTTTGGGTTGTATGTAATCTTCTGAAACACGTCAGATAGTCTGTTTAAGCCAGTTCTATGGTGCAGATTGAACACGCTAAAGTTTTTTTTTGCTTACCGGTAGATGTCACGTGACAGACGCAGTCGTTCCTTTACTCATCACTATGACAACACAACAAGCTTCGTCGCCAGGATTGAGGTGATGATGACAGTAGCGAAGTGGCAATCGAGAGAGTCTGGACTTTTCCCGGTGAGCCGGTAGTGTTTTGAGGCCGCTGATAATAGCACGGCTTTCAGTCTTTTGTCATGCATGCACTCCCGCCCCACATTGTATTTCTCGCGCGGAAACACTATTTATCATATTTAATATCCTGCAGCGCCTAAAATGTATCTGGCCGCACTGCTCTCTCTCTCTACCAAGCCCGTCTTCCCTAGAGTTCTAGTCGAGCGAGCCAATACAAAAAAAAGAAAGAGGCTACACAATAGCCAATCAGAAAATAGCACTGTTGTATCTGGGTAAGATTTCACGCAACAACCAATAAAAAAACATATCATTGTTTGCTTTATTTATACTGCCAATAATTTAAGACTGTTGTTATTACACTAACTAATTTGTTAAACACATTCAAATTAAAAATAAAACGTAATATGTGGAAACCTCCTGCTGTCATGCTGGAACAATTAAATTAAAAGCCTGTCTCTTATAGACGCCTGTCTCTTTTAGACGCCTGGTGTGATGATAGGTTTGGGAAAATAAAAGCCCGGGCTATTATTTGAAGTTTTACGGTAACTCTAGGACTAGTCTAATCCCTGTCCGGGAAACCGACCCTAAAAGTAGCAATATTTTAAAGAGATTAGTGGTGTGTCGTTCATGAACGATTCGTTCATTTTGAACGAATCTTTAATATGACTCGGGACTACCGAGTTGTCTCAGAGAGTGATTCATTCATTTTGTGTTGACGACTGCGCATGCGCATTGCGCAACATATGGGTTCTGAATCTGAAACAGAAATGATTAGTTCATCATTCTCTTGAGTCTCGAGTTTGGGACAGGTTCGAGTCTTTTGTTCTTCCTGTCAGTCCCATAGAGGCTATGCTACCAGTACCGGAAAGAGAAATGATTAGTTCACCTTTCGAGTTCGATCGGGTCCGAGTCTTTCGTTCTTGAATAAGATGGAACTTTTATTTTTCAAATAATGTTTTTGCACATATTTTGTATTTTAATTACTAAATATAAAACAATATAGGATACATTCAGACGCAATCAATAATACGAATCTAATGTTGTATTTAATGTGATATACCAGCGATCACGTGACATAAGGACTCGGACCCAGCCGAACCCGAACTCAAGACTGAACTTATCATTTATTTTTCCGCTACTGACACCATAGCCTCTATGGGACTGACAGGAAGAACAAAAGACTCGGAACCGGCTGAACTCGAGACTCGAAAGATGACTTAATCATTTATCTTTCCGGTACTGACAGCATAGCCTCTATGAGGCTGACAGGAAGAACGAAAGACTCAAACCCGTCCCGAACTCAAGAGAATGATGAACTAATCATTTATTTTTCCGGTACTGACAGCATAGCCTCTGTGAGGCTGACAGGAAGAACGAAAGACCCAAACCCGTCCCGAACTCAAGAGAATGATGAACTAATCATTTATTTTTCCGGTCCTGTGCTGTATATCACACGGCACAGCCTGGCCGAACACAGAGAGTTGACAACTAACATCTGTAGACACGAGAGGAGGCGTACAAATGTGATAAATATGAAGTTCAGTTTCTTATAATTAGGCTTTGGCTGCATTACCCTGACTTGTCCACGAGGACTGACTTAGGAGGTAAGCTAATCATTTCTATCTCTTGTGCAGGTTTCAGAGCTTGTGTCAAGAAATAATGAAATAAGGATCTTTATTTCTCATAAATTGTTAGAAATGTCATAATTGTTTGCATAAGTGGTTATTTTGATATGACATCAGAGTACCGCGAGAGCAAAGGTAAAGTCGGACCATTTGTAACATTTCGACTTGCTCTCCCTGTACTCAGATGTCTTCGTTGCCGAACTGTCTGCGCAGCGCCACATAAAGTGAAATGCCCTTTGACTCTTTACAGCAAAGTACCAGCAACATGAGAAGTGGTGGCATGCAAAAGAAAGTGAAGGTACACAGTACGCTAAAATATAGAGTGTCTGTACTGCGGGCACTGATTTAGTTATTTACATCGTGTGTTGCTCTTTCACCATTGTGCACCCGCGCACTCGCTCTGTAGTTTGTAGCTCGCGCTCCGGCTTCTGTACACAATGGCCGTTTCTCAATACTAACTAGGGAAGAGTGGGGCAAAGTGAGCTAGTGGGTAAGTTGACCCACCCCCTTTATCTAGGCAACCATACAGATTTGTAGCCGTGTGACCACAAATACAAGTAGCAACCATAATTTATTTTTGGCGATGTTAAAGTGAAGGACAAATTAAAGAGTTATGTTAAAGTATGATTTTTTTACAAAAAAGTAAAATTTATACATACCAGGTATAATGGCTGTTATGTCAAAGTAGATTTATCCAGGTCTAAATATTTATACCATAAATATTGGTGATAGGCTTATGTATAAAACCATGTGAATGATTTAGCTAAAGATTAGCCTGAATTTCTAAGCTAGGCAGTTTTCCCAAAATGGTGGCTGTGGGGCAAAGTGAACCAGATGGGGTAAACTAAACCAGCGGTTCAACCCCACCATGAGGCACTGAAACCACTAAATATGTTTCATTTAAAAATATATATTTCTGTGTAGTTTCGCACAACTGATTTGTTCATTTTTAAACATTTTAGAACACATATCATGCCAAGACATTACAATATTAATTAATTTTTATTTTATGCATTTGGCGTTTTGCAGGTCCATACTGAAAAAACAAACTTATCATTCAGAAACGCCCATTGACAATCTCCAAACAATACGTTTTTCCTCAAAATCTGTATTTTCATCTGATACAGACTCAAACATGAGTGGATGAGATCAGAGTACCGCGAGAGCGATTTAAAATCAACCTTCTCCGCTTTATTTCTCGCGGTACTCTGATGCCATCTGCTTGTTGGCTCTTGCGGTGCTGCGTAAAGTTGACCACACCTAAAAAACTTACTGCTAAACTCGACAGAAATGCTCTGTGTATACCAGCACCTCCTTTATTAATTGTATAGCAGGAAAAGTTCTATTTTACTTCTCAGCATGAGAAATAGCTTACCTGGTTTGGCGTGTGAGCGTGTGAACTGACAGAAATGCGTGTGTCTCATGGCGAATGCGTGGGACTTGAGAGCCCAGATTATATCAACATATGTCATATTAAGTTACCCAAAAAAACGGTTTTCTTTTGATACCCTGAGAGGTGATCGATTAGCATTGGGGGTTGGCAAAGAATTGGCAGACCTGGGGGTGGGTGGTTTTTAATTTCTTGACTCTGTGTCACTGGTAGCTAAAACTAGCAGCTAAACCGTGTGCAATTAATTACATTTTGGAATTTTTTAATTCCTTCATGTCGTTTTATTTATACACTGTAAAAAATATTTTCTGAATTTGTAAGTAAAGTTAGCATTAAATATGTTTAACAAACAATTGGTGTACAAACTCTAGGATGTTTGTGATTATCATCATTCAGAAAAGTGGTGCTTGTGTTTAGACTTGTGTTTTACGTGATTAAATCAGGAAGATTACATTGGTTTCTTTTCAGTGTAGAAAAGTTTGTCATCAAAATGCAAAAATATAGTATATTTATAAACACCGCTAAAACAAAGAGTGAATTAAAATAAAAAAAGTAATAAAGTTAAAACTGCTGATAATTTTGTTAACATTTACTAGCATTTTCTGAGTGAAAAGTTTCCTAGATTTTTTTACATAGCTCACATAGCCAACGGTTTTTAATCAGCAACAAAGAAACTGCGCCTTTTGCCGATGACAACACCTCAGAAACTCGTTGAATTTATGAATATTTACACTCACTATATGATTTTATTTCCTTACTACAAAAGTATAACATATTATACAAATTTTCTGTGAAATTTATTAAACACCATTGCATACTTTTTATCGTGTTTCATACCGTGTAAAGGGAAACATGATAATATAAAAAGTAGCCTAGTAATGCAGAAAAGTGCAACACAACCATGTTAAAGCTGTTAAAACGTTCAGATGCAAAAATGAACTAAATGTAAAATTAGATAAACTAGTTAATGATATTGCGTAAATGCGCTCGGTCTCTTCAAAGGTCTTCGCGAATTATTTTGTTATAAGACTCAGTTATCATACAACACGTCTCTTCTACTGTAAGTACACGGAAAAAATAAGACAAATGATGCGCGTTTGAGTCAGATTTTTATGAAGAATGTGACTGTTTATGTAACTGGCAAAAAAAACTTTGTCAACGAAATGTTTGCCAAAAAGCGTGCATTTGTATGACATCAAAGTCTATCGCCTAAACAGCAATCAGTTCACACCTGTTGACACCTTGTTTCTCACAACAATGAGCTTTGTACAAAACGACCTGTTTTAGATGGGCGGGACTTAGAGGTGCTAAAAAATTTATGGTATGTGGAAAAATAATGATTTTTTTAAAACATAAACCACACGAACACATCGTATTACACCAAATACACAAGTAATGTGCTTATTAGCCACATAATATGACTCCTTTAAACTCATCATCTCTCCTTTCTGCTTTGCACAAAACATTTCTGATGTCCACAGAAGCCAATAGTGATCAAGTTAAAATAAGATTGACATTATAATTTAGAAACTTACTTTAGTGTCGTCATGTTTTCATAAGTTAACTCACGTGCCGCCGTCCTTGTGTTTTCTGGTGGACACGATCCGTTCGTTTACACGGTTTCTCGCGCAGGTTTCACTGCAAACTGCGGGCAGCCAATGGGTGTATAAACATCATCACGTAGCATTATGGTACAGTGTTCATTGGAAATGTAGGAAGTACTGCCAGAGGAATAAATGTCTGAGAACAGACCATTATTTATCATGCATGCAATGCCTCATGCATCACTGGCCAAACTGCCTAGTAAGTTTTTAATAACACCCCCCCAAAATGAATTTTAACCCGCATTTGGCGGGCTGGCGGGTGTTAATTTAGAACCCTGTTTATCTTCCATGCCATGCACTGGCTGCTGGAGTCTGTTGACTTTGACTCTTCTTGCTGAAGTCTTAGTTCTTCCTTTTCCTTTTTTAGCTTTTCTGCACTTGTAGGTGGGAAGACCTACAAAACCATAACAACATCAGGTAGAACAACAGCCCTTGTAAAAAACAGATGTGTTTTGTTCTACACTTTGCTACAATATACAAACATAATATATTTAAAAATAAATTACTGAAAGACCTACAGGGATGCATCGCACAACCTTGTCACTGACGTATCTGCAATCTCTCCATTCTCTATACCGGCCATTCCCAAACTGTGGTCCGCGGACCACTAGTGGTCCGTGAGGGTACTGCAGGTGGTCCGTGAAAAGGCAAAATAAGAATATGTATATTTTAATATACAAACTCGTTCATATTTTGGGCGAACGTGTACTGCTGCCTAATAAACGTTACTGTGAACTCATTCATTCTGGTGCCTGTGAACGGCACGCTCTCTCAGTTTAACGTCGTTCAATAGGGTACCAGATTTGTATATTCTTCCAGGCGAAAACCCGACTAAAACACACTGTAAACAGGCCTTAATGTGTCACGGAAAAAACACCCAATCTGGCAACACCGCCACCACTCGGTGTTCACCAGTAACGCTGCATGCGTCATCACAACAACACAGACGCTGCTGAAATTCCTGCTGCGCAACTCAAATAGTTTAACATTAAATAACATCATATTTGTCCTAAATCGTTAACGATTAACATAGGCTGCTAACGCATATTCCGGATCTTGAAATAGACTTTGACTAAGCTCACGCTATTTAACGTGCACGTGTGGTGTGCAATACCTGCGACCCCCACCCGACTAGCCTTTCAAGGTATGTGTAAGCAAATACAAAAATTAAAAGACAGTCAATGCTAATGTAAACCCTGGTTGGATAAGGATTTAAAGTTGGACATGAAGATGAAATCTGACGCATTTAGCTTCAGTGTTAAAACTGATCAAATAATTGCTGTCTGTGGTGGTTCTATATGGGCTATATTGACAATCATTTAAAAAAAATAATATGGGAAAAAAATAACTATAAATTAGTTCATTTTTGGAACTGTGACCTAGTTTAACATTTTCAAATATGAACTATGAACTGAACTAGTTCATTTTAAAATTTGTGAACTGTGAACTAAACTAGTTCATGTAGAAAGTGAACTTTCCCAACACTAAGAATATGTATATAAATAATTATAATATAAGGTTAAGAAACCTGTTGTACTGATGTGATGACCAGTCATAGTTTTAGTGCTAGTAAGACTATTTAGATGTGCAGATTAATTCAGGACTTTGTGTGGACATATTTTATAATAAGTATTATGAGGTGGTCCGCGAAAATTCTTGATTACAAATAGTGGTCCACAAACACAAAAAGTTTGAAAACCCCTGCTCTATACTACAAAATAAAATCATAACTGGCCGGAGCACCATGCTATAAAATAAAAAGTATCAATAATATTTATTTTTAGGAAATATTGGTGTAAAAATGTCATGGGGGGATTTAAAAGTAGATACCATGTTTTCTTGAGCCAGCTGAGCTACTCGTTAGTTAACTGCCTGTAAAACAATATTAATATTTAGTAATTTAAACATAATGCTGTAATTAGAGGACAGCATTTGCACTTTACATACACATACACTATGTGGAGTTGAATTCATTTCTGATGTTAATTACAAAACAGGAAGTTCGGTAATGCCAGTTCTGTCTGCAATGATCTAACCTCCTTTTTTCTAGGAATGTTCCATCTTGAAGAACGCTGTGACCTTGACCCCGAAATTGAACAACTTTTGCTGTGACATTCACCTGCAAAACAAACATTTGTGGTGTTTTGATAAGTAAATAACTTACCAATGATGTGTCAGTTAATTCTTAGAGAGTTAGTGCACCAATACATTAGAGTCTGTAGATTAAGGTGATTTATTAAATTACTTAATTACTTAAATTACTCTTATCAAGAGAATGTGTGTAGGGATAATAAAGTGTTTGCAGATATTATTCACCATACTGATATTTTCATTACTGACAGTTGACATTTACTTATGAAAAACAAGTGATAAACTGTTACAGGCATTTGGATACCATTACCATTTCAGATGAGCAGATGTGTAAAGACTAGTAATTCTGCATTGTGCTGCAAAGCAAACTACAAGCATTTTCTTAAATTATTTGTGTAGGTTTATTTACCAACAACTGATAATCCTTCAAGAAACTGAAAAAGTAGAAATACTTACTCTCTGGTACTCAATTTCATGTGCAAGGACTTGTCTGATAGTCATGTCCTGCTGTTCGCCTGTAATGGTTGAGTTGAAGGGGTAATCAACCGACGTGGGGCAGGATCATGTTGATTGGTGTGTGTATAGGACTGAATTTTCTCCTTGTGCACTCTGAGGCCCTGTTTATATTAGAGCATTTGCGTTTTAAAACAGCATTTTAAAATGAAAACGATCCTCGTTTATACTGGCATTTTAAAAAGAATCTTCATCCACACTATACACCACCATAAACCCATGAAACATGACCAATCACGTAACTGGGTATGCACATAAAAGTGTAAAATAACTTATTACTCTAATAATAGCTTAGCTTTGCGCATTTATGCAGCCTAGGGGTGTGCGATATTGACAAAATTCATACCTGGGTCCTTTGCTGGCAACTACAACAGACATTATTTTTGAACCTATAAAAATGTGTTTGGGAAAGTCTTATACTGTTCTAGCTCCCCCCCTACAACATATTAATATGATTAATAGGTTAATTTTTATTTTATAACTAAACAGAAAGGTCTTTATGATTTAAAAAGAAAGCATTCAAGTGAACAGTACTAAACGAACTTGAAGCAAAAATAAATTTCAGCAAATGCAAACTTCAATCAAACATAGTAAGAGGTGAAGAATAGCTTTAGCCTACAGAAATGCTTATTGCATTAATTTTTAAAAGTGTGCGAGGTCCGTGCACATCCTCCGCTAGCAACACAGAAATAGCTAAAAGTGCATTAAATATTAATGATGTTGAGTTTATTGTTTTTATTAATTTATATTCACAAAACTTATCAACAAAACATCGATTAAAATTAAGAGACAAATTATCTGAAACGAAATTCATTTTAAAGTAGACAACAAAACTTAAATTAAACTCGAAAATAATGTCTGACCCATTAGAAAACTCCCGTCATATTGGCCTTTACAATGCCCTATATGGCGTTTAAAATTACAGTCTATCTTTCGTAATAAGCTAAATAAATTTAAACAAAACATAAACACATTACAACAATATTCAAACCCAACAATACTCAAACATAAATATAAAATAGACATTATCTATAAGGATACATGTTAAAACAATCCGATATAGGGTTTATCATAGCTGGTTGGTAGATGTTTACTATTTTTGGCAAAACCTCCGTTGCATACCTCCATTTACCTGAATAAATTAATTTTTACTATGAAAATGATGCGCTGTCATGTTAACATAAGCTGTTCGTTTACATAAGACTCCGTCTACGTTCATTTACACTCAGAGCAACGTCTGAGTTCTCAAACTAAAACAGGGTCTGCAGCGTTTGCGAACGAATCCGTTTATGAGGGTCGAAAACGGTGATGTAGTGTAGATGAAAGGCGTAAACGTAGCAAAAGTAACGCGTTTTAAATGATAAACGCATTAATGTAAACATAGCCTGAGTTTTGCAGTATGATGTTGTTTTATACTACAGGACTTCTAGAACAAGAGTTGACACAAAATCTTATGATATCTTATGAGTCTTATAAAACAATAATTATGTTTTGTCGCAATGGGGTAACATTGTGGATATAGCCACAGCCAGACTGATATCTAGATTGCCTGTCCAAATTAACAAAAAACAATTTATTCAAGTAAATCAGTACTTTTTAAATTCCTTTTCCTTATAAATTAAACCTCCTTGAATAAAAAAACAATAATGGTATAACAGATTATCTTCATACTTACTAGTAAAATGTTATTGATTATTTGTTTATAGGTTTGAAAAGATCATTTATATGTTTATTATGTTGGTAGATATGCCCAGGGGCCTGTACCATGAAGGTAGCTGAACAAACTCAGGGTTACAGGATTGGTTTTAAGTTGACAAAACCAAACCAATGCAATCAGGCTTTATTGGTCCCATGAAGCGGCTTATCAACTTTCTCTGTCAACTCAGGCTTTGATCTTTAGGCTATGATTACTCCACGCACGCATGCACACAAAAGAGTGACGTTGGCACCGAACAACCAATCGGAATAGAATAGGAAGAGAGCACCTACAAGCAGTGTATAGTCAAATTAACTTAATCCCAAAAATACCTTTCCACTGCATTCCATTGCTGTCATTGAAGGACCTGCTAAGATCATTTCCGAAATCGTCTTGTTAACTCAGGTGAGAATGTTGATGAGCACAAGGCTAGAGATCATCATGTCAGGCTGATTGGGTTAGAATGGCAGACTTGAGATGTGAAAATGAGGGTGATGCTTGAAATCATTGTTCTTCCATTGTTAACCATGTTGACCTGCAAAGAAACGCGTGCAGCCATCATTGCATTGCATAAAAATGGCTTCAGAGGCAAGGATATTGTAGCTACTAAGATTGCACCTAAATCAACAATGTATAGGATCATCAAGAACTTCAAGGAAAGATGTTTAATTCTTGTAAAGAAGGCTTCAGGATTGTCTCCTAAAGAGTATTCAGCTGCAGGATCGGAGTGCCACAAGTGCAGAGCTTGCTCAGGAACGGCAGCAGGCAGGTGTGAGCGCATCTGCATGCACAGTGAGGCGAAGACTTTTGGAAGATGGCCTGGTGTCAAGAAGGGCAGCAAAGAAGCCACTTCTCTCCAAAAAAAAAACATCAGGGACAGATTGATCTTCTGCAGAAAGTATAGTGAATGGACTGCTGAGGACTGGGGCAAAGTCATATTCTCCGATGAAGCCCCTTTCCGATTGTTTGGGGCATCTGGAAAAAGGCTTGTCAGGAGAAGAAAAGGTGAGCGCTACCATCAGTCCTGTGTCATGCCATCAGTAAAGCATCCTGAGACCATTCATGTGTGGAGTTGCTTCTCATCCAAGGGAGTGGGCTCACTCACAATTCTGCACAAAAACACAGCCATGAATAAAGAATGGAACCAAAACACCGTCCAACTAGTGTTGCTTTCATCAACGAAAAGTATGAAGAAATATAGTCGTCAACAAACCTTTTTCACGTGATGAAAACGAGACGAGACGCAACAAAATGTGACGATGACTATAATAAAATGTATAATGCAATATTGTTGACGAATAAAACGAGACTAAAAGTGGTTTACAAAATAAAAACTAAGCTAAAATGTCTCTTCATTTTCGTTGACCAAATGTCAGGATCCTGCTGGAACCTTGTCTTGTTTTAATAATTAGTCCAGTATGGCAGGGTTCTGACAGTACAATGTTTTATGTGGGAAAGCGTGGTCTTAGTATTGTATTAGACCACGTTTTTCCCATGTCTCGTCACTTTCACCCCGCTCCCTTACCTGTTATTATTTTCACCTGTTCCCCTCATTAGTTCTCCTATTTAATGTCAGTGTGTTTGGTGTTTGTTGCTTGTCCATTGTCTAAACTACCTGTGAGTACGTTGTCATGTATTTCAAACCTAGTCAAGTTATTTGTAGTCTAGTTGATGTCCTGTTTTTATTTGTTGTGAGTCTAGTCCAGTCAGTGAATAGTGTATTTTGGTTGTTACATTTTGCCCCCTTCTGGGTATTGTTTTTCTGTTTATTTAATAAAGTTCAGTGTTTTGTTCAACGACTGTCTGCGCCTGGGTTCGTGTCCTGCATTTCCTGACACCAAAACGAGACGAGACAAAATGTTATACAGTAATTCGTCTTTTACCCATCCCAGCATCTTCGCGCCCCCGGCACCTGACTGCAGTTGATCACGTGTGTTGTTGGCGCTGCGCAGATCAATAAAAACATGAAAGTACCGCAAGAGTGAGTAGAAAGCATGCAGAGCAGTCTGCTCTCGCGATGCTTTGATATCATACGCCTCCGTTTGCACATTAATGGGCATTTCAAACAGTGTATGCGGCAACCGCGAGTGTTCCTTTCCAGTACGAGACGTGCGGAAAGCGGAGAAACGGGGGCGGTTACAGAGGTCAAGCGGAGTTGTTCCACACGCCTTGCTCGTGCACCTAAGATCCTCTCCCTTTTACGGACATGACTCTTCATGGCAGTCGCTGTTGAAGATAAACACATTTCCACTAAATGCTGCACAAAACGCTTCCACTACATGAGAAACGTTGTAGCCGCGCGGTGATTCCGACCGGGAAGACGCAGCATTCTGGCTCCAAATGTAAAAGAAAAGTCCAAAATAAATCCCGTGCATCACTTTCAGGTAAGTTCAACAAGCCTGTTAAAATGTATAGCTTTGATTGCTGACACCACCAGTATAACAATGTACGAATTTATATCATGGAACAGTTGTTTAAATGACATTGTGCTGCGTTGCGTTTTGAAACATTGTAAAGATATCTATGCTAAAGATACTCGTTGTTTTGTATATGCTTAAATAACTACACTTATTTATTATTTAAATGAACAAAACATACTTAGCTGAATACTTGAGTATTAAATCAATCAAACACCTGTAGCCTACTATTGAAAACATAACCATACAACTTTGCTTTTCTTAATAGACAACTGCTGTTTTATTAAATCTGACTTTTACTTTACTTTAAAAGAAAAACATAATTAGTAATTCTCCAAAATTGCTTGGATTTATACTGACATTAAAGATTAGATTAAGCCAAAGTCCATTAGCTACACTGGTACAGATGCAGAATTATAAACTATAATATATAATTGAATATTTGTATGATTGTAGTTTGTGCTTGTGTGTGTGTGTTTGCTTAGACTACTTCTGTTTTGATTATGTGGACTTTTATGTAGACTCTTACGAACAGTCAAGTCACTCACTCATCTAAAAGCAGTTTAGCAGCAAGCTTTGTGAAAACTAATATTTATGTAATTCTTAAAACTTTTGGCCACGACTATATTTTTCAGTGGAGGAGCATGAGCTAATTATACAAAAGTATGAAGATTATAAAAACGTATTTCAAGAGCGAAATAACACTGCCTCTGCTGCCAAAGCAAGAGAAGATTGCTGATTGCATTAACTATAAAACTCTTGAGTTCTGATGCTTTCGTTTTGATTATAACTGCCAACACGTGTGCGGTCATTAAGCAGGGATCATGGTATGCTTTTGTTGATTCTCATGCTGTCAGAACAGAGACAAGTTATGTTGCTCATCACAGCAGTATATCATCCTTGTACAACTACATTAATTAGATTGCAATGTCATTTGGCGTAAATCAGCCACTATTTGAGATAACTGGAGTTCTGGTTTATACAGATGCTGATTAATCTCAGTTGCTGGAACTAGATCAAAGCAGTCTTCCATGTTCTTCCAGTAAAGTGCTTTACAGTGAAATTGTAAGACGCACACCCAAGGTATGTGAATCTGTGATGACTGAGGTAAGGGCATCTGCCTTTTCATTACCTGATGCTGAAGATCAAAATGCAACAAGTAAGAATCTTCCAATGCATATAGACCAAACTGTGTTCTAAAGTAAAGGTAAACAAGCAAAAAAGAAATAAGCAGTGTGGAAAATTGCAATGTTGAAGATGTTGTAACTGATGACATTATTATTACAGACATTACAATTCCAGACATATTGTTCTTGATTTTGACTCCTGAAGATCATCAAGCTTTATGTAAAGATGTACTTCTGACAAATGATAACAGTGACCGTAATGTTGTCATAAACTTTGGTCCCATTGCAGATCCATGTCAGACCAAGAGTATCAAAGCAGAAGGAAACTGTTTTTTTAGATCATTGGCACATGCAATATGTGGAAGCAAGGAGAAACATTTGAAATTTCGCCGTGCAGTTGTCAAACCACTGAAAACTAATGGTCCGATGTTTCAGAGGTTTGTCAGAAGTGAGTATGGTTCAGTAGATGACTATTTGATACAATCTAGAATGTTTTATGGGTCACTGAAATTGATAAATTTGCTGCTTCTGATCTGTTTAACACTCTGGGGTCGACGGCGGCACGGGCGCCGCAAAACTCTTTATTTTTCAATCACTCCGCAAAGAGACTTAAATTACTCTGCTGATTTTTGACATAGAGATATGATTTATACATCATTTAAACGTTAAAGTGTCTAGTTTTTTTTCTGTCCATTCCCAATAAAAACAGAATGTTGTGCTTTTCGCAAAATTAAGAAAATAAACATGATGCGCGTTTTGTTCTCTCTCCCTCAGTGAAGTCCTTTCAGAAACGCGTCAGAAAAATAAACTGTAACTTAACGAATACTTGTCGTAGAAACAAAAGATAAATGTCTACATAATGCTTTGAATGTCTCCTTTTAAATGATGTAAATGAGATTGAAAACAGATATTGTCATTCGGTGTAAACTGTATGAGAAGGAGGAGAAGTACCGTATTTCTCCAGTTACCTCATGTAATGAGAAGAGATCGCCACACCCCCGCGCCATTGAAGTGAACGAGCAGAAACATCAATATGCATGACTCGTGCCTCCTGCAGTCAATGGATACGCAATCCACAATCCAGTCTCTCCATTCCTTGTTGTTCCATCCGATTGCACCAAACACGACATCTAAATCCTTATTTACTTGCGTATGTGTGTCAGTATCTCCAGACGAGAGTGTTTTCTTTGTCTTCCGTCAAACAGTTGAGGCGACGGGAACGCACATACAGTAACACGCGAGTCAGGAAACTCGACGCGCTTTTTGGTATTCTTATAAAATACGCGATTGCAAACAGTAAATCCTTATTTAGTTGCGTCTAAGCGCATATCTCCGCACAGCAAGTTTATTAAACACAGGATCACTCGCATGTGCACACATTTAATGCATTCATGATCAACACGTGAGGTAATGGTGGCAGCTGTAAACAAACATTGAGAAGTTTATCACGCGTGTCCCTTGTTGTGTTTCTACTATAATGATTACAAAAACACAAATAAGAGTCCAGACAACGATAGGCAGTTGTTCTTTTGAGCTTTTCACTGCACAAAAGTAAACCTCTCGCTGGCCAACCAAACACAAACCCTGTGTTCACTTTACAATGGCCAAACAGTACCTTTACCATGATTAGGCTACTATGGTTTTTAAAAGGTAACTTATACTTGTGAAATTAATAGAAAATATTTCAATAGAAATATATATATATATATATATATATATATATATATATATATATATATATATATATATATATATATATATATATATATATATAATGTGTATGTGTATTTACATTATATTGAAAAGTAAACCTTACCATGGTTTTACTACAGAGAAAGTTACATTCCTGTTGAACATCCCCACAAGGCTCATTATGTGGCTCATTATTCAACTATTTTGTCTCTCAGCTGTCAATCACTGATTATTCAGGAGCTTTCCCGCCTCCACGCATACAGCCTTTCCCAAGCAAAAGTGTCTTAGAAATTATAAATCAATATCTTGCTTTATGTGAATGAGTAGGCCATATGATTTTCACATCATTTTGAAGAAAAAACTCTAGACTACTAGATCCTGTTTTGAAAAGTCTTGGGAAAACATGTTTAGAATGAGTTTTGTGGACTTATATCAGTGACTTAAAAATTTAGCTTTTTCAAAAACCATGCATAAACATTTTTCTCTCAAAAATACAAACATGTATATACATGTTGATTATATGATATTGTAGCCCAGTTTGTGATGAACACAGTGTTATGAGACTTTTGCCATTAATATGTTGTTAAGCAACTGAAAAAAGCACAAATGTCAGTACATGTCAAAACTTCCCCAGGGCCCTAAAAACCCCTTAGACCCCAGAGGGTTAAAACCACTATAATGACATTTAATGATGGCAGATGGAGTGCTCATAACCCTAGCGGAGAGGTATTGAC
The DNA here is from genome assembly GCA_025389145.1 of Misgurnus mizolepis. Taxonomy (NCBI): domain Eukaryota; kingdom Metazoa; phylum Chordata; class Actinopteri; order Cypriniformes; family Cobitidae; genus Misgurnus; species Misgurnus mizolepis. Next base: position 60,841,828 of record JAIFKI010000002.1, read on the forward strand.
ACACAATCCATTTAAACAATTGAAACAATAATCCTTATGAAGTTGTGACGTGTTAAGCACAGAGATGAAGTCCACGTTTGTGCAGGAGCATGTGACAATGCAACATCTAATGAGACGATTAGTAAGCCATGTTTTGAAAAAGGAAGGTAAGCGATGCTACAGAATTTTCTGCAAACAAGAGGCATAGTGAGAGATACTCTAACAACAGTGAGTACAGACAAAAAAAAACAGAAGTACATGAAAACAAAATACTGTCATGATGCTGTTTACAGGGTGAGTAAACATAAAAATCTTTATGATGCATATTACATATAAATGTTGATGTTCGTATGGTTAAATGTGAACGCTCAAAACTTAAGTACTCAAGTAATTTGCAGTTTAAGAAACTTGTTTGCAAATATTCACAAGTGAAATACAAGAGCAATGTCGATTTTCAAACAAGTATGCATGAGTATTCCAAGAAGAAATATCTTCAAAACCTGGCCTTTAAGAAAAGGGTATGTGAGTATTCCAGAAAAATACATTAAAACAAAGAAGGAACAGAAACAAATTCATTCTATTATTGTTCATTTTCGCCAGGAAGTAAGTAGAGGTCCAGAGTTTGTGTGCTGTGTCTGTCGCCGTTTACTTTTCAGAAATCAGGTAAAAGAATGCAAAACTGAGTGCTATGAAAAGAAAGGAGGACGAATTGCTGCTTTGGCCAGAAGATGCATCACACTGAGGTATGTTCATGTTTGTGATGAGAGATGTTCTGGTAATGCTAATGTTTCTTCTGTAGAGTGCAAACCATGGATCTGTCCATCATGTCATCGAAAAATCCTATATGGACAATTGCCTGCAGAAAGTGTTGCTAACAACATGCATTTGGTGGATATTCCATATTAGCTGAAATGTCGTAATTCATTAGAACAACATCTTGTTGCTCATAACATTACTTTTTTGAAATTGTTCTGTCCCCCCTGCGACAACAGGGTTGTCATGGGCCAGTTGTCTGCGTGCCTGTAAATGCCTCTAACATCTGTTATATTCTTCCATGAAATGAATGTGAAGACATGATGGTAAGGATCAAACTGAAGCGCAAGTTAACATACAAAGGGCATTACGAGTATAATGCCTAGCGTACACCAAAGCGTACATTTTTACAGTCCCAGACTAAAGACCGGCAGTCTTTAGGAATCTAACTGGAGTCTCGGCGCGCTCCCGTAGTCTCGATCGTTAACTGTGAGGTGATAATCTGCAGTCGGCGACCCGATTTATGCCAGTCTTTCTTTAGTCTTTCATATCAAACATGTTTGATATTATCGCAAGTCCCAGCGTAGTCTCATGACGTAAAACAATCAACAACCAATAAACTCGTTCTCCGGAAACAGGAAGCCATCAGTCACAACAAAAAAAACATGTCGACGGACGTGGAAACACAACGAGCGCGAAGTAGGTGAAAATGGACCGTGGGTAAAGAGGAGCGCATTGATGAGCGGTGGGCAGAGCAGCCATGTCTTTTTGATGTAAACTGCCATTCATACCACGACAGAGTGGAAAAAGAAAAAAAGTGGAGCGATATTGCCTGTATGTGTTAACATGCTAACTCTACCACTCTATTGAATGGCATAACGTGCTAATGTTTTCTGGTATGTGCTTACAATCTTCACACCGCAAGCGTGAGCAACGCGTAAGCGGCGCGTGTTTTTTTCGGCGCCCATGTTAACAAGTTAAAGCACAAGCACGTACACCGCACGCGTGCGGTCATACATGTGACGCCATAAATGTCATAAATGTGTGTTTCAAACAGTCATGACTTTGAGCAATGTAAAAGAAAGCAATGAAATAATTAAAAACATCAGAAGACTGCGCTGTCATTCACTCTCTGCCCAGCAAATGAGTCCTCATACTGTTCAGAGAAACAGATAACGTACATCTATAAATCTAAATCTTATGCTTCAACTGTTGACGGGAAACACGATCGACTGCTTCATGCTGTCAATCACTGAGTGATTTTTTTTATTTCATTGCAAAACTTTAGAGAAACAGATTTAATAATGTGCCATTGGCTTTTTATGTTAATAATTGTGTATTGTGTCTATATCTGTCATTACACGAACCAGAACAGCACGAAAACAATGTGGGTTAAACAAATCACAGCTATATAAATTACACTGACCGTCAAAAACCGTCTTGAAGAGGTTTTGCTCATTAATGCATATAAAATAAAGTAATGTGAACTTGAGATTTTTATACTGTTATTACAGTTTTTCTCAGTCGCTTTGGTACATTTCTCCAATCATACTCACAATTTGCAAAACAGTAAGTGCATTTCTCAAAACAATTCGGACAAGTAGCAAAACACCATAGATAACCTGCAAAAGCCAGTCTCTTACTCAAAATTCATCTCTCAAATATCTGTGTCAATGAACATGTCATTGCCATCAGAATGACAAGTCAATGTGTCATTGTGCATGGATAAGACAGTCAAATTGTTTAGTCACGTTGTCAATATAACAGTTTACTCTGAAGTGATTTCCTGATGTAAACTATCGCTAAAGTTTTAGAAATGTGAACATTGAACAATATCTTTAGGGAAAACTGTACATGCAGTGCTGTCTTACACTGAAGTCCTTCCTATACCTCCTGACCCAGCAAGCATGTTTGGCTAACAAGGCTAAATTTGGGCTGCCAGTGAAACTCTAATAGACATCTAACCATAGCCAAAAAATAGACAATACAAATACTTTTAGATCATGTAAAAGAAATGAAAGCAAACATCTTGAACACCTGTTGGAATATCATACATCTTCAAGTTATTTGGGCAAAAATGGCATGTAACCAAATTCAAGGTTATTTAGGGTAGAAGTGGGTTACTCATAGCTGGACTATTAGGTCTATAATTAGCCGTCATTTCAACATCTCAGTTTTTGCTTGCTGGGGACGTTTCTGTCTGTTAGAGAAAGTCAAGATTCACCTGGGAGCAATTTACCAAGTCAGGACAGATTTAGAAAAAACTTCTAATAGAAGTTTATGAAAAAATATGTTTGACCGGCACAATTATGAGAACTGTATTATGAGAACTTGTTCAATAATTTTGCATGTAAAGACTTGTACTATGAACTGATGCCTAAATGTTGTGGGGGGTAAGACTATTCAACAGAGACCCATTATAATACATTTTGATCAACATGACATAAGCAATCGATAATGTAGGAAAAAGCAGAGAATTGTACATAATCATGTGCATGGATGTACCAAAGCATTTGCAACTTGTTCAAAGAAATAAGAAACTGCTTTTTTGATGTGCACAAGTGACACAATGATGTGAGAAATGAACAAGTACTTTTGAGAATTTCAATTCTGATCTGAGAATTGTACCAAAGCGACTGAGAAAAACTGTAAACTGCACAGTATGCGCTGCAAACGCAGCTGGTGTGAAAGCACAATGGACACGCGCATACATTTTTGTTAAATCACTGCTGAGCATGATGATAAAAAGCTAAAATAATCTTGTTGTAGTCTTGTAAATAGTGTAACTACAAGATTCAGTGTTTGTAAAATCTTTAGTCTGAGACTAAAAACTGTGAACCCAAGTCTTTAGATGTGAGCTGATAATCTTATAAAGTCTTTTCTAAATCTTTTCAAAGTCTTTAGGTGTACAGAAGGCATAAGTATGTGCACACAGATCGTGTTAGAAATTCTTTAAAATATTTAATGATATGCAATAGGTGGTATAAAGATGTTGAGATTAATGAACGGTGGGTCAACTCTTTGGATGAACCGCCAGAGAATGTTGTTTGTGATGAAATGCAGGAACAAGATGCTGAAGCTGAAAATGGTGATGTGCAAAATGATCCTGAAGAAGAAACTGAGGAAGACTTGACCTATATCAAAGAGCAATAGGATCTTTTGTCCAACACATCATTACAACCTGTTGATGTTGGTTCTGAAATAATTGATCAGCATTGTCAGGATGTATTAAATGTTGCACCAGCTGAAGGTAAGAGTCCTGTTAAATTGCTATATGATAAAACAAATGAAGGCAAATGTTTTCCTGTTCTTTTTTCAACTGAATGTTTGTTTTCCAACATTCAATGATGACAGGGAAGTAAAAATCACACTGTCACGATAAATGCATAAATCACACTGTCACCTAAATGCAAGAATTCTCAATGCAGATGGACGTTTTGCATAAAACACAGACTTTATATTCTATGCACATTATTTGTCAGAATTGGATCAAATTGTGTCTAACATTTCTATTGCTTTACAAAAAGGTTCAGTTAACAGTTTGTTGCAGGCAGTTACATCAGATGTGCTCACCAATCCGGAATCGTTAACAAAGTTTGCTAAATTATGATGAAGGCTACAAGTTTTTGAGGCCGGTCAGTGGAACACCTCCATATTGGCAAAGCACTCAGAAAGATATTTTTGCTCTCATCAGATAAACAGCTATTCCAACTTTCTTTGCATCATTCAGCTCAGCAGATCTAAGGTGGCCTGAAATGATCAAAACCATTCTTTTTTAAGAAGGTAAGAATTTTAATTTTGATTGACTGGTCTGAAAAATGTGGGCTGATTAGAAGAAATCCTGTCACTGCTGCAAGAATGTTTGACCATAGGTGGCATTGTTTTTTGAAAGATGTAATTAAGATGTAAAGATGTAATCAACCTATTGGAAAGGTAATCGATTACTTTTACCATGTGGAATTTCAGCAGCATGGATCTTCTCATGTTCATTGTCTGTTTTGGGTAGAAAATGCTCCAAAGTTAAATAAAGACAATGAAGACAATGATGCTTTGGTTGCTGCATTTGTAGATCGTTACATCACTTGTGAGATTCCGAGTGAGGATGATATTGAATTGTATGAGACCGTCAACAGTATTCAGAAGCACAGCGTCAGACATTCTAAGATATGACGTAAGAAAAACACAGTTTATAGGTTTAATTTTCCACGACCACTATCTAGTCGCACATTTATATCAAGAGCTTATTTGGGGCAATGCAATGATAAAAATGAGACTGCAAGTGCAATTTTGAAGAAAATTAAAAGTGCCATAACAGATTCTGATGTCAATTTTGTTTCAACAGATGCATTTTTTCAGTCGATCGGGATTGATCAGGCTGTTTTGAGAAGGCTTACAAGAAATGTTCAAAGAACAAAAGTGTTGTCTTGAAACGAAATCCAAATGATGTTTGGGTAAACCAGTATAACAAACATCGTATACGTGCGTGGCAAGGCAACATGAATATCCAGTATGTCACAGATGCTTACTCTGTAGTTGTTTATGTTATTAGTTATATCAAAAAAGCAGAGCAAGAAATGGGACTGTTGCTGCAATGTGCACAGAATGAAGCGATGGATGGAAATGTTGAAGCGAGATCAGCTTTGAAAAGGTTGGGAAGTATATATCTACACAACAGAGAAATCTCTGCTCAAGAGGTGGTGTATCGACTAATGGCGCTTTTCCATTGCATAGTACCCCACAGTTTGGTTTAGTTTGGGTCGGGTCAGCTTACTTTTGGGAGCTTTTCCATTCCTGGCAATTGAGACAGAGGTAGTAATAAACGCGATGTGCAAACATCTATTTGTTGTGACCAATTTTAATTTTGTGGCAGACTGAGAAATAAATGAATGAATGGGAATGTACAACAACGCTCTCACATGATGTCACAGCAGTAGGCAGCGTAAATATAACGACACGCCTATAATCCCTCACACTACGAAGTGATACTAAACTAAATGGAAAAGCTAACCATGCCAAAGTGAGGTGAGCTGACCCGACCCAAACTAAACTAAACCGTGCGGTACTATGCAATGGAAAAGCACCATAACAGGTATGCACTTAAAAGAATGTTCTCGCCAGGGTTATAATTTTCGTAAACGAAAACTATCACGAAACCTGAAACTGTTAGTGAAAAATAAATTTTGTTAACTGAAATAAAAATAAAAATAAACTATAACTATAATATGGACCTGCAAAACTAACTAAAACTAACTAAAATTTAGAAAAACAAAACTTGCATTTTTGTTTTTTAAATGTTATTGGATCAGCAGTTGAACACAGAGTCATTTATATTACCAGATCATAAGCAAATGTTTAACAGATGTTGCTGGAACATTAATGACAAATAGGTGTCAGTCTATTAAAACTCCAGGGCCTGGTTGCATAAAGCACCTTAAGTGTAATTTTCCCTTAAGCTCACCCTTATGTTTCACTTAAACTTAAGGGTGTTGCAGAAAAACCCTTAAGTTGTTTCTGTTGCGTCTCCATGGCAACAATAGTATTTTATAACGAGAAACCTGGGTCGCTGTCGTGAAACACTTAACGATTACTCTTACTAACAGAAACGTTTAAGGGATTATACAGTATGCAACACCCTATAAATTATTCTCTTAGTTAAGGGAAATTTACCCCTAAGTGTCATACTTAAGGGAAAAACTTAAGGTGCTTTATGCAACCGGGCCCTGACTTGCACAGCAGCATCACGTGATGTGTATAACACTGTCAGGGCACTGGATCCCTGCCCCCGAGCCAATAGTTCGGTTCAGAAAACATCATCTTGTTTCTGACGGCTAGTTTAGTAAGACAACCTGCTTCTGCTTGCAAATCATAACAATAACTGAAGAAGGCTTAATTATCTCAGTGTACTGTACACGGAAGCATTAAAACGTTAAATCGCTGACGCCGACTGTTTGCTTGGCATTGTTAGCTGACCCTTTTTGGTTGCTATGATACAGAATGTCCACTGAACTAATCTGAAACTATTATTTGCCTTTGGGGATAATCAAATAATTATATTATATTATATATTAACCCTGTGGTTAAGGTAAATCCCCCCAAAACAATCGATGCCTGGGACACAGCATGTGAAATAAAATGATGGTTCCTAACAGACAAAACTCGTCAGATTATGCTTACTTTATGGGACAAACAAGTGACTCAGGTGGAACTGAATAAGACCTACGAGTTTGAAAATGTGCAAACAAGAGCCTTCAGCACCAATCCAACTTTAACATCTACTTGGAGGACCATCATCAAACCAATTCCACAAAGTAAAGTATTTCCTGCTGGTCAAGAACCCAGATTCACAGAAAACCTTGCCATCCAGACTGTGAAACTAATATCAAAACCACAGGGGCCAAAAATCCAAATCAACAAACTTTGTCCAAAATGTTATCAATCACAACATAACTTCAACCCACAAAAGTAAACACACAGATGTCCCACATGTAAAGTTCTCAGACAACAAACAACTACCTAACAAAGTGCTCTGGGTTCATTGAAATTATGAAAGATGATCATCTCCTTACTCTTACAGTATCGAATTCAGTTCTGTCTATACATAAACATACAATATACCCAGTGTTTCCCATACGTTGATTTACTCGTGGCGCACCGCCACAGAATCAGCGCTGGCCGCCACAAATAGATTTTTCATGATCCCCATTTACATTTATATTTTACTGTTTAAAAACGTCTTAATTCATTGTTGCAAGCACTCAGCGCGCCCTCCCTTTCTATGTTGCATGCAGCGCGCGCCTCTCTCTCTCTCTCTCTCTCTCTCTCTCACACACACACATGAGCGTGAAAAGGTGGCGGTGTTTCAATGTCCGTTCCTCCTTTTTCGCGTAAACGTCAACAGGCACAGATTTTACTGACAGAGAAGACGGCGATGACTTGACGAAAGGTTAGCATTAGTGTTTCCCACACACACCCGTTCTCTCCCTCTCTATAATGCGATGCCTGCGCACGTGTTTTGTAGTAACTTTGTGTAACAGTTACTGTGTATTCTCTCATATTTCTGAATTTGCACCCAATTGTCTGCGCTATACGCGACAATAAAACTCGCATTTAAATAAAAAGGGTCTCATAACAAGACATTGATGAGAAGAGCAACAGCAGTAAGACTTCAATGTAAATGTATGGTGATTTATATACCAGCTGTAAACATACACGTACGTTTCGTAATTTCCTGTTATTTTCCAATATAACGTGACAGATCACAGAGTAGAAGTGAAACATATTTCAGGTGCCAACACTCGATCAAACGCAAACACGTGATGACGTCACATATATGCTAATTAGAATGTGACGTCATCACCGCCACAAGTCTCTCAAAATCCTGTGGGAAACACTGATACCAAATGAAAGAACAGACCCTCTGCTTTCAAACAAAAATAAAAACGTTTCATCCTACCTTCAGTGGTTCTTTTGTAATCAGCTTTTGAATATGGGTAGGTTTCTGCAAAAACACCACATTTTGAGCAAAAAACAGAGATAATTCCATTTTTGTGACAAACTTTTCATAGAGATCCCATTCAGAGCGATCTTTAAAACAGACACGGACATGCAGCCGCTTGCCATAGGGCAATACTTCCGGGTTTAAAAAGTTGCGGAAGGGATAATAGCGGTATTGCGGAAAGACGGAAAATCTTGTCATTGGCGGGGAAGCGTTTTCTCTTAATTGACGAGATATCTCGTCAATGGCGGTGAAAGAGTTAGTAGAAAGTAACCCTGTTTTAGTTAAAGTATTTGATTATAGTAAAGGGTAAAAAGTACTTGAGTTTACTATTTTTAGAAATGTTTTCATGAAGCTTTGATATTGAAGTTTTGTTAAATAAGCAATTTGCAAATAAACATTACAATTTATGCATCTGAACCAGTATTGTTTTTGGCAGCCCTTTTAGTTCTAGTCTTAGCCTTTTGGACGAAAATGCTTTTTAGTTTTAGTCACACTTATAAACTTGATAGTTTTAGTCAAGTTTTAGTCAATGAAAACACAAAAAGGTTTTAGTCCAGTTTTAGTAGATGAAAACTTAAAAAGGTTTTAGTCAAGTTTAAGTCAATTTTAGTAACAAAAAAATGTACGTTAAATTTAACAAATTAATTTAGGTTAAAAAGTATTGGAAATGTGCTTAGGTTTGACAAGTAGATACATGTAAAACCTTAAACTTACCATAAAATGTGTCACAAGCCGACTGTAGAGTAAAATTGAAAGTGTATGATATCATATGTTAACAGCGGGACTTGTTAGTTACCTTTAAAAAAAATCAGTGATGAGCCTTCAGGTTCCGCTTGAGGTTGGTGGTATTCTTCCCACCTAGTTTGTGACCACATTTACCATCGTCTCCCAATATGCATTCCGTTTTTCTCTCTGATGGATTATACTGAAAGTTTGTCCATAAATTATTTCGTTGTTTCCGTTTATTGGCGTCAACGCCACAGTACTTCGAACTCACCACAGCCGTAGGTGTGTTGTTGTTGTGTGAAATCTTGTGTGTGTGCGCGGCATGGTGGCAGGCATACCCAAAACAAGGTTTGAAAGCGGCATCATTACTGATACTTTTTAGCTAAAAACAGACAGATTTCAAGCAAAATAGGCAGAAATGACATGCATTGTGAACGTCAGACTGATAATCATTTTCGTTCCGTTTTGTCAATGAAACTTGAAAGCGTCTCGTCATGTTTTAGTCACCTTAGAGCCATTTTTAGCTAGTCGTCGTCGCGTTATCATCATAAAAAAAGGTGCGTCAAAGAAATTATTTCGTTATTGTTGACGAAAACAACACTGATCTGAACATTAAACTGTTGAAGTCTCGGTACTTGTGTTTGCTTTTGAATGTTTATATACAGTGTGTGTGTGTGTGTGTGTGTGTGTGTGTGTGTGTGTGTGTGTGTGTGTGTGTGTGTGTTTGAGAACTTTACAGTAAAGGGTAAAACGTACTTTAATTTACTATTTTTAGAAGAAATGTTTTCATAAGGCTTTGATAAGTCTAAAATCAATTTGTAAATAAACATTACAATTGATGTAATGATGAGTACTTCTGTTTGCTTTTGAATGTTTAGTGTGTGTGTGTGTGTGTGTGTGTGTGTGTGTGTGTGTGTGTGTGTGTGTGTGTGTGTGTTTCTCAAAAACACAACATTTGAACACCACTCTCTTCACATGTTTTGTCAGTCAACAAACACATTCATTGTTAAACTTCGATGTATTTCTCAGAGAGGGTAGCAAATATAAAAAATACATTCCATCAATTCTGTGTGACTCAGTCCAAATTTCAAAACACATGTGGGTGGTTTCCTGGACAGGGATTAGCTTAAACCAAGACTAGGCCTCAGTTTAATTAGGAAATATAACTCATTTATTAAACATGCCTCACTAAAAACATGGCTTGTGTGCAGTTTGAGGCTAAACAAATGGCACTGATGTATTTTTAACCTGTGTTAATACAAGTTGTTTTCAGTTTGGACAGTTCTTACATTTATTTTAGTCTAGGACTAGTCTAATCCCTGTCTGTGAAACCGCTCCATGATCTTTGGGCCAAGTCACACAGAAATCACTTAAGCCCTTTCTTATCACTACTGTTCTCAAAAAATGCCTCTCTGAATTTAATAGTTCATGTGTTTAACCCATGCTAGTTAGTTTAGCATGCTACTTGGTTAGTATATGTGAAGGAATTTAAAGTTAAAATTAAGGAAGTGTGTGAATGGAGACCAGTAATCAGAGTGTAACTTGCCTAAACTAGGCCAGTTAATAAATATACAAACACAATGCCACAGATGGTAATATAAACAATCACTTTTACAACATGTTTTATTATAATACAAATAACATGATAAAAATATTTGAAATGCCATGGCAAACCTCATTCTACAGAAAAATAGATTAATACTCTCATGACAAAATCAAAAGTAAGTTCTCCTTAAAGGCACAACAGGAAAATGTGAAGGATATACAACCACTGCAATGCAACCCCACTTCAACGCTGCAATCACAGCAAACAATAAAAAAGGTGCCAAATCACAAGAAAGTCCACATCACCACACCAGTGCCAATCACACCCACAAGGGAAGCCCTTGTAGTTGCCAAGAGTCAGAAAGCAGGGAACTACAAAGAGAAGAAACAAAGTCAATCATAAATTCACAAAAAATAAGATAACAATAATAATAAAACCCTCAAATAGTAAGGGATAGTAATAGTTATAATAAAGAAAACAATTATTCAAAGAAAATGGATTAACTGCAAAAATCACAATATAAAATGTAATAACAATAGTCATGCTCAACCTGTAAAACAAAAACTTAAAATGAATTCCTAAAATTAACCTTTACATTAAATTAGAAGCCGTTAAATCAATTTAAGGACATTTTACTGAAACAAATAGTTTTACTGAAACAACTTAATAAGTTGTCAGTTGACGTTTACTCATCAGATTGCTGAAGACTTTTAGTGTGAAAGTGAAAACACAAATGGATGACTTGGCACATTAGCTAGATTAATATAGTAACTTAATGCTAATGTAACTATCTATCAGGCTATATACAGGTGCATCTCAATAAATGTAAATGTTGTGGAAAAGTTAATTTATTTGAGTAATCAGCATCCACTGTCATGTGTAAGCTACCCAGAGGCTAAAAGTCTTCAGCAATCTGATGAGTAAACGTCAACTGACAACTTATTAAGTGACATGGGCCAAACCTTTAAGGTCAGGGGTTTAAATCCAGTGTAGCACATACCCAGACCACATGTTTGTGTATATTTTATTTATAAAGGATTATGTTTAAATAGAAAAATAATACATGCACTGCACATATAACATATTTACTTTGTTTCAAAATCTAAGAATGCTTCAAGTAAATACAACAGTAAAATTCATATTAAAATCATTATTACTGAGAGTTTCATGAGTTTGATCATAAAAACAAACATTTCCGGTAACAGTTTAACTGGTAACTTGGCAAGTTTGTAAACACGTCTAAATCAACATCTAAAAACTAATTAAAACAATAAAAACAACCGATAGTCTGCATAATTCAACATGCATGTGGGTAAATACGGCACGTGGTTTATGAAATACAATATTACAACACAAAAACATTAGCTTGCAAGCTCCAACGTTAAGCTACGGTAACGTAAAAGGTTAACATTAAACATGGAAACTTACAGCCTGTGATCCAGAAGTGCACGGTAATCCAGCTTTCAGGAGGAGACGTTGCGCAAATCCAGATTCAAATTCGTTAAGGTTCACAAAGCAGTCATTGTGAAAATGCTGTGAACATATAAACAACTTCTGACTGGATTGTGCCGGAATTGTATTAAACGTAAATTCCTGATGTCCTCTGTGGAAATCCATAAACTGCTATTTTGCCTTCGCATCTAAAGAAACAGCGTCTACTCCACATATTTAATTGCTTAAACGCCCAACAACAGTTTACAAACACACTGGAAACAGTCACTCCCAAACTTCGCCACTTCCGTTCCCTTCAGCACTCTCCACCCCCATTTTTGAGGTCGTACCCAAGCAAACCAAAGAGGGCTGAACTATGATAATGTGGTATTGTCTATGTCACCAATCACAGGAAGTAAACTGTTGCCTACAATCAGAGTGTTTTTTGTAGTCCTAGAACGTTGGAGATGATAACTCGCGTCAACGTTTTCTTTGAGGTATGTACTTTTTGAATATCGTTAACATGTACAAATACACACCTACACACAAAAGCAACATGATCTCACAAAGTTCCGTGGGATAGTCACGGAATTTTGTGCTCATTTTTCCGTGGCATTCTCACGGATCTCCGCATTTTTCCGTGGCCCTGCTACGGACTGTCTTTTTCCGTGGCATTCTCACGGATTGGTTACTCAACTGCTTTTTCCTATTTTCAAACCATTTTCGCTTCGGTTTAGGGTTAGATTTGGTGTTTGCATTAGTATGTCACTTTAACTATTGGTTTATATAATTTTTTCTGATTTATTCTTTTATATTTTCTAAACTTTAAACAATTGTCGCCTGGCGTTGGGGTTAGAGTTGGGTTTGGGTAGGGATGTCATTTCATGTAAATCTAACCCTAAACCGAAGCGAAAATGGTAAGAAAATAGGACAAAACAGTTGAGTAACCAATCCGTGAGAATGCCACGGAAAAAGACAGTCCGTAGCAGGGCCACGGAAAAATGCGGAGATCCGTGAGAATGCCACGGAAAAATGAGCACAAAATTCCGTGACTATGCCACGGAAATTCGTGAGATCAGGTTGCACAAAAGGATGTCTAAAAACGTGTATCTCATAATAGGTGCTCTTTAAAACAACAAACTTATACAAATGCAGTACCTAGCGTTCTGCTCAGTCTTTTTTTAAAGTAATTTTTACAAATATACCTTACAAAAAACAATTTATTTAATGTCGTGACAAAACAATGGCAATGATGTATGTATGTGCATACAACATCAAAAAGTAAAACAGAGATAAAGCCATATTAGTCATATGCATTACACCATACATTAGACAACTTCAATAAAATGTTTGTTTAATAACAATATTCAATAACAATGTTCAATAACTCAATGTAATATCAAACTACATGACAACCTGTAAGGCATGGACTGAACATGGCTCACCTTCCTGTTCTCCTTTAAAGAGACAAAGTTGAATGGTAAACAGAAAGCTTTTACATTAATCTTTACAATTAAATCTTTGATGAAAAACCTCTATCAACTAATGATATCAATTCCCACCCCTGGTCTAGTGTGACCTTACTATTAGACCTTAATTAGCTGCTTCAGCTGTGTTTGATTAGGGTTGGAGTTAAACTCTGCATGACACCTGGGGCAAGTCAGGTTCAAAGCGGTGCGCAACGTTTTGCTACGTTTTCCGGTTTCCTGGCAACGGTGTGCACCGGTATGCAACGGGGTTTGAGATACGTTTTCTCTTGTTTGGTGGGTGTGTCAGAACTGCAGTCCAATCAGCAGCAACATGTAAATAAACCACGTATTTATAATGATTTCATCGGGCTAGGGAAACATTTAAAAAGAACACAAGAATGGCCTTCTCAGCTGCCGTAATTGCAACTCTTGCCTCATAAGAACAGTGTGTTCAACCCATCACCATTTCGGTTTTAAAAAAGTAGTTCTCCAGGACCAAGTTTGGGCACCCTTGGTTTAGATCTAACCTTTACAAAGCACACCTGATTCAGCTAATCAGGGTCATCAGAATTAAAAGAAACTTTCAAGCAGTTGTGTTAGAACTGGTTAAGACACTGGCCAATAATTAAAAAAATGTAAACTTATTTTTCCACTTTTTTTTTGATATTTAAAAATGTCACCAAATATAATTGTGTACATAAAGACTGAAGAACAAAATAATATTGTAACACAGCCTTCCCCAACACTGTTCCTGGTGACACATCAACAATACCTATTTTGGATGTCTCCCACATTTGACCCCATTATTTCCTGTCTTTAAGTCCCTACTAGTCACCTGATGAGTCAATTCAGGTGTGTCTGAATAGGGAGAGTTAGAAAACATGTAGCATTGGCGTGTCTTCAGTAAAGCAGTTCAGAAACTATTTTCATCATGCTTATGTTAGATAATATGGTTAGGTACAAACTAGGGGCCCTGAGAATGTGCCAGGGGGGGACCTGGTTTTCATTTATCATATATTCTGTGTAATTAATCTCAGAAAATAAGGCTACTAATCAATAGCACTACATTGTATAAATGTATATGTTTGGTTTAATTCAAATGTAATGTTTTGGAATGTCTTATGTCATTAATTTTCTTTAGGGGGCCACTAAGGGATGCACACAAGGGGGGTAGCAAGCTGAAAATGTTTGAGAACCAGTGCTTTAGGCACATCTACCTAAAATTAAATAAAATATTAACATTACTATAAATTCTACCTCCATGTACATGATTACCATGCACCATAAAGGGATTTTTTTGTATGACACTGCCTTCTGAATCTAAATGACTCTCTAAGTCACCCTTATAAACATAACAGATATAAAGAATTAATCTTTCTTTTTTTAACAGGGGAAATGTCTGTCTTAGAAGGTCTTCGAATTGTTTAGCAGGAAGATTAAGGGATTTGCTCAATTTCATCAAAGGAAGAGCTACAGAAGTACAAAAAAATAAAATTCAAGTCACTGTTATGTGCCATTATAAAGTAGACCAACTGCATAAAAAGTTGTCAGGTAAAATTACCCATACGACTGTTGAACACGGACATGTTTGTATCCAACATTAGACCCACTTCAAATGAAAATACAACTAAAATACAAAATGAATTACATTTGTTATGAAATGGTGTTCTTTTGTGTCTCTGGTGCTTCCACACACATATAAACTTGGAAAAAAATCCATCCATGCTGTTTTGAGTGAGATACAGGTTTCTGAATGTCTTCTGCCTTGAGTCTCAGATTGCACGGTTTCAAACTCATCTCTGTTGTGACGTAACTAGCCTTGTTGTCACATTCCGTTTGAATTTTCCCGCCCACCAACCCACTCGCAGGTCTCCACCCACCAAGTAACTAGAGAGCAGTCACTTCGCTGATATGCTCTACTGTCATCATGTCTCACGGAAATAACAACGCTATTTGGATATTATAGATTATACTCCCATCTACTTTTAAAAACAAAGTTTTAACGCGTGTTTATTGCAACCTAAAGTGTTATCTTATATACAGTTTGTTATGACGTAAATAGTCCTCAGATTGTAGGTAATATTAAATCTGATGTAGACAACAGACTATATATCTATATTTCATGGATTATAAGCATTTGTGGACATTGAATGTATTTTATTGGACTTTCATGGATTATTCACACATATGAAACAAACTGGATTCGATTCGCGATCGTTATATCAACACAAAAGGTAAGAAGTCACGTTTATATTCTGCATGTTGTCATCTGGACTTCTGTCACAAAATACTACATTTATGATGCTAGAGCATCTGTATCTTAAAACAGAGACCATACACTGATGCTAAACCCATAGATCTTTTAAACGATGTATAGTAATGTTAATATATTATTAATGTTTGTAGACCGTAGGCTATATAGATATTGTTAGCACCGTAAACTGACATCCTCCCGCCCAAGAATAGGTGCAAGCGAGTGGGTGAACTTGTTTGTGTGTCGGTTTTAGCAGTCATTTGCGATTGAGAATGACGAGATGGCTAACCGCTATGCTAGTTAGTTTTCAGCGTGGGTTCTCCTGCAAAACCAGTAACATGCTACCATAGTTTTCGAAAGTTAAAAGAAATATTTAACTGCTTTAGTTTACAATTCTACATGAACTTACTAAGTAATAGGGGTGTGATGAGACGAGATTGGGTTGATGAGAACGAGACAATATTTTTACACTTTATCAGAAACCCTAAATGATAAAATAAATGAATAAGAAACTGAAATCACGTTATTTTTAAATGTTTTAACTAATAAAGGACTGGCCATAACAATTATTTTGCTAACTGATAATGAAGTAATTTGTTATTTTGGGTAATAAAAATAGACCCAAGTGAGCAGTAGCCTTTAAAATTACATAATAATGAGGATGCAATAATAATTGGTTCAAATAAAGTATTAAAACCAAGTTACATTAAACAACATTACATTAACAAACACAAAACAACATTACATTAACAAACACATTACATTTGTGGCCTATAAATAAAAAGTTTTATGTATTATAACAAATGCCTGCAGGGGGCGATAGTGGACTCGTCTCGCAAACGCTATCTTCATTTTCACTTTCACTTTAGACGGAGAGAAACGCTTATTTTTAGCCAAACAATGTTTAAATCCATTTTAATAATATTTAATATATCTCCATTTCTTTACACTACAAATGATACAGCTACTGTCATTTTTTTGTTTTTTGTGCAAGAACATGCAGACATTAAATCATGTAAACTCTGTGTGAGGGTTTAATCTGCTGAGACACATCTGACATTGATAGTAAGACAGTCTTTATGAAGTAAATGCAGTTCAAAAATTCGACCTCCGAAGGATGCAGTCTTTTATTTGAGAAACGGCCAGCATTTCACCTCCACAAGAAATCTCGTGAGACACATTTAGTCTCGCGAGACACATTTAATCTCGCGAGATATGTCACACCCCTACTAAGTAATAGTGTTTGCCAAACTAACCAAGACCGGGCCTTACCGACCCGGTTTTTCTGACAAGGCTAACGTACCCCCAAGTCTCTATCACTTTCCCAAGATATGGTCCGGACCTCCCGCTAGCTTCTAGCAATTAGCATGCTGTCCACAAGCAGTATACATCTCCCGCCGGGTTTAATTTCTGTAATTTGCGAAAATAATGCGTTTGAAAATGTTTTATAACAGGAATATGTTAGCATTGTCCCGGGAAAACGAGTGTATTGTTGGGTTAACGTGATTTCACAAAGTAAGATGTGATCCTGGATCAACTCCGTTGTTGGTCCTGGATCAACATTTTCATTAACCAATCAGATTGCAGGATTAGGATTAGTGTGTATGTTAGATTTAGGTTTAGGATTGGGTTAGGGGCTTTTAAGAAATACTCCTCAAACTATTATTTTACACTAATTTGAGGGTTTAAAAATGGTTGGGGTTTGAGTTAAGGGTAGGTTGGGGTATCTTTGATTAAAACGTTGACCCAGGATCAACAAAAAATTTTGATCCAGGATCACATCTTACTTGGTGAAATCACGGCGATCGTATTGTTGAGACTGCTACATCACACTCTGGAATCATTATTTCATGAGTTTCTTCTCCTGGAGTGTACTTATTAGTGATACTTTTTTGCTTGATTTGCCTGTTGGCAATACATAAACCGTTAATAATAATATATAAAAATAATAATACAGTCTGGTCTGCTCGCGATACCATTGCACATGCGCACATGACGTTAGTAGTGGGCCGTGATCAAAGGAGCAGCAGCTCATAAATATGTAATGACCACCTCAAAACGGCACAATCTGAAATGCACTGAAACAGAGGCTACTAGAGATGGGTAACAATCTTTTCCTACAAGCTATTTCGAGCAAACAACTTTTGAATAGAGCCTGATCTATGTATCGGCCGGCCGATATTGTCGGCCGATATGAGCTAATTGCATTTATATCGGCGTTTATAACGGCCGATAAAACATGAGAAACAGTCTCTCATGCTTCACTTATGTTATGAGTGTTGCATAGTTTGCCCACAAGAGGGAGGTCTGCAACTCCTCAGTTGACAACAGCACCAGAAATCCACTACAGAAGAAAGCTATCAGCCAAGTCGATTGCAGAGCATCACACCCGGCATGTAAACTCAGAGAAAAAGCGGAGGTTACCTGTGGCGCGTGGCCGGCGAGCTCAGAGTCGTATTTGTAAACAACGGTGGGTTATGACTTAATATCCACGGTACGTCTTTTGTTGTTTTCACATCTGTGGCAAATGCTGACGGTCGCGAAGTTGCTCGTGACAAAACAACATTGCGTTTGGCGGCGTCAAACGGGGCTTCACAGAGAATGTGCTAAGGATGTCGGCAGTTTGGCAAATAGATGGTAAGCTGTTTTAAACAACTTTGGTAAAGAAATGCGGATGTTAGCTTCAGGGGCCTATACCATGAAGCCGGTTTAAGTGGATAGCCAGGTAAGTTTAAGATTAGTTTGCGCCAACCCTGGGTTTTAGGTCCCATGAAAGTAGCGCGGCTTCAATCGGTGTTCGTCGCCTTGGTATCTTACGCTGCACGGCTAACCTGCCCCGGGGCAGGTTATGTTCTGGATTCAAGATCTGAGACTGCAGTTTGACCAATCAGCTGCGAGCAAAGACATATATAGGTGACGTAACTAATTTCCAGCGCCTGTACTCTGTTACAATGGCATCACCTTTTCTTCCCAATCCTGTGGACATCGGCGCGCAAATTGTTAGAAGAGCACTTCGTAGAGAACGAGTTTTTAGGGACAGACAAAATCCTCTTGACTTTCATGATGATTATTTGTATGAAAGGTACAGATTTTCCGCGGAAGGAATAACATATATTTGCGAACTTCTTGAGCCGCATATTACAAATGTGACTCGTCGAAGCCATGCCCTAACTGTACCGCAAATGGTATGTATTGCGTTGCGTTTTTTTGCAACTGGTACATATTTGTATGCGGTCGGTGATGCGGATAACATTGGAAAAAACACAGGTTGTCGAACCATTCGCAAGGTGGTCCTCGCACTGCAAGGTTACATAAATAGTTTCATTGTGTTCCCTGGACATTTATCGCCCATGTCCATAAAAGAGGGCTTTCAGAGGGCGCAGCTGTCAGAAATGCTATCACAACTCAATATTTTACTTAATAAAAATCACATTGACACTGCAGATAGGTCTCAAACTGTTTTATTTTTCATGTCATGTGGCTGGGGGGAAAAAAGTAAGAGAAAGTTACATTAATAAATATTCATAGAGTTCATACTGAAAGGTTACTAGGTTAAATAAGTTCACATACTGAGGTCTGTTTGTTCCAGCTGCTTGATCTCCAATTTAATTTTTTTAATTTGGAGTGTTTTCAGCTCACAGTCTAGCTCCTTCAATGTGCAGTCCAGTTCAAGACTTCTTTTGTAAAGGGCCCTGACTGATTTCACTTAGAGCTCCTAAATGTATTAGTAGGTAAATGTTAAGACTGGTTGTATTTATTTTTTTCATTATTTTAAATCATATGATAGGATTCCCTAGAGTCATAGGAGCAATAGACTGCACACATGTTGCAATCTCCACAGCTCTGGGAGAACATGAGGCAGATTATGTGAACAGAAAGTCCTTTCACAGCCTTAATGTTCAGGTAGGTGTACTATACATGCAAGAATTGTTTTTTGCATTAACAGTGATCTTTAACGTAATAGTGACTTCAACAGATAGGACAATGATTTACTGTACATTTCATCTGCAGATGACTTGTGATCATGAATGCATGATCACAAGCTTGGATGCCAAATGGCTTGGCTCAGTGCATGACTCACGAATTTTCCGTGAGTCTGTGTTGTCTCTGCGATTTGAGGAAGGCAAGTTAAATTTGGTAAAGTACAAAAACACTTTAACATGTTCATTTTAATTGTGACAGCCAAACTAACACAATTTTACCCTTTTCTGTTCCATGACAGGGACTTTTTGATGGCCTGTTGGTAGGAGACAGAGGATATGCATGTCAGAGGTTTTTGCTAACCCCCTATCCTGACCTCAGACAAGGCCACAAAACCGCTTCAATGTGGCCCTCAGTAGAACCAGGGTCAAGATTGAGATGACCTTTGGCATCCTAAAGGCACGATTCAGCTGCCTTTGGTGCTTAAGAGTATCACCAGAGCGGGCGTCACAGATAGTGGCTGCATGTGCCATTCTGCACAATATAGCCACTATCAGAAAGGAGAGAGTACCACCACAAAATCACCTTCTCCCTGATGAAATTGACCCAATTACAGTTGACCACCCAACTGGCGCAGCTGTCAGAAATGCTATCACAACTCAATATTTTACTTAATAAAAATCACATTGACACTGCAGATAGGTCTCAAACTGTTTTATTTTTCATGTCATGTGGCTGGGGGGAGAAAAAGTAAGAGAAAGTTACATTAATAAATATTCATAGAGTTCATACTGAAAGGTTACTAGGTTAAATAAGTTCACATACTGAGGTCTGTTTGTTCCAGCTGCTTGATCTCCAATTTAATTTTTTAAATTTGGAGTGTTTTCAGCTCACAGTCTAGCTCCTTCAATGTGCAGTCCAGTTTCTTTTGTAAAGGGCCCTGACTGAGTCGGTTTCCACCTGAAACAATTCAAATCACAAACAGTCAGTAAAACTCTTCTGGAGGTTATTAAAAAAAAACAAAACAAAAAAAAAACACTAAAAGTGGCATGACTTTTTACAAACATAAGAGTGACTAATTTATGTCACGTGTTTAAAGCATTACCTTGTTCACATTCCTTCTATAGCCCATTGAGGAAGAAAGGGCTTCAGTTTCTGGGGCAGGTGGTGTAAAATCCAAAAAAATAAAAGATGTGTTCATGTGTAAGGGCCAGAGTTGGGTATAACGCGTTACTGTGTAACGCATTACTGTACTCTAATTACTTTTCCTGATAACGCAGTAACGTAACGCTTTACATTTTAAATGTATGTAATTTGATTACAGTTACCAATGACAACAAAATTACGTTACTAGCGTTACAAATTAAGTGCTGAAAAATTAATTAAAATGTATTTTAAAATGACGTTTTGCCATTGCACGGCAACGTCTGTTAACGAGCATGCGCGCAGCGTCAGTTAACGAGCATATGCTTACTCACTCGTCTGAGACGCAAGCAAATGGATGCTATGTGAGCGGTGGTTGATCCTTCAAGTGGAATACAGACAATACATGTCCAAAACCTTGGCATTTCAGAGTGGGCTTTGCGCGATGACATCTGGTCTGCTGGAAGCGGTCGTACAGGTGTGTTTTTAAATCACTAATGTACAATAAGGTTTTATTTGTTAACATTATTTAACTATGTTATTTTATCATGAGCTCAATGCGTGCACTGCATTAAGTAATCATATGTTTATTTAAACAATTACCAAAACAACTTTTAATTGTTATATTTAACGAACTAACATGAATATTAACATTCTTTTACTTGACCAAAAAGCCCTCGCGAAGGCGACGACGTGTTAAAACTCTAGTTTCTGTCTCCGTGACCGCGAATGAATGTAGATAGACAAAACTCCTGGCCTTATTTTAACAGAGCACCCATAGGCCGATGCTCACGCACATCCAGTCGCGCGCCCGCGCCAGAGCGTGCACAACATCATAGCCCAAGACAAAAACAAAAAACCCCTCCCCTCATTGCACTAACCAATCACATTTCAGGGAATACATGGCAAAGAGAACAGAAACTCAGCGTTAACCCTTACAGAACAGAGTTGTAATAAACATCCAAGAACATCATTTTAAACACTGCTACAATAGATAGATAGATAGATAGATAGATAGATAGATAGATAGATAGATAGATAGATAGATAGATAGATGTTAATGAATGTAGAATGCTAAATGTTAAACATCTGTAACTTATTATAAAAGCTACAAATATTTCTGGATCACTATATGACCAGTAATTTTAGGAGGGGGCAAAATCACACCAAAAATAGCTTTAAGCATTCAAATATGCACTGTAATCATTACTGTTTTCAAATGTTACAAGAAACATTTTCACATTAACACTGCCTTTGGGTTTATCCGTCCTTGTTTCTGACAGTTTCACTTTGTAGTTTTTTACATTTGATGTTGTCAAAGTAACTTAAAAGTAAAGTAATTAGTAATTAGATTACTTTTTGCATGTAGTAATCAGTAATGTAATCAAATTACAATTTTAAAGTAGTAATTAGTAATTTGTAGTGGATTACTTTTTTTGAGTAACTTACCCAACACTGGTAAGGGCCAGTCACTTATGACATTCAAATGTGTGCAACAATAAAAAGCCCACTGCATTCACCTCAGCAACTGTGTCAGAACACACGGAAAGAGTGTCTTCATTTTCTTCACCCTAATAAATAAACGTAGTAGGCCCATGTAATACATAACTATTATAAATCAGGTTAAGTTCATGGTGTTCTGTCTGCTGCATACTGACCTCTGGGCAGGAGACTGTGTGTACAAGAGCTGGCCTCATCAGGGACACTGCATTTCCCTGTACTGCAGAACATAGAGTCAGCCATATTTAATACTTTAAAAAGTAGCAATGCATTGCACACACATACCCAGTGTTACTTGCTTCGAGGAGCCAGCACCAGGGTCAGATTGCACAGCACCTGCAATCCCATCCATAATCGGCCGCCCCTTATTGTTACTAAGAGCCAACTCCTCTGCCACAGTGTATTCTGGAGGAGGTGGCCCTCCCCCAGTTTTCCTTATGTCACACTTTTTTCTGTTGGCTGCAAACAAGTATTTGTGATAAAATGTTAACAAAAATAATACAAGTTTCTGGTAAAAATGCTACTTACCACTTTGAATTATATTTTTATATTTAGTTTTGATCTGCTGCCAAGAACGTATGGAGTTGGGGTTGCATCTAAAAAAATTCAATTAATATAAAAAATTCTGTAAGTAATAACCATACACACGCACACGTCAATGTTTAATACATTTGTTTCTATTATTATACATATATATAACTTCACATTATTGGCCTTTACAAGGTATTTATTTAACTTACGCATTAACACAATCTGCAATCTTCCTCCAACATTCTTCTCTTGCTTTGGCAGCAGATACAGTGTTACTGCGTGCTTGAAATACAGGTTTGTATTCTTCGTATTTCTGAAGAATAACCTCTTGCTCCTCCGCAGAAAAGTACACAGCTCTCGCTCTATCCATATTTAACGCAATTGGTTGTTCGGTGCCGACGTCACTCTTTTATGTGCACGCGCGCGTGGAGTAATCATAGCTTAAGGATCAAAGCCTGGGTTGACAGAGAAAGTTGATGAGCCGCTTCATGGGACCAATAAAGCCTGATTGCATCGGTTTGGTTTTGTCAACTCCAAACCAATCCTGAAACCCCGAGTTTGTTCAGCTACCTTCATGGTATAGGCCCCAGGTGTGCTCGACTTTTAAGCAGCATGTGTGTGGAAATGTCCGCAAACAGTTCAGGGGTAAACTGATTGGCCCGAAGCTGTCAGCGCGGTCTGACGTCGTCCGTTCTTAAAGCCGGTAATCCTATATTTTTGTTCACACACAGCACTTACTGGTAAATTACTTTCATTCTTACAACCGGTCTTAATAGTAAATTGGGAGCACTGATTTACCGGAAAGGTTCTGTTCACACATGACCTGTTAACTGCAAATGTTTTGATTCAGATTCACAAAGAGAAGGGGAGAAGATATACGGGTCCGTTGTGAATGTGTCTGTGAGAGCAAATATAGTGTAGTTGCAGTAACTACAGTAGGTGCGTCAGAAATGATTAAACCAGAGGGGACATGTATTATAATTTATTTACAGTACACAGACTGTTAAAATCAGCTTCAACTGGAAGTAAGTAAAAGTGTTAAATGTTTAAAACAAGACAGTTTTTTGATCATTTAAAAATATATACTTTTGATGTGCAATTGTTTAGTCATTGAGGCTGTAATCTAAGGCTTTTTTAACATAATCCCTTCTGGAAAATGGTTTATACAGCCCACATACATAGAACAGGCAGATATTTTGCAATTGAATGTTGTGTAAGTGCAGTTTATAGGAAATGGGTCTAATATCCAGTTTATTTTAAAAATCAAAATATGGGCTTATAAATCGGCCCTTTTTGAGTTAATATCGGCATCAGCCCCCAAAAATCCATTTTGGTCGGGCTCTACTTTTGAAACATGCTTTATGGAACTCATACACCTATTTAACTTGTGGAAAAGCAGTCATAAGATGGGCAGTAGTGGTAGTGTGTAGCTGTGGTCATTATATTTAGCATTTTACAATACTGTTTAAATATTAACTTAAAATGCCTTACTGGGTAGATGTTGACGGACCAGAAGATGTTGATGGTTCCGAAGAATCACTATGCCAAATATAACACATGTTAATTAATAACCAAATACACAATCAATTTGCATAAGTGCAATGGCAAAGGAAACAACTGTCATAAAAATGAAATGTGCATTCTGAATGTCTTTGTATGATTTGATAGCAGAGGTCTTAAAAACATTTTTGGATGAATTCAATTTCATGACAAGAACATAAATTGTGTCCAAGAAATCACCACATTAAGTTTCTACTGACTTTTCTTCTTTCTTAACATTGAAGGATTTCATTGCATTGAAACCAAAGACATAAAAAAAAGAAAAATGCAAAAGAAAGTCACACATCTCTGATTAGTAAAAGATATTTTTTTAAATATTGTGTTAACAAACCCTAACCCTTCAACTTACTTTTGTTGACATGTACTGAGATGCTTTTGAAGCTCACAAAGTGGCACCTTGAGGGAGCATCTGTGGCAGGTCTCCATTGCCAAAAGCTACACATACAGAATTAAGTGAAATCAAAGTTGTAATTTCTATAAAAAATATGTAAGTTCAGACAAATTACACTTCTTTTTACATTACCTCTTTATCAACTTGATGATTGCATGGCATTAATCGATGCTGTAGAGCTATTATGTATGCTATTTCCCTGCTTAGTCCACTCTCATGACAAAGGTAATCTATAGTGTAGCCACCTGATGGCACTTGTATGTCTATTAAATCCTTATTTCTGCTGGCTCACATTATTTTAAACCCACTGCTTTCTTTCAGTGCAGGGAAGTATTCATACAAAGCTGAACAAAACTCTTTGAAACAGCATTTGCTATCCATAAATTTAACATGCCTTTTCCCGACCCCAGCAGAATGTAAAGCAACTGTTTCCTCCGGCCTTGGAACGGATGTAGTGTTGGGCTCAGCCACACAGAAAAATCATTGGACCAGGGAGATGTAAAGGGTTTGGGTCTGGTTCTTACTCTTTCACTGGAGCCATATGGCCTAAAAAGAGAAGATAGAGTGGACTGAACTCTGTGACTTGGGTTTTGAGTGAATGTCGAAGGACCCTGATTGGGTCCAAGCAAAACCCTGGCCGCATCCTGGACACTTAGGATTGCAGCTTACAACTAACAATACTTAGCAATGTGATGTTGAGATTGAACCGGTTCTATAGTGACAAACAGAAAGTGTGACATGATGAGATTTCAAAATAAAAGACTAGAAACGGAACATCATATAAAAATAAAAGAATTTAACAACAGAACACAAGACAAAACCATTACAGGGGCAAGAGAGCACTATCTGCTGTTGTCTGCAGGTATAAAGTCAGAGATTTGTTTATTTAGCCACAGAAAGCCATTGAGAAGAAAACCCAGAGAGGAATTTGTTTCAATAAACATATGTGACTCTTTCCCCAGTGAGGGGAAACAATGACAGGCTTATAAGTTTCACTCATATTTATGAAGTCATATTGACTTTTTCAAATTTAACCTCACATAAACACATACAGTAAAGTAATCATTGACATTTTAGCCGTAAAGTAATATCTTTGCGTAGTTTCCTTTCCTGTAATGTTGTTGCGTATTGATTCAAACAAGTACAGTAGTTACACTCCAACTGTAAAGTTAGCTAAAGAGTTGTCATGTGAAAGTGACGTGAAAGACTAAAAATAAGAAACTGCCCCTAAGAGTTTAACTGAACTGCCTCACACAGTCTTACAGCCTCTTGGTATACGTCTGAGCCAAAAGAACTGCTGCTCATCAACGGATCAATATTCTTCCTAAGTACAGCTAGCAACACATTCTGAAGAAAAGTAGGTGACTCCTGGACTTTCACAGTCTAGGTGTCATCTAGCTCTGGTACTGGGCCCTCTCAATCCACACCCCAATAATAAAATCAGTCTAAACAAAAAGTAATCAACATAACATTGAAGCACATGATTTTTTTTCAGGTTAGGCTATTCACAATTCACAATGGAGTCTCTGTTGTCAGAAATTGGCATCAACCCCTAGCTGCTGTGGAGAACGATTTCTCTCTGAGTAGAGAGGATGTTGATCCCATGTTCTCTGGAACAGATCCAGGTGCATGTTGATACAAGGCAGCATCACATAATGTAGGCAAATCATATGAATGTCCAACACAGTCTCACACCCATGGCGTCAATATTTGACGACACTTGACCATGCGTCAATATGTTGACGCGGAGGGTATACCTTTCGCGTCACTTTTTGACGAACTGGGGACTTCAATACTATTAGGAACGCGAAATTAAACAGTTGTCAACTGACATTGGGGTTAGGGATAGGTTTGGGTAGGGATGTCATTATGTAAATCTAACCCTAAACCGACGCGAAAATGGTAGAAAATGGTAAGAAAATAGGAAAGAGAATTTCGCGTACCTGATAGTATTGAAGTCCCCAGTTCGTCAAAAAGTGACGCGAAAGGTATACCCTCCGCGTCAACATATTGACGCATGGTCAAGTGTCGTCAAATATTGACGCCATGGGGTGAGACTGGGTTGGAATGTCTAACGAATGTTCAGAGAGCCAATTTCCTCTAGGTACCGTAAAGCGGCATAATAGTTTCAGGTGACTGCCCACCAGACATCCCTCCAAAGACGCTCAATCCTCTGGTTGTGAACACTTTTGCCAGTAATAAAACTGTTCTTTTCTAGGAAGAAAAAGTGATTTTTATCAATATAGTGAAACTATCATTAACCGAGAGCATTATCGTAAAACCAATTTACACACTTGTAATACTTGATATAGCTCGACAAAAAGTGAATTGCAAGCACACACATTACAAGTGACCGATCACTAATTCCCACCCCTTGGACGCAGATGTACGGAAGCCGAGAGAGGACATGCACTATTATTATTTTTGCTTGCTTGTTTTCTCGTGATCACAACTTAATTTCTCGTTATCTCGAGATAACAAAAGTTGTTTTTTCGTGATCTTGACATAACAAAAGTCGTATTCTTGAGATGTGATTAAAGCTTACGTGTACTTAATAGAACGTGTTGTTTTGTTTGTAAACAGCAAAAGCATGAACAAATGAGATTTTACTTAGATCAGAGATTCTCTCAAGCTGAAATGGATTTGTCAATATTTGCAATTGTACAGTGGTGAATTTAGGGACCGTCTTTAAAGTGGCTCAGTAATATACACGTTTCTACTTTTAACAGCATTTAAATAGAAAGACTTAAAGTCAACAAACAGTCACAAAACCACCGTGTTTATGTGGTTGTCAGCTATAATGAACACTTTTTAGATTTTTGATATTTATTTAAATAAAATTTAAAGTTATGGTTATATATGAACTGCCCTTTAATCATGATGTTTTCTGCAATTGTGACGACCGTAGCATGGGGCTTCTTATGCTTGCATTGTGATCTGTAAACACTCGCTTCCAAATTAGTCATGTTTCTTACCCTATTTAAATGAAAATCTTTTAAGTACCCCTCATATGTAACACCCAACTTTAGAAAAGTTGTTTCAATAAAACGCACAAATTATGCCTTACTTGATCAGTTTGTGATTGCCATCAATATGCCACAGTGCCAATGGTGCTGCTACACGGTAAATTCTTCTCTGGATGATGTTCAGCTGAACTCCAAGTAGAACTGTTCTAAAGCATCCACGATTTTCAGCATTTCTAACAGCCATTATCGTTGTACTTTAGTGGTAAGAGAAGCATTAAAAAAACATATATTATAGAATACACTCAAGAGACACAGAAGGTAAGCTAGTATGGGATGTAGACTTATATTAAAAGAGTTTGGAAAGAAATTACTTAAATGATCATTTGGGTGTGTGTCTTTGTGCATTGGGGAAGGAAATTATTTACAGTTGTAATTATGCTTTGTCTTAGCTATAAGCTAAGGATATTAAGAAATCTTAGTTTTTCAACATAAAAATCTGCCTGAAACATTATGAACATGATTACCATGTACCGACTTTTTTAGGTATCCCTTTTCAATCCCAAACATCACATAATCTAAATGTGTTAATTTAGTTGTTTTAATGAAAATAAAGACGTCTGCACACTTAAATCCTTAGCAGCAGGTTTTAATAACCAAGCTTTCGGTCAAAAGACCATCTTCAGGGTATACAAACAACAAATGCGGCACATCGCTTAATCATGTTCAGACACATCAAGACAATCAACAATGATTGCCGCACCTGTGAAAGTCATGTGGGAGAGTTGTAGTTCAGTATTGGGAGTTGTAGTTTTTACTTCTGTAATCAACACCACAATCTCCCCATAGTGAAAAAGACATCAATTCACAAAAGAAATGTAAAGAAAGAAACATACAGAAAAATATAAGAATACATACATACTCAATAAGTACAAGAAAACTGCACAAACATCAGTAACACACTTCATAAATTGCAGTATTCAAGACTCAAACTGGTTTTATATACAACATATATACAATTTATATACAATTTAGTTGTTTTAAAAATGAAGGACAAAGATAATGTTGGAGTAGGGGAGAACCAGGGTGAAAGTAACGCGGGATGAAAGTATCAAAGTGATTTTCTCCAAGCCCTGATAACATTTGCATTCCAAACTACAGTATGTATGGAAGTATCTTTAGCACGCAACCCTTGACAGAGCTGACAGATACTGCGTTATTTCGTCACCTTTTTGCACATCTAGGTCCAGAAAACTGTTTTCAACCATGATAAGTAAATTCCTAAAGCAGTCATTTTTTTCTTATAACGCATTGTGTTTCTCTGTTACAGTACTGATCAATCGACAGGTTATTTAGTGCTCTAACATGACATCTCCATTCCCTTCCTTCAGGGAACAAGGGTTAAAGAGAATTTATTTGCATATTTATACCATAGGTGCCTCAATCAGCTCCTGAGGTCATGAATTGATATATTGTGTAAACAGGTTTGGTCAGTGGTAAGGACCCTAGCTCAGTTTTCATTGGGGCACTGTTCACTTATTTTCCTGTGACGTGACTACTTAAGCGAGTTATGTTTTAATTTTGAAATGCTTGTTAAAGTGTATTATGAAAAACACTTTCATTATTCTCTTACATATCTGTGCATACACTTGGAGGAATATTAAAAATGACCAGCAGGCTGGTTGGTGATTGGAGGTCCTAAGTTTGCCCGCGGGCCGCCAGTTGACTAGCCCTGCTGTATGCATATTTTGACCACAAACTGCAAACTTCTGCAGTCACTTTCTGTTCTACTTCAGCTTTTACTTTTTGCTAAACAGTGTAAACCCGTGAAACAAACTGCATGCTACCAGCCACATACAGCAAAAACATGATGCTGCAAAAAAATTGCATGAGGTGAAATTATTCTCATAAAGAATTAAAATGATACTGCAAAAAAACGCTATAAGGGAAAAATATTTAAGATCTTCCTAGAAGGTTAAACTTTGTCATAGTCATTATGCATTATGTAAATAAGCCTGTTTGGAAACTGTTGTCACAAGCTACCAAAGATGAGATTCAGGAAGTGAGAGGTGCTATAAATGTTTAACACACTGTGTATAAACACTATAATGACAGGTGATCTCCTTTAGTTCGGTGTATTTTTCAGGTTTCATTTTTAACGTCAAACCAATGAAAATTCACACTGACATGATGAAGAAACTGAAGATACTGAGAAATGAAACATCACAGCTGTTTGGTATGCAGACAGTCAGTTTGAAGTTCATTCTGGTCATTCTTTGGCTTATTACAGGTACAGTAGGTCTTTAATTCAGTTATGTGTTGTTGAAATGTCCTGCGGTGTTACCTGATAATCTGTAAAAAAAGAATGGGTTTAAAGTAACCCAACTGTGTTGGGGTAAAAGACGGACAAACCCAACCATGCATAGGTTATTTTAACCCAACAATTATTTTGTGTTATGTAACAACCCAGTGTGTATGTAATGTGTTTTAAGCCGTGTATGAAGATTTTAAAGAGACCATAAGTGTACATAATAGGGATGTCCCGATCAGGTTTTTTTGCCCCCGAGTCCGAGTCATTTGATTTTGAGTATCTGCCGATACCGAGTCCCGATCCGATACTTTTATAATACATAAAAAAAGAATAAAGAAGAGCGAAAAAACAGATTCAGGATGTTCCTTATGTCATGCTGCACACATTGCTGTTTCTTTGTGGAGTCAAAAGAATCTAACTCTGTGCCAGCGCATAACTATAGATGTGTTAAAAAATACTGAGAATATAGTATATATGTTCAGGGGTTAAATTGGGGTTTGTTTTGTGGGGATGCTTTGTTAGGAGGGAGGGTTCGAGGGGTAACATGTTTTTTATCCTGATGACAGCAAAGCCACTGGTGTGTTTCAATGACATTTTGGACCTCTGATAGGATTTTATAAAGTTTCAGCTTTAAAGCTGTGCCACAGGTTGACCCAAACTTTACAACCTGAACTTTAAATTATGCAAATCTATGAGTCTTGACACCCTATATGCATTTGTTGCACATGTCATTATGCACAATTGATCAAACTTTGAAGGAAGTTATAAGACTCAACCTCCTTGACTAATTCTAGGCATAAGATAGACTACCCAAAACAACCTGATCTCACAAAATACGTGAAATAGTCACGCATTATTTTGCTCAGTTTTGCGTGACATTGTCACGTATTTCCACCATATTACGTGCCCCTGACACGACTTCTTTTCCGTGACAGTTTCACGTATTGGTTACTCAACTGTTTTTCCTATTTTCTTACAATTTTCGCTTCGGTTTGGGGTTAGAACAACCTTCTGTTACATAAAATGACATCCTTACCCAAACCCAACTCTAACCCCAACGTCAGGCGACGATGGTTTAAAAAGTATACAAATTTTTTTTATAAACCAATACATTAAGTGACATCCTAACGCAAACAGCAAATCTAACCCCAAACCGAAGCGAAAATTGTTTAAAAATAGGAAAAACAGTTGAGTAACCAATACGTGAAACTGTCACGGAAAAGCAAGTCGTGTCAGGGGCACGTAATATGGTGGAAATACGTGACAATGTCACGCAAAACTGAGCAAAATAATGCGTGACTATTTCACGGATTTCTGTGAGATCATGTTGACCCAAAAAGACTCAATTAACAAGAAAATCAACATACTGATTCAGCAATATGTCTTATAAATTAGCCATAGAGATTCCCTAAGCTAGAGATTCCCTAAGCAGCAGTTAGTAAAACAATCACTATAGTTAGGTCGTAATTAATTTGTATAATCAAAATACATTATTTTATTAAACTATACAATAAGTTATATCCAGTTATCTAGTTAACATATTGTAATAAGATGAATGACATGGCTATAATACTTTGTTTCTAAACTTCTATTAAGTTTTTTCAACGTGTGCACCCTTCTTACCTCTCTCTCTATCTCTCATCTCTACAATGTGTAATGTGATCCTTCTGCGCGAATGCGCGTTCTTGAGGTTCTGAATGAGACACGGAGCTGCATACTGATGTAGATTAGCACATAGGGATCGGGACATCCCTAGTACATAACATATAACATCATATACATCCAAGGACAGCACGAATGCTTTCAGTGTCAGCTTCATTCATATAACAGTACATACAACACAACACTCATGTCAGCTTTTCATCTACTTAAAAAATGTAATAAATAGGAGGGGCCTTTCTGATCATCTAAATTTAAAACAAAAAGTATATGGTCCATGCAGTAAAGATGTTTTCTTACAAACAATAAATAATTTTCAATTTACTTCATAGCATATCTGTTGTGGAAAAAATAAGATGATGTTGATATCTGATTTTGACACAAAATGTAAATTAAACTTAGGTTTTATATACAGAAATTTAAATTTTCTAAATGTAAACTTATTGACTTAATATTTACAAAAAATGTTTATGTAAAATTGTAAGAGTTGATTTGTTTATGATTTATAGGTGATGACTGTTGGAAAGTAACTGTTCAGACTGGTGGATCTGTTATTATTCCATGTCATTATGATAGAAAATACACCCAACACAAGAAATACTGCTGCTATCATTCATCAGGATGGTACAGTTCATGTTCTCCTCTGGCATATGCAAATGAAACCAAAAGAGAAGTGTCAGTAATTGATCATCCTGATCAGAGTTTATTTACTGTCACTATGAGAGACCTGCATGATCAAAACACTGGAACTTACTGGTGTGCTGTGGAAATAGGAGTTATCTATGATGTGACAGAGAGGTTTAATCTCATAATCCAATCAGGTATGAGATTTATTTTACACGTCATCATCAGATTGCTCTTGTTTCTGATAAATGTCAATGACAAATATCATCTTTCTGTGTGATGACAGCTCCTGATATCTCTGTGATGTCCAGCAGTGTAACTGTAGATGAAGGTGGTAATATCAGTGTACAGTGTCTCTACACTTCTACATATAAGAATGAACACAAACAGTGGTGCAGATATAAAGACAAGAGATGTTACACAGTGGGAAGATCTGGCACATCCCAGTATTCAGTTAAGTTCAGTGATGATGGGAGAGGATCTTTGACTGTGGTGATGTCTGGACTGATGAAGAGTGATTCTGGCTGGTATTACTGTTCTGTAGGAGATCTACAGGCTTTTGTTCAACTCACAGTCAATGGTAAAACTCAGTCAATAATCAACTTTATAAAGCCACATAAAGAAATTTTATTTTAGAATGTTTTATCTGTGTTTAGTTGCTAAAGTCTCTTTTGGAAATTCAACCCCTGATAAATTCACTAATACAGAACCTACAACAGGTAGTACAGTCTTATTAAAAAAATATTTAAACCGTGCTGGTTTTGATGATAATAGCTAATAAAACATTGTAATTCATTACTTATTACATGGCACTCTGAAATGCTTGATTCTGATTGATCAGTCACAACCTTCAGAATTTTGTTATCCACAGAAAGCAATCAGCTGACACTAACAGCACAGTCTCATCTGAGTACTGCCAGTCATCTTGTCAGGTGCGGTTTAATCCTTACAAATAAATTAAATATAAAATGCATAATTAATAACACATCCATCAATCTATGTGTTTATCCGTATTTATTTCTGTTCTTTGTTACTAAGCAGACCTACAGCTCTCTCTAATTTAAGACCAACTCCTAATAACAACAATCAAACATCAAGCAGTGAAGAGCAACATAATAAGTATTGAATAAAGTGCTCAATGCTTCAATTGATTAAAGTTTATTTTTGTTGAATTCATATATATTTATAAAAATCCTAAGATTAATAAATGCAAGAATATTTTTTTTGTTTCTACATTTTAAATTTATTTTTAATTTCCATTTTTTTACTGCATTGTTATTTATTATGACAGACAGTATAGTCATCTGAAGATTTGGCTTCTACTCATTGTTCTGCTGCTGATTCTAATTACTGTGACATCTGTAATACTGAGAAACAAACACAGTCAGTATTACATTTATTCATTTGAAACTAAGTCATTTACAGTGCATTCAATGCACATTTAGGGGGTTTCACAATAGCACTGTTGGTGCGCACCTGGGTCCATTTAATGTTAGAGTTCGCTTTGTTTGGATGATGTCAACACTCTTTTCTGAACACAGGTGTGCACCCGCAAACAGCACCCGAGTCTGCCTAAAAGGGTGGTCTTGGGTACGATTTGTGTTACAGTTTGTTGCTAATATGAAAACAATCGAACTAAATCACAGAAGTGAACCACTATTAATGACACGCACTGGCGTGTTTTTGCTCATTAACATTGTTGACAAGCACTTGCGGATATCTGGGAGCGAGAGAGATTCACTGTAAATATAATTTCTGTTCAGGTTCTGCTGCCTCCACAATCGTCAATGGACATTCCGTTTTCTTTTGTAAAATTAAGTACTTTTGCAGCAGACAGATGCCAGTGGATTTCTGTATTTATTCATTGACATCAAGACCAAAGGTTAAAATAAAGAACAATGAAGATATGAAGTTAAATCTGTCCATCTTTCATAGCCGCTGCCTAGCAACATCAGTAAAAGCTGCAGCTTAAGGACACAAGTATACCGCGGTTCAGAACTAAATATTATGATGTGTACAGGGGCCAGAGGAGAATAGGTAGGGCGTAGCAATCCAACTCTGGTTTGGACCATCCAGCAATCAAACCTAATATCAAACCACCTTTAATGTCAATATTTGTGTTCTCTGTAGTTGATGTTTAATGATTTCTGTCAGATTGTCATTTGTATGTTTCAACCATTTGTATTGATGTTTAAGTCTAAAAGAGCAATGAAATATGTTTCTTTTCTCTAACAGGGAGAAAAAACAATCACATCTCAAATGAGAAAACAGACAAAGCCATTAATGAAGTGAGTTTTAATTTCAATTTACATTTGTTTATTAAGCAGATGTTTTTATCCAAAGTGACTTCAGTTTTGAGGAATGTACCACAAGAGATTCATCCTATATGGAGGCGATCACATCAGAAGCGATGTATTAGTTACACAAAAGGCTGGAACAGTGACAGTAAATTATGTGAGAGACTAAACCGATGTGTGTTTATTGACAGGACAACTCGGTAAATTCATCCTCAGTGAATCCTAAATGCGATGTGATGTACAGTTATGTCATTAATCTTCCCAAGACTGAAGCAGTAAGTGAATTCATAACAACAAACACAATCCATCTCTGATCTCAGTACAGTGTTTTAGTTTATGTTACAGTAACATTTGTGTTATTGTCAGTATGACTTTATATAATGTTTTATATTTTCAGTGTGGACCAGCACATGTAGAGGAAAATGTGATCTACAGCTCTGTGCGTGAATAGGTGAGATGTTACTGTTGTGTTAATCACAATAAACACACAATGTTGTACACACTGTAAATACTGTAAAGGTAATTTTTCATTTTATCACACAGGTGTTTGGACTGGATTAAATACTGAGCAAAATATGAACCCAGTGATACAAACAACAAAACAAACTGTTGTTTTCATAAGATATAAAATTATCAAGTTATTTTAGCATGTGATATACCCACCTCTTTATTTTTAATTCAGTCTGAATATATTTGGTTTGTTTATGTATGCATACATAGAAAGTATGTGCCTAAATGGGTCTTAATTAAATAAACCGTGTTTGTATTTCATTCACTTTTAGTTGATTTATATAAGCATCTTCAGACACAAGTACGTTTTTTTGTGTTTGTAAATAAGTTAGCTTGTATTGTGATTTTCTTCAGGTCTAAACATCAAAAGAAACTCTTTTCAATAAAAAATTGCTTTTGAATGTTTTATTATTTTCTGTGTAACATTTAGCATCATGTACTTTTCACACCAGTGATTTCTGTATTAGTATTTTAAGGCAAAATGTGAAAAGCTGTTTTATTTGTAAATTGCTTTGGATTAAAGTGTCTCCTAAATAAAAACATGTAAATGTATTTGGTTTGGGGCAGCAGTTCTGTTAAATGCTTGATCAATTTGTAACAAAAAAACATCATACGCAACATAAACCTCATCTGTACAACTTAATATCTGCAATCTAATAATATAAAGATTTTCCCTTTGTAGAAGTGAGAAAATTTATCTCAGTTAGGCAGAAAAATAAACACTCCAGCTCAGCAGGTGCACATGTTTTAATGAAGACCGTGTAAGGAGTTCTGCATTACTGTAAACTTATAAACCTACTGAGCCTTCTGGAGTTTATGATAAAAAACAAATTTACTAAAGTCACTTTAAGTCATCATTTACAGGTGTGTGTATAAGAAGATGCTATGTGTTGTGACATTTCACTTTGAACAGGTAAATAGATAATGTTTCATTTATTTGTCATGTTATGGATTTTAAGTCTGTAAGCAAGCACAAATTTTATTAAAGCAGTGGTGGTAATTTCTGATCAATTATAAATATGTTAATGATGTTCTAATGATGTGTGAATGCTTACAAGAACGAAACACTAATAATAAATTTTCTTCTCCCATCATATTGTAAGTGAAACACATGTTGGCCCAATGGTGGAAACCAATCTGCATGCCGTATTTGATGACAAATCTGATGACATTTTAATTTTATGTTTATATTATCTTTTACTTGTCACAACTTCGGTCTGATCGACCGTTTCTTTCTCTGTATGTGTGTGTTTTTTTGATTTGACAGGTCTCCTTGTGGGTATCTGTCATTGCGTTCTCCCCTCCCTCTTGTTATTCATCATTGTTTGCGGCACTTTTTCTTGTGTACCTGCTTCCTATCACCTCATTAGCTCAAAATTAGGCTCCCCTCAGTTGATTTTGTTTTCTAGTCCTCGTCTCTTGTCTAGTCTTGTTGAGTTGTTACTGTTTTTAGTTTTGTTTTCTTGCTGTACGCCGTCAGTGTTTTCAGTCTCCAGTGCTTTCGTGTGCTTTTTTCTTTTGTTAAATCACTTCACCCTGCCATCTGCCCCAGTCTCCCAGTCTGATCTGCAGTGCTCACCTCCCGTCTTACTGTCTACTGTCAATCGGCCTTGCTCTCCCTATCGGTCTCCTGGCATCACAGTGGGCACAGCCAGCTGCGGACTTCTTCCCCGCCAGCTCGCACGATAAGGGCTTTTCCTGTCTGGCTCATTTTTTAACTCTGTGGGAATCAATAAACTTTAACTTGCAATTGAATTCTGATAGAACAGTTATGCCAGCTATGGATTCAGCAAGCACCGGTCCCATGCACGGCTTTCGCTCAGCAAGGAGCCCTTCTCGGACAGCAATTCTCTCAGCTATAATCTACCTCTTGCAAGATTGAGTTGCTGTCCTACCAGTTAGCTGGATTAAGTGTTCATTCAGCGCAATGTCGGATTTTCACCACCGATGTCTGGTCAACATTCACGCATGGATGCTGAGCCCCATGCTGCTAGTCCACCCACCTATGATGGTGACACTAATTCATGCCGCTCTTTCCCTCACAATGTTCTCTTGTGTTTGCCCTGCAGCCTTGTAGATATGCCTTGGAGGAGTACAGGGTGGCTTTCGTTATCACCCTTCTCACCGGATGAGCTAGAGAATGGGGAACAGCGGTATGGGATGCTCAAGCACCATTCTGCCAGTCATTTGAGGATTTCCGTGTGGAGATGCTGAGACTCCTTGAACACTCTGTATAATCAAAATAGAAATGAAGGTCAGTAGGACATTTTCAGTTTATTTGGAAACAAACCCTCTTCAAAAACTTAACTTGTATAAACTAAGAAACTGATACACAACATGTGGCTCATGTTATCATATAACTTTATGTCCAAAAAGTGTAAACATGTTTTTGCACTTCATAGTTTTGTACTGATGAGAGGGATGCAGACCTGGAGGAGAGTTATAAACAGCTGTTAGCATAAATTGTCCACAAAAATACCACATAAGCTTACATAAATAACTTAAATATCACTAATATCACTGAAAGCACTACATTCAAATAAACTATCATGTACACAAACTAAATTCAGAACATCTCAGATAAACATCTGCAGTGATTAGTTTTATAAAAATCTGTTTTCAGATGACTGTTTTCAGATGCCCATCGACTGATCATCTAGCTTCTGTTGTTTTAATGCTTTTCTGTAATTAAGCGCGTATGAACTTTAAAAACACATCGCATATGGCGTCCATGTACGCGAGTACTCGCGTCTCCGCGTAAACAACACGGCGCTCATAAAAATGGTGTTGCGTGTAAAGCGCAATGTATGGAATTGCGTTGCATGTAAACAATATATGGAATCATATAACAGCTAGGGTTGTTGCGGTGACAAAATTTTCCCACCGGTTAATCAGCGCGTGACAAACCCGGTGATAACGGTTTCACCGGATGGGAGGGGCTTATAAATGCACAGAAGTGCGCATTTTACTTTCACTTTTGAATAAGATGCAACTGTTGTTTAAATCCAGCGCTTGCGTACGCTGCGTTAAATTGCGTATGAATTTAAATGCGAGTGCAAGAGCTGGTTTAAGTGCTTGAGTCAATGTGCGCAGGTACTTCTGACAGAAACCCGCCAGACCCAAGCAGAGCAACCGGCTATTCCTCCATAAAGCGCTGCTTGAATGATAGGTTTTTTATTATTATTAATGAAAAACACAACAACAAAACGATCTCGCCTATATAAAACATCATATATGTATCTTATAACAAAAATGAGTAAGCATGCTGCTTCTGCCATCGTCTGCTTGCCGCAGTCTGACAGGAATAAATGAAATCTGACACCCGCAGCCGCTGCTCTGTGATGACGCGCGTTCAGCTCCGCTAAATTCAGGCAGGAGACACATTCAGTTGTAAGTGTTTGATCTCTAAGGAAACAATGATTTAATTACAAGAAAATATCAAAACGACGGTGAAAGACGGTTTCACGGTGGGCAAGTGATCTGATCTAACCGGTGAGAGGCTGAAGCACCGGTAATCACCGTTTCACCGACTATCTCAACAAGCCTAATAACAGCACACACTTAAAAGACCCTGCAGTGCAGCCTTACTGAAAGTTGCCATGAAGGATATGAAAGTGAATTACTGTGTTAAACACTGTACGGCATGTAACAGTTATCTGCCATTACGTGAGTTCATGCATCCTCGTTTGTAAACAATCCAAAAGTTTTTCAATCCGAAGAGTGCAGTCTGATGAGGTCACTTATGTAGGCTGAACTGCACAAACCAAAAGCATATGTGACCAGTCACGGAAAGTAGTGACACAAGTCGGATCTGGGGCATTTTGAGTTATTTACATATTCTGAAAGTGCAGTTTCTAAGATTTCCAACGATGTGTAACACATGGAAATCTGATAATATTTGTAGAATTGGTTACCATTTGAATGTAACACATTCAAGAAAGATAATGCTGAGAAATTTGATAAAGAAAAACTTAACACTTTTCCCTGGCTGAAGAGACAATAGGGCTAATTTACATCTCATTTGGCTAAGCCATACCCCCTGTAAAGCATCATATGTAGTAATTTATCACAGAAGTACGAATGACAACATGCAAAAAAAAAACAGGACTTTTACCTTTGGGGGGATCACAAGTCGAATCCAGTCTGTTTCAGATGTATGAATCATCCAATGATTTTTGTCCACAAATGCATATAATCCGTGAAATATAGATAAATATGTCACAGGTCGGAGCGGACCCGAGATATCTAAAGGGTCACGCCCCTTCCTCGTTTCCACCTCGAGGAGGTCCCAAAGCCACCCCAATGACCAGACACACGAGTAAAAAGTTATACTTAAAATAAATCTTTATTAAATTATTTAAAATCAGGGGGAAAGGGTAGGTTAAAACTAATTTCTGGTGCGCCTCCAGGCGGGGGCCCACGGGGACTGGGGTCAGGGTCTTTAGACTTTTTCCTTATACCCGTGGCGCTCTCCTCTTCTCCTGGAGGCAGATCACAAAGAAAAGGTCGTTACCGAACTGGCTACCACTCTCACCTAATGCCGGGGGGCTCCAACAGCCAATGTTAAATGAGATGCCTAATCCTCTTCCCTTTCCTCTCTTCCAGGCCCGTCGTCTAGGCAAGCGATGTACGGGGGAGGGCACTTCTCCCGTCTAGGTTCGTGCTGTAAACAGAGGCAGGTGGTAACACAATACCGGGACTTTTCTTCCTTCTAGGCTCGTGCTGTAAGCAGGGGTAAGTGATTATACAATACCGGGACTTTTCTTCCTTCTAGGCTCGTGCTATAAGCAAAGGTAAGTGATGATACAATACTGGGACTTTTCTTCCTTCTAGGCTCGTGCTGCAAGCAAGGGTAAGTGATTACACAATACTGGGACTTTTCTTCCTTCCAGGCTCGTGCTGTAAGCAAAGGTAAGTGATGATACAATACTGGGACTTTTCTTCCTTCTAGGTTCGTGCTGTAAGCAGAGGTAAGTGATGATACAATTCTGGGACTTTTCTTCCTTTTAGGGTTATGTTATAAACAAGAGGTAGACGGCAGACCAAGCATCAAGAGACCCACACAGTGTGTTTTAACTCACGGCCTCCAAGGGTAGGGGAGAACCAGACATAGAGAACAAACACGTGGAGCCGAACGCTTCCCTAGGTCCTCCTTCGCTCTCGGCATCAAGGATGTGGGACCGGGGCGAACCTTTGAAGAGGCTCCACGCAGAGATAATTTTCGTCTCACAGCCGTCAACCCAATGGCCCTGCGGCGCAACCGAGTCTGGACTGGTCTACTCACTAGGATCGTCCAGATGCTTCACCACCGCCTCCTTAATTGTCGGGGCAGAGAACTTTACCACTGCACACCCGAAGGGGTCCCGACTGGCGTACGTCTTCCCTCACACCCCACAGACCTCAATGGCCTGGATCTCCTCACAACTCCCCGAGTCTTGACAACGGCTTCTGTCAAACAAGGCACAGCACAGCACTGCAAGCGAATTAAGCGCACACACACACACAAGTACAGACAGGGACTCACCCACAGCAATACACACACACTTCGTGAGTTAAGGACAATACACCATAGACAGCAATGGTACTCACATGGGTGCTTTCCTCCTAGGATGATTCCTTGGCTCGCCCACACCTATCTCTCTCTCTTCAGTGGGGCCAGAATGACACACAGCACAAGGACGGGTAATATTTGGTAGTTGGAATACAACATAAACAGCAATGCTACTCACATGGATACTTCACTTCTAAGATGACTCCCGCGGCTCGCCCACGCCTATCTCTCTCTCTTCAGTGGGGCCGGAATGACACACAGCACAAAGACCGGTAATACTTTGTATTTGCAATACAACATAAACAGCAATACTACTCACATGGATGCTTCCCTTCTAGGATGGCTTTAGCGGCTCGCCCACGCCTATCTCTCTCTCTTCAGTGGGGCCGGAATGACACACAGCACAAAGACCGGTAATACTTTGTATTTGCAATACAACATAAACAGCAATACTACTCACATGGATGCTTCCCTTCTAGGATGGCTTTGGCGGCTCGCCCACGCCTATCTCTCTCTCTTCGGTGGGGCCAGAATGACACACAGCACAAAGACCGGTAATACTTTGTATTTGCAATACAACATGAACAGCAATACTACTCACATGGATGCTTCCCTTCTAGGATGGCTTTCGCGGCTTGCCCACGCCTATCTCTCTCTCTTCAGTGAGGCCGGAATGACACACAGCACAAAGACCGGTAATACTTTGTATTTGCAATACAACATAAACAGCAATACTACTCACATGGATGCTTCCCTTCTAGGATGGCTTTGGCGGCTCGCCCACGCCTATCTCTCTCTCTTCGGTGGGGCCAGAATGACACACAGCACAAAGACCGGTAATACTTTGTATTTGCAATACAACATGAACAGCAATACTACTCACATGGATGCTTCCCTTCTAGGATGGCTTTCGCGGCTTGCCCACGCCTATCTCTCTCTCTTCAGTGGGGCCGGAATGACACACAGCAAAAAGACCGGTAATACTTTGTATTTGCAATACACACCATCCAGCAACAATGTTACTCACACCCGTTGGGAAATTCAGTTGCAAAACAACCGCCGTCTTCGCTTCACTGGTTAAGTTAACTCACTTTAATGTTCTTTCTTCCTTCGTCTTCCAATCCTTCGTGGCAACCACAATAGACACTGCACACTATCACCAACGGACCGCAACCAAACAATACAGTCACAAGCACCCCGTTTGTGTCTTCCAAAGTCCCTTTTATGTTCCTTTCCTTCTTCTCTTCCACCAATCGCTACGTTAATACTCCGCACCTGCGTCCCATCTAGCGTGATTTGCAGTTCGCAGTACTACGGAAGTTCCGGGGTTTCTGGCAGGTCTTCCGGGCGGAAACCGCCCCGGGCGGAACCAACGTCCTTCAATTTTGGTTCCGCCTATGGCAAAAACTCACACCGTGACATATAGTCTATTGTTTACATCGGATTTCACATGAACTTCTAGTAATACAATATAATATACAATCTGAGGACTATTTACATTGTAACATGTAAGTGTATATTAGAGGACACTCCGGTACTTACGTTCCGTTAAACACATGAACCCGTCTTCAAAGTTTGTATTCAAAATACGGAGGTAGTATAATAGACAATCCAAAAACAGCACTGTCGAAAACGTGAAGTCCTTAAGAGATGTTACCAATCGCTCGATCGCTCGTTCCTCCATCAGCCAATGACTTCATGGAAAATATTGATAGACAAAACATGTAGCCAATTATATAAAGAATTCAACAATCTCTGTGTAACTTATATGAGTTTGACTTCATGCTGCGTTGCAAGACGTCAAAGTACTGCGAGAGCGAGTCGAAATTAAACTACTCCGTAAGATTTCTTGAAGAGCTCTCGCAGTACTTTGATGTCATCCGACTGCGGCGCCCCATAAAGTCAGTGACGTGGCTGACGTACGATGCGGCTGACTGTTTTTTGTTCCGCCCCAACTTCTTTTATTTTTTATTTTGTGCGCCCGAGCTTCGTTTACAGTCTGGGGAGACGCACACTATAAGTTTAAAAAAAATATATAAAACTAAGCAAACATGTCTGAGGAACAGGGCAGCCGCGTCACTACAGTCACGTGACTTCACGCTCAAGCCGGAAGAGAAGACCATGCTGAATAAAGTCGTAATTCTTGCCATTTTTGGACCAAACTGTATTTTCAATGCTTCAATACATTCTTACTGACCCGCTGATGTCACATGG
Source organism: Misgurnus mizolepis (assembly GCA_025389145.1). Taxonomy (NCBI): domain Eukaryota; kingdom Metazoa; phylum Chordata; class Actinopteri; order Cypriniformes; family Cobitidae; genus Misgurnus; species Misgurnus mizolepis. The sequence continues at coordinate 60,884,659 of JAIFKI010000002.1, forward strand.
ACTAATTTGATGATGTTTTTATTACCTTTCTGGACATGGAAACCGTACATAGATTTTCAATGAAGGGTACAGAAAGCTCTCTGACTAAATCGTACGTTAAAACATCTTAAACTGTGTTCCGAAGAACGGAGGTCTTCTGAGTTTAGACCGACATAAGGGTAAGTCATTAATAACATTATTTTCAGTTTTGGGTGAACTATCCTTATTCAGTAGTCACGCTGTTCCCTGTGGGGGCGGAGGCGAAAACACAAGCTTATACAGTATGTAAATATACACACAGACAATGACGCCCCCCGCTGCACACTAGAATCTCCGGAAAAACAAGCCGATTTCAACCGCAAAATGTACGCTTTTAAATATACAAAAACTGCTATCTCAAACATGGAGAGGCTTCTTCGTGATCTCAACTAACAAATTCTGCAAAAAACGAAAATCAAAAATTTTGAAAAAAAACCTTTGTTTCCCATTTTCTCGAAACTTGTGCTGCCGACTTGTGTCACTGGTTTCCGCGACGGGTCACATATTACATGATAGCAAATATTAATGAGGATAAATGACTTCAGGAATATGCGTGACCGCATTAGAGATAATGAAGTTGGCCAGGAAAAACTGTACTCTCTTTACTTCAATACAGATTATATAAACAGGCCATATTTGTTTTCGATTATAATTAGTTTGTTTAAAAGTAGACATTTCAGGCTTTCTTTGGATATGTGTATCATGTTTGTGTGATGAGTATTCACGGAGTTTCTGAGTTTGTAACGTGTTTTGAGAGACAGCTGGCGTTGACAGAAATGTCTGAATGTGCACCTTGTTTATTTTCTTAATTTGACAAAAACACAAAGATTTGTTATTATTGTGAATGTACACATATTAATTACCAGCTCCATGGTATAACCATCACACCGCAGCCCTTAAAAAGGCAGCTAGAAAAATGGAAAGAAATTATAGAAGCACAAAGTTAGAGGTATGGCGTGCAGCATGGAAAGAGAGTGTTAAACACTACAGACAGGCTATTAAAACTGCCAGATCTACCTATCTCAGCAAGCTTATAAATGAGAATCATTATAACCCTTGTTTCCTCTTTACCACAGTTGCGAAACTGACTAGAAACAAGGAACAAACAGAAACCAATAGTAAACTTCAACAAAATAGTAACGATTTCATGAACTTCTTTTCTAACAAAATTACGGCTATTAGGGAAAACATTGTAGCTACCCAAGCAGCCACCACTCTACCCATTAGTTCATTTAACACTAGATTACCATACGAACTTCTTGAGTCATTTAAACCTACTACAATAAAAGAGCTCTCTAAACTAGTCACATCTTCCAAATCATCGTCCTGTATATTAGACCCCGTTCCCACAAAATAACTTAAAGAGGTATTCCCTGTAGTGTCAGCCCCAATACTCAATATCTTTAACTCATTGCTAGAAATAGGATACGTTCCAACAGCTTTCAAACTAGCAGTTATTAAACCGCTGATTAAAAAAACACACTTTGATCAGGGAGAGCTTAATAACTTTAGACCAATCTCTAATCTCCCGTTTCTTTCTAAAATATTAGAAAAAGTAGTGGCAAGCCAGTTACACACATTCTTGACAAATAATAGCACATATGATTCAGGCCCCACCATAGCACAGAGACAGCGCCGCTTAAAGTTACAAATGACCCCCTATTAACATCCGATAGTGGTGAAATCTCAATTCTTATATTACTAGACCTTAGCGCAGCCTAATTGACACAATAGATCACAGACTCTTACTCAATAGACTAGAAAACTATGTTGGTATCAGTGGTCATATCTAACCAATCGCTATCACTTTGTTTATGTAAATGAGGCAGGGTCATATCACTCCCTGGTTAAATACGGTGTACCGCAGGGATCAGTTTTAGGTCCTATCCTGTTCTTGTTATATATGTTACCTCTAGGAGACATTATTAGCTCTTTCCCCGCCATTGACGAGATATCTCGTCAATCAAGAGAAAACGCTTCCCCGCCAATGACGAGTTTTTCCGTCTTTCCGCAATACCACATTTAAGGCTCTACTCCTGGCCTTTAAAACCACCACTGGGTCAGCACCCCCTTACCTTTGCTTGCTTATAGAGCCTTATGTACCCTCTCGATCACTGCGCTCTGCCACTGAGTGACGGCTTGTGGTACCATCTCAAAAAGGGAAGAAAACACTAACGCGTTCCTTCTCAGGAACTGTCCCACAACTGTGGAATGATCTGCCGGTCGTGACACGATCAGCTGACACTGTAGCTGTCTTTAAGACTCGGCTAAAAACCCATCTCTTCCACCATTACCTAACTTCCTAATTACAGATTTACTATCTGTCAGGAATTTAGAGTACAGAACCCAGGTGCAGACAACAGATGAAAGCAAAGGGTTTATTAAATAAAACAGAAAACAAAACCCACGAGGGGGTAAACAGGGCAATAAATAGACAGACTCACAAGGTAACACTAAACTAGACAACAGACTTGAAATAACTAACTAAACAGGATATGACTTGACTCAACTTGGTTTTACAAACTCACGTGGAACAAACACACCATATGAACAGACGATCGAGCACAGGACAGCAAACAAAAGGGCATTAAATAGGGGAGCAAATCAAGAGGGGAACAGGTGACCATAATTAAACAATAAAGGCAAGAGAACAAAAGGGAGCGGGGTAAAAGTGACAAGACACCGGGAACACGTGGTCTAGTAAAACCAATACTCAGACCACGTGATCCCACACAGAACATGGGCATGTCATGATTCTGCCACAAGACTAGATTAAACACAAGATAAGCTGGCAGAACCATGACACTATCTTTCTTTAGTTATCCTTCTCTTTATCTCTTTCTCTATTTACCTTCCTCTTTATATAAAAAAAAACGTACTAACGTACCCATGGCTATGTATATTGTGTTGGACTTGATGAGACTATTTCCAGTGCACTTATGTATTGCTGTTCTTATGTTGCCATAATTGCTTCTATTGTTTACCTCACTTGTAAGTCGCTTTGGACAAAAGCGTCCGCTAAATGACTAAATGTAAATGTAAATCTAGACTTAAAACTTTTCTCTTTAACAAGGCATCCACATAATTTGTTTTAGTAATGGTACTCATCTCACAATAGCTAGTTTGCACAACCTAATAAATAAATAAACTAAATCCTCATTTTCATCAACACTTCAAAAGATAGAAAATGTTATTAATATTCTTAAGAAATGTTTAGTCTCTCCTTACTCGTATACATATGTGCAGCAAACCATGAGTCGGGCATAAACTTTCAAAAACAAATGTCACGTATAAAATAGAAAAGGCTATATATAAGGAAAAAGAATAGAACGCTACTTTGTGCACATACAAACCACAATACAAGGCCAAAACTCCAAAACTAGACTAATAAAACCCCAAATCGGGCTATTAATTGCCAAGCGCAGAGGAGTGATTGAAAGGTATGTATGGCATAATGTTATCACTTGCTCGGCCCTCCTCCTGAGGTTTCTGAGGAGGAGGGTGTCGAGTAAGGGAGTACTGTGAAGCCCAGACAGGCATCAGGGAGATGGCAGGCGCAGTCTCGTCCCCGTCTCCCCTTTACTCCCTTGCTCGACCAGTGCATCAATCTCCAAAAACATGCGCAGGCCCGTGCATTTTCCTCATTCTCCCTAAACCAAACTGTGCAGAGTCTATCACAGGGAGTGACATTGTATCTTCAATACATATAAAGTATTGTTCAAAATAATAGCAGTACAATGTGACTAACCAGAATAATCAAGGTTTTTAGTATATTTTTTATTGCTACGTGGCAAACAAGTTACCAGTAGGTTCAGTAGATTCTCAGAAAACAAATGAGACCCAGCATTCATGATATGCACGCTCTTAAGGCTGTGCAATTGGGCAATTAGTTGAATTAGTTGAAAGGGGTGTGTTCAAAAAAATAGCAGTGTGGCATTCAATCATTGAGAAATCAATTTTGTGAAGAAACAGGTGTGAATCAGGTGGCCCGTATTTAAGGATGAAGCCAACACTTGTTGAACATGCATTTGAAAGCTGAGGAAAATGGGTCGTTCAAGACATTGTTCAGAAGAATAGCGTACTTTGATTAAAAAGTTGATTGGAGATGGGAAAACCTATAAAGAGGTGCAAAAAATGATAGGATGTTCAACTAAAATGATCTCCAATGCCTTAAAATGGAGAGCTAAACCAGAGAGACGTGGAAGAAAACGGAAGACAACCATAGACTGTAAAAAAAGATGGACGACGCCTGTTCGCTCTCTTCCATTGGTGAAAAGTGAAGCCGCCAGTGTCCCGATATGGCGCTGACATCTTGGGTCTTGAGTCTGCGCAGTAGCGATTTCGGGACCAGTCATGCGCAGTAGTGAGCAGGAAGGGAAGCCGCGAAGTCAAAACCCCGCCCTCGCTCTCGTAGAATGCGCATATCACACGATATCACAGCAGTCAATCATGACGTGACACCACCGTTTTTATATCATTAAATAACTAACTAAACACAAACCTATTTTAAAAACAAACATTTGAATTTACATCAGTGTGATAAAAACTACAGTAAATGATAGAAACCAGCTTCGGAAAAAAGATAATTGAAGTGTAATTAATTTTTTTTGTTGGTCTCAAGTCCCATTGAATAACATGGGGAGGCGGGGTTTATGACCTATACTGGGACCAGTCACTGGGGGGCGATCGAGACGTTTTGGCTTCACTTTTCAGGGCTTGTGCGGCACGCTTGAAGACAACCATCAAAATGGATAGAAGAATAACCAGAACGGCAAAGGCTCAGCCAATGATCACCTCCAGGATGATCAAAGACAGTCTGGAGTTACCTGTAAGTACTGTGACAGTTAGAAGACGTCTGTGTGAAGCTAATCTATTTTCAAGAATCCCCCGCAAAGTCCCTCTGTTAAAAAAAAGGCATGTGCAGAAGAGGTTACAATTTGCCAAAGAACACATCAACTGGCCTAAAGAGAAATGGAGGAACATTTTGTGGACTGATGAGAGTAAAATTGTTCTTTTTGGGTCCAAGGGCCACAGGCAGTTTGTGAGACGACCCCCAAACTCTGAATTCAAGCCACAGTACACAGTGAAGACAGTGAAGCATGGAGCATGATATGGGCATGTTTCTCCTACTATGGTGTTGGGCCTATTTATCGCATACCAGGGATCATGGATCAGTTTGCATATGTTAAAATACTTGAAGAGGTCATGTTGCCCTATGCTGAAGTGGACATGCCCTTGAAATGGTTGTTTCAACAAGACAATGACCCAAAACACACTAATAAACGGGCAAAGTCTTGGTTCCAAACCAACAAAATTAATGTTATGGAGTGGCCAGCCCAATCTCCAGACCTTAATCCAATTGAGAACTTGTGGGGTGATATCAAAAATGCTGTTTCTGAAGCAAAACCAAGAAATGTAAATGAATTGTTGAATGTTGTTAAAGAATCATGGAGTGGAATAACAGCTGAGAGGTGCCACAAGTTGGTTGACTCCATGCCACACATGTCAAGCAGTTTTAAAAAACTGTGGTCATACAACTAAATATTAGTTTAGTGATTCACAGGATTGCTAAATCCCAGAAAAAAAATGTTTGTACAAAATAGTTTTGAGTTTGTACAGTCAAAGGTATATTATAAAGGTATATATATATATATATATATATATATATATGTCCCAAGGGTTTTTCCCTCCTAGGACTTTTTTTAATTCCCCGGCTAAAAAGTCTGGGGGTTTTTTTCTCCTAGGGGGTTTTTCAATCCGGGGATGCAGCCTTCTTGGGCTTAACTTAGCATCCTCTTCTTTACGTTACATTAGTAATACGCATGCTTATAATGTTGATTCATAGTTGCAGCAATTTAGCTGCTTGTGCTATTGTGTATTATGTTGTGTTATCTGTCGATTTTCTGTGCTTTCCACTGCTTCTATTGATGTAAAGCTGCATTGAAACAATCACCAATTGTGAAAAGCGCTATATAAATAAAATTGAATTGAATTGAACATTTTATTATGGAAGACCCTTTACAGTTTCAAATTATGTCAAACACTTAAGTGTATGATTATTGATGATGGAGTATTTTAAGTTGATTCTGCTTTGATAAGGAGAAAACACGTCAAAACGTGGCGCTGCATTTTAGGACTCCAGGGAGTTAAAGATTATTACTCTTGAATTCTTCCTCTTGTCCTTGTGTTTTTACCTTCCTACTTACCAAAGTTGTACAAATAACCTTTAATCTGATGTCTGTTCTACCAAAAAGTAAGACAAAAGCATAGTAGCATATTGAGTGGTGTGTCAATTTTTTTTTAACATTACTTTAATTTAGGGCTGCACGATTTGGGTTATTTTTCCCATTGCGGTTATTCATGCTAATATTGCGATGTGCGATTGCGATTATAATTAATGGTATCATGAGTCAACTTGATGGGTTTTAAGGAAAATCCACACACAGTTTAGTGATAATGATAAAATGTGTATTTGTAAAACTAGAAATGTTTTCGTTTTGCCACGTGATGTAGCAACTGCTCAGTGTCAGTAATCCTAAATCCAAAATACTGCCATACAACAGACGTAGAGTTTATTTTTTAGTTACCAGATCACTGTCAACCTCCTCTGCATCCATCTTCGCTCTGGTATTTCCGCGCTGCGCACACACAAGTGACGACGCACACCACACAGGTGCATGTCACACATGCACTACCTTTTTTGTTCATTTTTCTTTCTTTTTTTTAAACAGCAAGGAAAATCATCAAACTGTTATCAGAAAGTTGGTGTTAACAAGTCCACACATGGATTTATTTAATATAATTGCAACATTTTGCTGTCATATAATTGCACAGGCTGACATTGCGATTGCGATGCGATTAATTGTGCAGCACTACTTTAATTGATATAATTAACATTAAACATTTACATGTTACCATATCAAATAATACAGAATCATATTAAAGTTTGGTGATGATGTTTGTTGTCGCCTGTATTGTTGTCTCAACACACAAACCCCGTCTACATGATCCTGGCAAAACTATCGCTTTGATTTTGTTTCCTCTGGTATGCGCGTGCCTTAAAGGTTGTTGTGGATATTCGCTTCTTCAATTTGTTGGATTAAGTGACTTGTGATAAAGCGAATGCTGGGCATTCTTAAGGAGTGTAATTTATCAGTTCTTACATGCAGACGCACAGTTCTAATCAGCTAATTAACTCAAAACATAACTCAGTATAGTTCTGTAGGCTACACAATCATAGGGAAGACTGCTGACTTGATAGTTGCCCAAAAGATGACCACTGACACCTTGCACAAGGAGGGCAAGATACAAAAGGTCATTGCAAAAGAGGCTGGCTGTTCACAGAGCTCTGTATAGCACATTAATAAAGAGGCGAAGGGAAGGAAAAGATGGGGTAGCAAAAAGTGTACAAGCAATAGGTATTACAGCACCCTGGAGAGGATTGTGAAACAAAACCCATTCAAAAATGTGGGGGAGATTCAGAAAGAGTGGACTGCAGCTGCAATCAGTGCTTTAAGAACCACTACGCACAAGACGTATGCAAGACCTGGGTTTCAGCTGTCGCATTCCTTGGGTCAGGCCACTCTTTAATAACAGACAACATCAGAAGTGTCTCACTTCTGGACTGCTGCTGAGTGATCCAAAGTTATGTTCTCTAATGAAAGTAAATTTTGCATTTCCTTTCCAGGGTCCCAGAGTCTGGAGGAAGAGAGGAAAGGCACACAATCCACATTCCTTGAGGTCCGGTGTAAAGTTTCCACAGTAAGTAATGCTTTGGGGTGCCATGTCATCTGCTGGTGTTGGTCCACTGTGTTTTCTGCGATATGCCAGACCCAACAATGCAGAAGAGCTGATGGCCACTATCAGAGCAACCTGGGCTCTCATAACACCTGAGCAGTGCAACAGACTGATCAACTCCATGCCCTGCCCCATTGCTGCAGTAATTTAGGTAAAGAGCCCCAACTAAGTATTGAGTGCTGTACATGCTCATACTTTCATACTTTTCACTTGGGCCAAGATTTCTAAAAATCCTTTCTTTGTATTGGTCTTAAGTAATATTCTAATTTTCTGAGATCCTGAATTTGGGATCTTCCTTAGTTGTCAGTTATAATCATCAAAATTACAAGAAATAAACATTTGAAATATATCAGTCTGTGTGTAATGAGTTAATACAATAAACAAGTTTCACCTTTTCAATGAAATTAGTAAAACAATTTTTTTGATTATATTCTAATTATATGACCAGCACCTGTAGTGTTAACTTACACGAGAAACTGCAAGCTACTAACCAAAAACAGCAGGAAATAATTCTCATTAAAAATTAAAAACAAATTAGATAAAATTAAAATGTAAGATTTGCCTGAAAGTAAAATCCTATAAGGTTTGCATTTCTTAATGTCAAATTAAATCATATTAAAGTCTGTTGATGATATCTGCCGTCGCCTGTGCTAAGTCTACATGTTTTGACCGCAAACATATAACCATATTCTGCATCACTCTGTCTTTTGTAGGACAAAAGTCAAAATCTGTATGAGGTTTTAACTCATACGAGGAACTGCACGCAAGGCCTACCAACCACAAACAAAAGAAAACTGGGTCAAAATATTTTTTTTTAGCATGAGGTGAAATCCTATAAGGTTAGCTCTTACTAATAATGTCAAATTCATATTTTAACCAGTGTTGCCAGATAGATTTCATGGTTTCCAGCCCAAAACTGTTCCAAAACCTGCCCAAACGCACAAAAACCGCCCAAAATATTTAAATAAACATTTTGGTTTAATTTGATTAGCATTTAGTTATTTTTACTTCCACAATTAATGCACCATACTATAGCTAGCGACACCAGAACAGAACCATACACTAAAATGACATAACTTGTTCACAACAGCTACATTATGCCCCCTCTCCCACACGCCCAATGCACTTTTACAACGTATATTTAAGTGGTTTTATGATTATTCAAATACCCAATTCGTTAATAACAATTTCAACAAAGTCTGTTTATAATCTATTTATATTATTATTAATAATGTATTTTACTCCTGATAAATAGATGTGTGTGAGAGAAAGATCGTAAATAGGCTTACCTTATGCAGTAAATGCAGAACAATAATAGGCTGTTGGTTGAACTTGCAAGGATGCTGAAGAACACTATTAACATCTGAACTTTTCAGAACTATGTACAGTCTGGCTGATCATGGTGACAGAATTGACTTAATGACAGCCGAACATTTGGTTTTGTTCACCTGAAATGCTCCGATAATTCATCCACGGCTCAACCACATGTAATTGATGTCCGTTTTTCACTCCGGCTGCAGGGTGCATACGTCATCAAGTCTGATTTATTTTAGTTAACAGACCATTATATTCGCAAGTTATAAGCATATTACAACAATTTACTATTACCTTAGAATATAAGTCAACTTTATAATTGTTAATATTCTGAAACAAGACAGTTTTGATGACGTAAATGTGACCACCGGAGGCTGCAGCATTCGGATTATGTGTGACAAGCAACGTATGTTGCAATCCGGAGTCCGTGTTGCAGAATTTGCAGTTCTATTTTCCGATTTTAAAAAGCATTATCCATTGCTTCAGGCCCGGGTCACTCTCCCACTCCTATATCTGTAACTTGTTATATATTTTCCCTCTTCGACATCTTGGTTTCCCACTGAGACTGAGAAAGCTGGCTGGCTGCTATCACTTGTGATTGGCTAAACGCGGACTCGTCATCGGCGTGGCGTCAACACAAACACATGCAGTGAGTGTGTGTTTAGTAACGTCAGATGAAATACATGCACACTTTGTTTTTTTGCTAAATAATTAGCCTATAAAATGCCCGTTTCAAACCCGCCCAACTGATCCCAAACCAGCCCGATTTTTGCACACCCGCCCAAGCCATTTTTTACCCGCACAATCAAATTCAAAACCTCCCAATCTGGCAACACTGATTTTAACCTATGTTCCTATCTAAAATTAAATGGTCACATAAATCATATTACAATTGTTAATGATGTCTGTTTTCACCTGTATTCCTGAGTCTACATATTTTTTTACCCCAAGCAGTCCAAGCCTGCAGTCAATCACTACATCAGTTTTATATTTGTCATTTTTAAGTAGTGTTAAACCATGAAAGAAACTGCAAGACACCAAACCATTGTATTTTGTT